>OY757012.1:15903491-16577752 GCA_963580285.1 Lucinisca nassula | reverse complement strand
ACTACAATTCATACTAAAAATCTAAGCTCTGGGCCTAATGGTTTCATAGAAGAAGATTTTTTAAGTTTTTCTTCCATTATAAGTTTATTGGAGCTGATGAGCTCGGGCGTGGCCAATTTTGACCCCAGGGGCATGGTAAGCAGGATCTATGTAGCTGGCTACTTTATGTTCCTAGATACTAAATATCTAAGTTCTGTGCACAGTTTCTGAGAAGAAGATTTTTGAAGCTTTTTCCCATTATGAGTCTATTGGAGCTAAGGGGCTCCGGGGCGTGGCCCATTTGGACCCCAGGGGTATGATTAGCAGGAAATATGTAGGTGATCACTTGTCGTTGCTACATGCTAAATATCTTAGCTCTGGGCCCTGTGGTTTCGAAGAAGATTTTTCCATTATGAGTCTATGGTAGCTAAGGGGCCCCGGGGCGTAGCCCGTTTGGACCCCAGGGGCATGATTGGCAGGAATATTGTAGGTGACCACTTGCCGTTGCCACATATTAAATATCTAAGCTCTGGGCCTGTAGTTTAAAGAGAAGAAGATTTTTGAAGCTTTTTTCCATTATGAGTCTATTGGAGCAAAGGGGCCCTGGGGCGTGATTTTTGAAGTTTTTTTTCAATTATGAGCCTACGGGAGCTAAGGGGCCCCATGGCGTAGCCCATTTAGAACCCAGGGGTATGATTGGCAGGAATTATGTAGGTGACCACTTGCTGTTGCTACATGCTTAATATCTAAGCTCTGGGCCCTGTGGTTTCAGAAAAGAAGATTTTTGAAGCTTGTTTTTCCATTGAGTCTATGGGAGCTAATGGGCCTCGGGGTGTGGCCAATTTGGACCCCAGGGGCATGATTGGCAGGAAATATGTAGGTGACCACTTGCCATTGCTACATGCTAAATACCTTAGCTCTGGGCCCTGCGGTTTCAGAAAAGAAGATTTTTGAAGCTTTTTTCCATTATGAGTCTATGAGAGCGAAGGGGCCCCGCGGCATGGCCCATTTGGCACCCAGGGGCATAATTGGCAGGAAAAATGTAGGTGACCACTTGCCGTTGCTACATGCTAAATATCTAAGCTCTGGGCCCTGTGGTTTCAGAGAAGATTTTTGAAGCTTTTTTTTCCATTATGAGTCTATAGGAGTTAAGGGGCCCCGGGGTGTGGCCAATTTGAACCCCAGGGGCATGATTGGCAGGAATTATGTAGATGACCACTTGACATTGTTACAAGCTTAATATCTAAGCTCTGGGCCCAGTGGTTTCAGAGAAGAAGATATTTTAAGTTTTTCCCATTGTAAGTCTATGGGAGCTATATGTTACCATGGCAACCAGAATTCCAATCTGATCAGCCCAAAAACCTTATGCAGCCTTTCCCCCTACCTGATAATGCTTCTCATGAAATTTGATCAAGATTGACCATTGGATATTAGAGATAAACTTATATGAAATTGTTTACGGACGCACGCACGGACGGACGCACGCACGACGGACGACGGACAAAAAGTGATCACAAAAGCCCACCTTGTCACTACGTGACAGGTGAGCTAACAATAAAATGACAGCAGCAATCTATTATTTTATAAGAAGATGCGAGGTCTCATTCAAACATGTAGAACATGGGTGCTCATATGATTCGCAAAACTGAGCATGTTTTTGTGCGTGTTTTTTATTGAATGGATCTGGGTGTAACATTTTTCTTCCTTTGTTATATTAATCAGAGTCGAGTTTAACAAGGTAACTTTGCCTTCTGTGGCTATATATTACACGTACAATCACATGCATTCACGTTAACAAGACCATGCAATTTTACCTCATTCTCTTATATATGAGCCCCGCCAAGCCAATTTGTGTCTTCGAGCATTCCGTCATTACAAATTTTAACTGCGCATGCCCAGCCATTCAGAGGGGCCAGGGATATGGCTTTCTGTCTGAAGGTTCCTCTTGATTCACTGCCTATGTGAGCGAGCAGCGTAGGTTCTGGCGAGACTGCGCGGATGCGCAGGCTCGACTGAACCTTCGCTGCTCGCATAGGCGATAAGTACCAAAATCGCTTGACGGGGCCCATATAATGGGTACAATTTTAAGCATTCCCTCCATCTGGCTGACCAGTTCAATATTAAAAAAGCACCTGTTGTCGAAATATGGCGTTCTCTCAGACAAACAAACTATGTTTTGGATGTACCTACTCTGATGCATTGCTTTGTCAAAATTTGCCTTGATATTGCTTTGCAAAACACTTTGTAGTTAAATGTCATTGTTTGAATATTTCGAGGGCGAATGAATAAAATATAGGTTCAACTTCGTTGAAGTTGATGTCACACCTTCCCCCTTTCTAAATCCTCCGCCCCATCCAAGCCTGCCAAGGAAAAGTTGTGTGAGTCTGATCATCCATGCATATAAGCCCTATTGGTTTCATTGGGCGGCAGGGCTTGAGACGTCATTTCAACGCAATGTCTGGTAAAACAAATTGCCATACCATGGAGAAAACGCATGCTAAGTTTCAAAATGATTGGTATAACACTGTAAGAGGACGACGACCATAGGTACCTAATGTCAATCAATTGAAGGTTAAAAATGACTAAGTTCACAATGTGGGAAATGTGACAAAAATTATCCAAGATTTATATCCAAACCATATGAACATCCTCATACTACAGCGAAAACACATGTAAAGTTTCAAAAATGATTGGTATAAACCTGTAAGAGGAGTTGCGATGACAAGAGGTACCGAAGGTTAAAAATGACTAAATTCAAAATGTGACAGCAGTGACAAAAAGTTATCAAAGATTTACATCCAAACCAACATTTTCATACCATGGCGAAAACACATGTATGCAAAGTTTCCAAATGATTGGTAAAAACTGTAAGAGGAATTGCGATGAGAGATACAAAAGGGAAAGAAACACAAACATGAAATAACTAGACCCTAATGAAAACACCAATAGCAGAAAGCCAAAAGGACAGTTACTCTCCCACAAAATGGCAATTTGGCTATCCAAAACAAAAATATACGCGATACACACACTCAAAGACAAACCATAACAAAAGAATTAACTGCGACAGAAGAAGTGCCTTGGAACGGTCAGTGAAACGAATTGCACTGGGGCGGGGGGGGGGGGGGGGTGGCTTAAAACGACAAGAGGGCCCAATGGCCCTATATCGCTCACCTGTTTGGACCCCAGGGGCATGATTGGCAGGAATTATGTAGGTGACCACTTGCCGTCGCTACATGCTAAATATCTAAGCTCTTGGCCCTGTGGTTTCAGAGAAGAAGATTTTTGAAGCTTTTTCCATTATGAGTCTATGGGAGCTAAGGGGCCCCGGGGTGTGGCCCATTTGGACCACAGGGGCATGATTGGCAGGAATTATGTAGGTGACCACTTGCCGTTGCTACATGCTAAATATGTAAGCTCTGGGCCCTGTGGTTTCAGAGAAGAAGATTTTTGAAGCTTTTTTCCATTATGAGTCTATTGGAGCTAAGGGCCCCGGAGCGTGGCCCATTTGGACCCCAGGGCCATGATTGGCAGGATTTATGTAGGTAACCACTTGCCGTTGCTACATGCTAAATATCTAAGCTCTGTGCCCTGTGGTATCAGAGAAGAAGATTTTTTAAGCTTTTTTTCCAATATGAGTCTGAAGGAGAAAAGGGGCCCCATAGTGTGGCCCATTTGAAACCCAGGGGCATGATTGGCAGGAATTATGTAGGTGACCACTTGCTGTTGCTACATGCTATATATCTAAACTCTGGGCCCTGTGGTTTCAGAGAAGATTTTTGAATCTTTTTTTCCTTTATGAGTCTATGGGAGCTAAGGGGCCCCGGGATGTGGCCCATTTGGACCACAGGGGCATGATTGGCAGGAATTATGTAGGTGACCACTTGCCGTTGCTACATTCTCAATATGTAAGCTCTGGGCCCTGTGGTTTCAGAGAAGAAAATTTTTGAAGCTTTTTTTTTCCATTATGAGTCTATGGAAGCTAAGGGCCCCCGGGGAGTGGCCAATTTGGACCCCAGGGGCATGATTGGCAGGAATTATGTAGGTGACCACTTGCCGTTGCTACATGCAAAACACCTAAGCTCTGGGCCCTGTGGTTTCAGAGAAGAAGATTTTTGAAACTTTTTTCCATTATGAGTCTATGGGAGCGAAGGGGCCCCGGGGCGTGGCCCATTTGGACCCCAGGGGCATGATTGGCAGGAATTATTTAGGTTACCACTTGTCGTTGCTACATGCTAAATATCTGAGCTCTGGGCCCTTTGGTTTCAGAGAAGAAGATTTTTGAAACTTTTTTTCCATTATGAATCTATAGGAGATAAGGGGACCCAGGCGTGGCCAATTTGGACCCCAGGGGCATGATTGGCAGGAATTATGAAGGTGACCACTTGCTGTTTCTACATGTTAAAAACCTAAGCTCTGGGCCCTGTGGTTTCAGAGAAGAAGATTTTTGAACCCATTTTGAACCAAGGGGCATGATTGGCAGGAATTATGTAGGTGACCACTTGCCATTGCTACATGCTAAATATCTAAGCTCTGAGCCCTGTGGTTTCAGAGAAGATGTTTGATTTTTTTTTTCCATGGGGTATGGCCCATTTGGACCCCAGGACCATGATTGGCAGGATTTATGTAGGTGACCACTTGTCGTTGCTTCATGCTAAATATCTTAGCTCTCGGCCTTGTGGTTTCAGAGAAGAAGCTTTTTGAAGCTTTTTTCCATTATGAGCCTATAGGAGCTGAGGGGCCCCGGGGCGTGGCCCGTTTGGACCCCAGGGGCATGATTGGCAGGAATTATGTAGGTGACCACTTGCCGTTGCTACATGCTAAATATCTACGCTCTGGGCCCTGTGGTTTCAGAGAAGAAGATTTTCTAAGCTTTTTTCCATTATGAGTCTATGGGAGGGAAGGGGCCCCGGGGCGTGGCCCATTTGGACCCCAGGGGCATGATTGGCAGGAATTATTCAGGTTACCACTTGTCGTTGCTACATGCTAAATATCTGAGCTCTGGGCCCTTTGGTTTCAGAGAAGAAGATTTTTGAAACTTTTTTTCCATTATGAGTCTATAGGAGCTAAGGGGACCCAAGGCGTGGCCAATTTGGACCCCAGGGGCATGATGGGTAGGAATTATGAAGGTGACCACTTGCTGTTTCTACATGCTTAATACCTAAGCTCTGGGCCCTGTGGTTTCAGAGAAGAAGATTTTCAAACCTTTTTTCCATTAGGAGTCTATTGGAGCGAAGGGGCCCCGGGGCGTGGCCCATTTGGAACCCAGGGGCATGATTGGCAGGAATTAGGTAGGTGACCATTTGCTGTTGCTACATGCTAAATATCTAAGCTCTGGGCCCTGTGGTTTCAGAGAAGAAGATTTTTGAAGCTTTTTTTTCCATTATGAGTCTATAGGAGATAAGGGGCCCCGGGGTGTGGCCAATTTGGACCCCAGGGGCATGATTGGCAGGATTTACATAGGTGACCACTTAACATTGTTACAAGCTAAATATCTAAGCTCTGGGCCCTGTGGTTTCAGAGAAGAAGATTTTTTTAAATTTTTCCCATTATAAGACTATGGGAGCTACATGTTGCCATGGCAACCAGAATTCCAATCTGATCAGCCCAAAAACCTTATGCAGCCTTTCCCCTACCTGATGATGCTTCACATAAAATTTGATCAAGATTGGCCATAGGGTATCAGATATATACTTATTTGAAATTGTTTATGGACGCACGGACGCACGAACGGACGGACGCACGACGGACGACAGACAAAATGTGATCACAAAAGCTCACCTTGTCACTACGTGACAGGTAAGCTAATAAAAAGCGGCCGCAATCCTCGCCCTTACTTCCGTCACGATTTAGACAAATAATTTGTTCAGTCCGCAAGAAGGCCTCCTCAGTGCAACATGTCCTAGAACACAAAAACCAAACACAGACATCAAACAAGGAGCTAAGTAGAAGTAAAACAAAGATAAGGAATTGATACAATTAACTTACTCCACCCATAAAAGACACCAAAGGGAAAGAAATACAAACATTAAGCGACCAGACCATAATGGAAACCTAAACAAAGGAAGGCCATAAGGACAGTTACTTTCCCACAAAATGGCCATATGGCCATCCAAAACCAAAAGACACAAGTGATACACACAGTAAGTAACAAACAACAACATAAATAAATCGCCACAGAAGAGCCGCCTTGGAACGGTCAGTGGAAGAGTTCCACTGGGGGGGCTTAAACCGATTTTACGTGGCCACAATCCTCGCCCTTACTTCCGTCGCGATTTAGACAATTAATTTGTTCAGTCCGCATGAAGGCCTCCTAACTCATCAGTGCAACATCTCCGTGAACACAAAAAATCAAAGAACCACAGAGGTGAGACAACGGTGAGGACTCGACAGCAAGAAACCACTGAAATGCTGGAGCAAAAGAAAACCAACAGTTAGATTCCGATGGGCCCGACCAGAGACAGAGCATCAGGCACCAACCAACATTACCAAGAATTAGATCTCTCTAATTCTCAATAAGCCTTTACGTTGGAGCCGTCATAGAATCTGAGGCCTGACCCACCGGCGTGCAATTAAAGAGGGAAGCAAAGTTGCCAACCGTGATTGGGTAACTACCATGCATGCAGTCTGTCGTATAACATCCATGTTGTACCCAATCTTTTTATATCGAAGAATGATTTTACGAAATTGGGTGCTGAAGTCATTGTGGTTATATATTTTTCTGAATTTATATACTAAGTCACCATAAAATTCGGGTTCCGATAGACCTTGTTGCAGAAGAGATTTAAGTCCAATATTGAATTTTGAAATTAAATCAGAATGGCGTCTATAAAATTTTGAAAATGCTTTGCGTAGTTTATGGTACCGATAACCCTGATTAAGGAGTTTATCCATAAGTCTATGTAATACCAAAGGGCCCCAGAGCGGGGGCATTTTTGGCCCCAGGGCTATAATTTGAACAATCTTGGTAGAGGTCCACAAGATGAAGCTTCATACCAAATATCAAAGACCTGGGTATTGCGGTTTCAGAGAAGATGATTTTTAAAGATTTTCCCCATATAAGCCCATGTAAAATCAAAGGACCCCGGGGCGGGGGCATTTTTAGCCCCAGGGCTATAATTTGAATAATCTTGGTAGAGGTCCACAAGATGAAGCTTCATACCAAATATCAAAGACCTAGGCCTTGTGGTTTCAAAGACGAAGATTTTTAAGATTTTCCCTATATAAGTCTATGTAAACCCAAAGGGCCCCGAGGCGGGGCATTTTTGGTCTCAGGGCTATAATTGAACAATTTTGGTAGCGGTCCACTAGATGAACCTTCATACCAAATAAGTCCGGAAAATAGGCACGGCGCGGTATTAGCTCGTACCCACTCCGCTAAACAGTGCCGATTGCAATTTTACAAGTGTGTACTCTTGCATTGTCCTGTTGGAACAGAATGCCTTTGTAGAGTTTACCTCGGCGTTTTCGACGGATCACAGTTCTCAATTGGTCGAGAAAATTTTCATAATATGCACCTGTTATTGTACTTTTCTTTGCTGAAATGGCCAACATAATAACGCCTTGTGCGCCGCAAAATACAATAACCATCACCTTGCCAGCAGGGGGTTGCGTTTTGAACTTCTTTGGCCTCGGAAACCCAAGCCCTACCGACTGTCTTTGGTCGGGTCCCTCGGAGTCTAACTGTTGGTTTTCTTTTGCTCCAGCAAGTCTGTTGTTGTAAGCTGTCGAGTCCTCAACCTTGTTTCATCTCTGTAGTTTTTTGATTTGTATGTTCTCGGAGATATTACACTGATGAGTTAGGAAGCTTTCATGCGGACTGAACAAAATTAGTGTATACCGCGACAGAGGTAAGGGCGAGGATTATGGCCATGAAAAATCGATTTAAGCCCCCCAGTGGAATTCTTTTCACTGATCGTTCCAAGGCGGTTCTTCTGTGGCGGTTTATTTATATTGTTGTTTGTTACTTACTGTGTGTATCACTTGTGTCTTTTTATTTTGGATGGCCATTTGGCAATTTGTAGGAAAGTAACTGTCCTTATGGCCTTCCTTTGTTTAGGTTTCCATTATGGTCTGATCGCTTCATGTTTGTGTTTCTTTCCCTTTGGTGTCTTTGATGGGTGGAGTAAGCTTATTGTATCGATTCCTGATCTTTGTTTTACTTCTACTTTGAGTTGTATTTTCTAGCTTATAATAATGGACCCTGGTCTCATATACAGTCACCAGACGTGAAAGAAAATCATCTTTCTTTGACCTAAACCGCTCCAAAAATGCACTGCATACTGATGGTCTTAAGGGATTTTGGGACTCAACGGGCTGTTAGCTCGCGCATACCAAAGCAATCAAGTAAATTTGTTGAAATGCAACCATGTTGAATGTGTAATGCATTCGCTGTTTTTTACACCTTAATTCTCCTATCAGAGTACACCAGTCCCCGTACCTTGTCACACATGTCTTTATCGGTGGCATCTGATGGGCGTTCGGACATGTTTTCGTCGTCTAAAGACGTTCTTCCACATTTGAATTGGCCAACCCAGAATTTAACTAGTGCATACAGTGGTGCAGAAGACCCATAAACTTTGGTCAAGTCGCAATGTATAACCTGAACTGTTTTCCCTTTCAAATACAAGTACCGGATTACAGGATGGTACTCAACTTTTGACGAAAAGCTTGATTTTGCATGCTAGCCATGTTTCACGTTCAATATATTATAAATGAATGACACGATAAGGGGGCAAGTTTATCCTCATGCATACCTAAAACAAGTATTGAAAACAAGACATAGACTTGGTCAATTGGAAATAGGATAAACCGGTTACTCGTATCAATAAGTTATTTCATACTTACGATTTTTTAAACGCATGGCCCCAACCAACTTCGCCACCCATATCACGTGTTATCCATAATACTATAAGCAC
Source organism: Lucinisca nassula (assembly GCA_963580285.1). Lineage (NCBI taxonomy): Eukaryota > Metazoa > Mollusca > Bivalvia > Lucinida > Lucinidae > Lucinisca > Lucinisca nassula. Next base: position 16,568,858 of record OY757012.1, on the reverse strand, counting down.
AACAAAATGCAAACTCACTGCTCCCTGGCCAAACCTGAAAAAATGAAGTCAACCCAATACAGTCGTATTTTTTCGTTGACCGTTTTTTATGTTTTGGTACAGAGTCACCTAAAACATTGCTATGAAGTTTTAATGAAATTGGCCAAAGGTTTTACTTAGGTATTGGTTTTACAGCCCTTTCAAGACTATTTCATTCACATCGAGCGGACCGTAAATCAGAGGTGGGCGAAAACCGGAGTACCGGAGAAAACCCACCTGACCAACCCTTGCAAAACTTGGCGTCTCACATGTGACCCGTGCCAGGCTCATTCCCACAGTGGTGAGAGACCTAATGATTCAGAGCCAGCGCTCTTATCCATTCAGTTCTTAAATTTGATTGGTTAAAAGTTGGAAATTGGCTGTGGCGAAATTAATTTATTCAGCGGTACAAGGGTTAAAAATCTATGAGGTTAAACCCCTGCTGGAGATCTTAAACTCTAGAAAGCATAATTCAGTCGAACATGGATGGCTCGTACACCTTTGAGACCACCAAAAATATGTTCGAGACAGGGGTTGTTCGAGCCACTGAGGACTATAAAGTGGATACTTTTGGAACTTCTTTTCTAAGTTCGATAATATAAATGTATGCTTTGTGTAGTGATTAGAATCGCCGATTTTAATGAGTACACACAGCATACATTTGCAAGATATAAGACGAAAATATATCTAAATTTTCCATTCACCGTTTCTTTTAAGGGAATCAAACGGGTTCGTCTCAGCCGTAGTAAACGAGCCATCGGCATTCGTGCCATCAAAAGCAGAAGTAAATCAAAGATCAGGAATCGATACAATTAACTTACTCCACCCACCAAAGACACCAAAGGGAAAGAAACAAAAACATTAAGCGACCAGACCATAATGGAAACCTAAACAAAGGAAGGCCAAAAGGACAGTTACTTTCCCTCAAAATGGCCATATGGCCATCCAAAATAAAAATAAAAAGAATAAAAAATAAAAAGTTCTACTTTATATTCATGCTACAGCAGTCGAAACGAGCATGTATGAACGAGCATGTAAGGAAGGACAGGCGTAACCAGTTTTCCAAAAAAAAATTGCCCTTAGAGAATCTAAGCCTGCCAGGTAAAGCGGTGCAATTCGGACAGTCCTTGGTTATAAATCCTATTGGTTTCATTGGGCGAGAGGAATTGAGAAGTCATTTCATCTCAATGTCGGGTAACAGTCCCATAAAATTGGAAGCAAGGTCTCCAAATGACATATACAGTATTGACCGAGACATTAAACCTCAAACCAAACAAACAAATCCAAACATTTTCAAAGCGGGGATATGAAAAATAGAAATTATCAACAATTCAAAGATGATATAAATGTCGATACCTCAGTCAAATAAACTTACTTAAGGGAAAACTTGCCACTAATAAACATTACACTCCAAACATGCATGTTATTGTAACCTTAAGCGTGTGGAGATTTATTCAATACTCATTCTTTAGAGAAAGTACCCATATTTCGGCAGCCTTCATTTCCTTAAACCTGAACCGATTCTGCTCATACTTTGACATGTTGTAGACAAAACATCTTCCCCCATTTCTACCGGAAGTACTATGGTTCACGAGACGTCCAAATATGGCGGTCACGTGATCTGACCTGGACCCGTTTAAGACACATAAAAAAGAACTACAAGACAATAACGCTCAGTGTGTGCTTTGTAAGCTAATACGACATGCTTATGTTGATATCTACTATATAATGGCTACATATTTATCACCAGTAGTTGTTTAGATGGATGGGGCCTAGTTTGCACAAAATTGTGATAACACAGGTAAGGGGCACCTGCTGAAAACTTGTATCTTTTTAAAGTTTTGGGGTGTAAAATCAAACAGCCTTTAATTTGGGTAAAACATGTGCCCTTATAAAATAGACCCATTCCTCCAGTGTAGAAGAGCCTCATCCGATGGAGTGTACTTGCTTTCTTATGAGCGTGATAAACTGCTCAAGTTGAACTACCCCCTTGGGCGAATAAATGCGCTTACAACACGCTAGAGGTTAAAGCGCTAAGCAGAAACATGTAGATCTTAAAAATTGTATTCAAATTAGGCTTTGCATGATGTTTGGTGGTTTTGGAATTCGTTTCCGCTGACCGGTCAAAGGCGGTTCTTCTGTCGTGGCTTATTATTGTTATGTTTTGGCTTTGGGTGATTGTGTCGCTTATATTATTTCATTTTGGATAGCCTTTCGGCCATTTTGTGGGAAAGTAACTGTCCTTTTGGCTTTTTGCTGTTGATGTTTCCATTTGGGTCTGTCGTTTCATGTTTGTGTTTCTTTCCATTTGGTGTCTCTGAAGGGAGCTGTGGGTTAATTGTATCGATTCCTGAGCATTTCCAACACTTCTACTTTACGTGTAAAAAACCAATTTAATTTGTCCATTGTCTGACCATGAAGATGGCAAGAAGAACTGTTTATGTTGTCTTCTGAATCTCCTTGCAAACCTTTCGAACACATTTTTGCATACAAGCAGTGTGGACACAGATCAGACTGCTCCATCAGGAGCAGTCTGATCTGGGTCAACCCTGTTTGCAACAATGACGTTTTAAGTAATCAGCAGACGAAAATCAGATGGCCACTGTTGTGATTTGCATGCTAAGGGTTAAGTACTCCAAGTAATGTACAGATGGGATAGTCTGTTTGTTTGATTTGAGGTTTAACGTCCCCTTCAACACAGTATAGGTCATTTTGGAGACGTTGCTTCCAATTTTGTGGGACTTTTACCCGACATTGAAATGAAATGACATCTCAAGCCCTGTCGCCCAATGAAACCAATAGGGTTTATAAGCATGGACGGTCCGACTCGCACCACGGTTCCTAGACAGGCTTAGATCCTCTAAGCGGTTTACCAGTACTAGTGTGCGGACGGTTTCAGCTCTGCGTGGAAGCATCATGCAGCCCATTTATTTCTTCAAACCCTGGGCGGGGGTGAGCAGAATGGATAGATGTGATAACCTAATAATACAATATATTGGAACAATGGCAACTGACTTACGTAACTGGGCCTAACTGGCGATATTCTTCTTTTATTAATTCTTTGACTCTGTCGGTTGTCTCTGTGTCACGTGACTTGCAACAGTTTCTGCAAAATATCTGGGGCAATTAAACTGTGAAAATATGGAAGTACGGACAAAACGTACTCCTCTCATTTATTTAACACATTTAGCCGACATCTAAGCGGACAAAAACAAACTTTACTGTCTGCAAAACGTTCAACCAGTTTGTAAATGAATTTCTTATACTTACTTAACCAGAGACCCCATAAATATTTCATAATGATATCCCACTATGTATGAAGCAAGGAATATTACGTTCATCTTAAAACTGGTTTAACCTTGTTAATGCTCTCCTTTTCTCACCAATCATTACGAAAATACGCCTATTCAAATACATTGTCAATTTTACTACCAATAATTAAAATTTACAGAGAAAAAATTCGGATATTTTTCTTATTTCGTTTTGAAATATAGATTTTTTGCACTCATTAGAACCGCCTCGAAGATCTCTGTTTTTTTAGCAGCAATAAGAAAAATATCCCCCTGCAAACCCCAGTCTCGTACATCTACTTATTTGCGTTACATGTGCATTAAACCAATCTGACTAAATCACCTGACATTAATTGTTATTATTATTATTATTTATGTTAATATATTTGTTATATATGCAGCTTTAGAATTAAACAAGTCACATAAGAAATGGACCGGGAACAACGTTCTACAGGAGGATATGTCCACATGAAACAAATACGTTAAGTTAACAATCATGTTATAGTAATAAAAGTGCTTACAGTGATCGTAAGAAGAACAACTGCAGCCAAATCCAGGCAAAAACCAAAAGCACCAACGACGTTGGAAGACAAAATCCCATCCAGTTAGCAAATGTTACTGGTGACTCTAGCCCGTATTTTTCATAAACCCTGAAACAAAATGAAAACGATATTCGAAGCCAAGTGGCACTGTATTTATTTTTGTTATAAATGAGCATGTCCAATTAAAAACCACCATCTAGTTAGACAAGAAGTATACACTCAAGCCACTGGCGGCGAAGTGAAATATAACCCTCAACTGGTAAAACATCATTTTATACATCAGAAAGAGGTTTTTCGGATGAGAGGGCTGATTGTTCCATTCCATAAACACTCGTAATTTTTCGTGTGTTCTGTATGTTTCCTCTTCCTCTTGGTGTCGAGAGTGGGCTGCATCTTGTGATTGCGGCAATCCCTGGGACTTTCTTTTAAATTTTTGCATATCACGCCTGTTGTGTTAAAACCTCAATTGGGACCTTAGACAGTCTCCCCGTAAATTCACTCAATGGTTTTATTACTTCATGGGTGTGCATGCACTTTACAATCATTTGGCGTAACATCTTAGTGTGTGGTAGAGATGGCTCCTTGTTCCATTTCATAAACACTCGTGAAGGTTTTTGTTCTGTGTATGTTTCCTGTTCCACTTGGTGTCGAGAGTGGCGATCCCTGGGTCTTTCTTTTAAATTTTTAACACTCTATGACTTGAAATAAGAAACTATTTCATATTTTCACATGACAATAGTATTTTTAGTGTCATATTAGAAAACGTCATTTTCTATGTTTTATTCCTTTAATACAATTATGCCCAGATGGGGAGATATTACTGTTGGTGCGGATTGCTTTTGCGTGGACGTTTGCGTTGGAGTTTATTTCGGCGTTTGAGACGGTGACGGCGTTGGCTGCTTAAAGCACTGTTTCCCTGAACGGATAGATGGATTCTTACCAAACTCGCATGGTAACTTATCATTATGTACTGCGCCGAGAATGCTTTGATTCATCATTAATTATAACTACCTTGCAACGGGAACGTGTAACTCCTACCATCAATCATCTACCCTGGTAGATTATACATGTACGTAGCTTATAGGTTTACAACCCATCTCTGACAACTCTGTCAAGACGTCGACACTTTGGCCAAGTGGTTACAGCATTGGATTTTCACCAGAGCGGCCTAGGATCGAGTACCACTGAAGACAGTTTTTTTTCAGCTAATATGCTTCATCCCAATGTTGTAGGAATATGTTCTCATCGGCTCATCGGTAAGTAAACACTCCGTATTGTGATCTGCAGTATAAATGGACAGTAAAACAATCAAAAACGGAAGTTTCGTAAAACAACTCACTTGTCCTCTAAAATGCCGATAAAAATGAGATTAGGTACGGCCCCTGTCATTGTTGCCATTCCACCAATGTTAGCTGCATAGCCTATAGCTAGTGTCAGTGCTTTACAAAGCCGGAGAAATTGTGGGTCATCTTCGTCTTCTAACCTGAAGAACAGCATTGCAACAATGACATACACCGCATGATAATGTTACTTATCAGTTAACCCCTATACTAATTGCATCGTTGCATATTGACCTGATAAGATATGCTACCTCAGGACAAGTAAGCTTTATCAAGTCAACGTAACATTGCATTCTATGAATAAAACGGGACTACTGCAAAAATGACAAAATGTTATTGTTACTGAGAAAAATGGAAAATTTACATGTAAAACCTCAAATCAAACAAAACAAACAAATGACAGAAAAATATGGTAAGCTGATACTAAATAGATATCGACCACCGGAATGCGAGGACGCAGTGAGAACCATCGATAACTACTCGTAAATTGCTAATTTTAGAGTGTACAAGGGGATAAACTGATAAATAGAATGCCAGCCAGATTCGTGTCATTAGATATCAAGTTTATCAGGCTCGGCTTCAAGAACGCTTGTAGAATCGCTCTGCAGCCGAACGATTCTACATGCGTTCTCGAAGCCGAACATGCTAAACTTGATATCAAATATAACGAATCTGGTATTCTATTAATCATTTAATCCGCTTGTACACTCTTACGGTTTTGCAATTTTTCCAGTACCCCAGTTCAAATAAGCGCAATATGACGTTGACCTGATAAAGCTCACTTGTCCTGAGATAGCATATCTTAATCAGGTCAGTATGTTTCAATGCAATTAATATAGCGGGTAAACGACACTGTAACATTTTGGTTTCTTATTTCTGCTCAAGATTACATTATAGAAATAGAAAGCTTAGTTGTTGTCGTTGGCAGCAATAACGAGGCATCAGAAACTTATAGCAATCGTGGAGAAATATTTCTTGCAGTAGGAATATTTCTTGTGACCATTTCTTAGCATATATCCATTATTTGCCAATTTGCCGATTGCCAATTATTACAAGAACACCCCATGTGAGATTCTTCGAATACGCAGGTGTGAGCGAGATATATGTAGAATAATTTGTCCTTAGGATCAAAGTTTGGCATAACCGATTTGATAGGTTTTCAATCTGTCCTGAACACTTCCATCGTATTTTTTGTTTTGTTTATATCTATAATTTACAAACATTAGTACTGCATGCCTGCCAATGTTTCAAACTGACCCCGAAGGCGGTCCGTTTAAAACAATTTAATGTACATGTATATCCGGAGATCAATTTGAAGGTTTCCCGTTGTCAGATTTCGAGGAAAGAATTTTTTGACACAAAAAATTTTTAACAAGCCGGAGAATGTCATGCCATAGGTAATTTGCCCTTGTATATTCAAATCAAATAGAAGAGGGTGGTTTTAAGTCGTGCCATTGCTATGTATGTCCGCTAAGCTCCATGTGGAATCGAAAGTAGGAAGAGGGCATACATAGGTAAAAGTGCCATGTTTGTGCATTCGTAAGCCTCCAGCGAAATATGTCGACGCAGTCAGATACGATGTTGATCTGTTGAACCGAACATTGATATTTGCCATTTTGTCTATGGATTTACGATTTTGGATTAACGCTTTGGTACTACGACCTAAACTACTTGATACCATATATGCTTTCAAGACACCAGTTTTTTAGCAAAAATAAACGCTTTGTTTTCAACGATCAGGAAAGTTTTATATCGGTGGTCAATTTGAAAATGATGAGTTTAATGATTGAGTTGACAAATGGGAATTATAATGGTAAAAATGGTATCTCAAGCTATAATCGTGAAAAATAATTTTCGTACCGTTTTCTATAAAGACTCAATATAAAGTTATTGTTTCTGCATTATGAAAACACGCCTATACAAATACATTGCCACCTTTATCGCCGAAAAAATGAAAATTTTATGATAAAAAATTGTGATATTTTTTATTTCTGCTCAAAATATAGATTGTGGGCACTCGTTAGAACCGCCTCATCGAGGCGGTTCTAACGAGTACCCACAATCTTTATTTTAGAGCAGAAATAAGAAAAACAAGAGGCCCATGGGCCACTATGCTCACCAGAGCTCAGGTGGGCACTGCCCATCCTGCCCAATGGCAGCCATGTATTTTAACATGATATCATTTTAATCCACCAAATGAACCCCCATGTCCAAATGAGCACCCATGTGGACTCAGCATCTGAAAAGTTAGGCCTTTTATGAAGTAGAGGGGGTGGGGCATGGACCCAATGGAGCCCTGGTTGGTATCACTAAATGCGTCTTATCATAAGAAACAAAAATATATATGGTTTAGCAGTGGGGATCTGTAAGGCCTCTTTAACAGTTGAGGGGTTGGGGCATGCCCTGTTGATCCCAGGAAAGCCCAAACTGTTGTCCCTAAATGTGTCTTATCATAAGGACCAAGTATATATATGGTTCAGTGCTGGGAATCTGACCGGTTTCAGAGTTTTGAGGCCCTTTTATGAAATAGGAATGGCCCCTGCGGACCCCGCTACAGTAGGTGTGCTAATAATAAGGAACAAGAACATATATGATTATGGGGTGGGGATTTGAATGGTTTCTGAAATATAAAGCCTTTTATGAAATGGAAGGGCGGGGCACATTGCCTCAGCACAAAGAGACCTCCAGGTTGGTGTGATTGAACGAGTCTTATCATAAGGAACAAGTATATGGTTTAGGGGTGGGGATCTGAACTATTTCTGATATATATGGCTTTTAATGAAGTAAAGCGGTGTGGCATGGCCTGGGCATGCCCCGGGGACTCCCAAGCTGGTGTCACTGAATGCGTCTTATCATAAGAAAGATGAACATATATGGTTTAGGGTGGGGCTAAGAACATTCTCTGAGATATAAGGCCTTATGTGAAGTGGAGGGGTGGGGCAAGGCCCAGGGAGACTCCCAGGTTGGTGTCAATGAATGTGTCTTAACATAAGGAACAAGACTATATATGGTTAAGGGGTGGCCATCTGTAGGGTTTCCGAGATATTGTGATATTATGAAATGGAGGGGGTGGGGCATGGCCCCAGCATATCCCTGGGAACCCCCAGGTTGGTGTTACTGAATGCGTCTTATCATAATGAACAAGAATATATATGGTTTAGGGGTGGGGATCTGAACAGTTTCTGAAATATATGGCCTTTTTTGAAGTGGAGGGGTGGGGCAAGGCCCCAGCGCGTCTTTGAGGACCCCCAGGTTGGTGTCAATGAATGTGTCTTATCATAAGAAGCAAGCATATATATGGTTTATGGGCGGGGATCTGTAAGGTTTCCAAGATATTGGGCCTTTTATCAAATGGAGGGGGTGGGGCATGGCCCCGGTGCATCCAGGGGACTCCCAGGTTGATGTCACTGAATGGGTCTTATCAAAAGGAACAAGAATATATATGGTTTAGGGGTGGGAATCTGAATGGTTTCCGAGATATTGGGCCTTTTATAAAGTTGAGGGGGTGGGGCCTGACCTGTGCGCATTCCTGACGACCCCCAGGTTGGTGTTACTGAATGCGTCTTATCAATAGGAACAAGAATATAGATGGTTTAGGGGTGGGGATCTGAACAGTTTCTGAGATATATGGCCTTTTGTGAAGTAGAGGGGTGGGGCAAGGCCCCAGCGCATCTCTGAGGACCCCCAGGTTGGTGTCAATGAATGTGTCTTATCATAAGAAGCACGCATATATATGGTTTAGGGGCGGGGATCTGTAAGGTTTACGAGATATTGGGCCTTTTATGAAATGGAGGGGGTGGGGCATGGCCCCGGCGCATCCAGGGGACTCCCAGGTTGATGTCACCGAATGGGTCTTATCATAAGGAACAAGAATATATATGGTTTAGGGGTGGGGATCTGAATGGTTTCCGAGATATTGGGCCTTTTATTAAGTGGAGGGGGTGGGGCATGACCTCGGCGCATCCCTGAGGACCCCAAGGTTGGTGTTACTAAATGCGTCTTATCAATAGGAACAAGAATATATATGGTTTAGGGGTCGGGATCTGAATGGTTTCTGAGATATATGGCCTTTTATGAAGTGGAGGGGTGGGGCATGGCCCCGGGACAACCTGGGGGACCCTCAGGTTTGCATAAAAGCATATGGCTGAAAGAATTTTACTCAAGAAACATTTCTATAAAAGTTTTGTCCAAATATCTGCAATGACTTGGCAGTAAATGCCATTTTTCAATTTTCCCCATTATAAGTCTATGGAAACTCTAAGTTGCCATAGCAACCAAACTAATGGGCCGATTTTCATAAAAAACACAAACTTTCAATCCCCCTGCCCAAGGATGCTACAGATAAAATTTGGGCTGAATCGGTCCAGTGGCTTCAGAGAAGAAGATGTTTGAAAGTGTTGACGTCAGACGACGACGACAACGACAACGACGACAACGACGACGACGACGACGCCGGACAACTGCCTATCCTATAAGCTCCCCCGGAGCCTTCGGCTCTGGTGAGCTAATAAGGTATACCCCCGGAAACCCCAGTTTTACTATATAAAAGTGGGGTTGAAGGTGGTCAAAATTATATAGACGTGTTTTCTCGATGGTATTCCGTGACAGGGACGTTCAAATCAACACTGAAAAGGTGCTTATACTTTACATTTTGGTTAAAAAAAGTGACTCTTCAGAAGAACAGCATAGCATTTTATTAAAACAAGACAGAAACTAGGACTTGAATCCTTTGTACATTGGTAAAATTCGTTCGAGGACATTGAACAAAGTATGTGTTTTACAAATTGTGCATGAGAAATAATCTCGGTTGTTAATTTGAAATCGAGGAGGTTAATTTGACCAATTCGAAAACGACGAGGTTATTTGACTACGAATTATCTAACAGCCATGAACAGTCTGAAAAGATGATGTCATCCGGAGATATTTAGTTTAACCCAAGTTTAACACTTTAAAGACAGATCTGTCGCACTTTTTAACATATTAACCCAGCATATATACCTTGTCAGCTTAGCAACTATAGCTGTTGCTGGAACTTTCGATCTATACTTAATGTTTCGTCTTGACTTGCTGACTCAGCATACACCTTGTTCGAGTGATCTTGGCCTTTTTCCATGCTCAAATAACTATGTTAGATGAAACGATGAACTTTGTGATTTCGACAACTGTAGTGTCTAGAACATTCAAACTTCAAAAAATGTTTCTTCTTGAAATCCACATTGACCAATATTTCATGCTTCACTGACGTTGTCAGATTATACAAGTACCATATCCCTTGCGATCCCAGCAACGGTAGATAAATGTTAAACCTTCAAACATTGCATTGTTTCTACTTGACACGTTGACTCTGCATACACCTAGTTATCATCATAATTATCATCATCATTATCATCATCCACATCATCGGATTTTTATTTACGTGCAGGTACGGGGCAACATCCAAAATAAGTGGGACTCCTTCCAGTCAGCTGTCTTGCTGGACGCATGACATCTCACACCAGACCTCCAGGTATGTCATTCATGAGGGTCAATAGCCGAGAGCTTCTATCTCTGCGATCTCTCTCTCTCTCTCTCTCTCTCTCTCTCTCTCTCTCTCTCTCTCTCTCTCTTTCTCTCTCTCTCTCTCTCTCTCTCTCTCTCTCTCTCTCTCTCTGTCAGCTGATTCCAGGTCATCTTGGGCCTCCCAGGTATAACATAACCGTTATCTGAGCATATAACATGTATAACATGTACGACATATAATGTTGAAGGGCCGTAAGAAACTAGCCTTGTACGATCTATAGTGTTGGTGGGTCGTAAAGGCTTATCATATTAACAGTTATTTTACTTTCTAAATTGTTAAAGCTTAATTAAGAAACTTTCTTTCTATAAAATATTGGTTTTTGCTAACAGGCTATAAATTGATGCATTGTACTTTCTAAACTTGATTTACATGTATTGTTTATATTTGAACGGATTCAAATCAATTGGAACGAATTCAAATCGTCTTTTGACATATGAAATATGTGGTTACGCAGTAACCACCTGGTGTTTATCAGTTTCTAGAGACATGCAGGTGCAGTAAACAAAATTTACATAATTCTAAAATGTATACGGATGCCACTCAAAAAGGGGTATTTGTATATACATATGCCTGTCACCCGAGTACATATTATGGTTTATGTCAGTTATAGGGGTGTATGTTTTAATGTTATGTCAATTAAACAGGTGTAGTAAGCTTTTAAAGGAATTTAGGAAAACAATAACCTTTAAATAATTGCGTGGTAGAGTCCTGAAAATATGCAGTATGAATGACATTTGCACAAATAATAAGGGTGTAAACGTGAATTGTAAAACTCTAAATATTCTCAGAGAACGTATATAAGGTCCAGTTTTGAACACGTAAGTTAGATCTGAATTTGGGTTTAAGATGTAGAGAGAGATCCTAGCTGGTTATTATGGATCTCAGTTTTGAAAGCATCAGATAGAAATTAATCTGATACACATTTTGGGCTGTCGCGGAAATGAAATGAAATGAAAATTAAAACTTAGAAACTTTTGAAAGATTTTTTTATCGTGTTATAAAAGCGAAGTACTAAACAGAACACTATACGACATAGGGCTACGGTACCCCACTACGTAACACAGGCCAATGTTTACCATTCTCTTTAACTGCATGCAAAGGCTGTCTTGATTGCACCCTTGGAAAGTTCCACATGTCCATATCAGCACAGCCATTTCCCTTCAGGATACGGTCTAGGTCCCAAATGCCAAGCCGCACAAGTAACTCACTGGACCTGACGGTGAACTGTCTTGCGGCTTCATATATTGCAGATCTGCCTGATCACCGCACTGTCATTCCGCTGCAGAGGTGGTGGGAAGAGAGAACTGGCAGCTGCTCCTTCAGCTTTTTCCAAGCTGTTTTCACACGTGATGTGGTCGAAAGATCACAGTCACTAGGTGCAGAGAGCATGTCTTCTAGGTGGTAAAGGGAAGCTACCACCTCCAGCTTGTCAGGTCCGGCTTGGACTTGGACCCTTTGTGTTCTGCCGTCAAAGGGATGTGCGGTTCCCTAGCACCATGTACACCTGCAATAAGGGTCCTCTGCTAAGCGTTTGGGCTAGTATTTTTCTTGACATACTGACTCCGAATACACTTTTACTCAGTGACCTTAACATACATTTCACGCTTCATTAACTTTTAGATAATACAATGGCTCTTATGATCTCGGCAACTTTAGTTGCTAGAACCTTGAACCTTCATATGTTTCTTTTGACATGCTGACTCAGCATACACCTTCAACCAGTGACATTGACATATTTTTCATGATTTACTGACTTTGTCAGTTCAAACCATATCTATTGCAATCTCAGCGAAATTGTTGCTACAGCCTCAAACTTTGCACAATGTTTCTATTTGACATACACTTTGACTCGGTGGCTTTGACCAATATTTCACGCTTCATTAACTGTCAGATTTAACGATGGCCCTTGTGAACCTAAAAACTATAATGGCTAAAACGTTATCATTTTACATCATATGTATCCTTAAAATGCAGTTTCAGCAAACACTTTAATCTTGTCTTGTATAAAAAAGCTGTATTGGTTTACAAAGCTATTTACGCTATGCTGTTCTATGACATCAAATTTATAATCTACCTATATATACCTTTGTTGTTTTCAGTAAGAGTTGTACCAAATTGTCAATATAAAGACAAAATTTTTGATGTTCATTATATATCAGCAAAGGCTAGCAGTTTTATTTTCTGGATGTGGTTCAAATCACACGTTTTTTTGGGGGGTTAAAATTCAGTACAAATGGACTGTACCTGGGAATAGCTAATGGTTAGTGCCAGAGGCAAAGCCATTTCCAGGACAGGCAAAGGACACGTCTCCGTATGACCTTATGTTGGTGGGATGTAAAACTCAAACACTCACTCAGGACAGGCAATGGCACTGGTCGGGGGTATATGTGCCCCACTAGTCACTTTGTCTACTATGTCCTGAAATGACGCTTCACACTATTAAATTTTACAGTAACTCCATTTCAGTATGGATTCTAATGCATGAAGGTACCCAGAACAGCCTACCATTAAGGTAAATAACACATAATGCTAGATTACATTAACTCATTTGGTACCAGAAACCCCAAAACGGGTAATTGTTAAACAGTGCAAGCCCAGATGAGACGCCGGGCCTCAACTGTTTGCTTAAAGTTCAGCCATTTTCCAAATAACTTTTGAAGAAAACAACCTGACGCCCCAAAGTTTGAAATGGACTCCTGGTATATATAAGGAGGAAGATTCCATTTGGTACAAAAAGGGTTAAAGAACTTCAATGGAACGTATGCTTTTAGACCTGAGCAGAAATTCTATTAGTGGATTACACTTCGGAGTTCACGGATACCCTCGACTTTAATTATTATAAAACAATGTAGCTTAACAGTTTTATTGGCTAAATGTGTTGCATCACGAAAATACGCCTATATAATTTGGACCTCCTTCAAAGTAGAAAAAAAAAACAAAGATCAGGAATCGATACAATTAACTTACTCCACCGATCAAAGACACCAAAGGGAAAGAAACACTAACATTAAGCGACTAGACCATAATGGAAATCTAAACAAAGGAAGGCCATAAGGACAGTTACTTTCCCACAAAATGGCCATATGGCCATCCAAAATAAAAAGACACAAGTGATATACACAGTAAGTAACAAACAACAACATAAAAAAATCGCCACAGAAGATTTGCCTGGGAACGGTCAGTTGAAAGATTTCCACTGGGCGGCTTAAATCGATTTACGTGGTCACAATCCTCGCCCTTACTTCCGTCGCGATTTAGACAAATAATTTGTTCAGTCCGCATGAAGGCCTCCTAACTCATCAGTGCAACATCTCCGTGAACCCAAATAATCAAAGAACCACAGAGGTGAGACAACGGTGAGGACTCGACAGCAAGAAACCACTGAAATGCTGGAGCAAAAGAAAACCAACAGTTAGACTCCGATGGGCCCGACCAGAGACAGAGCATCAGGCACCAACCAACATTACCTTGAATTAGATCTCTCTAATTCTCAATAAACCTTTACGTTGGAACCGTCATAGAATCTGAGGTCTGACCCACTGGCGTGCAATTGAAGAGGGAAGCAAAGTTGCCAACCGTGATTGGGTTAACTACCATGCATGCAGTCCGTCGTATAATATCCATGTTGTTCCCAATCTTTTTATCAAAAATTGATTTTACAAAATTGGGTGCTAAAGTCATTGCGGTTATATATTTTTCTGAATTTATATACTAAGTCACCATAAAATTCTGGTTCCGATAGACCTTGTTGCAGAAGAGATTTAAGTCCAATATTGAATTTTGAAATTAAATCAGAATGGCGTCTATAAAATTTTGAAAAGGCTTTGCGTAGTTTATGGTACCGATAACCCTGATTAAGAAGTTTAGCCGTTAATAATTTATTACGAATGTTGAGGTCAGTTACATGAATACACACACTAGCAAATCAAATTAATTGCGAAATATAAACGCCATATGATGGCGCACGAGGAACGTCACCAACCAAAAAAGAAAATTTACAATCTCAAAATCAAAGTCATCGCGTTTATCATAAAATTTGCACGAAACAACCCATCTACAATAGACAGATGTAAATCCAAAAACGGGGCCTCGGTATCAAAAGAGTTTGCTTTATTTAACTGAAGTTCTTGGGGCTAAAATCTGACTGATCAAACCATCGAAATAGGTATTATCAATATTTAATAAATCATCTAAATATCTAGAAGTGGAGCTAAAAGCTTCAATAATTTCAGATTGGTTATCAATGAAAAGTGACAACATGAAAAGTAGAAGTAAAACAAAGATCAGGAATTGATACAATTAACTTACTCCACCCATAAAAGACACCAAAGGGAAAGAAATACAAACATTAAGCGACCAGACCATAATGGAAACCTAAACAAAGGAAGGCCATAAGGACAGTTACTTTCCCACAAAATGGCCATATGGCCATCCAAAAATAAAAGACACAAGTGATACACACAGTAAGTAACAAACAACAACATAAATAAATCGCCACAGAAGAGCCGCCTTGGAACGGTCAGTGGAAGATTTCCACTGGGGGGCTTAAATCGATTCTACGCGGCCACAATCCTCGCCCCTACTTCCGTCACGATTCAGACAAATAATTTGTTCAGCCCGCATGAAGGCCTCCCAACCCACCAGTGCAACACAAATAATAAAACAACCACAGAGGCGAGACAACGGCGAGGACCCGACAGCAAGAAACCACTGAAATGCTAGAGCAAAAGAAAACCAACAGCCAGACCCCGACGGGCTCTGAAGTCTCTTTCATAACAATACAAGAATAGATCAGCCACAAGAGGTGCGCAGTTCGTAACCATCGGAATGCCTACAATTTTCTAAATAACTTAGTACCGAATCTAATATAAATATTGTCAAGTAGAAAGGTGAGGGCATCACACACTTTCTGACATGACCAAAGTGTATAATTCTTATGCTCTTTAGAAGTGAAAAATGCATTTCTGACATTAGATGCAAGATAGAGAGAATCTTCTCTGTGAAAGACCCACTCAATTAAATCATTAAGCTTTTCTTTTATGATTATGAGGAAGTGTAGTGTAAAGAGTGGAAAAATCGTAAGTAGACAGACTTGAAGCACGAAAATGTCTGGATTTCAATTTATTTAAAACCTCATTCGATTTTTTATAGACCAAAACAGATTTCTTCCTGATCTTTCAAACACTTTATCACAATATTTAATCACATGCGCTTTAATAGCAGTAAGACAGGAAGTTAATAATTTAGAAAGTTCAGTGAAAGTGCAAGAGCTAGAATTTGCAATAAACCGTGCTTTGTAAGGTCTTTTATGAAGTTTTGGTAACAAGTATAGCGTAGGAAGCTTGTCTTGGCCTTCGGTAACACACACAGCAAACTTGGTGGCTGAATGACAAATATGTTTATCTACTATAACTCTCTCTTCAGCTAAAGGCTTAAGTTCATAGGCCTTAGTACCACCAAGCTCCTGCTTAAGCGTGTTAACACAGTGGAGCCGTCACACAACGACGACGTTGTTAGCGGCCTTGTCTGCAGGGGCCAAACCAAACTTCTTATGAAATTCTTGAATACCTAGTTTAAGATGACGTAAAGACGTCTTAGGCTCAGGAGGTAATAAGTAAGTATTTTGAGAATAGAAAGAAATGCGTTTTTTCACTAGTTTTAAACTGCTAAGTTTCCAGTCCTTAAGGGCTTTATGCTCAACATATTCTCGCTTACATCATCGAGTACCGAATTCATTCTAGGAAGCAGAGATTTCATCTCTACATTTACTGAAATCAATTTTAGAAGAAAACCGATATTTTGGTCCTATAGAAGTTATATTTCTTATCCTAGAATCAGGAATAATTTTCAAATTGCCAGTAATTACATGACCAGCAGCAGGATAGCAATACACTGAGGTTTTACAATCACATGAATCAGGAGTATTAGTATCAATATCAAGATCTGAAACAAGTTTATTGAAATTAAAAATTATAGATCTTACCGGTTTGTTATATTTATAGCAAATTATAGGTGTTTCAGTATTTTGATAATAAGCAAAAATGGAAGAAAGCACCGAGCTCTCACGGAAGATACTGGGCAAATCTATAAAATTCATACCCTTATTAATGAAGGATATTTTGAAGAAATGGCGTTTATGATTAATTTCAGAATCAATGTAAGGACGGAGAGTATGCTGAGTATAGCATCTAGTTAAGAGAGCCGCATCATATAACTGATTAGAACTATCGTAGAATTTATTCACCTCGGTGTCCAGAAGACGTAAAACAGAAACGGGTAATGAACTTAAAAAAGAAAGCATAGAGTGGCGTCCATGATTTAATAATATAATTGACAGTCACTTCAGTCAAGCATTGTTTCGTTTAAACGCACGTAATTTACGTTCAAAGTTACCATTTATCCTGGTGCCGTGAGATCTAGTTCTGCGTTTTCGACATTCCAGGAGCGAACAAATATCAAAGTCCGACATTCTGGAAATATTACCGTCATGATAAATATTGTAATTAAATCCCAGTGGAAAATGGGTTCTGTAAAGATATAATCCATTTCATATCAGCCTCATGTCTTTTGATAATTTTGAATCTAGATGTAGAATTTGCATCGTAATAAAGTTTTTCCACTGGTTGTATAACAATGTTATTTACAGAATGACCTGTACGTCGAAAATGACGGTACAAGAAAGTGTCAGTTTTCTTAGGCTTACTCATTCTACGATAATGCTCGTTCAATCTGGTTTTAAGCATGCGGTTAGTTTGACCGACGTACTGCATATTACAGTTTGCAGCACGTCATATAATTGGATAAATTAAATCTGTAGACTGTCATGTCAAATCAGACATGTTAACTACAGAGAAGCGTCTACCGTTTACAGATGAAGTAACGGTAGACGCAGTGCTTAAATGCGAACAACATCTGCACCTCTTGGCATTGCACTTAGAAATACTAGGGTACATTCCACTTCTCTTCCACGGATTAGTATATTTTCGAAGGATTGGCGATTTGAGAGGAGACAGTCTTATACGAAGACAACTCCAAAAAACATTCGTATTGCCTGCTCCATTATGATTAACTGAAGTTTCAGAAGACAAATTTAAGGGTCTAACCAATACCGAAGGCAACATAGTATTACAGTTCTTAATAGAATGGGGAATCCGTACAGAAGAAGCAGAGTGGAACCAAGGGGTGATATTGATATTTTAAATGTATTTGTGATACTCATGTTGGTTAATAAGGTTATGATACCGTTAAAACTAAAGCGATCTTCATACCGGTCATTAAATATAACAGCATATAAAATTACGGAAGATAATTCCTTCGAATAGAAGGAAGGTACAACAAAAGCCCACAAAACATCTTAATCTACTTAAAGTCCAGAGATGTCAAACAAGCAGTTGTTATACAACTAGGAACGAACATCGGTTTAATAATGACCTTCAACAGGTATCTAAAGGATGTCAATTGATGGAACAGTGAAAAGCAATTGCATAAGCAATCCCTGAGGATTGGAAAAATGAGAGCATTTTATATTGTAAAACTGGGGTTATCGGGAGTATACCTTACTTTTCTTATTTTTGCTCTAAAATATAGATTGTGGGTACTCGTAAGAACCGCCTCGATGAGGCGGTTCTAACGAGTGCCCACAATCTATTTTTTGAGCAGAAATAAGAAAAATATCACAATTTTTCATCATAAATTTTCATTTTACCGGCGATAAAGGTGTCAATGTATTTGTATAGGCGTGTTTGCGTAATGAATGTAAAATCAGAAGCATTTACATGCCTAATTTCAAGGCCAGTCATGCAATCACAAACTGAACATTGAGGTGTTAAGTGTAGTGTGATTTAATTTGACAGGATATTGCTGTTTTTGAACTGAGTGTTGAATGTGTCTAAAAAAGTCTGTGTATGTGAATTTGGACTTCTGGCTTACTTGGAGCAGTCTATTTTAGGGCTTTTTGCAGTTCAAATTATCTCATGTTACCTTATCATAAAATGTACATGTAACGTTTCATGTGGGCGACAACAAAAATCAAAACCTATACGTCTACAATAACCTTAATCAGACAAAATCGACCACACCACATATTATAGCATACAAATACAAATTTTACAGAACACAGCCTGTAAGCCAAACAGACAACTGAAGGCCGTTTAGATTTTCTCCGGGTACTTCGGTTCTCGCCCACCTCTTATTACCGATCAGCTCGATATAAATGATATAATCTTGAAAGGGCCGTAAAATCCAAACCTAACAGAAAAACGTGCCACATATACACGCTCAAGAAAGACTACACTCAATTTAGGTAAAGCGACTCTACCTTTTTGTGATATATAGAAATAATCTAAATTGATTATTAGATCTTTGACAGTAGATTGCGAATATTACTTAAGGATGCCCACGAATAAGTAAATAAATGTGTGATATCAGACAAGTTCATGTGTAGGGCTGGCTAATCGGAGCTGAAAAGATAATCGATTATCAGTCCCGTCATTGCGATCGATAATCGATTAGTAATCGCTAAGGTTTTTGTCATAATTTTACCTGTCTTGCTTTCTTCTGAGCATGACTCTAACCATATGTTGTACTTTACCATATGTATATTTGAACACACAGGCCTGTGCAAACAGTGTAGACCCAGATGAGACGCCGCAGAATGCGGCGTCTCATCAGGGTCTGCACTGTTTGCCACTCATCCAGCTATTTTAGGCATAACTTTGGGTAGTAAATTGTACCTATCAAGTAATCGATTAAAAGCAAATCAGAAATGATAATCATTTTTGTGGAATTTATCGATCGATTAATCGATTATACGATTAATCGTGTCAGCCTTATTCATGTGTGACGAGTCACGAGAAACCCTGTCTTAGGGATGGGCGATCTGGTCTGCTCAGCTACATACACGAACAAATGTTCTGCACCAATTGGAAAAAAAACTTGTTTTCTCCTAACGCGCCTTATGTGTTTGTTTGTTTGATTTGAGGTTTAACGTCCCCGTCAACACTGTAGAGGTCATTTTGGAGACATTGCTTCTTATTTTAAGGGACTTTTACCCGACATTGTGATGAAATGACATCTCAAGCCATGTCGCCCAATGAAACCAATAGGGTTTATTAGCATGGACTGTCCGCCTCGCACCATGGTTCCTGGACAGGCTTAGATCCTCTAAGCGGTTTACCAGTACTAGTGTGCGGGCCGGATTCAGCTCTGCGTGGAAGCATCAAGCAGCCCATATATTTCATCAAGCCCCTATGGGTGGGGGCTTACGCCTTATGTGTTAATCTTCAAACAGATGCCACTGTTTATACTAAAGACGAAGTACCTAGTACATGGGACTCCTATCTTTAACAAAAGTAGCAGTAAAACAAAGATCAGGAATCGATACAATTAACTTACTCCGCCGATCAAAGACACCAAGGGGAAAGAAACACAAACATGAAGCAACCAGACCATAATGGAAACCTAAACAAAGGAAGGCCATTAGAACAATTACTTTCCCACAAAATGGCCAAATGGCCATCCAAAATAAAAAGACACAAGTAATACACACAGTAAGTAACAAATAACAACATAAATAAACCGCCACAGAAGAACCGCCTTAGAACGGTCAGTGGAAAGAATTCCACTGGGGGGGGGGGGGTTGTTAAATCGATTTTACATGGTCATTATCCTCGCCCTTACCTCTGTCGCGGTATACACTAATTCTGTTTAGTCTACATGAAGGCTTTCTAACTTATCAGTGTAACATCTCCGAGAACATACAAGTCAAAAAAATTAAAGAGATGAAACAATTTTGAGGACTCGACAGCATACAACAACAGAATTGCTGGAGCAGAAGAAAACCAACAGCTAGACTCCGAGGGGCCCGACCAAAGACGGAGCATCAGGCGCTAACCAATATAAATAAAATAAAATTCCATTTATGCTTTTACGCTGGAACCGTCATATAATCTTAAGCCCGACCCACCGGTGTGCAATCAAAGAGGTAAGCAAAGTTGCCAACCGTGATTGGGTAACCACCATGCATGCAGTCTGTTTTATAACATTTATGTTGTACCCAATCTTTATATATCGACGAACGATTTTACGAAATTGGGTACTAAAGTCATTGCAGGCATGTATTTTTTTAAATTTATATACTAAGCCACCATAGAATTCGGGTTCCGATAGGCCATGTTGCAGAAATGTTTTAAGTCCAACAATGAATTTTGGAACTCAATCAGAATGACGTCTATAAAACTTAGAAAAGGCTTTACGTAGTTTATGATACCGATACCCCTGATTAAGAAGTTTAGCGGTTAATAATTTATTAAGAGTGTTGAAGTCGGATACATGACTAGACACTTTAGCGAATCGAATTATCTGCGAAATATTAACCCCGTACGATGTCGCACGAGGAACATCACCGTCCAAAAAAGGAAAATTTACAATCTCGAAATCAAAATCATCACGTTTATCATAAATTTTGCAAGAAACAAATCCATCTACAATAGATAAATGTAAATCCAAAAAGGGGGCCTCGGTATCAGAGGAATTTGCCTTGTTTAACTGAAGTTCTAGGGGATGAATCTGACTGATCAAACTATCAAAGTAAGTATTGTCAATATTTAATAAATCATCTAAATATCTAGAAGTAGAACTAAAAGCTTCAATAATTTAAGGACCAATGGTACACTCTATAGTTTTCAGTTCCATGCTATGGTCCTTGCTTCCTAAGGATTAACCCTTTTTCAGAATATTTAACTTCACCACAGCTGTTGTTATGGGTGTGTGTGGAGACCGTAAATAGTCTCCTTGCCATTCATCCTAGTGTGTGTTATATATCTAGTCCTTTGGGATCAGCGATTCCATTGCGTTATTTCGAAAAATGTTTGAGACTCACAGATGAGGCCTAATTGGCCGACTCTAAGTAGTCTGGCCCAGAAAAAAACTTGTGTACACTATATTTTTCAGATTTATGCCGTGGTCCATTTTCTATCAAAGGATTACCCCTATTTATATCATACATGTGTTAATAAATGTTCATTTGTTTGTTCCTAAAAGCTTCATAAAAAAGTTGGTAACCGCAAAAAAAAAGTTTCAATTTTCATATCTGAATGATCTTGAGCCAAGGTCAGAGAATGGTCTTGACCTTTAATACTCAAGTACTTTCATCCACTCAATAATTTACTGCATCTACAAATTTTCAAATCACAGGCTGCAAATGTCTATGTGACCCAATTTAACCTTGGCGTAAAATAGGTCAAGGCCATCCAGGGGTAATCATTTGTACTAAGTCCTCAATGCTTCATAGCGAGTTTCATGAAAATCGACCAACTGGTTTCGGAGAAGAAGATTGCCGAAGTGTTTTATCTTATATGGGCATGGTAACCTTATTGCTCATGTGACGATACTCGTATTAATACATTTTCATTTTCTTGTTTCTGTAAGCTTTTGAAAAAACATTTGGTCACAAATTGCCCAGATGTTCCAGTGGAAAATAAGTTTTAATCTTCATATCTGAAAGGCCTTAGACAAGGAAAGACCTTGACCTTGAATACTCATGTTGTTATACTTATTTAGCTAACGACATCTACGAACTGCAATGATTTCCGAAAAATACATTGATTTGACTTTTTCTCAACGAAGAGTGAATGTGACAAAATTTGACCTTGGTATAATAAGTTCAAGATCATCCGAGGGCATAATTTGAGCAAATTATGATAAGCCACAATGCTGCATACCAAGTGTCATGACAACCGGTAGTTTTTTTACCTTATAAGGGCATGGTGGCCCGCTTGGTCATGTGACCAAACTCATTTTATTAATTTTCATTTCCTTGTTTCATACTTATAAGAATATGTTCTATAAAAGGGTTATCCACTGGAAGCAAGAAATACACCAACACACTAAACAAATCGAGGGTACATGTTTTCTGGGCCAGACAATCCAGCCTCGGCCAATAAGACCTCATCATTGACCCTCAAATACTTTCGAAATTCCACAATGGAATCAATGATCTAAAAGGACAAGAAATTATAAACTACACTTTGATGTAGAGCAGGGAGACTTTTTACGGCCGCCACACATTCCCAGACACCACATATGAAATTTGGTTACAAATAGTTAAGTGGTTTCTGAGGAAAGTAGGTTTTAATTTTAATATCTGAATGACCTATGGTCAAGGTCAAAGAATTACCTTTGACATTGAATACTCGTGGAGTTTCATACACTCATTTAGCTATCTGCATCTGCAAATTTTCAGAACACAGGCTGCGATAGTATCCGAAAAATCCATAGTTTGGTTTTGATTAACTCTGATGTGGCAAAGATCCACTTAATATGACCTTCATTACTATTTTGTTTCTTTTCATTACATAAAATCAGAGTCAATGATTTTCTTTCGAAACTGTAATAAACCCTATCATCCTCCTATATCCATGAATCAGCAACGAAGTACATTCTCATAAGCACTTAGGTTTTAGTTTTTTAACCGACTGAT
Organism: Lucinisca nassula; assembly: GCA_963580285.1. NCBI lineage: Eukaryota > Metazoa > Mollusca > Bivalvia > Lucinida > Lucinidae > Lucinisca > Lucinisca nassula. The sequence continues at coordinate 16,545,630 of OY757012.1, read as the reverse complement.
AGTGTGAAAACTTGAATTCACACTCGATAGAAAATCTGTACAAACAATATACACTTCCTTCACAACACCACTTTTCGAATATGCTAATGTTGTCTGGGATGATTGCACCCGCAATGAGGCGAACAAACTTGAAAATAAATCAAAATGATGCCGCAAAAATTGTTACGTGTGGATCAAAACACTAGCATCGATTCATTCTCTTATCTCTGACCTGGAAATTTCTTGAAGCTCGTTAACAAGGAAAAAACTTGTGCTTTATAGCTAAATGCTAAATTCTCTTACACATAAATATGTTTCACCATCGATACTAGACTTTCGGCTGAGTCTTTAAACCGAGGTCCCGTCTCCCTATGACCTTAGCTGTTGGTGGGACGTAAAACTCAAACACTCACTCACTCACCATCGATACACATACTGTTTAAACTAGTCTTCTTGGCGATTCTTCTGTCGCGATTTAGTTTTGTGATGGTTTGTCTTTAGGTGTTTGTGTCGCTTGTGTTATTTTATTTTGGATAGCCTATTGGCCATTTTGTGGCTTTCCGCTGTTGGTGTTTCCATTAGGTCCGTTGTTGCATGTTTATCCTTCTTTCCTTTTGGTGTCTCTGATGGGAGCTATGGGTTGATTGTATCGATTCCTGATCATTGACTCTATTTTTATTATTCAATAGGATAAGTTTTTATTATTCCGTCTCTATTGTAGAAAGCAAAGAGGCTAGTATTTTGAGATTTTATGAAGAGTCATTTGTAAGCAATAGTCGATAGAAAAATGTATAAATAATCTGTCCAGTTCTTTGGCAATTTTTGACCACGTTATTTTCTATAGGCCTAATAGCATAAACGTAAACAGCCTGTAAGTATACTGAATTAAGTTTTATTTGACCAGATATCTCATTTAGGAATTGACAACATCGAACCAGGACCCAGATAAAAACATGCATTTCAGACTAAGTGTTCCATTAGGAAAACATCTTTCGCCTATTCCAGGTATGTTTGCTGAGTTTATTTGCTATATGGTGCGAAAAATTGTCTTACAATAATTATTAAATTCACGCTAAATTAAATGCCACCAAAGGACATCTTTTTCAGACTCTTTATGGCTGTTCGATGAATTGTAGTCAAATTGACCTTGTCGTGTTTGAAATAAGTCAAACTGACCTCCTTTTTTCCAAACTGACCACCGAGATTATTTCTCATGTGCACTTTGTTCAATGACATCGAACGAATTTTATCAATGTGCAAATAAATTCAGTCCTAGTTCATTTAACGTTTATACAATATTACATACAAATATGCTTTACTGTACGTCTGAAGAGACTGTTCACATCACGAAAACATGCCTATATAATTTTGACCCCCATTGAACCCCACTTTTACATAGTAAAACTGGGGTTTCCGGGGGTATACCTTATTTTTCTTATTTCTGCTCTAAAATAAATATTGTGGGTACTCGTTAGAACCGCCTCGATGAGGCGGTTCTAACGAGTGCTCACAATCTATATTTTGATCAGAAATAAGAAAAATATCACAATTTTTCATCATAAAATTTCATTTTTTCGACGAAAAGTTGGCAATGTATTTGTATAGGCGTGTTTGCGTAATGAAACGTGAAAGCAACATACCCTTCTATTTAATCTGAACATACAAGGGCAAAATACCTATGACATGACATTCTTCGATTTTTAAAATGAGCCCCGCCAAGTGATTGGTTGGTTGATTTGAGGTTTAACGTCCCCGTCAACACTGTAAAGGTCATTTTGGAGACGTTGCTTCCAATTTTGTGGGACTTTTACCCGACATTGAGATGAAATGACATCTCAAGCCCTGTCGCCCAATGAAACCAATAGGGTTTATTAGCATGGACGGTCCGCCTCGCACCGCGGTTCCTGGACAGGCTTAGATTCCATAAGCGGTTTACCAGTACTAGTGTGCGGGCCGGATTCAGCTCTGCGTGGAAGCATCATGCAGCCCATATATTTCTTCAAGCCCCTATGGGCGGGGGCTTCCCCGCCAAGTGAATTTGTGTCTTCGAGCATTCCGTCATGACAAATTTTAACTGCGCATGCCCAGCCATTCAGAGGGGCCAGGGATATGGCTTTCTGTCTGAAGGTTCCTCTTGATTCACTGCTTGTATGAGCGAGCAGCGAAGGTTCTCGCGAGACTGCGCGGATGCGCAGACTCGCCTGAACCTTCGCTGCTCGCATAGGCGATAAGTACCAAAATCGCTTGACGGGGCCCAAATGTATTTTGTGCTAAAATTCTTAACTTAAGCTCTCTGCAAACCTCGAAATCTGACAAAAGGAAACCTTCAAATTGATCTCCGGGTATGTAATCAATTGTTTCAAGGGGTCGATTTGAAATATTTCCAGTCGTGTGTGTAGCTTCAAGTTCTACTGCTTTCGCTTCATTAGAGCAACGTCCTCTTGGGCTTGAAACAGGCGAGGGCTGGGGAACATGTTTTCTTCGTTTTCATTGTTTGTTCACCTACGAGGGCAAGTAAATAAAAAGCCAAACGTACTTCTTGGTGAGATCGATCTCTTCTTTTTCGTTGTAATTGCCCAAAAGAATGATGCACTCCGACCAACGCTGTTCCAGAGCCATCAGCCCAGAACCGAAATAGTCAGGGTCCTTGTGTCCGACCAACTCCTCAACGGCAGCCACAACCTATTCCTTGGACCGGAAATGACGTCCACGGATATCCTTTTTATAAAGTTTGGGAATAGGAAATAGTCAATAAGAGCTAAGTCATGAGATTAGGCGGGGCGCGGTATTAGCTCGTACCCATTCCGCTCAACAGCACCCAGTGCAATTTTGCAAATGTGGACTCTCGAATTGTATTGTTAAAGCAGAATCCCTTTGAAGAGTTTACCTGACGTTTTTCACGGACCGCAGTTCTAAGTTGGTCAAGCATAAAACGCACCTATTACCGTACATTTCTTTGCTAAAAATTCAACACAATAACACACTGTGGGTCAAAAAACAGTTGCCAACACCCTGCCAGCACGGGGGTTCGTTTCGAACTTATTTGGCCTCGAAGACTCGGTCCTACCCACTGACGACTTTTGAACTTTATTCCTTGGCTCATAATAATCGACACAGGTCTCATCTACAGTTACCTGACGTGAAAAAAAATCATCTTGTTTGACCTAAACCGCTTCAAAAAAGCGCTGCATACTGATGCTCTGGATGGGCTATTAGCGTGTGCATACCCAAGCGATCATGTAAAATTGCTGAAACGCTACAATGTCAAATGTATAATGCATTCGATATTTCTTCCACCTTAATTCACCTATCAGAATACACAGGATCCCGTACTTTGTTACACAGGTCTTAATCGGGGGCATCTACTGGGTGTCAAGACCTGGTTTCGCCGTGTAAAGACGTTCTACCGCGTTTGAATACCCGAACCCAGAAGTTAACTTGTGCATACGATGGTGCAGAAGACCCATAAACATTGTTCAACTCGCAGAGTATTTCTGTTCAAAAACAAGTATCGACTTACCACACAGTACTCGACTTTTGACGAAAAGCTTACTTTTGCATTACCGGCCCCGATAGCTCAGTTGGTAGAGTGTCCGCTCCGGGGAACGGGAGGTCTCGGGTTCGATCCCGGGCCGCGACATACCAAAGTCGTTAAAAATGGTACTAGCTGCTCCTCGCTTGGCACTCAGATTTATGGGGCAGAGCTAGGACTGGTCGATCCAGTGTCAGGATAATGTGACTGGGTGTGGTATCATGTAATGTGTCTGGGACATGATACTTCAGTGAGGCAGCACTATAAACGTGAGCATTGAGCTCCCTGTCGCAACCAGACACCGTCGTGATATGACTGAAAAATTGTTGAAAGCGACGTTAAACCCGAAATCACACACACACACACATACTTTTGCATCGCTAGCCATGTTTATGAGCGAATGACATGATAAGGGTGCAATTTTGCCCTACTGCCTAAATGGCGTATTGAAATCAAAGCACTGAGAGTACTGGTGGGTCGATCGTCTCTGAGTGTAGGTTGGGAAAATAGTCATGAGCTGAGAATCGAAATGTTCGCTTAACTTTTAGCAAGCACAGTAGAGCTCATCAGACATCGCGTTTTGTGGCGTCTGATTATGTAGATTATGTTTGCCAATGCCCAAGTGTACGAACACAGTCCACCCACCGCCGCCCATCGGGGCTTGAATAAATAGATGGGCTGCATGATGCTTCCACGCAGAGCTGAAAGTCCCGTAACATTGGTAGTAACGTCTCCAAATGACCTATACAGTGTTGACGGGGACCTTAAATCAAACAAACGAGCATAGTCCACAATTATCTTCTTACGCTGCGCTCTGACGTCTTAGGGTAGTACTTGGATTTTGTTCAACAGAGTGGGAAGGGTGCAAATGCAGCCCCATCCCATCTTTTGGAAATTATTTCAGATTCATACAGTTTTTCACTCTCTGCAAAATACCTGAAATTCGCATCCTCAACACCCCCTTTTCAAAGTCTGTGTACGGCCCTGAATCATGTTCAAAACTGTTGTTGCATACATATGGCGAACAGTGCAGACCTGATCAGAATCAATGTACTCTATATCCGATCTTGGTGTACGCTGTATGTCTAACAACGGTACTACCTTTAAAGTCTGGGCTACTCATTTTTGCACTTAAACATTTCAGGGTTCTAAAATTAAGTTCTTAGCAGGAGTGTGAAAATGCTAATTTTACTCGACTTGGCATAGTTTTATAAATAGAATGTTCCGAAAGACGTCACGTGACATCGTGGCCAGGTTTAGAGATATTGTTTTTCTTTCATTACGTTAGGAACCTAGCATTCACACTCTATTTCGTTTTACCCTCAAATGTCACTATTTAAGCAAACAGTGAAGTTCCTGTGCAACCTGCTGATCAGACGCCATATTCCGCGGCGTCTGAGCTGGGTATTATCCAGCACACGATTCCTGTCAAGACTCTATAGATAACTCTTGTTGCAGGGATAAAAATAGCGCAACGTTTCAAGATCTATTAATAGAACATAATATTGGTTTTCCCAAATCAGTGATGGTCTTCTATAAATAGCTCCTGATGCGTCGATAAAATAGCGCAACGTTTCAAGTTCTATTAGTAAAACATAATATTGGTTTTCCCAAATCAGTGATGGTCACGTGGACAACTGCATTAATTCCGTTTGGCCATTTAGTAAATTTGGGTCGATCGTAAACCGATCGACCCAAAAAGGCATGACAATCTTGGCTTTCTGGGTCAATTGGAAATGAGATATTTTTCCTTTTTTCTAATGCCACATCTCTTGGCAGCCGGCTGGCTTGAGCTAGATTGATGCTCGAGGTCTCGTTTGTTGACCCACCGGCTGTCAGTTTCTGCCGTGTGTATGTGTGGGTGGGTGCGCGGGTGATCATACTCAGGACTGTTAAGCCGTTCAAAGGGTCAGAGGCTGTCCTAGAACAGTTATTAAGGTAACAAACCGGCCCGACATGTCCATAGCTACTGACTGGGCCGATTGTTTGTTTGTTTGATTTGAGGTTTAACGTCCCCGTCAACACTCTAAAGGTCATTTTGGAGACGTTGCTTCCAATTTTGTGGGACTTTTACCAGACATTGAGATGCAATGACATCTCGAGCCCTGTCGTCCAATGAAACCAATAGGGTTTATTAGCATGGACGGTCCGCCTTGCACCGCGGTTCCTGGACAGGCTTAGATCCTCTAAGTGGTTTACAAGTACTAGTGTGCGGGCCGGATTCAGCTCTGCGTGGAAGCATCGTGCAGCCCATATATTTCTTCAAGCCCCTATGGGCGGGGGCGGGACTGGGCCGTTTGACCACAAAGCATACACAATGTAGCTTCAATTTCTTATAATACTCCCCACGGCCACATTGTAACGTTCAGTGACGACAATCCTAAATAAAACAACTCCCGATATAAAAATAGCCATCGGAAGAGATGGCAAATCCCCCGACCAAAAGCCAATATGGCCTTCAGAAGATTGTTCACCAATAGAAAGTGCACCAGAATTAAACCAGCAATATATCACAAAAGTATTGCAGTTATGGCCATCGAAAGATTATACTGTCAGGGGAGATAACTAAAAAACCAGGGCACTCAGAAATGTCATTCTTGCGCATGACATGCCTGCTTAAGCTCATGTATTTCTGTATAAAGTACCATCAATATGTCTCAAAGGGTATTGGAGATATGGTGATCACAAGCAGGTCATACTGTTATACTGAAAGGGTAGATAACTCAAATACCACAGCACCAACAGTTGTGGTTCTTGCACATGACATCCCTTCTGTACCTTGTTTACAATTGTGCCAAGTTCCTTCAATATATCTCAAAGGGTGTTGAAGTTATGGCCATCACAAGGTTGTATTGACAGGGAAGATAACTAAAAAACCAGTGCACCCAGAGTTGTAATTCTTGAGCATGACACACCTGCTTAACCTCATGTACATTTGCATCAAGTACCACAAATATGTCTCAAAGGGTATTGGAGGTACAATGATCACAAGGTTGTCATACTGTTATATTGGAAGGGGAGATAACTCAAATATCATAGCACCCAGAGTTGTGGTTCTTAGGCATGAAGCACCATCTCAATGTTGTATACAATTGTGCCAAGTACCATCAATATATCTCAAAGGGTATTGGAGTTATGGCCATGACAAGGTTATATTGTCAGGGGAGATAATTAAAAAAACAAGGGCACCCAGAGTTGTGGTTCTTGCATGTGACACACCTGCTTAACCTCATGTACAACTGTACCAAGTATCATCAATATATCTCAAAGAGTGTTGGAGATGTGGCCATCACAAGGTAGTGATTCTATATTATTGGAAGGGGAGATAACTAAAAAAAACATGCCACCCAGAGTTGTGGTTCTTCTGCATGACACACCGTCTCGGCCTTGTGAACAACTGTGCCAGGTATCATCAATATATCTCAAAGGGTATTAGAACTATGGCCATTACAAAGTTGTCGCTCTATTTTATTGGAAGGGGAGATAACTCCAAAACCATGGCAACCAGAGTTGTGGTTCTTGTGCATGACACGCATTCTCAGCCTTGTGAACAACTGCGCCAGGTACCATCAATATATCTCAAAGGGTATTGGAGTTATGGCCATCACAAAGTAGTCATTCTATTTTATTAAAAGGGGAGATAACTAAAAAAGTATGGCATCCAGAGTTCTGGTTCTTGCGCATGACACACCATCTCAGCCTTGTGAACAATTGTGCCAAGAACCATCAATGCCTCTCGAAGGGTATATGAGTTATGGCCATCACAAGGTTGTCACTCTATTTTATTGGATGGGGAGATAACTCCAAAACCATTGCAACCAGAGTTGTGGTTCTTGTGCATGACACGCCGTCTCAGCCTTGTGAACAACTGTGCCAGGTACCATCAATATATCTCAAAGGGTATTGGAGTTATGGCCATCACAAAGTAGTCATTCTATTTTATTAAAAGGGGAGATAACTAAAAAAGTATGGCATCCAGAGTTCTGGTTCTTGTGCATGACACGCCGTCTCAGCCTTGTGAACAATTGTGCCAAGAACCATCAATGAAACTCAAAGGGTATAAGAGTTACAGCCATCACAAGGTTGTCACTCTATTTTATTGGAAGGGGAGATAACTCCATAACCATGGGAACCAGAGTTGTCGTTCTTGTGCATGACACGCCGTCTCAGCCTTGTGAACAACTGTGCCAGGTACCATCAATATATCTCAAAGGGTATTGGAGTTATGGCCATCACAAAGTAGTCATTCTATTATATTAAAAGGGGAGATAACTAAAAAAGTATGGCATCCAGAGTTCTGGTTCTTGCGCATGACACGCCGTCTCGGCCTTGTGAACAATTGTGCCAAGAACCATCAATGAATCTCAAAGGGTATAGGAGTTATGGCCATCACAAGGTTGCGTCTACGGACGGACGGACGGACGGACAGACGGACGGACGGACGGACGCCAGGCTGATCGCTATATCCCCCGAACCTATTCGGTCGGGGGATAAAAAGCCAATCAGATTACTTTATATGCCATTTTCATTCAATTCACTAACTGTTCTACAAACAGTGTATATCTTGATCATCTGATCAAGATCTACACTGTTTGCAAAGGTAGAAGTTTTCGTGGGTTAATAACTTAATATGTAAATCACTTACGTTGTAACTGACTCCTCCTCAGTCAAGTTGTTCATACTGCTACACGTATCGCGGAAGAGCTGACCATTTTGTCTCACCTCAAGTACCTTAACATCAGTGTCACTGCAGTCTCCACGGCTTTTGTCGATGCCAAGACCTTCATTTTCTCTACCACCTGCACATCAAAAGAAAGCACATTACCATTTAAGATTCTATATTATTAAACAAGCATAATTCAGTCTGTTAATCCAAAATGGAACCTACAGTGTGGTTATCACTTAAGAAGAGGACCATGGTGGTCCTATATCGCTCATCTGAGCTAAGAGATTTTTAAAAGGTTTTTGTTTCTATAGTGGTATTTTAATACACGTGTGTCACTTGCCGCAGGGCAATATGGGCCCCGTCAAGCGATTTTGGTACTTATCGCCTATGCGAGCAGCGAAGGTTCAGGCGAGCCTGTGCATCCGCGCAGTCTCGCCAGAACCTTCGCTGCTCGCTCATACAAGCAGTGAATCAAGAGGAACCTTCAGACAGAAAGCCATATCCCTGGCCCCTCTGAATGGCTGGGCATGCGCAGTTAAAATTTGTCATGACGGAATGCTCGAAGACGCAAATTCGCTTGGCGGGGCTCATATGAAGTCCAAGGGCTATAATTTAAACAATCTTGGTTTCAGTGCACTGGTTGAAGCTATGTTCTAAAAAACAAAAGCATGGGCACGCTGATTTCGACAAGAACATTATAAAAAAAAAAAACATAAGTTTATGTTAAGAAAAAGGTCCCACGGCGGGCCTTTTTATGGCCCAGGGCTACTTTTTTAAACACTCTTGGCAGCGGTCTAGTAAATAAAAGTGTGTACCAAATATCAAAGGCCTGAGCGTTCAGATGAGAAGATTCTTAAAGGATTTACCTTTAAAGGCTATGGAAAAGGTGTCGGTCCATTGACCAGGCCATTTTCGGACCTAGGGCTATACTTTGAACAATTTTGGCATAGGTGCACTAGACAAAAGCGTGTACCGAATATCAAATACCTGGGCCTTCTGGTTGCTAACAAGAAGATTCTAAAAGCGTTTCCCTATATATAACTCTATGTAAAACATGGGGGCCCCGGGGGCTATGCCATTTTTAGCTCGCCGGGATGAAGTCGAGGGAGAGCTATTGCACTACTAATCAACCCGGCAGTTTAAGTGAAGAAGGGGATAAAAAATCTGAATCCGAGCCAACCAAGACAAAGGTCAGTAATGACATTGACCTTTGGAATTGATTGATTTCTAATCAGCTGATTGCAAATATTATTTCTAATGCAACACGCTAGCATGCAATCTGTAAAGTCCCCTGTTTTGCCTTTTTCTATGCAAATGCCTAAGTGTCCAAATTTGACCTTGACGTAAAATAGGTCAAGGTCAACCAAGGGTCGAATAAAATTTGTTAGGCATGAGTACCCGATACTGCATACCAAATTTTAAGGTCATCGGCTATTTCGTTCCCGAGAAGATTTTTTTAAAGATTGTATCACCATACATGAGCATGGTGGCAATGTTGGTCATGTGTCCTAGTCCTGATGAACAACATTTCATTCCATTCTACCCATAGAGGCCCCACATGCAATTTGGTTTCAATCAACCCACCAGTTTAACTTGTAAAGACGATAAAAAACTGAATCTGGGCCTTCCAGGACATAGGCCAGTAAATGACCTTGACCTTTGCGATTGATAAAATTCCATTAAGCTGGTTGCAAACATCATTCATTTCTGATGCTCAGGCTTCCATGCGATCAGAAAAAAACAGTTATGCTTTGTCCACAAAAGTGTCTAAGTGCCCAAATTTGACCTTGACGTAAAACAGGCCAAGGTTAACGAAAGGTCATCATTTGAACAAACCCGGTAGGGCCAGAGGCCTCGATAGTACATACCAGGTTTCAAGGCAACTGGCCATTTGGTTCGTTAGAAGAAGCTATTTAAATATTGCATTCACTTCTAATTTACCATATATGGGCATGACCCAGTCCTTACGAACAAACTTTCGCTTCCCCTTCCCATACAGGCTCAAACAACTCAGCAGAAGAAGACAAAATTACAGATTCTGAGCCAGCCAGGACAAAGAAATGAACTTGACCTATGGAACTGATAAACTCTGAGCCGATTGCAAATATCATTTCTGATGCTACAGGCTACCATGCAATCAGAAAACCCACCGTCATGTCTTTTTTTTCCATACAAATGTATAATCGACCAAATTTGAATTTGACGTAAAACAGGTCCAGATAAACCAAAGGTCATCATTTGAACAACTTGGTAGGGCCCGAGTTTTCGATTCTGCATACCGAGTTTTATGGTTATCGGTCATTTGGTTCCTGAGAAAAAGTGTTTTTTTTTTTTAGTTATATATGAGCATAGCGGCCATATTGTTTATGTGCCCTAGTCCTTAAAAACAAACTTTCGTTCCCTCTTTAATATGGTTACAATTGGCCGATAAATTTCAGAGGAGATGTTGTTTGAAAATGTTGACGCGGACGCGGTCGACGGATGACGGAACACTGCCTATGCGATAAACTCCCCTGCAGCCTTCGGCTCTGGTGAGCTAAAAAATCCTTTAAATGATTTCTTCTCCTAAACCAGCGGACGTGTTTTGAAATAATTTTACAGGAATGTTCCTTAGGTGACCCTCTAACAAAATTGCACAAACCCTTCTGCTCGGATAAACAACGCCAGGGCTAAAAACGGAAGAAACTCTCCTCCTTAATCAGTGGATGGAGTTCGAATTGATTTAATTTCAATGGAATGTTCCTTAGGTTACCCACTACCGCTCCACTCTGATAAATGATTTCAAAGAAATGATTTTTTTTGTGAACATCTGTCAAAATTGTTCAGACTGTTCCTCTCTGCTCATTACGAAAACACACCCGTGCGATATAGTGCATTTTTCCATATCTCCAAAATGGCTACTTTTCTGATGAAAATCTGTGATATTTTTCTTATTAATAGTGCAAACATAGGTTGTGGGTGCTCGTTAGAACCGCCTCATTGAGGCGGTTCTAACGAGTACCCACAACCTATGTTTTGGAGCAGAAATAAGAAAAATAATGTATACCCCCGTAAACCCCAGTTTTCTCTATATAATATGGGGTTTAGGGGGGTCTTCATTTCACGGACTTGATCACGTGATGTGAACAAGATGGTCAGGATTAACTTGAAACAGAAATAAAAAAGGCTTATTTTTTTTTTAAAATGAAGCAATTTATAGGAATGTTCTTTGGGTGACCCTCTAACAAAATTGTTCCAATTATTTTGCTCAACTGAACATGCTGGTCACCAGTGCTAAGCACATAAAACCTCATAATAAAAACCTCAAAAATGAGAAAGAAACTAGATTTTTTTTCCACAAAAACACAGATGTCTCCCCCTTTTTGACCTCTAAGAATTACCTTGACATTGGAGGTATTGACCCAGGTCTTGTGTGCAACACATCATCTAATGAAGGTGAACATTTCTTCAAAGTAACTTTAAAAAAGTCCATCAAGAAATAAGAAAGTTATTAGCCGTACACGAAAAAAGCCTTTTTTTACCTTTGACCTCTAAGTATGACCTTGGCCTTTGAGGTCTCTTGGATCTTTGTTGGGCGCAACACATCGTCTCATGATGGTTAACATTTCTGCCAAGGGTTTTTATAATCCATCACAGAATAAGATTGTTTTTGACCGTACACGAAAGAAAGGGCCCCTTTTGCCCTTTGACCTCTAAGTATGACCTTGACATTGGAGGTACGGACATCGGTCTTGCACACGACACATCGTCAAATGAAGGTGAACACTTCTGCAATGTTACTTTAAAAAGTCTATCCAGAAATAAATCAACTATTGAGTGGGCACGACAAAAGTTCTTTTTTTGAAATTTGACCTTTTGAGTATGACCTTCACCTTGGAGGTACCAACCTGGGTCATGCGCGCACCACATCGTCTTATGGTGGTTAACATTTCCGCCAAGTGATTTCAAAATTAATCACAGAATAAGAAAGTTATTTGCCAAAAACTAAAAAGGCCCCCTGTTTTGACATTTGATCTCAAAGTATGACCTTGACATTTGAGGTGCCAACCTGGGTCTTGCTATCGACACATTGGTTGAAAATCCAGCTAAAATAAGAAATCTATTGACCATACACGAAAAAAGGCCCCCTTTTTATCTTTGACCTCTTAGTATGAGCTTGACATTTAAGGTACCAACCTGGGTGATACGCGTGACACATAGTCTCATTGTGGTTAACATTTCTGCCAAGTAATTTCAGAATCCATCTAAAAATAAGAAAGTCATTGACCGGACACGATTTGCCCAAACATGCATACACGATTTTGTGACCGGTCAAAAACTTTCAAGGGAGATTACTGAAAAAGTAAAGATGCGAGAGTTATCGTTCTTGCGCTCTACACATCGCGTGTGAATTCGGGTTTAACGTCGCTTTCAACAATTTTTCAGTCATATCACGACGGTGTCTGGTTGCGACAGGGAGCTCAATGCTCACGTTTATAGTGCTGCCTCACTGAAGTATCATGTCCCAGACACATTACATGATACCACACCCAGTCACATTATCCTGACACTGGATCGACCAGTCCTAGCTCTACCCCGTAAATCTGAGTGCCAAGCGAGGAGCAGCTAGTACAATTTTTAACGACTTTGGTATGTCGCGGCCCGGGATCGAACCCGAGACCTCTCGTTCCCCGGATCTACACGTCGCCTAATGATGATCAATATCTATATGGCATTTCGTGAATATGGCTTGAACGGTTTTCAAGTTATAGAGCGAACACGCCCGGGGGAAAAGCAATTTGTCTCCCCGAAAAGTGTGGAGATGTAATAATTTTACAGACATGTTCATTGGCTTATCGCCAACCAAACTTGCGGCCCCCGCCCATCGGGGCTTGAAGAAATATCTGGGCTGCATGATGCTTCCACGCAGAGCTGAATCACACACACACGAGTACTGATAAACCGCTTAGAGCATCTAAGCCAGTCCAGGAAAGCGGTGTAGTGTCTGACCGTCCGTGCTTATAAACCCTATTGGTTCCATTTGGCGACAGGGCTTGAGATGTCATTTCATCTCAATGTCGGGTAAAAGTCCCACAAAATTGGAAGCAGCGTTTCCAAAATGACCTTTACAGTGTTGACGGGGACGTTAAACCTCAAATCAAACAAACAAATCAACCCAAATTGCTGACACCCTATACTCCACCATATATTACCTACAATAGAAAATAAAAGTGAAGGCAATGATCAGGAATCGATACAATTAACCCACAGCTCCCACCGGAGACACCAAAGGGAAAGAAACACAAACATGAAACAGCTAGACCCTAAATGAAACATCAATAGCGGAAAGCCAAAATGACAGTAACTTACCCAAAAAAGGCCAATTGGCTACCCAAAACAAATTAATTTAAGCGATACACAAACTCAAAGACAAACCATAACAAAAATAAACCGCAACAGAAGAACCGCATTTGAACAGTCAGTGAAACGAATTCCATTGGGAGACTTATATCGGTTTTTAGCGGCCAAATATGGGCATGCCGGCCATCTTGGTCATGTAATTAGGACCAGTTATATAAACTTCAGTTTCCGTGAGGTTTAAATGAGCCAGCGCATGGCAAAATCTAAATCAGGCTTGAGCGCCAGCGAATACTGATATCAGCCTGCGAATTCGCGCAGTCTGATTAGAGTCTTCGCTGATCGCATTTACCTACTATTGGCTAATTTCTTTGCAAAGAAACATAAGCAAAAGGTCTTATCATAGTTGAAGGGTGCGCATGTTGAGTTGAGTCTCTGCTTGTCGCACTGGTCTTATTGTAGATTTTGCCATGCGCCTGCTCAAATAAGGCTTCAGCTTGCTCACGGATTTCTGAGACGTTTGAAATTCTGAGGGTCACTCAACACGCGCGACATTGAGCCGAGTTCACTGAATGACTTATACCGTTGACATACATAGATTCCACTATCTTACATATCAAATAAGATTAAAAAAACATCAACATCTCTTCCTGTATTTTATTTATATATACATATATATTGTCTAATGATTGTTTCGCTGTGTGTCATGCTCTTCTCGATTTGTAACCTGCTCTATGTTATAGGGCGATGAACAATGTTGCTTTTAAACTGCTCTATGTTATAGGACGATGAGTAATGAGGTTTTTAAACTTATATGTGTTCTAGGACGATGAACAATGTTGTTGTGTCCAAATAAAAACACTTGAACTTTTTATAAACTACACGTATTTTGGATAAATGAATTGTTTTTAAAATAACCCTTTTCCTATTCAAATACCCGAAGGAGCAAAAATAGGTCAAGGTCAACTTAGAGTAATAATCTTTTTTAAACTTTTGTAGGGAACGATTCCCTTTTGCTTTCTGTGAAGTTTTAAGGTCATCTGTCTGGCGAAAAAGACTTTTAAAGGGTTAAAGTTAAATAAAGCAAATTCTTCTGATACCGAGAAGTTAAATAAAGCACATTCTTCTGATACTGAGAAGTTAAATAAAGCAGATTCTTCTGATACCGAGGCCCCGTGTTTGGATTTACATCTGTCTATTGTAGATGGTTTTGTTTCGTGCAAAATTTATGATAAACGCGATGATTTTGATTTTGAGATTGCAAATTTTCCTTTTCTGATGGTGATGTTTCTCGTGCGCCATCCTTTGGCGTTTATATTTCGCCATTAATTCGGTTTGCCACAGTGTGTTGTCATATCACTGACTCCAACACTCGTAACTAGACAATCAAGTGAGCATATGCTCACTCATACCCCCGGCTACAGCCATCAGTGAAACATGAGCCAAAGAAACATATAGTCGAGTTCATACAACCGTCTTTTGAGCAGAAATGAAGAAAACTGAAACCAGAGTTATGGTTCTTGTGTTCTGCGCATCCTATTATTGTGATTTACATTTGTTAGAAGTTTCATGCAATTATCCTCAACCGTTTGAAAGTTACAGAGCGGACACAAGTGTATGTTTAAAATGGCAATTTTCAATATTCAAAGGGCAATAACTCTGAAAGTTGGAAAGCAAGAGTTATGGTTCATGTGTTCTGCATGTCATCTCATGGTGTTCAACATTCGTGTGGAGTTTCATGAAAATATGTCAAGCCGTTTAAAAGTAATGAAGAAGACACGAAGATGTTAACAGACACATAATTTACTATCTTCAAAGGAAAATAATTTATAATGTATCCAAACACGAGTTATGGTTCTTGTGTTCTGCCCATCCTATTATCTTGCTTTACATTTGTTTGAAGTTTCATGAAATTATCTCAAACGGTTTTAATGTTACAGAGCCGACATAAGTATATAGTAAAATTGCAAGTTATAATATTCAAAGGGCAATAACTCTGAAAGTAGAAAAGCAAGAGTTATGGTTCATGTGTTCTGCATGTCGTCAAATGGAGTTAAACATTTGCGTAAAGTTTCATGAAAATATGTCAAGTCGTTCAAAAGTTATGGAGCGGACACGAAGATGTTAACAGACACATACTTTACTATGTTCAACGAGAAATAATTCAAGTATGTTCAAAGATAAATAATTCATTAAGCATGCAAACCAGAGTTATGGTTCCTGTGTTCCGCCCATCCTATTATTGTGCTTTACATTTGTTTGAAGTTTCATGAAAGTATCACAGACGGTTTGAAAGTTACAGAGCGGACACAAGTGAATGGTAAAAATGGCCCTTTTCAATATTCAAAGGGCAATAACTCTGAAAGTAGGAAAGCGAGAGTTACGGTTTATGTATTCTGCACGTCGTCTCATGGTGTTTAACATTTATATGAAGTTTCATGAAAATATATCAAGCGGTTGAAAAGTTATGGAGCGGACACGAAAATGTTAACACACACACACACACACACACACACACACACACACACACACACACACACACACACACACACACACACACACACACACACACACACACACACACACAGAGAGAGAGAGAGAGAGAGAGAGAGAGAGAGAGAGAGAGAGAGAGAGAGAGAGAGAGAGAGAGAGAGAGAGAGAGATAGATAGTGAGAGAAAATACGAAAACTATATACCCGCCGGGGGTATAATAAGTAAAACAGAATTAAGTTTCTGTAGGAATAAAACAAAATCATTATGTACAGACCCAATGAGTATTATTTTAACCCTTGTCCTGCTGAGCCCGGATATGCCTTATTTTCCAAACAATGAAGATCCAGATCAGATGGCTTCTGACGAAGCCATCTGATCAGGATCTACATTGTTTGCCATTCAGATTATGAATTTGTTGCAATAATTTGCATCAAGTAATCTGATTGGTTGATAATCAGTAATGGGTGTGGCATATATGAATATTCAGCAGGACAAGGGTTAAGAGCATTTTGTAAGTTTAATCTGATCGAAATATGATGCATAGAATTGTGTATATTTAATTCCTTTAAGTTTAGGGTATTAATCTATAACAATTTCAATTAAGAAATTTATTGTCGAATTAGCCTTATCTTGTTGTTCTGAACAACCCCTACTTTTGCAAACAGTGTAGATCCAGATCAGAGGGCAGCCATGTGATCAGGATCCACACTGTTTGATATTCAGTTTAAAAATTACAGCAATGGATTAAATCAAGAAATCTGATTGGTTGAAAATCACAAACGGGTGTTGATAATTTGAATATTCAACAAGATAAGGGTTAAAAGCAATGCTCATAGCTAGAACTGGTGCCATGAAAGTGCATGAAAATGAAGAGTAGAGTGGTTGTTAAACACATACTACATAGGCAATGGTTAGAAACATACAGTCTAGAAAATGCAGACACTACTAAAGCGTAATGGAATTATAGGTTATTGACTTTATATTGTGAAATATTCGGCACGAGTTCATATGGCGAAGGACGCACGAGCTTGCGAATGCGTCTTCGCCATATGAACGAGTGCCGAATATTTCACAATTTAAAGTCAATAACCTTTTTATTATATACCCAAACTTGGACTCTATGTCAGAATTCATGATTGCCTGGCATGGAAATTTGAACGTAAAATAAGGTTAGACATCTTTAAGTGATTTGAAATGGAAAATAATGCACGTCGTTAAGTGTCTTCCTACACTATGAAAAACCACGCCCAATGGCGCCAAAGTGAAGACGACGTTAACGTCGGTTGACGTGACGGCATTAAAAACATTAACTATTCCCAACGCAGGACGCCATGTTTACCGAAGTGCTAGTATTGTTTCTTTCAAAATACTCTTGATTTCCTAAAATAAATTATTGAATATCTGAACAGATTGCAGGTAGTTCATATTTGCTAGCATAAAATGCGCTTTGTGCACCTTGTCACAGCCTATATTCATTTTTAGGTTATTTCAGTCGATACGCACGACAAGATGGCTGACGATTTTTTAGTATCGAAGTGGACAAATTTAAAAATGTTCTATAAAAGGGTTATCCTTTGGAAGCAAGGAATACACCACAGAAGTGAAAAATATGGAGTGTACATGTTTTCTGGGCCAGACTAGCTAGTTTCGGCCAATTAGGCCTCATCGGTGACCCTCAGATATTTTCAAAATTCCACAATGGAATCAATGAACCCAAAGGACAAGACAATATAATCTACACTATGATGTAGAGCAGGGAGACGTTTTACCGCCGCCACACATTCCCACACACCAGCTGTAGTGAAGTTAAATATGTTCTATAAAAGGGTTATCCTTTGGAAGCAAGGAATACACCACAGAAGTGAAAAATATGGAGTGTACATGTTTTCTGGGCCAGACTAGCTAGTTTCGGCCAATTAGGCCTCATCGGTGACCCTCAGATATTTTCAAAATTCCACAATGGAATCAATGTTCCCAAAGGACAAGAAAATATAATCTACACTATGATGTAGGGCAGTAGTTCTATTTTGAACGTGACTGCTTATCTACGGGCAATATGAACTTGACTACGGGCAATATGGAAAAATATTGACCGGTAACTTCTGTATCAGAATTGTTACTGGTGGCACGTCAAATGACATTCATACACCAGGACCTGTGATGTCGGAAGTTAGTCCCTAGCTCTAACCAAAGAGGTAAATTTAGCTACACAATCATCAGCACCTTCAGCTGTCGAAATAATCGAATCGGGAAGGGCAAAGTACAAAGTAAACGGGACATGTTCTGGGTATATAATAAAACATGTATATACCATGAATCGTAATGCTATCATTATTATTTTCATTACCATCAAATACAAAAGTAGACTGTAGACAATGCAACACACACAGAGAAGAGAAAATAATAAATGAGCCCCGCCAAGCGAATTTGTGTCTTCGAGCATTCCGTCATGACAAATTTTAACTGCGCATGCCCAGCCATTCAGAGGGGCCAGGGATATGGCTTTCTGTCTGAAGGTTCAATTTGATTCACTGCTTGTATGAGCGAGCAGCGAAGGTTCTGGCGAGACTGCGCGGATGCGCAGGCTCGCCTGAACCTTCGCTGCTCGCATAGGCGATAAGTACCAAAATCGCTTGACGGGGCCCAAATAAGGTATGCATACCAAAGTTATGGTTCTTGTGTTCTACCTATCGTACTATTGTGTTTCAAGTTTGAATGAAATATCATCTACATGTAAATATTTCAAAAAAAAATGTTAAATTATAGAGCAGACTCGAGTGTATGGTGGAAATGACCATTTTCATAATTCTTCTCAATTTGTTATATCCAAAGAGAAATAATTCACACGACATCGCTTGTAATACAAATCCTCTCGTACAAGACAACTACGTGTGTGGAAAACACTGAACTGGCAAAAGTCCAACTTGCTTGAGACATTATCATATGCCACATTTGTGTAAAGTTTGTTTAAAATCCATCAATTAATGTAGGTTCTAGAGTGATGACAATGTTTCTCAAAAAATAGCCATAGTGACCTTGACTTGAGGCCATGACCTTAAAAGTAGATCTTGCTCGAGATGTTATCATAAGCATCTTTTGTGTGAAGTTATATTAAAATCTGTTAATAAATGTAGGCGGTAGAGCGATGACACAGTGCCCTTGACCTTGAGGCCAAGACCTTGAAAGTCAAAGCAACTCGAGATATTATCATAAGAAACATTTGTGTGAAGCTCTATTGAAATCCATCAATAAATATAGGCGCTAAAGCGATGACAAAGTTTTTCTAAAATTAACCACAGTGACCTTGACGTTGAAAGTCGAAATCGCTCGAGAAATTGCCATAAGGAACATTTGTGTGAAGTTATATTGAAATCGGTGAAGAAATGTAAGCGCTAGAGCGATGACAAAGTTTTTCTAAAAATAGCCACAGTGACCTTGACCTTGAAAGTCAAACTCGCACGAGGTATTGTCATAAGGAACATTTTTGTGAAGTTAAATTGAAATCAGTGAAGAAATGTTGTCGCTAGAGTGACGACAATGTTTTTTCTAAAAATAATCACAGTGACCTTGACGTCTTGAAAGTCAAACTCGCTCGAGGTATTGTCATAAGGAACATTTTTGTATGTAAGCGCTAGAGCGATGACAAAGTTTTTCTAGAAATAGACACAGTGACGTTATCCTTGAAAGTCAAACTCGCTCGAGGTATTGTCATAAGGAACATTTTTGTGAAGTTAAATTGAAATCAGTGAAGAAATGTTGTCGCTAGAGTGACGACAATGTTTTTTTCTAAAAATAGACACAGTGACCTTGACCTCTTGAAAGTCAAACTCGCTTGAGGTATTGTCATAAGAAACATTTTTGTGAAGTTAAATTGAAATCAATGAAGAAATTTTGTCGCTAGAGTGATGACAATGTTTTTGTAAAAATAGCCACAGTGACCTTGACCTTGAAAGTCGACATCGCTCGAGATATTGTCCTAAGGAACATTTGTGTGAAGTTATATTGAAATCGGTGAAGAAATGCAAGCGCTAGAGTGATGACAAAGTTTATCAAAAATAGCCACAGTGACCTTGACCTTGAAAGTGGAACTCGCTCGAGAAACTGTCATAAAGAACATTTGTGTAAAGTTATATTGAAATCGGTGAAGAAATGTAAGCGCTAGAGCGATGACAAGGTTTTTCTTAAAATAGCTACAGTGACCTTGACAGTGAGGTCACAAAATTGAAAGTCGAACTCGCTCAAGATAGTGTCATAAGTAACATTTGTGTGAAGTTATATTGAAATTGGTGAAGAAATAAAGACAGTAGAGCGATGACAACGTTTTTTAAAAAAAATAGCCACAGTGACCTTGACCTTGAGGTCATGAGCATGAACGTCACACTCACTCGAGATAGTGTCATAAGGAAACGGGCCTCCGTGGCCTAGTGGTTAAGAGCGCTGACTCTTGATCATTAGGTTTCTCACCGCTGTGGTTCGAGCCTCGCTCGGGTCACATGTGAGACGCCAAGTTCTGCAACGGAAGGTCAGGTGGTTTTTCTCCGGGAACTCCGGTTTTCGCCCACCTCTGATTAACGATCGGCTTGATATGAGTGAAATAATCTTGAAAGGGCCGTTAAACAAAAACAAAAAAAAAAACAAAAAAAAAAAAAAAAAAAAAAAAAAAAGTGTCATAAGGAACATCTGTGTGAAGTTATATTGACATTGGTGAAGACATGTAGGCGCTAGAGCCATGATAAAGACAAAGTTTTTTTCTAAAAATAGGGACAGTGACCTTGACAGTGAGGTCACGACCTTGAAAGTCGAATTCGCTCGAGAGATTGTCAAAAGTAATATTTGTTTGAAGTTATATTGAAATTGGTGAAGAAATAAAGGCACTATAGCGATGACGTTTTTTTTTCTAAAATAGCCATAGTGACCTTGACCTTTAGGTCTTGACCTTGAAAGTGGAACTCGCTCGAAATATTGTCATAAGGAACATTTGTGTGAAGTTATATTGAAATTGGTGAAGAAATGTAGGCGCTGGAGCGATGACAAAGTTTTTTCTAAAAATAGCCACAGTGACCTTGACCTTGAGGTCATGCCCTTGAAAGTCGAACTCGCCCATCCTATTATTGTGCTTTGCATTTGTTTGAAGTTTCATGAAATTATCTAAAACGGTTTGAAAGTTACAGAGCGGACACAAGTGTATGGTAAAAATTGCAAGTTAATCATACAAAGGGCAATAACTCTGAAAGTAGAAAAGCAAGAGTTACGGTTCATGTGTTTAGCACGTCGTCTCATGGTGTTTAACATTTATGTGAAGTTTCATGAAAATATATCAAGCGGTTGAAAAGTTATGGAGCGGACACGAAAATGCAAGTTAAAACATACAAAGGGCAATAACACTGAAAGTAGAAACGCAAGTGTTACGGTTGATGTGTTCTGCACGTCGTCTCATGGTGTTTAACATTTATGTGAAGTTTCATGAAAATATGTCAAGCGGTTTAAAAGTTATGGAGCGGACACGAAAATGTTAACAGACACACAAACACACACGGTTTAAACGTAAAGGCTTATTGAGAATTAGAGAGATCTAATTCAAGGTAATGTTGGTTGGTGCCTGATGTTCTGTCTCTGGTCGGGCCCATCGGAGTTTAACTGTTGGTTTTCTTTTGCTCCAGCATTTCAGTGGTTTCTTGCTGTCGAGTCCTCACCGTTCTCTCCCCTCTGTGGTTGTTTGATTATTTGTGTTCACGGAGATGTTGCACTGAAGAGTTAGGAGGCCTTCATGCGGGCTGAACAAATTATTTGTCTAAACCGCGTCGGTAGTAAGGGCGAGGATTGTGGCCACGTAAAATCGATTAAAGCCCCCCAGTGGAATTCGTTTCCGCTGACCGTTCCAAGGTGGTTCTTCTGTCGCGGTTTATTTTTGTTATGGTTTGTCTTTAGGTGTTTGTGCCGCTTATGTTGTTTTATTTTGGATAGCCTATTGGCCATTTGGTGGGAAAGTAACTGTCCTTTTGGCTTTCCGCTGTTGGTGTTTCCATTAGGGTCTGTTATTTCATGTTTGTGTGTCTTTCCATTTGGTGTCTCTGGTGGGAGCTATGGGTTGATTGTATCGATTTCTGATCATTGCCTCCACTTCTATATTAAATCAAGACGGAAATAAGGGCGAGGATTGTGGCCACGTAAAGTCAATTTAAATCCTCCAGTGGAATTCGTTTCACTGTCAGATCAAGGCGTTTCTTCTGTCGCAGAATATTTTTGTTATGGTTTCTCTTTAAGTGTATGCATTGCTTATATTATTTTGTTTTGGATAGCCAATTTGTCATAAGCCAAACGGATAGTTATTTTCCCAGAAAAAGGCCGACCGGCTATCCAAAAAACAAAAAATAGAAGCAATACACACAGAGCATCAGGCGCCAACCAACATCACATAAAATTAAATTCTATTCTAATTCTCAGTAAGCCTTTACGCTGGAACTATCATAGAATCTGAGGCCTGATCCACCGGCGTGCAATTAAAAAGGGAAGCAAAGTTGTCAACCGTGATTGGGTTAACTACAATGCATGCAGTCTGTCATGCAACATTTATGTTGTATTATTATTTTGGTGAAATCACTATGTGTTTCCCTTTTCCCATTCAAACGCATTAGAGTCCAAGTTTGACCTTGCCGTAAAATAGCTCAAGGTCAACCCAGGGTCATCATTAATATATTTTTTGTAGGTATCGAGTTCCTTCCCCGATGTCTGCAAAGATTCAATAGTCTGCCTTATGGTTATGGAGAAGAAGATTTTAAAAGGGCTTTTACCTTATATAGCCATGACAGCCATCTTGGTCATGTGACCAGGACCAATTTTTGTAAAAATTAATTCCCGTGAGGCAAAGAACTATGTTCTATATAAAATATGACTTCAATTTGCCCAGTTGCTTCTGAGACGAATATGTTTGAATGTGTGAACGGACGACGACGACGGACAACGGACCATTGGTATATAATAAGCTCACCGTGTAAGTTTCGACTCAGGTGAGCTAAAATGAGCCCAGTATACGAAGGAAGTAACATCACATCATTTCATCGAAAGTAGGTGATGGACTTAAATCGCTCACCTGAGTTATAATGTTGATGCTTTTATGTTTTTCTCTAGCTGCCATTTTATACAGTAAAGTAAAAGAGAACCGCATTTTAGCAACCCTGGTAGAAAGTTTTATTAAATGAAATTATTTTACAATGAATTACCTGATTCAGAGAAATTCAGTATGCTACTTTAATATTGTTTATATTTTCTATAGGAGCTGTACATCACGAAAACACGCCTATATAATTTTGACCCCCTTGTTTCCCACTTTTATATAATAGAACTGGGGTTTACAGTGGCGATCCTTATTTTTCTTATTTCTGCTCTAAAATATAGATTGCGGGTACTCGTTAGAACCGCCTCGATGAGGCGGTTCTAACGAGTACCAACAATCTATATTTTGATCAGAAATAAGAAAAATATCAATTTTTCATCTTAAAATTTTCTCTTTTCGGCGGTTAAGTTTACAATGTATTAGTATTGGCGTGTTTTCGTAATGTAAGAGCAATCTTGTTCAGTGGAGCAGAATCAGAGGACCGGAACCATTTTAAAAAGGGCAGGGCCGTGAGAAGATCATTTCTGTGAAGATATTTGTGAAGATAGTTTCTATTTTTAGCTCTGGCGACCATCTTCTTCAATGGAGTGGAACTATTTTAGTACTTGTGGTGCACTTTCATGTGTGGAACATTTCTGTGAAATTATTTTGGAATTCAACCATATGCTTCTAATATTTTTGCTAGTATTATCGAGGAACATTTCTGCGGTTGAGAGAGAAGTCATTTGAACATATTGTCTATCTCTATGTCTGGCGACAATCTTGATCAGTCGAGCGGAACAATTTTAGCAAGCCTTGATGCAGGGCCATGAGAGCAATATTTCTTCAATGAACTTATCTTCACTGCAGCTGGTGTTGTGTCGTGTTGCGGCCGTAGAAAGTCGCCCCTTACATCATCATAGTGCAGATTATATTTTCTATATTATATTTTCTGGTCCTTTGCGATCATTGAGTTCATTTAGAATCATTTTGAAAATAGAATTCTGCTAAAGCCATTGTTAAGGGGCTTGGCCGGTGTTGCAGATTTTAGTACTGGTCATGGACAGACTCAATAACACCAAGTCTGCTATTTTCGTTTATTTGGTGTATTCCTTGCTTCAAAAGGATCTTACCAATCAGAACTTCTTGACAGACGATGCCTTTCGAAGATATGTTTTCTGTTTTTAGCTCTAGTGGCCAGCTTGTTCTGTCGAGTGGGACCATTTCATCAATTTAGGTACAGACTCGCGAGGGGAACATTGCTGTAACATTATTTTGAAATTGTGCTATCGTATTGATAGAGGATCTTACATGAGTGTTCATGTATTATTGAATTTATTAAACGAGTTGAGGAAAAGGGATAAAATGCGAGGCTTTATCGAGCATTTTATCCCCTTTCTTCAACAAGTTTGATAAATTCAATAATACCTGAGCATGAATGCAAGATTCTATTTATCATATGACATTTAAAACGCATTATTTTATCTACGACTGTTTAACAAAAGTGTCAATATTACGCCATTAGTAATTGCGACGTCGCTGAAAGGACGTAGTACAGGTGGTGTTACGGGGCGTATCTAACTTTTTTTGCATATTTATTTCACTAGTGGAATACCAAATTTATTACATGACATTATTACACTCTCAGACGCGACGCAACATGATAAATAGAGGATATTTACTTTTTTGAGATGAATACCAAAAACATTTCATCGAGTGTGTTGAAAATTCTGATGTTTTCAACATACAAGATGAAATATTTTTTTATATTTATCGAAAAAAGGAAGTTTTCTTTTTATTTGATAATATTTTAGGACACTAAACTGATCGCCATTTTGAATATAGCATTTTCACAGTTCAAAGAATGCTTTTTCAAGGTATTTTAAAGAATTATTACACCGATAAGTTATGACTTTGGCGAAAAAAGTAGACCGGACTGCTACTGTGAAAATAACAAGGTCTTGTTATTTTTCCCAGTATGAAAATATCATTTATACTTCACAGTGTGAAAATATCACTTCTATTTGTTTCATATATGCATTGTTTTCACTGCTCAGTATCAAATAAATTGTGTTATCGGTTTGAGAAGAGAACTCAATGAAAGATATTTTTGTCTATTATAGCTCAGGTGGCCATCAGGAAACTTTTTGATAAATTATTTTGTAGTCGAGCCAACGGCTTGAGAGGATATTTCAATCTTAAGTTTTTTTCATCTTTAACCCTGGTGGCCTTCGTGTTTACTCGATTAGACCATTTTAGCAATAAGGGTACAGAGCCATGAGAAGGACGTTTCTGTGAAATTATTTTGAAATTGAGCTATCGGCTGATCAAAGATTGTGTTCTAACCTTAGATCAGCGGGCCATCTTGTTCAGTCGGATGAAACCATTTAAGCAAGTTTGATACATCGCCATGCAAGAAACATTTCTGTGTTATGAAATCGAACCAATGGCTTGATAAAAGTCTTTTCTATTTTTAGCTCTGGTGGCCATCTTGTTCAATTTAGTAGTTTTGGTGCTGGTTAATAAGCAATTCATTTACAAGTATGGAACTATTTGGCAACTGGCTTAGCGGTTAAAGGGGATATGCCTTTGAAGAAACTGTTTACGATGGCTTTGTGATCAAAGAGGAAACTGTTGACGACGTACAGACGGATGGACCGGTGACGGACACATAGCAAAAAACGCGTTAACAAATCTAGAGGCAGATGCTTAACCCTAATCCTGCTGTTCACGACATCCCATACTTTTGCAAACACTGTAGATCCAGATCAGATGGCTTTTGAAGAAGAAGCCATCTGATCAGGATTTACACTGTTTGTCATTAAGTTGGCAAATTTTAATCAATAAATCACATAAAGCGATTTGATTGGTTGCAATGAAGATAGGTGTGGCTAAATTAATTTATGCAGCAGGATAAGGGTTAAAAGGTCGGTTGAGTAAAATTCCTTGGCAGACTAAAAGCAGAATTAAACAAAAGCTACACAAAAAGAAATGAAGCGATAAGCAAATATGAATCTAAAGCCCAAGCTATTGATGACGTTCTACCACCATGCTACCATGACAACGATCAAACGCATGAGATGCAAATATTGACATACTGGCTATATCAACTATTTCTGTTGAAACGGAATCCGAGGCTGGAAGATCTTGATGTGTTCTTAAAAGAAGAGCTGAAAGTGGAATGCACATTAAGTCCGTGAACGATTATTATCCATCACGAAAACACGCCTATATAATTTTGACCCCCTTAAACCCCACTTTTATATCGTAAAACTGAGGTTTCAAGGGGAAAACATTGTTTTTCTTATTTCAGCTCTAAATATAAACTGTGAGTACTCGTTAGAACCGCCTCATCGAGGCGGTTCTAACGAGTACCCACAATCTATATTTTGAGCAGAAATTAGAAAATATCACAATTTTTCATCTAAAACTTTTTTGTTGTTTTTTTTCAGCGGTTAAGTTTACAATGTATTTGTATAAGCGAATTTTCGTTATGATAGGGAAGATTTTACAGAGAAAAGAAGGGCTTTGGTTCACTAGGATTAACATCATTTGTTATCTTTGTTCAAAAACATAGAGTGTGAGTATTCGTTAGAACCGCTTCCTCTAACGAGCACCCATAATCTATGATTGGGCTAGATAAAATAAAACAGTATCAATTTTTCATCTGAAAGATGCTAGTTCTGGGGGTATGAAAGACACGATGAGGCGGTTCTAACAGGCACCAACTCGGCCCCCGCCCATCGGGGCTCGAAGAAATAGATGGGCTGCATGATGCTTCCACGCAGAGCTGAATCCGGTCGCACTAGAGTACTGGTAAACCGCTAAGAGGATCTAAGCCTGCCCAGGCAAAGCGTTGCGTTGCGAGTCGATCCGCCCATCCTTATAAACTCTACAGGCTTCATTGTGCGGCAGGGCTTGAGATGTCATTTAATCTCAGTGTCGGATAAAAGTCCCACAAAATTGGATGCAACGTCTCCAAAATTAACTAAACAGTGGTGACGGGGACATTAAACCTCAAATACATCATTTGTTATCTTTTTTTCAAAAACACAGAGTGCGGGTATAGGCTACGTTAGAGCCGCTTCCTCTAAAAGCACCCCTAATCTAGACATAGAAAATATCATCCGTTTTTTCATCTGAAAGATGCTAGTTCTGGAGATATGAAAGGCACGATGGCGCGGTTATAATGAGCACCCACAACCTGTGTTTGATTCAGAAAGAAGTAGAGACGTAAAGGAATATAAGAATCTTATATGGGTGTGGGGGGTGGATGGAAAAATCCGTCCCGAGGGACACTGTCCGGCATCACGAGGCTTGCCGAGTGACGCCGGAAAATGATCCCGAGTGACGGATTTTTCTATCCACCCCTCACACCCATATAGGATTCTTTTTCTTGCGTACCTTCCATTTTTAGCGCGAATTTTTAATGCTGCAGTCACTTCGGTTACCAACGTCCGCCATATTGTGTTGACACTGCAGGAATGTAAAGTGACGTCACGGATCGTGCATGACGTCAACTTTAACGACGGCGCACACAATGTCGTAATCAACCAGTGCATTTATCAAACACGCGATTATATTCGATTTTGGGTCGCAACACCAGGGTCAGAACATAAATTTCTATCCCAGGGTAAAATCACGGATTTCCTTGTCTGGTGTGCAAGAAATAATTATCTTATATAGGCGTGATAATCTAGCAAAGGAGAAGACAGTGAAATATGTCATGGCAACAATGAGATAAAGATGACACCGACAGTCTATAAGGGAGGCAATGCTTTAACAATAATAGTCTTCTAATGCTTTTGGGGTCTACTTTTAACCCGTTCTTGATGAATATTCAGTTTAGTCACACCCATTTCTGACTTTGAACCAATCAGATTACTTGATGTAATTTATTCCTACAAATTCATAAACAGAATGTCAAACAGTGTAGATCCTGATCAGATGGCTTCTTCAGAAGCCATCTGATCTGGATCTACACTGTTT
This sequence comes from Lucinisca nassula, assembly GCA_963580285.1. Classification (NCBI taxonomy): domain Eukaryota; kingdom Metazoa; phylum Mollusca; class Bivalvia; order Lucinida; family Lucinidae; genus Lucinisca; species Lucinisca nassula. The sequence goes on along the minus strand of OY757012.1, from coordinate 16,517,541 downwards.
GCAAAAATAGGGGTTGTCGTGAACAGCAAGATAAGGGTTAAAGGAAAGTATCTTGCCCATAAGGAGCAAATTAATCCCATTTTACACCATGAAAACACGCCTATATAATTTTGACTCCCTTGAACCCCACAATTATATAGTAAAACTGGCATTTACAGGGGTAAATCTTGTTTTTCTTATTCCTGCTCTTAAATATTGATTGTTGGTACACGTTAGAATCGCCTCGATGAGACGATTCTATCGTGTACCCACAATCTACATTTTGAGGAGAAATCAGAAAAATATAAAAAAAAATCATCTGAATTTTTTTTTTCCGGCGGTAAAGTTTACAATGCATTTGTATAGGCGTGTTTTCGTGATGATGTGACATACGGGGCTTATTAGGATATACATAATTTGTTTTTACTTTATTTTTTTTTTTCGCGTCTGACTGGTGATCGGGAGGACGCGGGTTCGATACCTGCCGGGGTCGCAACATTCTTTCGTGGAGATTGATCATGAAATATTTTCTACGGTCATTCAAGATTCAAGAAGTTTTTTTGGCGATAGAATGTGCACTTTACTGGTTAACCGCTCACGTATAAACCTGCCCAGGAAAAGTATGGATGAATAAACTGACCGGCCCAATAATGACCTAAAAAGTGTTTACCAGGTCGTTAAACTTCAAAACAAACAAAAACAATAGATAAAGACGAATCGGTACACTATAAGAGAGGCAATGCTTTAACAATAATTGTCTTCCAATGCTATTCGGGTCTACTTTTAAAGGAAAGTATCTGCCCTTAAAGAGCAAATTAATCTCATTTTACATCACAAAGACACGCCTATATAATTTTGACCCCCCTCGAACCACACTTTTATATAGTAAAACTGGGGTTTACAGCGTTAAACCTTATTATTCTTATTTCCGCTCTAAAATATAGATTGTGGGTACTTGATAGAACCGCCTCGATGAGGCGGTTCTAACGAGTAACCACGACCTATATTTTGAGCAGAAATTAGAAGAGGCCCATGGGCCACTATGCTCACCAGAGCTCGGGGAGGGGGGGGGGGGCACTGCCCACTGGCAGCCATGTATTTTAATAAACCTTGGAAGCCGATGAAATTTGGACCCAATCAGCCTAGTGACTTCAGAAGACTGATGTCGCTTGAATGTCTTGTTTCAAGACAACAGGCTGCCCATATGTGGCAACCAATAGGCCTAAAAATATATGGCAGATAGACCACTGTTTAAGAAATATTTCCATAAAAGTTTGACAAAATATTTTGAAAGGCGTAAATGTCTTTTTTTCCATTTTTCAACATTATGGGTCTATGGAAACGCTTAACTTACCATAGTAACCAAACTAAAGAACCAAATTTCATTAAAAACACAAAACCTGTAAAGGCAAATATGGTGAATATTATGGTTTCTGAGGAGATGATTTTTACGTGTTTTTCCTAATTTTCGAGGCGTTTTGGTTTCCAAGGTAACCAGTAAACTGAGCAGGTAGCCAAAATCATATGGCAGATGGATGACAGCTAAAAGAATATTACTAAAAAGTTTTGTCAAAGTATGTGCAAAGCCGTGGCTGTAAATACCATTTATTATACCTCAACGGAAACTCTTAGTTGCCAAAGCAACCAAACTGAGAGCCAAATTTCAATAAAAAAAACAACAACAACAACAAGACCTGTTGGTTTAAGGGTGTGGATCTGTAAGGTATCCAAGATATTGGGTCTTTTATAAAGTGGAGGGGTGGGGCATGGCCCAAGGCACCCCAGGGAACACCTATGTTGGTGCCACTGAATGTCCCTAATCATAAGGAACATGAATATATATGGTTTAAGGGTGAGACTCTGAACAGTTCTCAGATATATAGCCATTTGTGAAGTGGAGGGGCAGGAAATGGCCCTGTCACACCCTGGGTGGGGATCTTTATGGTTTCTGAGATACATGTATATGACATTTTATGAAGTGGAGGGATGGCACATGGCCCCGGCCCAACCCAGGGGCCCCCAGGTTGGTGTCACTGAATGTTGTCTTATCATAAGGAACAATAATATATATAGTTTAAGGGTGGGGATCTGTAAGATCTCCGACAGATTGGGCCTTTCATGAAGGGGGGTGGGGGTGGGGGGACAAGGCCCGGCGCATCCCGGTTGCCCCAGGTTTGTGTCACTGAATGCGGAACAAGAATATATATGGTTTAGGGGTGGGGATCTGTAAGATTTCCGAGATATTGGGCCTTTCATGAAGTGGTGGGGGTGGGGCAAGGCCCCGGTGCATCCCGGGGGTCCCAGGTTGGGGTCACGGAATGCGTCTTATCGTAAGGAACAAGAATATATATGATTAAGGGGTGGGGATCGGAAGGTTTCTGAAATATATGGCCTTTTATGAAGTGGAGGGGGTGGGGCAGGACCCCAGCACAACCCCGGGACCCTCAGGTTGGCATAAAAGCATATGGCTGAGAGAAGTTTACTCAAGAAGCATTTCTATAAAAGTTTTGTCAAAATTTCTGCAATGACTTGGCAGTAAATGCCAATTTTCAATTTTCCCCATTTCAAGTCTATGGCAACTCTAAGTTGCCATAGCAACCAAATTAAAGAGACGATTTTCACAAAAAAACACACACACTTTCAATCCCCAGCCCGAGGATGCTACACATGAAATTTGGGTCCAATCAGCCTAGTGGCTTCAGAGGAGATGTTTAAAAGTGTTGACGCAAGACGACATACGACGACGACGGACAACTGCCTATCCTATAAGCTCCCCACGGAGCCTTCGGCTCTGGTGAGCTTAAAACATCACGATTTTTTCATCTGATAAATTTCGTTTTTTCGGCTGTGATGTTTACAATGCATTAGTGTAGGCGTGGTTTCGTAATAATGTGACCAAGAAGCTTATCAGGCTATACATTATTATTTTTTCTTTATTTTTTAAGCCTGTACATAGACGCTGGATGCTCGTTAGAACTTTTACATGATTGGAAACAGATATGCCCCACAATTTGTGTTCAGGACAGAGATACGTAAAATATCCAAGTTTCATGCAAAAATAAATCTTGTCTAAGAGTCATGAAGGACAACAATATACCGCATGGACTTCAATAAGCGTTAGTAGACAGAATGGGCCTTTTAAAGAACCCCATCGTCTTGAATGTTGTACATGTAGCTGCTACATTAGAAGTTGTTACATGCACTATAAATGTTTCTTAACCCTTATCTAGCTTATCTTGCTGAATATTCATTAATAAGCGACAACGATTTCTGTCTTTCAACCAATCAAATTACTTGATGTAATTTATTGCTACAAATTCATAAACTGAATGACAATGTAGATCCTGATCAGATGGCTTCTTCAGAAGCCATCTGATGTTGGTAAAGATAGGGGTTGTCGCGAACAGCACTAGAAGGGTTATTGCAGACGACATAAACAGACGACATTTTTAGATGCATTTTTACTCGGCAGCTTAACCTGGTTAAGCTGCCGAGTAAAAATGCATCTAAAAATGTCGTCTGTTTATGTCGTCTGCTGAATCTTCTTGCAACGGTTTCAAATATATTTGTTTGCAGTCTGGCAAACAGTAAACAGTGCGGACCTTGATCAGAGGAGCAGTCTTGTCTGGGTCACCACTCTTTTCAACAATGACTTTAAAAGTATCCAGCAGGCGACAAAGCAAACGACAATTGTTGTGATTGACATCATGAAGGGTTAACACACCCCAGTGACACAGCAAATTCTTTCACGGTTAATCGGCCCCCGCCCATCGGGACTTGACGAAATAGATGGGTTGCATGATGCTTAGACGCAGAACTGAAACCGATCGCACACGAGTACTGGTAGAACGCTTAAAGGATTGAAAAGTAGAAGTTAAACAAAGAGCAAGAATCGATACAATTAGTTTACTCCACCCATCAAAGACACCAAAGGGAAAGAAACACAAACATTAAGCGACCAGACCATAATGGAAACCTAAACAAAGGAAGGCCATAAGGACAGTTACTTTCCCGCAAAATGGCTATATCACCATCCAAAATAAAACGACACAAGTGACACACACAGTAAGTAACAAACAACAACATAAATAAATCGCCACAGAAGAACCGCCTTGGAACGGTCAGTGGAAAGATTTCCACTGGGGGGCTTAAATCGATTTTACGTGACCACAATCCTCGCCCTTACTTCTGTCGCGATTTAGACAAATAATTTGTTCAGTCCGCATGAAGGCCTCCTTAGCTTCTTTGTGGAGGTCAAAGCGCCATTTGAACCACGATGGCCTATGTGTCATCCCTTCTTTTGGCGTTTCGACGGCTACCGGCCCTATCATGGTAAATACCATGTTGATTGATCACAGCACAAAGATGGGCACATCTTTTCTTCAGCTGCCTTCATGGTTGTTTCATTGTATCGACGAAATTGAAGCCTCTGGACCGTAACAGAAGAACCGCCTTGGAACGGTCAGTGGAAAGAATTCCACTGGGGGCTTAAATCGATTTTACGTGGCCACAATCCTCGCCCTTACTTCCGTCGCGATTTAGACAAATAATTTGTTCAGTCCGCATGAAGGCCTCCTTACTCATCAGTGCAACATCTCCGTGAACACAAATGATCAAAGAACCACAGTGGTGAGACAACGGTGAGGACTCGACAGCAAGAAACCACTGAAAGGCTGGAGCAAAAGAAAACCAACAGTTAGACTCCGATGGGGCCGACCAGGAACAGAGCATCAGGCACCAACCAACATTACTTTGAATTAGATCTCTCTAATTCTCAATAAGCCATTACGTTGGAACCGTCATAGAATCTGAGGCCTGACCCTCCGGCGTTCAATTAAAGAGGGAAGCAAAGTTGCCAACCGTGATTGGGTTAACTACCATGCATGCAGTCTGTCGTATAATATCCATGTTGTACCCAATCTTTTTATATCGAAGAATGATTTTACGAAATTGGGTGCTAAAGTCATTGCGGTTATATATTTTCCTGAATTTATATACTAAGTCACCATAAAATTCGGGTTCCGATAGGCAAAGCGGTGCGAGTCGGACCGTCCGTGCTTATAAACCCTATTGGTTTCATTAGGCCACAGGGCTTGAGCTGTCATTTCATCTCAATGTCGGGTATAGCAGTCGCAGACAAGATTGGCTAGGCGGATCTATCGTTTGTACCTGTCTTTGGAATGCTCTATTAACAAAAAGGTAAATCAAGTCTCCCGATTGTGTGTGAATTCAACTGTAACACAAAGCTGTGGTGTAAATGGCCATTTGGTCCGCCTGCAGGAAGGATGCGAAAGGCACTCTGTCGAATCTTCAGGTGGACACAGCGAATTTGACATATATATTGACCACACCCGAATAGCTCCGCCCAGTCAATTTTATCTGCGACTACTATAAAAGTCCCACGAAATCGGATGCAACGTCTCCCAAAATGACCTATAGTGTTGACGGGGACGTTAAACCTCAAATCAAACAAACACACAAATAAAATGTCATGGTTAAACGTGATTTTTTTTCGGTTAGACTTGTTGATGCTCTTCTCGTTACGCAAAGACCCCTATACAAATACATTGCCACCTTTATCGCCGAAAAAATGAACATTTATGCTGAAAACTTGTGATATTTTTATTATTTCTGCTCCAAATATAGATTGTGGACACTCGTTAAAACCGCCTCATTGAGGCTGTTCTAACGAGTACCCACATTCTAAATTTTAGAGCAGAAATAAGAACAAGAGCACCGCAAGCGGGTGCCAATGCTCGTCTGCAGTTTCTTTTAGAAAACAAAAGTTCTAAGTCAAATCAAATTTTGGTTAATTTTTCGAAAAATAGGTCAAAGTTCAAAGGTCAAGGTCACAGGTCAAAAAGCGTGGTATGACTGAAAAGGTCTTGTCCCAAGGAACATTCATGTGAAGTTGGAAGGCTCTGTTGTGAATAGTATTGAAATAAGAGACAAAAACAATTTAAAAAAAAACGGAGAGAAAAGGGGAGATAATTCAATCAAATTGCAAGATGGAGTTATAAAACTTGTAGGGAATGTAGCTCTTGTGATGGTGAGTATGTGTATGAAGTTTCATGAAGGTAGGCCAAATACTTTTGGAAATATGGTCAAGGTTAAGGTTTTCGGTTAAATTTTCGAAAAATAGGTCAAAGTTCAAAGGTCAAGGTCACAGATCAAAAAGTGTGGTATCACTGAAAAGGTCTTGTCCCAAGGAACATTCATGTGAAGTTTGAAGGCTCTGTTGTGAATAGTATTAAAATGAGAGCAAAAAATGTGTTTCAGAAAAAAATTGGAAAAGGGGAGATAATTCAGCCAAAATCAACAATGTTGTTATGGTCCTTGGTCAAAATGTAGCTCTTGTGATGATGAGTGTGTGTATGAAGTTTCATGAGGCTAGGTCTAATACTTTTTAAGTTATAGCCAAGGTTAAGTTTTTTTGGAACGACGACGCAGGACGACGCAGGACGACGACTACGCAGACGCCGGAGTGATGACAATAGCTCGAAAGTTTTTTTTCAAAAAACAGACGAGCTAAAAATTAGGTATACCCCCGGAAGCCCTAGTTTTACTATATAAAAGTGGGGTTCAAGGGGGTCAAAATAATATAGGCGTGTTTCGTGATGTTATTATTGCCCGTGAGATATAGAACATTCTTTTTGGTTCGTAAACTGACATTTTCTGATGAAAATCTGCATTTCTTTTCTTTCTGCTTCAAACACGGAGTGTGGCAGTTCTAACCAGTACCCACAATCTGTGTTTGGAACCTCCCATGTTATCTATATAAAATTGTGATTTTAAGGTGTTGTTCATTACACGGAATCGGCATAAAATATACCAGTTAAAGGATACAAAATTCTTTTCGACGTTTGGGATACAAACGAGTCTACGTTGGTCCAGATACCTTCGACGCCCATGCTGATCGAATTTTGACCCCAATAGACTGTTCTCTTGTACATGTAATCTTGCGCTTTCAGACGGCAAACGCACTGACAGCACCGAAGGATGGACTGCCCCCGAGTAAAAACTTGAAACCTGGTCCTCGTTATAACCGCCATACTGAGGCGGCGGTTCTTAAGGTGGTTGAAAACCGGAGTACCCGGAGAAAAACCACCTGACCTTCCGGTGTAGAGCTTGGAGTCTAAAATGTGAACCGAGCCAGGCTCGGACCACAGCGGCGAGTGACCAAATGATTTACACACAGCGCTCTTATCCACTCCGTATTAAGGCCGACACGATTAATCTTACAATCGATTAATCGATCAATAAATTCCACAAAAATTATTATCATTTCTTATTTGCTTTTAATCGATTACTTGATAGGTACACTTTACTACCCAAAGTTAGCCTAAAATAGCTGGATGAGTAGCAAACAGTGCAGACTCTGATGAGACGCCGCATTCTCATCTGGGTCTACACTGTTTGCTCAGTGTCTGTTCAAATATACATATGATAGAGTGCAACATATGGTAAGAGTCATGCTCAGACAGAAAGCCAGACAGGAAAAATTATGACAAAAACAAAAGCGATTACAAATCGATTATCGATCGCAATGACATGACTGATAATCGATTATATTTTCAGCTCCGATTAGCCAGCCCTACTCCGTATGCCTGCGTGTTTTGTGCTTTTCGAAAGCGTGGTAAAGCCGATTGTAATAGTGCTACAAGCGTGTATAACCTATTTGGCACATAAAATCGTCTAGCTAAAAGTTTGGATGAAGTCCTTTACCATTTAAGAGACGTTTGTCAAATGTATTTTATAGTAAAATTATTGATGTACGTTATGCAAACAGTGAGGACCCGGATCCGACGCTGCGTCCCTCTTATGCATGCTACGTTTATATGGGTAAAAATTTACATAATAATTTAAAGGTTTTTGTAACACAAGTGGAAGTTAATATCGTATTTTTATCTGTCTGAAGTAGATATAAATTAAGTCAAGAACAAGGACCTCTCATCACGTCACAGCACACCCGTGCGCTAAAATGACATCTGTTGTGTCTTCAGAACTAGCATTTTTCCGGTGAATATTTGTAATACTTTTCTTATTTCTGGTCCAAACATAGACTATGAGTGTTCGCAAGAACCGCCTAATTGAGAAGTGCCTATGCTTTAGCGCACAAAAAAGGAAAATAATGTATACCTACGGAACCCGGGAAGGGACATGATTTTTTATTTTCATTATGTGGTGCGAACAAGATAATATCTTGAGCGGACAAGATATTATCTTGTTCGGACAACATATTATCTTGTGCGGACAAGATATGATCTTGTTCGCACAACATAATATCTTGTTTGCACAACCTAGATATCGGGAAGTTGTGCGGACAAGATATTATCTTGTGCGGACAAGATATTGTCGTGTGCGGACAAGATAATATCTTGTGCGGACAAGATAATATATTGTGCGCACAAGATCTATCTTGTGCAAACAAGATATTATCTTGTGCGGACAAGATAATATCTTGTTCGCACAACTTAATATCTTGTCCGCACAAGATAAAATCTTGTCTGCACAAGATAATATGTTGTCCGCACAAGATAATATCTTGTCCGCACAAGATAATATCTTGTCCGCACAAGATAATATCTTGTCTGCACAAGATATTATCTTGTGCGCACAACTTATAAAATAAAAAAAATCATGTCCCTTCCCGGGTTCCGTATATACCCCCTGTAAACCCAATGTTTCTCTGTAAATGGCCTTAAACAGCCGTATTGTCGCTAGCATGCCGAAAAAGATAAAGGCTTGTCGGTTACAGAACTCTAGAAGGGACATGCAATTTATTTAATATGTTGTACGAACAAGATAATATCTTGTGTGCACAAGATATTAAGTTGTGCGAACAACGTAATATCTTTTGCGCACAAGTTATCATCCTGTGCACACAACATAAAATCTTGTTCGCACAACTTAATATCTTGTGCACACACGATATTATCTTGTATCTTGTGCACACTTGACTTTAAGTCATCTTGTTCGCACAACATCTTAAAAAATGCATGTCCCTTCCCGCATAGTCAAACGCAACAACTTTTTTTTTTTAATTTTTCTTTTGTCAACTTTTTATTCGATAACAAGAGCGACCATGATGGTCCTATATCGCTCACCTGAACTTAGGGGTTTACATAATTGATATTGAAGTTTCACACGGTAGATTGCTCTTTGTACAAATGTTTGATCCCAGGAGTACTATTTGAGGTCCACTATTTGAAGCTTCAAGTCAAATGTCAAATGCCAGGGCCTGCAGGTTATTAATATCTGATCCTTCTGGTTTCAGACAATAAGATTTTCAAAGCTTTTTCCCATAAGTCTATGTAAAACAAGTGAGCCCCGAGGCGGGGCCATTTTTAGCCCAAGGGCTAAAATTTGAACGATCTTAGAAGAAGTCCTCCAGATGAAGCTACAGTATAAAATATCAAAGACCTGGGCCTTCAGGTTTTAGACAAGAGACTTTTTAAAGGTTTTCCCTATATATCTATATGGAAAACGTGCGTCCCTAAACAGGGCCATATTCGATCCCAAGGCAATTCTAACAACCTTGGTCGAGGTCTACTAGACGAAGCTGTGTACCAAATATCAAAGGTCTGGGCCAATAGTGTCACGGGGCCTGGCCATTTTTGGCCCCTGGGCTAAATTCGAACAATCTTGGTAGAAATTAAAAAGGTGAAGTTACATACCACAAATCAAAGACCTGTGCCTTCTGGTTTCAGACAAGAAGATTTTTAATTGTTTTCCTTAAAACTCTCTATGGAAAACGTGCGCCCCTAAGCGGGGCCTATTTTTGGCCCGAGGGCTATTATTTGAACAATCTTGGCAGAGTTCCACTAGACGAAGTGGTGTACTAAATATCAAAGGCATTGACCATCTGGTTTCAGACAAAAAGATTTTTAAAGGTTTTCCCAATATAAGTCTATGTAACAAGTAAGCCCCGGGGCAAGGCCATTTTTGTCCAACCTTGGTAGAGGTCCACTGAATGAAGCTCCATACCAAATATCAAATACATGGCCTTCTGGTTTCAGACAAGAAGATTTTTAAAGGTTTTCCTTATATCTCTTTATGGAAAACATGTGGGACCCTGGAGGGGGGTGGGGTCATTTTCGGCACCGGGGCTATAATTTGAACAATCTTGGTAGATTTCCACGAGACAAAGCCGTGTGCCGAATATCAAATGCCTGGGCCTTCTAGTTTCAGAAAAGAAGATTTTTAAAGTTTTTTTTTTCCTTATACGACTAGATTAAGATGCATACCAAATATCAAATAATATCAAAGGGCTGTGCCATCTGGTTTCAGACATAAATATTTTACAGGCTTTCCCTATATATCTCCCTGAAAAACATATGGGCCCCTTAGCGGGGCCATTTTTGGCCACATGGCTACAATTGGAAGAATCATGCCAGATGTCCACTAGACGAAGCCGTGTACCAAATATCAAATGCCTGGGCCTTCTGGTTTCAGTCAACAAGATTTCCCTTATACGCCTATGTAAAACAAGCGGGTCTCGGGGCGGCGCCATTTTTTACCCCAAGGCTACAATTTGAACAATCTTGGTAGAGGTTAACTAGATGAAGCTACATACCAAATATTAAAGACCTAGGCCTTCTGGTTTCAGGCAAGAAGACTTTTATTTTTATTTTCCTTATATGTCTATGTAGATGAGATGAGGCCAGCCCCGGGTCAAAATTGCCCCAGGCGCGATTTTGTCCCAGCGCTACAATTTGAACAATCTGAGCAGAGGTCCACTAGATGAAGCTACATACCAAATATCAAAGGCCTGGGCCTTCTGGCTTCAGACAAAATGTTTTTGAAGGTTTCCCCTTATAAGTCTCTGTAAAACAAGAGGACCATTATGGTCCTATATCGCTCACCTGAGCTAAGAGATTTATATGTGGGTCCCGGGACAGGGCAATTTTTCCCCCAGGTCTATAATTTGAACATCTTCTTACAGGTCTACTAAATGAAGCTGAATATCAAGTATCAAAGGCATGTGCCTTCTTTTTTCAGATAAAAATAGTCTTAAAACATTTCTCTATAAAATATGTTCTATATACGCCTATGTAAAACATGTGGGCCCGGTGGCGGGGCCGTTTTCGACCCCTTGGCTATAATTTATACAGTCTTGGAAACGGTCAAGCAGATGAAGATTCATACCAAATATTAAAGATGTAGGCATTTTGGTTTCAGATAAGAATATTTTAAAGGTACTCCCTATATGAGCCTGTGTAAAACCGTGGGCAGCGCCATTTTTGGCCTCAGGGCTATAAGTTGAACAATCTTGGTAGAGGTCCACTTCATGAAGATTCATACCAGTATTTTTAAAAGTACTCCCTATATTAGGCTGTGTAAAACCTTGGAAGTGCAATTTTGGCCCCATGGCTATAAGCTGAACAATCTTTGTAGAGGTCCACTACATGAAGATTCATACCAAATATTAATTCCTGGGCCTTCTGGTTTCAGACAAGAAGATTTTTTAAAGGTTTTCCCTTTATAAGCCTATGTAAAATATGTGGGTCCTTGGTCTAAGCCATTTGGACCCCTGGGATAAAATTTGAACAAACTTGGTAGAGGTTCATTAGTTGAAGTTTCATACCAAATATCAAAGACATGTGCCTTCTGGTTTCAGATAAGAAGATTCTCAAAGGTTTAACCTATATAAGCCTATGTAAAATCAGTGTGCGCTGGCAAAGAGGCATTTTGGTACCAGGGCGATAATTTGAACAATCTTGGTAGAGGTCCACAAGATTAAGCTTCATACTAACTATCAAAGACCTGGGCCTTCTGGTTTCAGATAAGATTTTTTAAGGTTTTCCCCCCAAATAAGCCTATGTAAAACCAGTTGGCCCTGGTGCCGGGACATTTTTCACCACAGGGCTAAAATTTGAACAATCTTGGTGGAGGTCAACTAGATGAAGCTTCGTACCAAATATCAAAGGCCTGGGCCTTCTGGTTTCAGACAAGAAGATTTTTAAAGGTGTTCCCTATATTATATAAGCCTATGTGGAACCAGTGGGCCCCTGCTAGGGCCATTTTGGGCCCCAGGGCTATAATTTGAGCAATCATGGTAGAGGTCCACTAGATGAAGCTTCATACCAAATATCAAAGACCTGGGCCTTCTGGTTTCAGACAAAAAGATTTTGAAAGATTTTTCATATATAAGCCCATGTAAAACCAGTGGGCCCCGGAGCGTGGACATATTTGACCCCAGGGCTATAATTTGAACAATCTTGGTAGAGGTCCACTTGATGAAGCTTCATACCAAGTATCAAAATCCTGGGCCTTCTGGTTTCAGACAAGAAGATTTTTTACGGTTTTCCGTATATAAAGTAGAAGTAAAACAAAGATCAGGAATCGATACAATTAACATTCTCCACCCATCAAAGACACCAAAGGGAAAGAAACACAAACATTAAGCGACCAGACCATAGTGGAAACCTAAACAAAGGAAGGCCATAGCCTATGTAAAACCAGTGGGCCCCAGCGTGGGGGCATTTTTGGTCCCAGGGCTAAAAAAAAGATAAAAGATAAAGAAGCTTTATTTAACGTCGCATATTCGAAACAAATAACATAAGCTCTGTAGAGCTTTTATTGCGACAAACAAAGTATCCTCTAACAAATACTTACCTGCCTTCATTTATCTTCCTAGGACTACCCCTGATAATGCGAGCGTCAGCCAAGGGAGCTCCTAGTACCATTTTTCACGCGTTTGGTATGGCGCGACCGGGGATCGAACCCGCGACCTCCCATTCCCGAAGCGGACGCTCTACCACTGAGCTATCGGGGCCGGCTATAATTTGAACAATGTTGGTAGCGGTCCACTAGATGAAGCTTCATACCAAATATTGAAGACCTGGTCCTACTGGTTTCAGACAATATATAAGCATATGTAAAACTGGTGGGCCCCGGCGCGGGAACATTTTTGGCACCAGGGCTATAATTTGAATAATCTTGGTAGAGGTCTACTAGATACGCCCCCGCCCATAGGGGCTTTAAGAAATATATGGGCTGCATGATGCTTCCACGCAGAGCTGAATCCGGCCCGCACACTAGTACTGGTAAACCGCTTAGAGGATCTAAGCCTGTCCAGGAACCGCAGTGCGAGGCGGACCGTCCATGCTAATAAATCCTATTGATTTCATTAGGCGACAGGGCCTGAGATGTCATTTCATCTCAGTGTCGGGTAAAAGTCCCACAAAATTGGAAGCAACGTCTCCAAAATGACCTTTACAGTGTTGACGGGGACGTTAAACCTCAATCAAACAAACAAACAAACAAAGGTCTACTAGATGAAGCTTCATACAAAATATCAAAGACTTGGGCCTTCTGGTTTCAGAAAAGAATATTTTTAAAGGTATTGCTTAATTCACCCTATCTGTTACCATGGCAACCAGAGTTCTGAACAACTTTTAACGAGGACCACCCAAACATCATTTCTGCCAAGTTCGGTCAGAATCTGTTCATTGGTTTAGGAGGAGATGTCGTTTAAAAAATTGTGAACGGACGGACTGACGGACGGACAGATGGAAGGACGACGACGACGGACGGCGAGTGATCACAATAGCTCCCCCGGAGCCTTCGGTTCAGGTGAGCTAAAAAGTGGGCCCCGGGGCGTGGCCTTTTTTGGTCCGAGGGCTATAATTTGACAAAGCTTGGTAGAGGTCCACTATATGAAGCTACATACCAAGTATCAAAGACCTGGGCCTTCTGGCTTCAGGCAAGAGGATATTTTACAGGTTGTACGTCTGTGTAAGTAAGCAGGCTCCAGGGCGGGGTCATTGTTTTGCCCCATTGCTATAATTTGAACAATTGTGGTAAATATCCACCAGATGAAGCTACATACCAAGTGTAAAAGACCCGGGCTTTCCGATTTCAGACAAGAAGATTTTTAAAGGTTTTCCCTTATAAGTCTGTGTTAAGCTAATGGGCCCCAGGGCGGGGCCATTTTTGGCCTCCAGGCTAAATTTTATCACAACGCGACAGGTGAGCAAATAAAAAGGCAAAAAATGTAATGTCAACATTCACATATTGTGTTTTAAAGCATCAAGAAAATGCTAGAAAATGTTAAAATGGAATCTTTCACGTAATAAATTTTGAGTGGTTCACTTCCAATGGTATGTTTGGTTGTTGTATTTTTTTAAAAAATGAATGTACTTTAAGCAATATCGGCATCCGATATGCCCCCACACTGTTTGCAAATGTACCACAAATGGGACGCTATGCATATATGGTTGAGGTCAGTTGGTAAGATTTTTTTTTGTGGATGGCCATAACATTGCAGGGTCGACACCAAAAGGTCAGGGTGGGTTGATTGGCGGAGACACATATGTATTTTAAGGCCTAGGGTGACCTGTTTTCGCTTGCCACGGCTAAAGTAAACATGAAACTCGGCAATAAAAAGATGCATTCCCATAATAAAAGGTAACATTATACGTGGCATATTGTTTATTGTTTGCACAACAAAATATTTATTTAGCCTGTTTACCTCACGTGCACCCCATATAAAAGTAACCTTAAGATAGGGTCAGTAAAACTTGATATGGCAGATATATTTCTTACTGGGTTATGAAACAAATAGGCTGATGTTACTCCATTAAGCGATTTTGGTACTTATCGCCTATGCGAGCAGCGAAAGTTCAGGCGAGCCTGCGCATCCGCGCAGTCTCGCCAGAACCTTCGCTGCTCGCTCATACAAGCAGTGCATCAAGAGGAACCTTCAGACAGAAAGCCATATCCCTAGCCCCTCTGAATGGCTGTGCATGCGCAATTAAAATTTGTCATGTCGGAATGCTCGAAGACACAAATTCGCTTAGCGGGGCTCAAATAATAAAGCAAAATAGAAGCACTAAATAGAAACATCCCATTATTAATACGAAAATAAAAAAAAAAAATAGAAAAATCTCAAGACTAACTTTTAACCAATTGAATCTACTCCTGTGATTGAGACCGGCTATTAACCCATTGTATTCACCTTATTTGCATTATCTGCTGGTTCCTAGTCTGAAGTTTATCAGTGTTGTAAAACAGGTAACCAGACCCCCCTGACCTTGAAAGGTCAGGGGTCTGAGTGTTGGAGAAACAGGTAACAAGACGCCCTGACCTTGAAAGGTCAGGGGGGTCTGGTTACCTGTTTTTCCAATATTGGCAATGTGCAAGCTGGAAGCCAGCAAATAATGCAAATATGGTGAATACTCGGGGACTCTTCCATTGCTATATGTTGGACAAGTCAATTTTTCATTTAAGGGAATGATAGGCCTATTATTTTCCTTTTATTATATTTTTGACGGAAAATTTTGTTAGCAAATAGTGCACGTCCTGATCAGACGCCCCGTTTTGCGGCGTCTGAGCTGGGTCTGATCTGTTTGCCAGGGTGCCCATATAGGGGTTTCCCGCATGAAAAGGGTAAAGATGAGCTAAATGTAAGACTAATTCTGCTTTGTAGGGGAGGTAATAATAGAGCAAGATAAAATACATCAAATATGAATATTTTATATAAAGACTTTTCCTCGGGACTACTTTGTCCGATGATTGGATTAACAATTAGAGTTATCTGAGATCAAGCGCTATGACAATATTAACTAGTGTACATTCTATCCCCAGAAACTGACAACTTCCCTTCTTGAATCAGCGGATGGGAGAGAATGACCGTAGAAAAGATTCCATGATCAATTTACATTGAAGAATGTTGTCGACCCCGGCAGGTACCGAACCCGCGTCCTCCTGATCACCAGTCAGACGCGCATCCGACCGAGCTACCGATGCCAGCCTTTTGTCCTTGAGTTGTCGTGTCGGTAGTGTTGTCGATCGTTTGGTTTGTCGGTGAATATTTTGGTGTCGGAGAGTTTTTATTTTTCCAGCTGTGCCGCCGAGATGTCTGTCGGTGAGTCGTGCAGCGCGTTCCTCGTTATCTTCTTAGATTTACTTATTAATTTCTACGAAGCAAAGGGTTTGATTTCAGTGTAACGTAAATACAAGAATACTGAATAGGTAAATGTGGACCTTTACCTTTTATAACTCAAGAATATAAAATGGATTCCTTGACAGCGGATGGCTTGGATTATACGGGCCCCGTCAAGCGATTTTGGTACCTATCGCCTATGCGAGCAGCGGAGGTTCAGGCGAGCCTGCGCATCCGCGCAGTCTCGCCAGAACCTTCGCTGCTCGCTCATACAAGCAGTGAATCAAGAGGAATCTTCAGACAGAAAGCCATATCCCTGGCACCTCTGAATGACTGGGTATGCGCAGTTAAAATTTGTCATGGCGGAATGCTCGAAGACACAAATTCCCTTGGCGGGGCTCATACGAATCTGTATTTAGAGACAACGTTAACTAATAAATGGAGAAGCGAAGGCAATGATCAGGAATCGATACAATTAACCCACAGCTCCCATCAGACACCAAACGGAAAGAAACACAAACGTGAAACAACAGACCCTATAGCGGAAAGCCAAAAGGACAGTTACTTTCCCACAAAATGGCGAATAGGCTATCCAAAATAAAATAATATAAGCGACTCAAACGCCCAAAGACAAACCATAACAAAAACAAACCGCGACAGAAGAACCGCCTTGAAACGGTCAGCGGAAACGAATTCCACTGGGGGGCTTAAATCGATTTTACATGGCCACAATCCTCGCCCTTACTTCCGTCGCGATTAAGACAAATAATTTATTCAGTCCGCATGAAGGCATGACAAAATTTCTAAAATTGAAAAAAACATCAGTAGTACACTAGTACTGGTAAACCGCTTAGAGGATCTAAGCCTGTCCAGGAACCGCGGTGCGAGGCGGACCGTCCATGCTAATAAACCCTATTGGTTTCATTGGGCGACAGGGCTTGAGATGTCATTTCATCTCAGTGTCGGGTAAAAGTCCCACAAAATTGGAAGCAACGTCTCCAAAATGACCTTTACAGTGTTGACGGGGACGTTAAACCTCAAATCAAACAAACTAATCTACACCCACTGTCCTCTAGTAAGAGACCTCGAGTTTGGGACTGATCAAAGACCACTTTTTAACAGTCCTAAACATGGTCGAAGTATCTTAATTGTACTGAACATGTATATTTATGTTAACAGTCACTTTTGTCTATGTAGTGTCGTATCTTGTAACTGTTTATTTTGCGCACACTGCATTCACATTGTCAGTAACTGTATCCCTCGTTTTTTCAGTTTCGGCATTAAGTTTAACTAAGCCTTGAGAAGATTAGCTTGCACGTGCAGATAAGCCCGTTAATTTTCTCACAATACGAAGACCCCTCAAGACTGACTTTGTTTGTTTGTTTTATTTGATGTTTAACGTCCCCGTCAACACTGTAAAGGTCATTTTGGAGACGTTGCTTCCAATTTTGTGGGACTTTTACCCGACATCGAGATGAAATGACATCTTGAGCCCTGTCGACCAATGAAACCAATAGGGTTTATTAGCATGGACGGTCCGCCTCGCACCGCGGTTCCTGGACAGGCTTAGATCCTCTAAGGGGATTACCAGTACTCGTGTGCGAGTCGGTTTCAGCTCTGCGTGGAAGCATCATGCAGCCCATATACTTCTTCAAGCCCCGATGGGCGGGGGCTGCTCAAGACTGACTTTAAAACTAGCCAAAAGTGCACATGTTTTGTATCTAAACATACTGCATCTGACAACTAAAGAACTGCATGAAGAACTAAACAACTTCTTTGAGTCAACCTTCGTGTTCACTTATCGTGCGCAAACTGGGCGACAATTTCAAAGTGGTATCCCTTTTCATTGAATTCTTTGTCATACAGATGAGAAGACAATGTTCAAGAATCGATGCAATTAACGCACACACCCCAGCAGAGACACTAAAGGGAAAGAAACAAACATGAAATAACTAGACCCCAATGTCTGTTAAAAAATCAGAAGATATTTTTTATTGTAGCTACTAATGATAGGGAAGAGTTGCAAAATTTTCATTACGAAAACACGCCTCTACAAATACATTACAAACTTGACAGCCGAAAAAAAAACTGAATTCTAAGATGAAAAATTCGGATATTTTTCTTATATCTGCTAAAAAAAGATTGTGGGAACTCGTCAGAACCGCCTCATAACGAGTAGCCACAATCAATAAAATAGAGCAGAAATAAGAAAAATAAGATTTACCCGCCCTGTAAACCCCAGTTTTACTATATAGAAGTGGGGTTCAAGGGGGTCATAGTTATATAGGCATGTTTTCCTGATATGGAGTGGTGGCTTGGGCTTATGTGTCACCGGACTGCACAGTATATGTACCAGTCAAATTACCGGACTGCACCGTATATGTACTCGTACCAGTCAAAGTACTTATGTAAGTTATTTGTTCAGAAAAAAAAAACATTAGGAGAAATCATCAATGTGAGAAAATCATTTCTTTGTGTCTCCATTCGGCCCTTCGCTCATGCAAATTTTTATAAATGCTTTATTTTTGCTAGCATCACACAAACTATGTGCTCGCTAGAATCGCCTTTTTGAGTACCCAGCAGCTATGTTTGTGAGGCAAAATAAGAAAAAGTAAAGAAGAATACATCTATCCTTAAAAACCATACACTTCCCTACATAATTTGGGAAAACTACATGTACATCAACATAATGAGACATATGTTTGGTGTCTTCTTATACCAAAATACTGACCCCTTTCTGTGTAGGTATTACAAGGTCTTCAAATGTGATGAAAACGCCAGTGTTCTAACGAGTACCCACAATCTATATTTTGAGCAGAAATTAGAAAAATATCACAATTTTTCATCTTAAAAAATTCATTTTATAGGCGGTAAAATTTACAATGTATTTGTGTAGGCGTGTTTTCGTATAACGACCCACGGACATGCTATCGTTATGCTCGCCCTTCAGCTGACTCAAAAAGGGCAGTTGTCAGTTTCTGGCACTGTAGTGTTTAACTGCTTATGCGTATGTTTGCCCAAGAAGTGTGCTTAGGTAACTGACCGACTTAATGTGTCAATAATTGCGTAGACTGGGCAATTTAGCACGAAAAAGGAAAAACAAGAGGACCATGATGGTCCTCTATCGCTCACCTGAGCTAAGAGATTTACATGTGGGTCCTTGAGTGGGACAATTTTAAGGGCTATAATTTGAACAATCTTGGAAGAGGTCCACTAAATGAAGCTTGATATCATATATCATAAGCCTGGGCCTTCTGGTTTCAGATAAAAAAAAATCTTTAAGGTTTTCCCTATAAAAGCCTTTAATGCGGGCCCTGTGGGGGGCATTTTTGGCCTCATGGCTAGAATTTGAACAATCTTGGAAGCGGTCCACTAGATGGAGCAGCAAGCGTCATACCAAATATCCAAGATCTAGGTCTTTTGGTTTCAGACAAGAATACATTTAAAGGTATTCCCTATATTTGCCTCCGTAAAACCTGGGACAGCGCCATTTTTGGTCCCAGGGCTATAATTGGAAAATCTTGGTAGAGGTCCATCAGTTAAAACTTCATACCAAACATCAAAGACCTGGGCCTTCTGGTTTCAGACAAGAAGATTTTTAAAGGTTTTCCCTATATAAGCCTATGTAAAACCAGGGGGCCATGGGGCGGGGCCATTTTTGGCCCCAGGGCTATAATTTGAACTATCAGAATCTTGATAAAGGAATGAATCTTCATACCAAATATCAAAGACCTGGGCCTTCCGGGTTTTCCCCATATAAGCCTATGTAAAATCAGTCGGGCCCAACGCGGTGGTTTATCTGGCCAAAGGGTAAGAATTTGAATACCTTTGGTATCGGTCCACTAGACAAAGCATCATACCAAATATCAAATACCTGGGCCTTCTGGTTTCTGACAAGAAGGTTTTAAAGGTTTTCCCTATATAAGCCTATGTAAAACAAGTGGGTCCCGGCGTGGGGGGCATTTTTGCCCCAGGGCTATAAATTGAACAATCCTGGTATCGGTCCACTAGACGAAGCTTCATACCAAATACCAAAGACCTGAACCTCTCCAATTCTCAACAAGCCTTTACAATGGAACCGTCATAGAATCTGAGGCCTGGCCCACCGGTGTGCAATTAAAGAGGGAAGCAAAGTTGTCAACCATGATTGGGTTAACTACCATGCATGCAGTATGTCGTATAACATTTATGTTGTACCAAATCTTTTTATATCGAAGAATGATTTCACGAAATTGGGTGCTGAAGTCATTGTGGTTATAAATTTTTCTGAATGTGTATACTAAGTCATCATAAAATTCGGGTTCGGATAGACCTTGTTGCAGAAGAGATTTAAGTCCAATGTTTAATTCTGAAATTAAATCAGAAACACGTCTATAAAATTTTGAAAAGGCTTTGCGTAATTTATGGTACCTATAATTCTGATTAAGACGTTTAGCCGTTAACAATTTATTACGAGTGTTGAAGTCAGTTACATGACTACACACTCTGGCAAAGAGAATTAATTGCGAAATATAAATGCCATAGGATGGCGCACGAGGAACATCACCGTAAGTTTATGTAAAACCAGTGGGCCACGGCGCGGGGCATTTTTGGACCAAGGGCTATAATTTGAAAAATCTTGGTAGAGGTCCACTAGACAAAGCTTCATACCAAATATCAAATACCTGGACCTTCTGGTTTCAGACAAGAAGATTTTAAAAGGTTTTCCCTATCTAAGCCTATACATAACCAGTGGGCCCACTGGCGCGGGGGCATTTTTGGCCCTAGGGCTATAATTTGAACAATCTTGGTAGAGGTCAAATAGATGAAGCTTCATACCAAATATCAAAGACCTGGGCCTTCTGGTTTCAGACAAGGAGATTTTTAAAGGTTTTCCCTATATAAGCCTAGGTCAAACCAGTGGGCCCCGGCGCGTTGGGGGGGGGGGGGGGGGGGGAGGGGGGCATTTTTGGCCCCAGGGCTATAATTTGAACAATCTTGGTAGAGGTCCACTAGATAAAGCTTCATTCCAAATACCAAAGACCTGGGCCTTCTGGTTTCAGACAAGAAGATTTTTAAAGGTTTTTTCTTATTTTCTCCTTTTTGTTGCCATGGCAACCGAAGTTCCCTCTATAAGCCTAGTAAAGCAAGTGGGCCCCATAGTGGTCCACTAGACGAAGCTTCATACCAAATATCAAAGACCTGGGCCTTCTGGTTTCAGACAAGAAGATTTTTAAAGGTTTTCCCTATATAAGCCTAGGTCAAACCAGTGGGCCCCGGCACGTGGGGGGGGGGGGGGGGCATTTTTGGCCCCAGGGCTATAATTTGAACAATCTTGGTAGAGGTCCACTAGATAAAGCTTCATTCCAAATACCAAAGACCTGGGCCTTCTGGTTTCAGACAAGAAGATTTTAAAAGGTTTTTTTTCTTATTTTCTCCTTTTTGTTGCCATGGCAACCAGAGTTCTGGAATTCTTTGAACACTTTTGAGAGAGGACCACCCACAGATCATTTCTGCCAAGTTTGGTCAAAATCTGTTCAGTGTTTTAGGAGGAGATGTCATTAATAGAAATTGTGGACGGACATCCGGATGGACGACGACGACAACGGACGTAAGACCGATCAAAATAGCTCCCCCAGAGCCTTCGGCTCAGGTGAGCTAACAAAACTTTGGCTAATTCTAACATGCGATAATTGAACCCCAATAGCTCCAGATGTACAGTATATCTTGGATAGGCCTAATTTAGCTATGTGTTCATGGTTTTATCTTGAAAAGGTTTGTTGTAGAACACACAATATACCTTTATCTCATAGAAAATCAAAGCACTGAGAGTACTGGTGGATCGATTGTCTCTGGGTGTAGTTAGGAAAAATGGGCCTGGGCGTTTAGTTTAACCCTTTACTGAAAGCAAACCATGTAGACCCTGATCAGACGCTGCGTTTTTCGGCGCCTAACCCTTAAATTCCTATACTCTAAGCAAGCAGTGAAGACCCTGATCAGACGGCGCGTTCTGTATTCATTATGTCTGATAACCTAGTACGGAGATTATCCTTCTGCAATTCGCAATATCCCATCTCGATAAAAAAGTCGACCCATACAATTTTGACCACCTCAAATCCCACTTTTATGTAGTAAAACTGGAGTTTAAAGGGGTAAACCATATAATTCTTATTTCTGCTCTAAAATATAGATTGTGGGTACTCGTTAGAACAGCCTCGATAAAGCTATATTTTGAGCAGAAATAAGGAAAGTATCACACTTTTTCATGTTAAAATTTTCGTTTTTTATCGGCGGTCAAATTCGTGATGCATTTCACGGTGCCTGTTTACGTGATGTATTCCTTACAAAGACAATCTAGACTAGCATAATACATTTTTTTCAAAACCTTTTTTAACTCACATCAGGAAAACACGCCTATATAATTTTGACCCCCTTGAACCCCACTTTTATATAGTAAAACTGGGGTTTCAGGGGGTATACCTTATTTTTCTTATTTCTGCTCTTAAATATAGATTGTTGGTACTCGTTAGAACCGCCTCGATGAGGCGGTTCTAACGAGTGCCCTCAATCTATATTTTGATCAGAAATAAGAAAAAATATCACAATTTTCATCTTAAAATGTCCATTTTTTCGGCGATAAAAGTGGCAATGTATTTGTATAGGCGTGTTTGCGTAATGGTTTTAAGAGACAATAACACTTGACAGTTCTTCAATCAGACGGTTCATATGAACTAATAAGCCCTATTTCTCTAAAATACTAGGAATGAACTTGGACCACAGGCACAGGATTAGACTAATCTTGCTTTGCTATGATATTGTTAGCATTAGGAAAACATGTCCGTGTGAAATAATGGCGTCAAATATGGCGTCAAAAATGACGATTTTAAGGTAAAAATGATAGCATCTTTCTTATTTCTGATTTCAACATAGATTGTGGATGCTCGTTAGAGCCGCCTCAAGGAGGCTGTTCTAATGAGTACCCACAAGCTGTGTTTACGAGGAAAAATACGGACGATAATGTATACGCCCATAAACTCTACTTTTCTCTATAAAAGTTTTTTTTTCACTGACTTGTTATCGTGATGGCTAAACATGTAACTTACGAAATTCTGTTTGTTTCTTAATGTGCTTGTCTGTAACTCTGAGCTGTAGAAGAATGGCATGCGCAATAGGCAGCATCAAGGCCGTTGTTGCCGCATTGCAAATCCACATAGACAAGAACCACGTGGGGATCATCAACCCAAGCATTAACCTGTATCATACAAAACAAAAACAAGATGACACTATTTTTTTTACCCATTCTCATATCATAGATCCCAATATTTATTTCGAAAAATGCATCGATTTGCCTATTTCCCCGTTGAAAAGCCTAAGAAGCCAAATTTGACCTTGGCGTAAAATAGGTCAAGGTCAGCCTAGGGTCATCATTTTTCCAATAATGGTCTACAGATGCTACTTACCAAGTTTCAAGACAATCAGCCAAAGGTTCTGGAGAAGAAGATTTTTTTAGGTTTTTACCATATTTGGGCATGGCGACAATCTTGGTCATGTGACCTTGACCATCCGAATAAATTTTTGTTCACTTAGTGTCTTAAGGCTGCATTTAAAATGTAACATACCGAACTTATTTTAACGCAGTCTACAAGGGAACTAAATCCATAAAATAAGCATAATCCTTTATTGCAGTTATTTCCCCGTTGACCGCTGACCATCGGGACAAGTGGTCTCGCTTACCTGTATTATTAGAAGCATTCTGATTTACCTGTATATTTCTGAACGAGAATCTCGCCGTTTTGTGAGATTTGAGTATTTTTGTATTGAGAACAAATGTGTACTAGATTTTGAGTCATATCTATGCGAAATCAGCCCCCGCCCATAGGGGCTTGAAGAAATATATGGGCTGCATGATGCTTCCATGCAGAGCTGAATCCGGCCCACACACCAGGACTGGTAAACCATTTAGAGGGTCTTAGCCTGTCCAGGAACCGCGGTGCGAGGCGGACCGTCCATGCTAATAAACCCTTTTGGTTTCATTGGGCGACAGGGCTTGAGATGTCATTTCATCTCAATGTCGGGTAAAAGTCCCACAAAATTGGAAGCAACGTCTCCAAAATGACCATTACGAAAACACGCCTATACAAATACATTGTAACCTTTATCGCCGAAAAATTGAAAATTTTAAGATGAAAAATTGTGATATTTTTCTTATTTCTGCACTAAAATATAGATTGTGGGTACTCGTTAGAACCGCCTCATCGAGGCGGTTCTAACGAGTTCCCACAATCTTTATTTTAAAGCAAAAATAAGAAAAATAAGGTTTACCCCTGCAAACCCCAGTTTCACTATATAAATGTGGGGTCCGAGGGGGGTCAAAATTATATAGGCGTGTTTTCGTGATTTTTACATTGTTGACGGGGACGTTAAACCTCAAACCAAACAAACAAACAAAATCTATGCGAAATATTGCTATCTTCCATGGCTAAAGGAATAGCATTTATCAGATGCTAATTTGTTAAATATATTTTATTATACCTCACGCGATTTTACCATACAAAACGCTCATAGACCAGAGGGTGATAATTTTTATTATTACCCAACCTACTATATAAGAAGTTATTAAGCATTTTCGACTATCTAACACCTTTTCGCATGAAATCGGATTGAACCGGTTTTCAATGAACTATCACACGGAGCACTGAACTATTGCCCGGTGCAGATAGTTTTAACTATCTCATGGTCACGTGATCACCTAGCAACTTGACAAGTAGAAACTGCTTATTGTGATCAAAATAACTCTTTATACGAGTTGGGTAATAAAACAACTATTTCATACCTTTTTGGGCGACAGTCAAAACTATCAGCCCCTCGGTGCTGTGGAGCACCTGATGAACTATCGCCCTCGGCCTTCGGCCTTGGGCGATAGTTCATCAGGTGCTCCACAGCACCGAGGGGCTGATAGTTTTGACTGTCGCCCAAAAAGGTATGAAATAGTTGTATACTATCCCATGCGATATTAAACTATCACATGCGCAAAAATGATGCGCGTACGGTTCAAATTTTTTCCGATTCGGTTCTTCTATAATCTGAGGCAAGTGGATAATAAGTTCGGTATAATAAAATAAATATCACATTTCTGAGAGGGTGATAGTAAGAATGTTCACCCTTCGGAAATGATTATCGACCTCGGCTTCGCCTCGGTCGATAATCATTTCCTCAGGGTGAACATTCTTACTATCACCCTCTCAGAAATGTGATATTTATATAATATTGCTCAAAACGCAGATTGCGGATGCTCAATGAGGCGGTTCTAACGAGTACCCACAAACTTTATTTTTGAGCAGATATATGAAACAAAATTTATACCTCTGCAATTTTAATGCAATAATTTAATTATGTGCATGACGATTTTATCTGGATACTAAAGATAAACGTTGTGCTCGATACTTGTGAAATATTCTTAAATTAGTAAGGTCACAAAGCTAAAAAATATCTTTTTAAACAATAACAGGTCCTGGTGTATGAATGTCATTTGACGTGTCACCAGTAACAATTCTGATTCGGATTCTGTTGAGAAAGACAAGTTCTCCTTACGGAGGAAGACAATGTAGTTTTTCTCCGGACACTCCGGTTTTCGTCTACCTTTGATGAACGATCGGCTCTATGTATGTGAAATATTCTTGAAAAGCCGTAAAACCCAATTAAAAGAAATGAGTTTGTTTTTTTTGTTATTTAAAAATAAATCTTCAGTTCTGCTACAGTGGCATGTATATTAAGCCTGAGAGAGAGAGAGAGAGAGAGAGAGAGAGAGAGAGAGAGAGAGAGAGAGAGAGAGAGAGAGAGAGGAGAGAGAGAGAGAGAGAGAGAGCAAAACGAATGCTGGATACGTATATTTCATAACATATGATATTCCATTGAAATACAAAATATGACATTTGAGCCGACTCATGAGAAAATAGTCCTTAGGATTGTCCGTTTTATGATTGAATTATGCGCAGCCACTTAATAGGGCCAGAAGCATGGCTCTTTTCCTGGCCCAAATTACATGACTGCGAACAACAAAGGCTCTGAAGAGACTGCGCGTTTACGCAGGCTAGCCTAAGCCTTTGTTATTCGCCTATGTGATCGGTACCCTTTTCTCATGGGCTGGCTCATTTTAATGACGACAGTTCTTAATATTTGCAGTGATATTTATAAAGGTGTGAAATCAACATGAAATTGATGATCGACGTAATTATGTAATACAAGATACTTAAACAGGCGCTGTCATTAAAACCATAAAATTCAACAAATATTAAGCCGGTGCACAGCAAAATCTTCATTTTGACATGTGCGTACAGCGAAGACTCACATCAGCCTACGCATCATGCGCAGTCTGGTCTGAGTCTTCTCTTTCATAATTCGGCTCTAAACAGCGATTCTGGGTACTCGTGAGAGCCGAAGTGGTTCTAACGAGTACCCGCAATCTATGTTTTTGAGCAGAAATAAAAAACAATATGCATGCCCCTGCAATCTTCAGTTTTACTCTTCGAGTTGGGTGGGGGTTCTTGCGAATAATTACCAAAAAAAAAAAAATAATAATAATAATAATAATAATAATAGCGTACCAAAAGCACTGAGCGCTGAGATTGCGTGTTTGTGCATTTTTTTGTTTTATTTATTTATTTTTCTTTCAGTTATTGTATCAAACGCAATTCCGATCCATTAATCGCTGATCAGACTATGCGGATGCACAGGTACTGTTTCCTCATGACCGTGTGCTTTTTATTAACGTGACTCTAACCCCCAGTTTCGCTTGATCATCTGCAATATTTAAATGTAGCTGAGCAAGCCCTTTTTAAACTGATAAAAAGGAGAGAATGCAAAAACAAGATTGAAAAAAAAATCATTAGGTACAATTCAATACTCGTGTACGCCCCCGCCCATAGGGGCTTGAAGAAATATATGGGCTGCATGATGCTTCCATGCAGAGCTGAATCCGACCCACACACTAGTACTGGTACACCGCTTAGAGGATCTAAGCCTGTCCAGGAACCGCCGTGCGAGGCCATGCTAACAAACCCTATTGGTTTCATTGGGTGACAGGGCTTGAGATGTCATTTCATCTCAATGTCGGGTAAAAGTCCCACAAAATTGGAAGCAACGTCTCCAAAATGACCTTTACAGTGTTGACGGGGATGTTAAACCTCAAATCAAACAAACAAACAAATCAATACTCGTGTCGAATTAATCCGGATAGCTATCTTGTTTATTGATCGCCTAATATCGATTATTATAAATATATTGACCGAAAACCAAAGTAGTCCCCATAATTTGGTGGACGCGATCATCTAGGTGATGAGATGCTTGATCAGACACTATTACTGAAAACGTTTCTTTTTATTTTGTCTTTTGTTCATCCCCATAAAATTGGGAAGGATATGCCTTTACAAACAGTGAACAAACAGTGAAGACCCATTTCAGACTTATTGACGTCTGGCCTTGGTCTACGTTATTTGCCACTAATCTAGGAGTATTTTAAACACACAAACAACACGTTTAGAACGGTGTGTCTCAAAACGTGCGCCAAGGTGATAAAACGTTTTGATGCCCAACTCATTTAAGCATGAATTTTGTCCTGAGCATAAAGTGACAGGTTCAATATGTCCAAAATAGTGTTGACCGAGTCATTACACTGCTGATCGCAGAAGCTTATCGCTTAAACCTTCCAACCCTATAGACCGGTTCAAGGTATATACCTATGCAAACAGTGTAGTCCAGATGAGGCTCAAAATCTACCGTCTCATCAGGATCAACACGGTTTGCAAGTAAGCGAATTATACTCGGACCAAATACACAGAAAGATATTTGAAATCATTATTTTAGAAAATGATCAATTCCTAATCAGAAGGCGAAAGAATGTACTTCAGAAACTCGGAGGTGAAAGGGTTATTTACCTATCCCTTAGCCTGTATAGAGCAATAAACAGTTTGACTCACTTACAAAAATCATAAATTTTCTTAAACCTTAAAATGCCAATCACAACAATTCTCGTTTGCTTTGGTGTGAGCTGTTTTGTTGCAAAACATTGTAAACCCAGAGCAGACTGCTACCTAGGGAGCAGTCTGATCGGAATCTACACTGATTGCATGCATGCCAAATGTTTTCGAAAGTTTGCAAGTATGAAGCAGACGATATAAAATGACAATATTTTCAGATGCAGTTTTTCTTGGCATCTTAAGGGTCAAGGAGTTCTTTCACAAAACATATGATCCTGTGTATGACAAAACCTACAACAAGATTAGTACAACCAGCAAAGACACAGATCAACCTGTATATACATTCAGTCTGGCCAGTCTTCCTGTGTTGCTCTCTGGCTTATCCGGATGCCTTAAAAGACTCATTCGAACAGCAAAGACTCTGATCAGACTGCGCGCATGCTCATGCTGTTCTGGGGTTAGCTGGTCGCAACGGTTCTATTGTTTTTGTCATGCGCAGGCCCAATGATATCAAGCAAACAGTTTGAGCCCGCGTTGCTGAAGAGCCTCAGTGTTCGGGAAGCCATCATCGCTTTTAAGAAGCAAACCGATGTGTGGTTCCCAGAAGACCGAAACAAAGGCTGCAGTGTTATCGGCAAGTTTACCCAGGGTGCCAAAGCTGCCAACGGATATACCAACGGAGCTGGCGGCAAAAGATTGACACGAAGGCTTGTGACTAACCAAGGAGAACTCAACTTCCTTGTGCGCGAGACACCCGAGGTATCGTTGCAAACCGCCCGTGAGGTCCTCGACGGTATATGGGGCCAGGACTGGGCTCTTGGCTATGCCATCACAGTCCACTTAAGCCAAGGTCTCACCATTGCAGACCCCCAAAATGTCTGGATTATCGACGACTTCCTGCAGTGGTCCAATATCGCATATTTGGCAGTGTCAAGGGTGGAGTACATGCACCAGCTCGAAAGGGTAGTCTGTCCCCCAGAGGAGGGTTCTGAGGGGCCACCCATACCCACCGAGCAGCAGCACCACAAGGTTATTGCGAAGAAGCTTGTGGCCCACAAGCGACAGGACCAAGCCAAGGGGCTCCGGTTTAACCTGAAGGTTGGTCAAATCCTAGAACTCAAGGAGGCACAGAATAATCACTGTGCCGCGTGCGATATTGAACTCCTATGGTCTTACCAGCCAAAAGACACCCAGCAGTTCAGTGTTGACCGGTTAGACAACTCCGTGGGCCACGTCCGCGTCCTGAGTCTTTTAAATCCGAGCTTATTTTCTTTTGATAATATGAATAACAGAATTCATAAGAAGTTTGTTTTGACTCCAGCAGATAAGCGCCCTATTAATGTGGTCGTTGTTTGACGGCTTCACTATGTTAACACTCTTCAGGAATAACTTGGTGGTGCTTAGGCCTATGAACTGCAGCATTTAGCTGTATAGAGGGCTTTATTTGATGACCACATTTGTCATTCAGCCACCAAGTTTGCTGTCTGTGTTACAGGACGCTATCACAAGTTTCATACGTAGATTGATTGATTTGAAGTTTAACGTCCCCGTCAACACTATAACGGTCAGTTTGGAGACGTTGCTTCCAATTTTGTGGGGCTGAAATGAAATGACATCTCAAGCCCTGTCGCCCAATGAAACCAATAGGGTTTATTAGCATGGGCGGTTCGCCTCGCACCGCGGTTCCTGGACAGGCTTATTTGTCGCATCTGTTACAAATTATTTGTCTCAATCGCGACGGAAGTAAGGGCGAGGATTGTGGCCACGTAAAATCGATTTAAGCCCCCCAGTGGAAATCTTTCCACTGACCGTTCCAAGGCGGTTCTTCTGTGGCGGTTTATTTATGTTGTTGTTTGTTACTTACTGTGTGTATCACTTGTGTCTTTTTATTTTGGATGGCCATATGGCCATTTTGTGGGACAGTAACTGTCCTTATGGCCTTCCTTTGTTTAGGTTTCCATTATGGTCTGGTCGCTTAATGTTTGTGTTTCTTTCCTTTGGTGTCTTTGATGGGTGGAGTACGTTAATTGTATCGATTCCTGATCTTTGTTTTACTTCTACTTAGATCCTGTAAGCGGTTTACCAGTGCTAGTGTGCGGGCCGGATTCAGCTCTGCGTCGAAGCATCATGCAGCCCATATATTTCTTCAAGCCCCTATGGGCTGTGGCCGAGCTTCCTTCGTTATATTGGTTATCTAAACCTCATAAAAGACCATACAAAGCACGTTTTATTGCAAATTCAAGCTCATGTACCATCACTGAACTCTCTAAATTATTAACTTCATGTTTTACTGCCATAAAAACGTGATAAAATATTGCAACAGAGTCTTCGAAAGATCAGACAGAAATCTCTTTTGGTCTATGAAAAATTCTAATGAAGTTTTAATTAAATTGAAATCCGGACGTTTTCGTGCTTCAAGTCTGTCTACTTATATTTTTCCACCATTTACAATACACTTCCTCATAATCTTATAAAAGAAAAACTTAATGATTTAACTGAATGGACATTTCATAAAGAGGACTCCCTCTATCTTGCATGTAGTGTAAGAAATGTGTTTTTCACTGTCGAGGAGTATAAAAATTATACTTTATGGTCATGTCAGAAAGTGTGTGAAGCTCCCACCTTTCTACTTGACAATATTTACATAAGATTTGGTACTAAGTTATTTAGACAAGCTGAGTGTATTCCGATGGGTACTAACTGCGCATCCATTGCGGCTGATATGTTTTTGTTTTGTTATGGTAGAGACTTCATCATGTCCCTTTCTGCTGCATTACGATAACACACCCGTGCAACATAGTGCATTTTTCACACCTCCAAAATGGCTAATTTTCTGATTAAAATCCGTGATATTTTTCTTATAAATACTGCAAACATAGGTCGTGGGTGCTCGTTAGAACCGCCTCATTGAGGCGGTTCTAACGAGTACCCACAACCTATGTCTTGGAGCAAAAAAAAGAAAAATAATGTTTACCCCGTAAACCCCAGATTTCTCTATATAAAGTGGGGTATAGGGGGGTCTTCATTTCACGGACTTGTTCATGTGATGTGAAAACCAGTCTGAAATCACTGAAGCTTTTAGCTCCACTTCTAGATATTTAGACGATTTATTAAATATTGACAATACCTGTTTCGATGGTATGATTAGACAGATTTACCCACCCCAGAACTTTAGTTGAATAAAGCAAATTCTTCAGATACCGAGGCCCCTTTTTTGATTTACATCTGTCTGTTGAAGATGGGTTTGTTTCTTGCCAACTTTATGATAAACGCGATGATTTTGATTTTGAGATTGTAAATTTTCCTTCTTTGGATGGTGATGTTCCTCGTGCGCCATCCAATGTCGTGTATGTTTCGCAATTAATTTGATTTGCAAGAGTGTGTAGTCATGTAACTGACTTCAACACTTGTTATAAATTGTTAACTGCTAAACTTCTTAATCAATTTTATCGATACCATAAAGTATGCAAAGCCTTTTCAAAAGTTTATAGACGTCATTCTGGTTCAATTTCAAAACTCAATATTGGACTTTAATCTCTTCGCAACAAGGTCTATCGGAACCCGAATTTTATGGCTACTTAGTAAATAAATTCAGAAAAAAATATATAACCGCAATGACTTCAGTGCCCAATTTCGTAAAATCATTCGTCGATATAAGAAGATTGGGTACAACATAAATGTTATACGATAGGCTGCAGACTGCATGCACGGTAGTTAACCCAATCACGGTTGACAATTTTGCTTCCCTCTTTAACTGCACGCCAGTGGATCAGGCATCAAATTCTTTGCCGGTTCCAGCGTAAAGGCTTACTGAGAATTAGAGCGATATAATTCAATGTAATGTTGGTTGGTGCTTGATGCTCTGTCTCAGGTCGGGCCCATCGGAGTCTAACTGTTGGTTTTCCTTTACTCCAGCATTTCAGTGGTTCCTTGCTGCCTAGTCCTCGCCGTTGTTTCATCTCTGTGATAGTTTGATTTTTGTGTTCGCCGATATGTTGCACTGATGAGTTTGGAGGTCTTGATGCGGACTGAACAAATTGTTTGTCTCAATCGCGACCGAAGGGCGAGGATTGTGGTCACGTAAAATTGGTTTAAGCCCCCCCCCCCCCCCTCCCACACACACACTCCAGGTGGAATTCGTTTCACTGACTTCCCAATGCGGTTCTTCTGTGGCGATTTATTTTTGTTATGGTCTGTCTTTGAGTGTTTGTGTCGCTTATATTATTTTAGTTTGGCGATGATTGTGGCCACGTAAAATCGTTTTAACCGCCCCCCCACCCCCCACCCTCCACAAGTGAAATTCGTTTCCGCTGACCGTTCCAAGCCGGTTCTTCTGTCGCAGTATATTTTTTATGGTATGTCTTCGGGTGTTTGTGTCGCTTATATTATTTTATTCTGGATAGCCTATTCGCCATTTTTTGGGAAAGTAACTGTCCTTTTGGCTTTCCGCCATTGATGTTTCCATTAGGGTCTGTTGTTTCATGTTAAAACGGTGTTACTTGTAAACCTGGCTGATTCACAAAAGAAGCTTAGTCTATTTGACCAACTAATAAATCAGCGTTTCTTCTGACCTTGCAGTAACCTATTGCAATACAGACATGCCAAAAATGACCTTACCATCCAGGTTCAGTTCCAAACATATACACAATCTTGAGCGCTATTCTGCGGTGTATATTCCAACGTTCTATTGCCGCAGCTACGATAAACCCGGCAACAAACAGCATGCTTTTGTTCTGAAAAAAAATAAGATTCTATCAAGAGCTTATTAGAGGAGAGAAACCAACTCTCTATTACCTCCTTATAGACACCTGTTTGCGTGGATTTGTATCTGATTTGTCTTGAGGCAACCAGTTAACTCTTCTCAAGGGCCATTGGTGTCAGATGCTGAAACTACAGAATGTTTTACTTCGGTCCCAGTAATCGTCTTATGCATTTAATGGTCAATTCTCCAGGCATATATATATATATCTATATCTATATATATATATATATATATATATATATATATATATATATATATATATATATATATATATATATATATATATATATATATATATATATATATATATATATATATATATATATATATATCATATGACGTCGCGTCTGAGAGTGTAATAACGCCATGTAATATTTTCGATAATCCACTAGTGGATTAAATATGCAAATTAGCTAGATACGTCCCGAAACGTTACATGTACGACCTCATTAACGACGTCGCATTTACTAATGGCGGAATATTGATTTTTTGTAAACAATCGTGAATAAAATGCATTTCAAATGTCATATGATAAATAGAATCTTGCAGTCGTGCTCATGTATTATTGAATTTATTAAACTCGTTGAGAAAAAAAGGATAAAATGCTCGGCAAGCCTCGCATTTTATCCCTTTTCCTAAACTCGTTTAATAAATTCAATAATACATGAACACTCATGTAAGATCCTATATATATATATTTCAAGTAAAGAATCACATTTTTAATACATTGGTAATAATGTTTACCTGAAGTAAACAGTGATATAAAAAGTGGTTCTTTTGATAATAATTAAAGGATAATTTTCCACAGTTCTCCATACTTGGGTATTCATTAGTATCGCCTCTACGATGCGATTCCAAGAAGTACATTAAAATTATTTTCATGAAACACACACGCGTATTCCTTTCACCAAATACTCACCCTTTCTATAAGTGAAAGATGAACGTGCTCCCTATAGGAACACTGTTCCATATAAGTATGGTAGCATTCCAGGAGATGGCCACAGCACAAGCCTTTGGCTTAATGTCAAATCCTTGATAATATATATTTGTCTGTTACATATACATGTCATTGAAGCAATTAAAATAAAGTTTAAAGCAAGTATGGTAGCATTAAAAATGTTGTTTCAGTTCAGCTTTTCTGGCACCGATTCAGGGGATGTCATTTGAAGAAATTGTTGACACAATAGCACACCTTGAGCACCTTGTGCTCAGGTGATCTAAAAATAAGGTTTACCCCTGAAAACCTCATTTTTTGTCCGCCCCCCCCCCCCCAAACGTTAGTTGAAGGGAGTAATGGGTTCGTCTTCTATTCGTCCTTCACTTCGGTTGGCTCCGCAACTCCTCCTACATTTGCAAGGGATTTCGATGATTTTTTCCAGTTATTGTCCCCATGACCTGAAAATGATTATACTTTATCGAGGTTGTGTTCGACAGATTTTCACCAGAGTTATGGTCCTTTGGCATTTTGTTTTTCAACAGTAAGTCTTGTCTCTACAACTCTTCTTCCAGTTTTCAGACCTTCCAGTTATTGTTCCCTTGACCTGCAGAGGATCATATTTTCTTGCACACCAGACAAGGAAATCCGTGATTTTACCCTGGGATAGAAATTTATGTTCCGATCCTGGTGTTCCGACCCCAAATTGAATATAATCGCGTGTTCGATAAATGCACTGGTTGATTACAACCTCGTGTGCGGCGTCGTCATGCGTGACGTCACTAAACATTCCTGATGTGTCATCACAAAATGGCGGACGTCGGTAACCGAAGTGACAGCAGCATTAAAAATTCGCAATAGAAATGGAAGGTATGCAAGAAAAAGAATCCAATATGGGTGTGAGGGGTGGATAGAAAAACCTGTCCCTCGGGATCACTGTCCGGCATCACTCGGCAAGCCTCGTGATGCCGGACAGGGTCCCTCGGGACAAATTTTTCAATCCACCCCTCACACCCATATAAGATTCTTATAATACCGAGGTGACGCTTATCTTGTGAGTTTTAACCATTTTATTAACAAGTTCTTGTCTGCGCGACTCCTACATTTCTCAAGGAACATTTGATGAAATTTTCCAGTTAGAAGATGTTAGAGGTCATGCTCGACAGATTTCCCCAGAGTTGTCGGCCTTTGGCAATTGTTCAACAGTTAGTCTTGTTTCTGCAACACACCTTACAGTTTTCAGTGGATTTTAATGCAATCTTCCATTTATTGTTGCCATGACCTGAAGAAGATCATATTGTAACGCGGTCACGCTTGACATCTTTTTACAAGAGTAAGGGCCTTTGTCAATGTTAGCCATTTTATCAACTGACGTTCTTGTCACCACAACTCTTCGAACAGTACTCAAGGGATTTTGATGAAACAGTCCAGTTCATCTGTCCCCGGACATATGTCGAAGGGACTATACTGTCAGTCCGTCCGTCCGCCAATAAACACAATCTTGTCCCCGCACAGCTCTCCAGTTATTGTTTTCCCCCGACGTTAGTCGAAGGAACTACAGAAATTGGTTTTTTGTCAGTCCGTCTGTCCGTAGACACAATCTTGTCTCCGCAACTCCTCTTATGGTTTTCATGGATTACGATGAAACCAGTTTTTGTTCCCATGACCAGTAGATGCTCGTAATCGATCAAGATCATGCTGTACTGATTTTACCAAAGTATTTCTCTTAGTTATTTTTTTTCTATATCAATTCTTGACTATGCAGCTCATTCACCTAAAGGTACAGGCAATTAACTGTAGCTGTGGATGCTTACGGTTAAATACGGTAAGCAACCTCTAGGATCCGTATCATCCGTAACCATCCGTATCCATCCGTAACCCAATCGACAGGATCCGCAGACATAAGCAGATCCGCAGCGGGAATTTTGAACATCTCAAAATTTTGCTGCGGATGAAATAAATGAAAGCATCCGCAGAAAATACGTTATTCATACGTAAAATACGTAACTCATACGTAAGATACGTAAACTCATCCACAGGATACGTAAGATACGTAACTGATCCGCGCACTTTGTCGGGTGTGCGGATGCCTGCGGATACATAGGGGTACGTAAACACAGTTACGTATGCGTTACGCGTGGGTTTATATGCTGATGGTGCGGACGCCAAGGAAGCCGACATGCGCAGACACGAGCGTAACTCATCCGTATCGTCCGTAAGTCATCCGCATCCGTAAATCATCCGTAAAATCCGCAAGTCATCCTAAGTCGTCCGTGACATGAGTCATCGGATTTGCAGCGGATGGGCTCATATGCAGGTTTTACCCGTAACATCTGCAATTTATACGTAACATCCGTTGCTAATTCGTATCGTCCGCAGAATATAGGTGCAGTAATTTTGCTCAAATATGCGTAATTTTGGGGTAAAAGATACGCATTTTTATTACTCAAATATACGCAGTCATCCGCAAGTCCGTAACATGGCCGTGTGACTGTACCATTAAGTAATCATCTTCTACAGTTTTGGAAATAAATTTTCCGTAAATTGTTCCTTACAGCATTTAGGAAAGTGAAAACATTTACCTGTTGAAAGCGTTGTAAAATTTTAAAACATTGTTTAGGACATATATGTTGCAGACATATTCACCACATACTGGCATTTCAAACATTGAAGGACCCTTGGCCTGCCGCCATTTATTTGAATATGGGATTTATAAACTTTGGGAAGTAAAAGAAAGAAAGAAAAACAAGAGGGCCATGATGGCCCTGGATCGCTCACCTGATCCATAGGGTATCAAGTGGGCCCCTGGGAGTGCCATTATTGGCCCAGGCTATAATATGAAATCGGGCCAAAGGGCTAGGAGGATATGTTGCTTAAAGGTATTTCTATTTTTAGCTCTGGTGGCCATTTTGTTCAGCGGAGCAGAACCATTTCAGCAATTTCTGTACAGGGTCATCCAAGGAACATTTCAGTGAAATTATTTTGAAATCGGGCCAAAGGGCTAGGAGGAGATGTCGTTTAAAGGTTTTTCTATTTTTAGCTCTGGCGGCCGTTTTGTTCAGCAGAGCAGAACCATTTTAGCAATTTCTGTAAAGGGTCATCCAAGGAACATTTCAGTGAAATAATTTTGAAATCAGGCCAAAGGGCTAGGAGGAGATGTCGTTTAAAGGTTTTTCTATTTTTAGCTCTGGCGGCCATTTTTTTCAGCGGAGTGGAACCATTTTAGCAATTTTGGTAGAGGGTCATCAATGGAACATTTCTGTGAAATTATTTTGAAATCAGACCAAAGGGCTAGGAGGAGATGTCGTTTAAAGGTTTTTCTATTTTTAGCTCTTGCGGCCATTTTGTTCAACGGAGCGGAACCATTTTAGCCATTTCGGTAGAGGATCATCCAAGAAACATTTCAGTGAAATAATGTTGAAATCGGGCGAAAGGGCTAGGAGGAGATGTCGTTTAAGGGTTTTTCTATTTTTAGCTCTGGCGGCCATTTTGTTCAGCGGAGAGGAACCATTTTAGCAATTTCGGTAGAGGGTCATCCAAGGAATATTTCTGTGAAATTATTTTGAAATCGGGCCAAAGGGCTAGGAGGAGATGTCGTTTAAAGTGTTTTCTATTTTTAGCTCTGGCGGCCATTTTGTTCAGCGGAGCAGAACCATTTAAGCAATTTCGGTAGAGGGTCATCCAAGGAACATTTCTGTGAAATTATTTTGAAATCGGGCCAAAGGGCTAGGAGGAGATGTCGTTTAAAGGTTTTTCTATTTTTAGCTCTGGCGGCCATTTTGTTCAGCGGAGCGGAACCATTTAAGCAAGTTTGGTAGAGGGTCATCCAAGGAACATTTCTGTGAAATTATTTTGAAATCGGGTCAAAGGGCTAAGAGGAGATGTTGTTTAAAGGTTTTTCTATTTTTAGCTCTGGCGGCCATTTTGTTCTGCGGAGCAGAACCATTTTAGCAATTTTGGTAGAGGGTCATCCAAGGAACATTTCTGTGAAATTATTTTGAAATCAGACCAAAGGGCTAGGAGGAGATGTCGTTTAAAGGTTTTTTCTATTTTTAGCTCTTGCGGCCATTTTGTTCAGCGGAGCGGAACCATTTTAGCAATTTCGGTAGAGGGTCATCCAAGAAACAATTCAGTGAAATTATTTTGAAATCGGGCCAAAGGGCTAGGAGGAGATGTCGTTTAAAGGTTTTTCTATTTTTAGCTCTGGCGGCCATTTTGTTCAGCGGAGCAGAACCATTTTAGCAATTTTGGTAGAGGGTCATCCAAGGAACATTTCTGTGAAATTATTTTGAAATCGGGCCAAAGGGCTAGGAGGAGATGTCGTTTAAAGGTTTTTCTATTTTTAGCTCTGGTGGCCATTTTGTTCTGCAGAGCGGAACCATTTTAGCAATTTTGGTAGAGGGTCACCCAAGGAACATTTCTATGAAAGTATTTTGAAATCCATTCACTGGTTTAGGAGGAGATGTCATTTAAGTGAATTGTTGACGACGCACGACGCACGACGCACACCGCACGACGCACGACGGACGCCGGACAAAAGGCGATCACAATAGCTCACCTTGAGCACTTCGTGCTCAGGTGAGCTAAAAAAAAAACCTATATTAAAATTCGTGCTGCGCACTCGTTTCTATATCGGATTTTCAACCTCCCTTGGTTTATAAATCCCATATTTAAAGTAGGAGAATGAATAAACGCCATCACGTGACCAAGTCCGTGAAATGAACACCCCCTAAACCCCACTTTATATAGAGAAAACTGGGGTTTAAGGGGGTAAACATTATTTGTCTTATTTTTACTCCAAGACATAGCTTGTGGGTACTCGTTAGAACCGCCTCAATGAGGCGGTTCTAACGAGCACCCACAACCTATGTTTGTAGTATTTATAAGAAAAATATCATAGATTTTCATCAGAAAAGCTGTCATTTTGAAGATGTGAAAAAAAGCACCATGTCATACGGGCGTGTTATCGTAATGGCCATGTTTTTAGTTGATTGAATATGTGACTCCGAAAGACCCATCACGAAAACACCCCTATGTAATTTTGATACCATTGAATCCCACTTTTATGCAGAAAAAAAAACTGGTGTTTATAATGGTGAACCATATTTTTCTTATTTCTGCTCTAAAACATATACTGTGGTTACTCGTTAGAACCACCTCAATGGGTCGGTTTTTACGGGTACTTTCAATCGACCCAAAACTACTAAGCACAGAAGCTCTTTAGCGCTGATGTCAAAATGACCATCACTAATTTGTAAGAAATCCAAACAACGGTTATGTATTTAAAAATCGCCGCGTTATTCTGATCGATATGACATCAGAGTATTGCGTAAGAGAGAAACTGGACTGAAAACAAGCATTGGGATGACCCAGCTAAGTCCCCGTTATAAAACTTCTTTTCATGCTCAACTCAATCAAGCATGAAATTTATCCTGCTCATAAATTTTAAAATGCCAACAAAGTTGACATTTTAAAATTTATAAGCAGGATAAATGACATTCTCCGCAGATTGAGGAGGAAAATAGGTTGACTTGTTTGTATTTTAAAAGTTGGGAGCATTACATTTCATGCTCAGTTGAGTTGCGCATGAGGAAATATTTTATAACCGCAGGGCCTGGATCATTTGTTAAGCCTATACTCAGACAATCGACTCAACAGTGCTGTCACTGCTTTGGGTTTACTTATGCGCCTATCAAAGATGATGGGTGCTCTTCAGAGCCGTCTTGGGGCAGCGCTTCAAACAATTATAAAAACTGTTATTAATCAAGTAATTTCGTGTTGGCCTAGTTACAGGTCCGAGGTCTGTTGTACAGGCCCGTCCAATCAAGTAATTTCGTATTAGTCCAGTTACCGGTCCGAGGTCTGCTGTACTGGCCCGTCAAATCAAGCAATTTCGTATTGGCCAAGTATATGTAACAGGTCCGAGGTCTGCTGTACTGGTCAGTCCAATCAAGTAATTTCGTATTTGCACAGTAACAGGTCCGAGGTCTGCTGTACAGGCCCGTCCAATCAAGTAATTTCGTACTGGTCCAGTTACAGGTCCGAGGTCTGCTGTACTGGCCCGTCCAACCAAGTAATGTCGTATTGGCCCAGTTACAGGTCGGAGGTCTGTTGCTTCATTGATTTAAGACATTTTTATTCACTGACACCATTAAAAACATGATTTTTGATTTTTGACCTCAGTGTTAATACGGATGACCTCCGAAAAATACAGGATAGTCAGTTGATAATATAATGTTATTAATCAATTAATTTCGTATTGGCCCAGGTACAGGTCCGAGGTCTGCTGTATTGGCACGAGGCCGAAGGCCGAGGCCAATACAGCTGACCGAGGACCTGTAACTGGGCCAATACGAAATTACTTGATTAATTACAATTTTATTAATTGACGCAATTAAAAAATGATTTATGATTTTTGAATATTGGTTGACCTTGTGTAATATAGGATAATCAATTAATAAAACAAATTATTAACTGACTATCCTGTATTGATAGGGGGTAAGCCGTATTAACCCCAGGTAATCCAATATTAACCCGAGGTCAAGTGAGGTCAAAAATCAATAATAATGTTTTTATTTAATTGTGACAATTAATAAAATTGTCATTAATCAAAAGAGTTCGTATTTGCCCAGTACGAGGCCCTAAGTCAGCTGTATTGAGCCTCGGCCTTCAGCCTCGGGCTAATACAGCAGACCTTGGACCTGTAACTGGGCCAATATGCAATTACTTGATTAATAAAATAATAATATAATCACGTTACACCTTATTTGTATGCATGGTGGGATTGACAAGGAACGCAATAACGGTTGTTTCGCTAACAAAGCGATACAACGCTCCAAAACTCTAGACAAACATGACAATAAATACGAAATAAAACTTACATTAATATATTGCTTGGACGCATCTTTAACTGGCATAAGGCCAATAACCGGGAACAGAAATACTGGTAGGAGAGCTGTTACAGCAATAGGAAGCGCTTCGGTGATCCAGAACACCGCCATGATAATGATGACGTAACCACATTCTGCTTCCTGTAAAGTAAGAAAAACACATATGTACCAAGTAGATGTTAAACCTTTTCTGAAAGGTTGCAATCCTAAGCTTCATCCTTTATCAGTTACCCCCTATATTAATTGCTTTGTAACACCTTGACTTGATAATGATATGTCATCTCATATCATGAGCTTTACCAGGTCAGCGTGACATTCCACTTCTTTGAACTGGACTTCTGGAAATATTGGCAAAACTGTACGAGTGTACAAGGCGATTAATTGATAAATTGATTACCAGATTCATGTCTTTATTAGGCTCGGCTTCGAGAACGCGGCTTTGCCTGATAAACTTATTATCAAAAGACACGTTCATGGCATTCTCTTTTATTTAATTTTTTTTTTTTTTTTTTTTTTTGGAAATGGAAAAAGACATCCCTGTTCTACCACCTGACCTGTCGCTGTGATAAACCATCACTGGCTCTAATTACCCTGTATCGAACAAATGTTTACGGTCCCAAAGCTGTTCGGGACTTGTTAAATTGAAGTCCAACCGTATGTGTTCATAACCCCGGCATACAAAGTATGCTATTGGGGTATACAGTTTTCGTCCTGCCTTTCGGCCGTCCGTCTGTCCACCAGTCCGTCCGTCTTTCCGTCCGTCCGTTATTTTGTTTAAAGTTTTGCGTTAAAGTTTGTAAGAGGTTGTATCTTTTGAATAAATGTTGACATTTTAAAATTTATGAGCAGGATAAATGACTTTCTGTGCTGATCTGCAGGAAAATTGCCCCTGTCATTTATATTTTTATACTTATGAGCAATTAGATGTTATAAACTTTCATAACACTTAATTATAATACGGCTATGAAACGAAATTCCCTTGTTTTCTAAATTGGCATATATTAAGCGCTCTGCCTTATAGGCATTTATTTATGTGCAAATGTATTACAAGTTCTAGTCATTGGTCAAATTCGGTCATGTGATATGGTCAGTTATTGGTCAGTTAAGTCATCTGATCTACCTCAAATTATTTGCATATGCGCGGCGGGAAATTCACCGCTCGCTTTGTCACTTTATCGACTCAGATCGGCATTTTAGCCGAGTAGAAAAAAAATCTTTAGAAACAGAAGAAATTGTCAGCTTATATAATAATCTGATAACATATATTCAGTCAAAATCTAATAGCAAAATTATAGTATCCGGTATTTTACCTAGACTGTGTGATTTGCCTACTGACCCAAATGAAAAGAGAGTTAAAGATATGAACAAAGAATTAATACAGATATGCGAAAAGAGAAATTTACAGTTCTTGCATACATATCGCCCTTTTCTTTCCAATAACAAGCCCATTCGATCATATTTTACAGTTAAAGATGGAGGTTTGCATATAAATTTTGAAGGGTCTAGACGGTTAAAACTGTTTTTAATCAATGCCATAAATCATTTAAAATAAGCAGTTGTTTATGCTTTTCGTTTCTGTTGTTTTTCTTTCTTTCTGTTTCAGGCTGAGTGTGTCGCACGGATGCTAATGACAATTTGTGGCCACCGTACTCCTCGCCAGTTTCACTACGCGTTAAACTGGGTGGTGGGTTTGTCGTGGAGAAGCGAAATACGTTATTCTCCGGTCATTCCCCTTGTTGCCTGATTCAGAGAGAAAGAGGAACAACTTCTCGCGATTCAACAGCTATTTTTGTATGTGTACCTAAGCATTATGTGCTACCGTATATTTTTATCATATTTTGTGAGTTGTGATTAAAATTAATATAAGGTTTGAGCAATCTTCAGAGTGAGTACAGTGCTTTTTAAGTGATATAAAAAAGGATTTGCTTTATGGCGCTCTACTGAGCTAAGCAAATATTTGTGTTTGTTCTCACATACTGTGACAATTCAAAAATCCATTAGGAAAACATGTCCGTGTGAAATAATGGCGTCCAACATGGTGTCAGAAGTTACACCTTTTGGGTAAAATGAAAACATCTTTGTTATTTCTGCTTTCAACATAAATTGTGAGTGCTCGTTAGAACCGCCTCAATGAGGCGGTTCTAACGAGTACCCACAATCTATGTGTTTGAGCAAAAATAAGGCAGATAATGTATACCCCCGTAAACCCCACTTTTCTCTATATAAAGTGGGGTTTAGTGGGGTCTTCGTTTCACGGACTTGTTAGCTTGATGAGTGTCATTCGATACGTGATGTACTATTATCGGATTTCCTACAATCGGTGAAATGCAGAAAACTGGTCTATGAATTGAATAAATACAGTAAAATTCCTATATTAAGACCACCTTTGGGACTGTTCAATGGTGGTCTTAAAGACCACTTTTGGTCGGTCACAAACGTGGCCCCTGACCAGAGGATATTGGTAGCTTTAGAGAGCACAATGAAAAATGCAGTGTACCCTTCAAAATGGGCTTTTTATATCAAAATGCTAATTTTAGGTGGTCTTAATAGCTGAATTTTGCTGTATACTAGTCATACTGTTGTTCCAGGCTTGCTACACTTCTTATGACTTGGATCTTATCTATTGTTGTAGATGAATGCTTCTGCATTCTGAGATCTATAGTTTCAACAGAAGACATTTTACAATTGTATGCACATGTATAGAGAGGTAAAATTTAAAAGATGAAAAATGTCGCTATTTTTCTTATTTCTGCTAAAACGCCTCAGCGAGGCGGTTCTAACGAGTACCCGCAATCTGTACTTTTGGGCGGAAATAAGAGAGATAATGTATACTCCAGCAAACCCCAGTTTTACTTTATAAAGGTGGGGTTTCATAGACGTCATTTTTTTTTTTTAGTCAGCTTGGCTTGGCGGTACCTTCGGTTTGGCGGCCAATTATTTGGCTTCCAACATTTATAGAATTTGGATATTGATATGTTTTGCTTATTATTATTATGAAAGTTATTTAATTTCCGCCAAATTATATAACTTGAAATTTTAACGTTTGTAATTTCTCTTTAATATTCCCGATTCGATGTTGATCGGGACATGTATACCGCCAGGTCAAATCTCTTTTTCATCTGCCTCACGTATTACATGAGAGAAGGACGCCATGAATAATTATGAATTTTATGCTCAGCTGAGTTGAGCATAAAACGTTCTATAACCTCTGGGCCACTTAACGGTTATATATAGCCGCGCGATTTTTATAGATGCGTAAGAGGGTTATCTAGAGAATATGGACTGGAATCATGGGTTCAGCTTCGAAAACAATGTAGACGCGGATCAGACGCTGCAAAACGCGGAATCTGATCAGAATCTAAGTTTCGCTAAAAAAACAAACAATTCCTTCATAAGTCAATGAAAGTAAAGGCCTTGTTTCAAAGAATGAGGCACTGAAAACTGCATTGAATGAAAAGTTCCAAACGGTTCCAAAGATACAAAGTTTTAAACATGGCCTCAACAACTTCCCAAAAGGTTTTGAATTGTTGATTAACACCCCCTGTAACACCAAACAGCCGAATGCCCGACTACGGAGATCAGAGGCAACATAACACGTCACGTGAGGTGATACAGACAGGTAAGAGGACATTTTCCCTCATTTTATTCCTATTTAGACAAAGATCTATGAGGTGAAAGTTTTGGAAAAAGCAAAGAGTACTTTACTGCTCATATTTTGGTCACCCTCGTCCTATTAAAAGACAGCTCCTCCTGCCTGAAAATTGTACATTTAAACCGGAAATATAACGCACGAAGAACACCAAACGCATTTTCAAGCGCAGATATCTTGGATTCTGCTCTGTCAAATTACATCGTAGATGTTTCTATACATACAATAGACATTCCTGGTCCGAGAATAACAAAAGATAATATTCAACTCAGACACGTTTTCCCACAATATTGCCTAAAACACAACTGGGGTCGGACTTACAGGATGTAATCGACTTCGGTGTGTATTTTGTGAAGGCGCAAACGACTTCAGAGATCTTTCGTCGATAACGATGCAATCGACTTTGGAATATGCGACAGAAAATGATGCAACAGACGTCTGTGAAATAAGTGGACAAGCAATATGGAATAAAGAAACCTTTCGCCAAAGCAATGTTGTTGCAGCGTTGTGTGCCCGGCCAGGTTACCTTATCTTTTCTTACGAAAATCAGTCGCTGGCAGTTCCGTC
Organism: Lucinisca nassula; assembly: GCA_963580285.1. Taxonomy (NCBI): domain Eukaryota; kingdom Metazoa; phylum Mollusca; class Bivalvia; order Lucinida; family Lucinidae; genus Lucinisca; species Lucinisca nassula. The sequence continues at coordinate 16,472,917 of OY757012.1, read as the reverse complement.
TTCTTTTAAGATGGACAGTGGATGTTTTTTTGAACCCTTGGCAAAGCATTCCCTACGAAATCACTTGTCAGCCAAATATAACCAGCAAGAGTCTTGAAAAATGCGGTGCCGCGAACGACAATGCAGCGAGGAATAAGTAAGCCGCTCTGAACAGCCTGTGTTCGCAATTGTTCAATTTGATTTTCTATGACACAAATCAAATTGTCAAACATAATCTTAATATACAGCGAAACCTCGATGGCTCGACCACCGATGGTTTATCCACTACGGCTCTCTCGAACCCGTTGAACTAGATGGTCAAGACAGCGTTAATCGCTCATCTGACTTCAAGTTGCGACAATGCTTGTAGAGGGGATGTAGATTATTGGCTTCAGAGATTCCTGTATTTAGTACTGGCTATTGCGAACCATATTAATCAATTTAGTTACTTTGGCAGCGTTTCCCCACCGCAATTTACTTCTGAATATGACGAATTAAAAAAAATGCAAGCTCGGATCACACGCGAGACACAAATTTCGGCAATGGAAGGTCAGGCGGTTTTTCTACAGGTACTCCGGTTTTTAGCATCCTCTTTATTATTGATCAGCTCGAAATAAGTGAAACAATCTTGAAAGGGTCGTACAATCAGAATACCCCACCCCCCAAAAAAAATCTAGCAAAGGGTAATCCGCCAGTTTCGGCAAATTAGGCCTCATCAGTGAAACTCTGATGGTGACGTTTGTTTTAACTTAATTGCCCGGTGAATGTGATTTAAATATAATGATCCTGACTGTTTACCTAACCACACTTTTTCTCGGCAGGCTAAGGGATGGTTGGGTGAGACAAAGGTGGTGTGTATCTTGCATCACTGGGGCGTCCAACTTATATTGGCTTACAGTTGGACAAGGCCCGTTTTATTTGCAGCAGGTAAGGGTAGACAGGGAATGTTGTTATTTCTTCTGTTCTACACTTCCATTCAGTCTGCTCTTTTCTCTCTGTCCCTCAGTTTCATCTCCTTCATCTTCCAAAATCTCGGACATACCCTTCTCGGCATTTACTCCTTTTCTTCGTTGAGGTCGATTGGCATGGTGGGCGAAGCTTGCTTACCAAGTAATGCTTACTATCAGCGGACGCCTGATTACACTCTTCTGGAGTCCATGTTTGTTGATCTGATCATTGATATTTGCCATTTGTCTATGGATTAATGATTTTGGATTAACGCTTTGGTACTACGACCAAACCTACTTACTACTATACTATATCTTCTATTCTCTGGGAGACAACACAAAATGACCCACAAGGGTTGACGTTTCGTTTGACAAAAGCAATCAAAAACCTCGGCAGGCAAATTCGTAAGCTATTAACCAGTGTAGTGCATATTCTTTCACCCAAAAATGACGACTGCCCTTCTTGAATCTGTGGAAGGAAGACAATAGCCAAAGATTGTTTTTACCCTTCACCACAATGGAATGTTGAGGGCTTGTGAATTGCATTTGTTTTAAGATTTTACCTCTTGCTAGATTTTGTTCATTGCAGTGGACCTAGTATTCAAACGATGACGAGATTTCTTTATAATCTACTATCCGCCTGAAATCACTGTCATTATTCAAGTTACTTTGGAAATTAGTAGACGCAAAGTCTAAATTGGCATAAGAAGTAGCTTCGATGTTTGTTCATCATTCTACAGCAATATTATTTGTTTTCCAATGTCACTAAAGTAGGTTGCATCATTTTCTGTCGCATATTCCGAAGTCGGTTGCATCATTTTCGACGAAAGATCTCCGAAGTCTGTTGCTCCCTAGAAAAATACACTCCGAAGTCGGTCCGACTCCAGATGTGTTTGAGGCAAACAGGATGTAATTTGACGGAGCAGAGCAAATGGGTTGGGTGTTCTTCGCGCGATATTTCCCGTGTAAATGTATTTTTGGGGGCTGCAGGAGCTGTCTTAATAGAACGAGAACGGCCAAATTGTACTAAAGAAAGCTTTGCTTCTTCCAAAACTTTCAGTTCATAGATCTTTGTCTAAATAGGAACTAAATGAGAGAGAGAGAGAGAGAGAGAGAGAGACAGAGAGACAGAGAGAGAGAGAAAAAAAACGTCCTCTTACCCGTCTCCATCATTTCACGCGACGTGTTACGTTGCCTCTGGTCTTTGAAACGGCTATTCGGTTGTATGGAGGATACAAGGGGTGATTAATATTCATGAGGTGTTTATGACGTCATATGAGTCTTTTGAAACAGTTAAAATTGTTCAAGTTTTAAAACTCTTAATTCTACTTTTAAAGCATATGCTGACATATTCGTATGCCATTACTTTTAATTATGCCATATTCAAGTAGCCGGCCTCGGTAGCTCAGTCGGATGCGCGTCTGACTGGTGATCAAGAGGACGCGGGTTCGATACCTACCGGGATCGGCAGCATTCTTTCGTGGAGATCGATGATGCATCTTTTCTACGGTCATTCTCCCCCTTCCGCTGATTCAAGAAGGGAAGTTGTCAGTTTCTGGCGAAAGAATGTGCACTGTACTGGTTAACCACTTACGTATAAGCATGCCCAGGAAAAGTGTGGATAGATAAACTGACCGGCTCAAAATGACCTAAAACAGTATTGACTGGGTCGTTAAACTCCAACACAAACAAACAAACTACTATTCAAGTAAACTTCAAAATGTGATGTTATGATTATTTTTTAATATAAATTTTACAGTCAAAAAATTAAATTTCATTCTGTGGCTTAGACATACATTTTTTCACGAGGGTTATTTTTTTTAGCTTTTTTTGATACAAAAAAAATATATTGGTTCCCCTTCGTTATTACCTCCCCTTCGGTACGCACATGTTGTAGCCAGCTAGCGGAGGCATTTACGACAAGGGAACCAATCTAACAAAAGATATTAAATAGCTCTTTATATTAAATAGCTCTTTTTATCATTTCCTGCGGAACCCGGGAAGGGACATGATTTTTGTTAATATGTTGTGCGAACAAGATATTAAGATGTGCGAACAAGATATTATCTTGTGCGGACAACATAATTTATCTTGTGCGGACAACATAATTTATCTTGTGCGCACAAGATATCTTGTTCGCACAACATATTATCTTGTTTGCACAACATAGATCTTGGGAAGTTGTGCAAACAAGATATTATCTTGTGCGGACAAGATATTATCTTGTTCGAACAAGATAATATCTTGTCTGCAAAAGATCTATGTTGAGCGGACAAGATAATACCTTGTTCGCACAACTTAATATCTTGTGCGGACAAGATAATATCTGTCTGCACAAGATAAAATGTAGTCCGCACAAGATAATATCTTGTCCGCACAAGATCTATGTTGTGTAGACAAGATATCTTGTGCGGACAAGATAATATCTTGTGCGCACAAGATAATATCTTGTACGCACAAGATATTAAGTTGCACGAACAAGATGATATCTTGTCAGCACAAGATCTATGTTGTGCAGACAAGATATTATCTTGTGCGGACAAGATAATATCTTGTGCGCACAAGATAATATGTTGTGCGGACAAGATAATATATTTTCCGCAAAAGATAATATCTTGTGCGCACAAGATAATAAGTTGTCCGAACAAGATAATATCTTGTCCGCACAAGATATTATCTTGTGCGCACAACCTTATAAAATAAAAAAAAATCATGTTCCTTCCCCGGTTCTGCGGAACCCGGGAAGGGACATGAATTTGTTTTATATGTGCGAACAAGATATTAAGTTGTGCGAACAAGATATTATCTTGTGCGGACAAAATAATATTTTGGGCGCACAAGATATTATCTTGTGCGGACAACATAATATCTCGTGCGGACAACATATTATCTTGTGCGCACAAGATAATATCTTGTTCGGACAACATAGTATCTTGTTTGTACAACATAGATCTTGGGAAGTTGTGCGAACAAGATATTATCTTGTGCGGACAAGATATTATCTTGTTTGCACAACATATTATCATGTGCGGCCAAGATAATATCTTCTGCGCTCAAGATATATATTAAGTTCTGCGAACAAGATAATATCTTGTCCGCACAAGATCTAGACAAGATATTATCTTGTGCGGACAAGATAATATCTTGTTCGCACAACTTAATATCTTGTGCGGACAAGATAATATCTTGTCTGCACAAGATAATTTGTTGTCCGCACAAGATAATATGTTGTGCGGACAAGATAATATGTTGTCCGCACAGGATAGTATGTTGTGCGCACAAGATAATATGTTGTCGGAACAAGGTAATATCTTGTCCGCACAAGATATTATCTTGGGCGCACAACTTTTAAAATAAAAAAAAAATCATGTCCCTTCCCGGATTCCGAAGGGTTCCGCAATTTCCTGACAAGTTATTATTTCGTGATATATTTTTAAATTGTTTAAACTTTTTTTTTAAATTTTGATTTTAACGGTATATTTTGGTTTGCAATTTATTATAAATATGTGCTTTTATTACCCTGTACCCAGATATGACTTTGATCAATTATATTTGTTTGTTTGATTTGAGGTTTAACGTCCCCGTCGACATTGAAAAGGTCATTTTGGAGACGCTGCTTCAAATTTTGTGGGACTTTTACCCGACAGTCAGATGAAATGACATCTCAAGCCCTGCCACCCAATGAAACCAATAGGGTTTATGAGCATGGACGGTCCGACTCGCCGCGCTTTGCCTGGGCAGGTTTATATCCTCTAAGCGGTTTACCAGTACTTGTGTGCGGGTCGGTTTCAGCTCTGCGTGGAAGCATCATGCAGCCCATCTATCTCTGCAAGCCCCGATGTGCGGGGGCTGTATAATTATAAAGATGAATTTTTAAATCAAATTTTTAAACTTCATAAAAATCTCAAAAATCACAAAATAATGCATTGTGGCATTGAAATCTGTTTATCTGAAATCAAACTAGTGTTGATCGACTTTGAACATAACTCTTGAACGAACTGGATTTTTGGTGCTGTTTTCAACGCATGGGGTATGGTAGTGGTAGGTAGGGGTATGGTAGTACAGTGTAGGGTAGGGTATGGTTGGGTAGGGGTGAAAAATAGACCATCGTGGTTCAACTTAACCTCCAGAAAGTAGCTAAGACTGAACTGGTTACTTTACCCTATTTATTGGTATGTCTCTTGGTCGAGTACTTCAGCTTTTCATCAAATGATTAGGCTATAAGCAAGCAAAAGATGGGTAATTACATACCCTGTTGCCGCAGTATAGTTTTTATTACCTCCCTCCGAGATCCCATTTGTTTGTTTGTTTTATTACAAATTTAACGTCCCCGTAAACACTATAGAGGTCATTTTGGAGACGGTGCTTCCCATTTTGTGGGACTTTTACCTAACATTGAGATAAAATGACTTCTCAAGCCCTGCCACCCAATGAAACCAATAAGGGTTAAAACTCGCACCGCATTGCCTGGGCAGACTAGGATCCTCTTAGCAGTTTACCAGTACTCGTGTGCGGGTTGGTGTCAGCTCTTCGTGGAAGCATCAAGCAGCCCATCTATTTCTTCAAGCCCCGATTGGCGGGGGCTATCGAGATCCCGATATCGGGTTTACCTGGGTGATTAATATGGGGTGCCGCTTTACAATTTTTTATTCATATTTGTATATATCCATAATTCGATATATGGATATCCATAATTCGAAATATGGATATTCATAAATCAGCCGAATAATTGAGATCCATAATTCGAATAAAAGATATCCACAATCGAATTATGGATATCCATAATTCAATTTATGGATATCATTAATTCTGATCGATTAACATACATAATTCGAATTAATCATTACGCAAACACGCCTTTACAAATACATTGCCACCTTTATCGCCGAAAAAATGAAAATTTTTTTATGAAAAATTGTGATAATATATAGATTGTGAGCACTCGTTAGAACCGCCTCATCGAGGCGGTTCTAAAGAGTACCCACAAGCTATATTTTAGAGCAGAAATAAGAAAATAGGGTATACCCCCGGAAACCCAAGTTTTACTATATAAAAGTGGGGTTCATGGGGGTCAAAATTATATAGGCGTGTTTTCGTGATGTGATATCCATAAATCAGCCGAATAGTTGATAACCATAATTCGAATCAAAGATATCATAATTGCACGACCCGCAGAAAAAGCGACCGACTGAAGTCGTTTGATTTTCTAGAGTGCCCTAAAATCACCGTGTCATTCTGTCAGTCTGTCATTCTGTCAGTCTGTCATTTTGTCATTCTGTCAGTCTGTCTGTCCGTCCGTAACCCGTTTGTGAAAATTGGTGATAGTGACTTAACCGATTGGAATATTTAAACAATTTTTGGCATACTGATAGATATCAATGAGATCTAACCAATGAACTTGCGAAACATTACATTCCATTTAGTATAGCCTCGCCGAGGCGAAAAATGTGAAAATTTTCGAACTGCTTCTCCTCGGAAACCGTCGGGCCGATTGAAGTCAAATTTCATATGGAGCCTCTATGGGAAGGGGGAAACCAAAATTTGCTCATGGGGTCCAGGTCACATGACCAAACTGGCCGCCAAGCCATATATGGTCTGTCTGTCTGTCCGTCCGTAACCCGTTTGTGAAAATTGGTGATAGTGACTTAACCGCTTGGAATTTTTAAACAATTTTTGGCATACTGATAGATATCAATGAGATCTAACCAATGAACTTGCGAAATATTACATTCCATTTAGTATAGCCTCGTCGAGGCGAAAAATGCGAAAATTTTCGAACTGCTTCTCCTCGGAAACCGTTGGGCCGATTGAAGTCAAGTTATATATGGAGCCTCTATGGGATGGGGGAAACCAAAATTTGCTCATGGGGTCTAGGTCACATGACCAAAATGGCCGCCAAGCCATATATGGTAAAACCCCTTCAAAAATAGTTTTCTCCAGAATCACTGAGCAGATTTCCACGAAACTTGATAAATAGCATCTGGGACGTAGGCCCATCATAATTTGCTAAAATGGTGACCCTGGGTTGACCTTGACCTTCTTTATGCATAGGTCAAACTTTGACACATATGCTTTTGTATTGGAAAAGTGAGAATGCATTTTATCCTGCAAACGATTCAGAATACAGTACTAAAGTAATGAGATCTAACCAATGAACTTGCGAAATATTACATTCCATTTAGTATAGCCTCGCCGAGGCGAAAAATGTGAAAATTTTTGAACTGCTCCTCCTCGGAAACCGTTGGGCTGATTGAAGTCAAATTTCATATGGAACCTCTATGGGATGGGGGAAACCAAAATTTGCTCATGGGGTCCAGGTCACATGACCAAAATGGCCGCCAAGCCATATATGGTCTGTCTGTCTGTCCGTCCGTAACCCGTTTGTGAAAATTGGTGATAGTGACTTAACCGCTTGGAATATTTAAATAATTTTGGCATACTGATAGATATCAATGAGATCTAACCAATGAACTTGCGAAATATTACATTCCATTTAGTATAGCCTCGCCGAGGCGAAAAATGTGAAAAGTTTTGAACTGCTTCTCCTCGGAAACCGTTGGACCGATTGAAGTCAAATTTCATATGGAGCCTCTATGGGATAGGGGAAACCAAAATTTGCTCATGGGGTCCAGGTCACATGACCAAAATGGCCGCCAAGCCATATATGGTAAAAACCCTTCAAAAATAGTCTTCTCCAGAACCACTGGGCAGATTTCCACGAAACTTGATAAATAGCATCTGGGACGTAGGCCCATCATAAATTGCTAAAATGGTGATCCTGGGTTGACCTTGACCTTCTTTGTGCCTAGGTCAAACTTTGACACATATGCTTTTGTATTGGAAAGTGAGAATGCATTTTATCCTGCAAACGATTCAGAATACAGTACTAAAGTATAAGATATATTTTTGCTCCTTACGATAAGGCGCATTTATTGGGGGAACCGTTTTAGGTCCAGGTCACATGACCAAAATGGCCGCCATACCAATATATGGTAACACTCATAAAGCTAAAAGCATCCGGCGGGTCGTGCACTTCAGCTGAAGCACTGGTTATATATGGATATCCATAATTCGAATTATGGATATCCATAATTCAGATTTATTTATGGATATCTTTAATTCGAATTATGGGTATCATTAATTCGAATTATGGATATCCATAAATAATTATTGATATCCATTATTCGAATTATGGATATCCATAGATGATATCCATAGATCATTATGGATATCTATAAATAGGGAATAAATAGTAAAACGGCGCCGCATAGTTTTATACACGGGAGGTAATCAGGGGAACAAGCTCGAAAATTAGTCAATGGAAATTTGTTCCCTCGACACATCCAGGAGATCTCGAGCTAGCTCCATCACCAGGAAACTTGTAAACAAAGGCAGGTGTCGAAGAGTTTTATCACAATTTTCACTTTTGTAAGCTATTTATAAAAAAATCCGGCAATGCAGTGCCACATAGAAATGATTTAACTTTGTACCCCGCTAGAATTTGCCATGGAAATTTGCAGCGCTGGAGAATGAATGAAAGTAAACTTTTTATCACGGACCTGAACAATTGTCAATTTATGCCAACACGGAGATTTTGGCCGACGATTTTTCATTTTCCTTCAAATGTAGGCCCTTCACAACCCCAGAAGAAACATCCCTATATATATATATAGTGAAATGAAACATGGAACGTTTGAAATAAGCAAACTATTTTGGCCGTGATTACGTAACTTGCGACTTATGACGAAATTAATGTTCGAGCTAGTCTTCTCGACAAGGAGCTAGTTCACTCGACATGGAGATATTGCCCTAAAATGAAGATCAAACATCCATCAGTTGACTGGGGCCTGATTCGATGTCTTTCTATGGTCCCACCCAATTTACCCAACTGGTTTCTTTACCTCTGGTTAGTGGGGTAACAAGATACTATGCCCACAAGACGGCCCCATCAGTCGTTTCTCCCTGGTCGTTTCGCCCCATTTCGCACACATAGCTGTTTCGTCCACAAAGCCTGGACTTTTCGCCCCCTGATTCATTTCGCCCACCTAGTTGCTTCGCCCCTTCCAATTTAGAACGGATCAATGGATGGATTGATGTTGGTTGGATGGATGGGTACACTACAGAGAGGGGTAAGTGAGTTGGTATTTGGATGGATGGGTCCATTGGAAGACGGATGAACGAACGAACAAACGTACGGACGGACAGACAGACAGACAAAAGCCTCTATCGGATACTAAACTCAAAATGTAGGGATGATTCTTAGTTGAATGATTCATGAATAACTATAATAATTTAGGGAATAAAAAGTAAAGAGGCGCCCGATTATCTATCACGGGAATATATGTATATTTTTTGTTGCATGTCCGGTATTTTTTTCTGCTCAGGAATAGTCCTTTTGGACTTTTTCCTTGGAAAGCGCCCATCTGAAAAGAAAATCGAATATTCCATACAACAATGTATCATGTCAAATCTCAATTTGAGTTAGCAGCTAAATGGTTAAACCAGACAGACAGTGCACTTAACCACCAGGCCCCCTAGCCAGGGGCAAAAAAACAACAACAAAAAAAAAAAAAAAACAGTTGGATAAACTGGGTGGGACCATAGAGGACATCGAATCAGGCCCCAGTCATCTGATGAATGTTTCATCTTTGAGGGCACTATCTCCATGTCGAGTGAACTAGCTCGAGTGTCGAGAAGACTAGCTCGGACAGTAATTTCGTCATAAGTGGCAAGTTACGTAATCACGGCCAAAATATTTTGCTTAATTCAACGATCCATGTTTCATTTCACTAGGAGTGTTACTTCTGGGGGTGTGAAGGGCGTACTTTTGACGGAAAATGGAAAAATCGTCGGCCAAAATCTCCGTGTTGACATAAATTGACAATTTTTCAGGTCCGTGATAAAAAGTTTACTTTCATTCATACTTCAGCGCTGCAAATTTCCATGGCAAATTCTAGCGGGATACAAAGTTAAATCATTTCTATGTGGCCTCTATTGTCGGATTTCTTTATAAATAGTTTAGAAAGAAAAAATGGTGGTTAAACTCTTCGAGACTTACTTTTGTTTTCAAGTTTTCTGGTGATGGAGCTAGCTCCAGATCTCCCGGATGTGTCGAGGGAACAAATTTCCATTGACTCATTTTCGAGCTAGTTCCCCTGATTACCTCCCGTGTTATAGCTCAATGAAAGATTGTAAAATGCACTGAGTATACACATTGTAAACGTGACATTGCCGATTTGAAAAATTATCACCTGATCATATTTAAAGACCGGTAACCCGGAAAGAACACAGGTATTTTTAGTTTGTGGGTCGCTTTTTGTCATATATATCAGAGAAATGGAGAAAAGACAGAAGGGGTGGCATATGAGAAACAAAATGGTAATACGGGAGAAAGAAAGAAACAAACAACGAAAGATAGAAAGAAATGGATTCCAGCCTCTCTCGGGCCACATCAGTGACAAGTTCTGCAACACAAGGTCATAAGCTTTTCCTCGGGTAGTCCGGTTTTCGCCTACCTCTGCTTAACGATTGGTTTGAAATCCATGAAATAACCTTGAAAAAGCCATGAAACCAAACCTTAACCCCCCCCCCCTAAAAAAAAAGGTTTGGATATAAACACCTTTTGTGTGTGTGTGTGTGTGTGGGGGGGGGGGTTATGGCCCTTTCAACATTATTTCACTCATATCGAGCCGATCAATAATCAGAGGTGGGCGAAACCGGAGTACCCGGAGGAAAAACCACTTGCTCTTCCGTTGCAGAACTTGGCGTCTCACATGCAACCACAGCGGTGAAAGACCTAATGATTAAGAGTCAGCGCTCTTATCCACTCGGCCACGCAGGCCCGTTAAACACATTTGGTGTACAAGAAAACCTATGGTCCGGTCCAAATATACTCTATCAAAAGGTTCCTATACATACACATGGTTCTACTTCCATAGTTTACTACAAATGAAAAAATCACAAAAATGATTTTGTTTAGGTTTGAGGACTCATTTTGCCATGCAAAAGCCCAAACTGTTTTTGTCTATGTAAACTCGCCATCATATGGTATTGTTTTAAATACCGAAGGGGTCACTGTGACAATTTCGCAGAATAAATCATTATAAATCTCAAAATTTAATACCATAAAAAATAACATTTGGCACAAGATACATGTAAACTTTTATTTGATACTCTGTGTGTCTATTAACTTCGATCCTTATCTTGCTGTTCACGACAACCCCTATCTTTGCAAACATCAGGATCTACACTGTTTGAAGTTCAGTTTATGAATTTGTAGGAATAAATTACATCAAGTAATCTGATTGGTTCAAAGTCAGTGATGGGTGTGGCTAAAAGAGAAGGGTTAATTCAATTTGCTAAGAGAAACAGGCGATCAAGTATAGGCGCGTTGTGTGCAAAATGCTGCTTTACATTAAAACTCCATAGTTTTGTTCGTTTGGTTTGAGGTTTAATGTCATTTTGGAGACGCCCCCCCCCCCCCCCCAATTTTGTGGGACTTTTACCCGACATCTCAAGCCCTGCCGCCCAATGAAACCAAAAAGGTTTATATGCAGGGACTCGCACCGCTTTGCCTGGGCAGGCTTAGATACACACATGTACTCTATATACGTTTTCCAGTCGTCGTGTGCGGGTCGGTTTCAGGTCTGTGTGGAAGCATCCTGAAGTTCATCTATTTCTTCAAGCCCCGATGGGCGGGGACCGTGAAACTCCATAAAAATCGCAACTGGTAGTGCTACATGCTAAATGAATTTTCTACATTATTTTCCATCATGGTTAACAGCAATGGTAGAAAAAAAGCGCTGTTTAAAAAAAAAATAAATTGTAAAAATTGAATGGCATTTATAGAAATAACAATAGCTTTTTATCTGAAAGGGAGATAATTTAAGAATTTCACAAATTAAAGTTTGAATGCAAGATCATGAGAAGTGAGTTTCGATGTTCATTAGACATGATCTTTCATCTCAGACACAAAGTGATCTTCTTCGCAGGCGCAATGTCACATTCCTTGCAAAACCGTTCTATGCACATATTACAAAGAATAGTATGGGCGAATGCAAGTTTATGCATTTTCTAGTTAAACGTCCGATTCGCATGTCTATATCCATCTGTAGCTGAATGGCTATCGGATAGCTACTGAAATTAAGCCTGAAGTTGGTACAGTTACTTTTTTGACCGAGTATATATGACATGTTGCTTTACTTTGTTGTCGCAGGTTATTAACCCTGCAAGCGCTAAGCAAGTTTAGCAGACAGTATTTTTAAAAGTTTTGTTTTAGGCAGACGATTAATATGTTCTATAAAAGGATTATCCTTTGGAAGCAAGGAATACACCACAGAACTGGAAAAATCAAAGTGTATATGTTTTTTAGGCCAGACTAGCTAGTTTTGGCCAATTAGGCCATATCAGTGACCCGCAAATATTTTCAAAATTTCATAATGAAACAAATGATCCCAAAGGACAAGAGAATATAAACTACACTATGGTGTAGGGCAGGGAGACATTTTACGGCCGCCAAACATTCCCAGACACCAGTTGTAGTGACGTTAAATATGTTCTATAAAAGGGTTATCCTTTGGAAGTAAGGAGTACACCCCAGAACTTGACATGTTGTCAACCCTTATATGAGAAGTAGAGACAAAAACAAAATAGATTGTCGTTTGCTCTAGAATATTCTGTAGCGCTTGAATGTTTAAACTTGCCACAAAAGTACATTGCTATGTAACCTACTTAACAAAAACAGTGTGATAAAAAACATATGTACTACATTTGAGGAAGAACCCGACCCGAAAAATATGTGCCTTTCCTTGTCGATTAGACCCAAACTATTTTAGGTGGGTTTTTATCTTCTCATCTCTATAGAGGATATTTTATTTTTTTCAGTGCAAGATCGAATTTCATTTCATCGAATGAACACCAAAACCCGTATTTTCACGAGTGGCGTAGCCATGAGTGAAAATACCCGTTTTGGTTTTCATGAGGGAAATAAAATTTGATGCTGCACTGAAAAAAATAAATTTTCTGTTTCTTACATGCTTCAAAATGGCAATATTTAGCTTCACTAATCGCGCCACTCACACTCGGAGAAAGATAACTTTGTTCCTGTTCGTTTCGCGTCAATTTTGTGTGTCCAGCGTTTTTAGTGGGTGTAATATTGGGTGCGGTGCAAACTGAAACTGAAAGTTTGCACCTGAGAAATAGCCTGGGATGGCAGTATTATGAATGGTTTCTGAAATAATTGAAAAAAAGTTGTGGACTGATATAACGTCGCGTGACAAAAAACGTGACGTCAGCGTCGAAACTGAGGTCATCAACGTCCTCGTGACGTGTGAACGGGCTAAACTCCAATTTAACACCGTTCAATAGCTTTCATTTGTCTGGCAATGGAAAAAACTGGCCACAGAGTTAGATTTGAAGAAAAAAAGTAGTCCCAAACAGTGAAAAATAAAATTGATATTAGCAACTGTTTGAAACATTGACAATATCGATTTCGATTTCAATGAGAATTCTCTATATGTCATTGGAAAGCATGTAAGATATAAATGTCATTTCAAATGACAAATTGTCATATTCTGTCATTTCTTCTGCATGTATAGCACAGGTTTCATGCTTAGCTCACTTAGCCTGACATTTGTCTTGCATAGAAACTATGAAATTGTGCTCCTGAACAGGTTTTAGAAATGACTGACAACGTGGACAGAATGATTGCGTAGCTAGTCCTTCTCAGCTGATTGGTCGAAACTTTCAGACAGCTGACGTAACGTTAAGGGGAATGGGAATACCTTGCAGATTTTCCCGCCATTTTGCAAAGGGAGACAACTTTCGGAACGTCCTTGCCGCTTTTCTATAAGCCCTGTGTCACTGAAAAAGGGGTCTACTCTTAAAGGAAAGAATTTGATCCTTAGGTGCAAATTCTTTCCTTTAAGAGTTCATCTCTATTGACATGGGAGACATATAGGGGCTTGAAGAAATATATGGGCTGCATGATGCTTCCACTCAAAGCTGAATCCGGCCCGCACACTAGTACTGATAAACCGCTTAGAGGATCTAAGCCTGTCCAGGAACCGCGGTGCGAGGCGGACCGTCCATGCTAATAAACTCTATTGGTTTCATTGGGCGACAGGGCTTGAGATGTCATTTCATCTCAATGTTGGGTAAAAGTCCCACAAAATTGGAAGCAACGTCTTCAAAATGACTTTTACAGTGTTGACGGGGACGTTAAACCTAAAATCAATCAAACAAACAAACAAACATGGGAGACAAAATACTTTTGATACTTTTGCAGGAGTTGCCACCCCTGAAGGTTTTCCCAATCCCCTTAAATGCAGCGCGAATCTCCAGAAGGCCCGGTTGCACTGGTACAGATTTTTGAACAAACGCTAAGCTCGTCCCCACTTTCTGTTTGAAAATATTTTTTACCGGTATTCAATATGCTTGATATGGATTATGCTTTCTTTGTACTTTGACAAACATGTCACTTGTGACGTGAAGTCTTGTTCAGCATGCCATTGTATTTTGACGTATTTGCACTTTATTGAAGTGACGAAAAATGTCGTATTGCTTAGCTGCTAGTTGCGCAGTTGTAACAGCTGGGAAGCAATCTTGAATGAATCAGTGAAGCCGAAATAAATAATGGTTCTATTCAATACGATTGGACGATGGAAACATTATGGCGCCAAAGGTACCCGAATGTCAGCCTCGATAGCGCAGTGGTTAACGCGTTCGACTTATGCTCGAGAGGTTGTGCGTTCGAATCCGGCACCCGGTATCAGGGTGTGTCTTTGGGCAGGACACGTAATGACACTGCCTCACTCAACCCAGGTGTAAATGGATAGCAATGGTGTAATAGTCACTGCCTCTCTCTCGCGCGCGTGAAAACATCCGGAATGAGTGTTTGAGAGCGATTAAATAAGCTTGAAGCTTCCATCGCAATCGAACTAAAATAAATTAGTATAAACTAAAGGTGCTGTCCCATCAGGCACACGTCGCTAGGGCAACGTCAAATCAACGCCTGTGCAACGTGACGACGTTGCACAGACGTTGATTTGACGTTGCATGAACGTCATGACGCTGTACTGGCGTTGATGTGACGTCACAATTACGTCATGTGCCTGCTGGGGTTCCACTTCCAATAGGAAAACTGCGTGCAATTGTTTTGTTTGAGGGAAATAATGAAAATAAAAGTAATAAAGGTAATTTACTTAACCCTTATCTTGATGAATATTCATTTTAGCCACACTAATTTCTGTCTATCAACCAATCAAATTACTTGATGTAATTTATTGCTACAAATTCATAAACTGAATGCCAAACAGTGTAGATCCTGATCAGATGGCTTCTTCAGAAGCCATCTGATCTGGATATACACTGTTTGCAAAGATAGGGGTTTTCGTGAACAGCAAGATAAGGAAGAATGAACACCATCGGTTCACGAGCAAACTTTATGTGAACCCCAAAATTTAAATAACGTTCATCGTATGAAGTATGAACATTGATTGTTTGTTTGTTTGAGTTGAGGTTTTACGTCCCCGTCAGCCCTATTAAGACGTTGCTTCCAATTTTGTCGGACGTTTAAGCCCTACCATCCATAGAAACCGATAGGGTTTACGTAGCGGTCTAACTCACATCACTTTTCCTGGGCAGGCTTAGACCTAAGCTGTTTACCAGTACTCAAGTTCGGTCGGTTTCAGTTCTGCGCGGAAGCACCGTGCGGCCCAGTCTATTTCTCCAGGCCAGGCAAAGTTAAACTGAAACGTTTTGAACTTAAACTTTGATCTTGACCCGATTTGGTTCATACTTCGACGAACGTTCATCGAAGTATGAACAACATCCATAGGGGCTTGAAGAAATATATGGGCTGCATGATGCTTCCACGCAGAGCTTTGTCCGGCCCGCACACTAGTACTGGTAAATCGCTTAGAGGATCTAAGCCTGTCCAGGAACCGCGGTGGGAGTCGGACCGTCCATGCTAATAAACCCTATTGGTTTCATTGGGCGACAGGGCTTGAGAGTCATTTCATCTCAATGTCGGGTAAAAGTCCCACAAAATTGGAAGCAACGTCTCCAAAATGACCTTTACAGTGTTGACGGGGACGGTAAACCTCAAATCAATCAATCAATCAAAAACATCGGATCACGAGCAAAGTTTAAGTCAACCCCGAATTTTTGCTCGTGACCTCGTATATTTGAAGGCGTTCACTTAAACTTTGATCGTGACTAGAGTTTGTTCACGTTAATTCGCTCATTTAACCCTTGTCCTGCTAATCCCGGATATGCCTTATCTTTGAAACAATGCAGATCCAGATCAGATGGCTCTGATCAGGATCTACATTGTTTGCCATTCAGATTGTGAATTTGTTGCGATAATTTGCATCAAGTAATCTGACTGATGGGTATGGCATATATAAATATTAAGCAGGACAAGGGTTAAACTTCGCTCGTGACCTATTTGGGTCATACTTCGATGAACGTTAAACAAGTTGCATTCATTTCTTAAATATGTTAACAATTATGCGGATATGTTAACAATTATGCGGATTATAAAAAACTTCTCAACTGAAACGCGCATGAAAAAAAGTTTATTATGGCATACAATGTAAGCTCCGGAAATAGGTCTTCTCGTGTTATTCAATATAATCCCAATCACGACAACTGTCGCCTGCTTTGTCGTCTGCCGATTATGTGTACCTGAAAGGTATTTTGTACAAACAGTGTGGATCCAGATCAGACTGTGTCTGATCTAGGCCAACACTGTTTGCCTATCTGATCTGGGCCCACACTGTTTGCTCATATGCTAAAATATTTTTAAAAAGTTTGCAAGAAGATTCAGCAGACGACATAAGCAGACGACATTTTCAGATGTAGTTTTTCTCGGCGTCTAAGGGTTATGTCCATGCACTGTGGGAACGCGTGATAAATTTGACCTTTTAAAAGTACACATTAAAGTACGTTATGTATTTCCTTTAACAAGTCATGTATTATATGTATACAACCCTCAAAAAGTTACGTTAAAGTGTCAAAGTAAAAATACCTTAGCGCGCGTAGATCCAGACGAAAACAAGCAATCTCGTCAGAATCCTTATTGTTTGCAGACCGTACACTTGACTTTTCAGAAGCCTCCGTGGCGTAGTGGTTACGCTACTCGCCTTGTAAACCAGGGGTCCCAGGATCGATCCCAGGCTTCTCCAGATTTTCGGATGAGTCTTTAAATCGAGGTCCCGTCTCCGTATGGCCTTAGCTGTTGGTGATACGTAAAAATCAAACACTCTCTCACTTCACTTTCCATTATGAAAACACGCCTATACAAATTTTATCGCCGAACAAATGAAAATTTTAACATGAAAAATTGTGACACTATTCTTACTTCTGATCAAAATATAGAGTATGGGTACTCGTTAGAACCGCCTATACTGAGTCTCACAATCTATATAAGAACCATAAGGTTTACCCCTGCAAACCCCAGTTTTACCGTATAAAGGTGGGGTTCGAGGGGGTCAAAATTATGTAGGCGTATATTCGTGAAAATTTCTTGCGGAGTTCTTGTTGTTGTTATTATTATTATTATTATAATTTTTTTGTTGTGTTTTTTTATTATATATAATTATGTTTATGTTATTTATATAGAAGCTTCCAAGGTGTAATGGTAAAGCTACTCGCCTCATAAACTACAGGTCGTGGGGTTTATAACACAGACACAGGTTCATAATTGACAATTTAAAAGTATTTTCCCTGAAAACATTGTAAGTTACAGTCGAACCTCGATGGCTCGAACACCGATGGCTCGTTTACCATGGCTAAGTCGAACCCGTTTTTGAGTCCCTAGGGAATTCCTCTGTATAAGAAAAAGTGTGGGATAATTAAGGAGATTTTCGACCTTTATCTTGCAAATGTATGCTGTGTGTACTCATTAGAATCGCCTCAATGAGGCGATTCTAATGAGTACACACAGCATACATTTATGTTACAGAACACACAGCCCCCGCCCATAGGGGCTTGAAGAAATATATGGGCTGCATGATGCTTCCACGCAGAGCTGAATCCGGCCCGCACACTAGTACTGGTAAACAGCTTAGAGGATCTAAGCCTGTCCAGGAACCACGGTGCGAGGTGGACCGTCCATGTTAATAAACCATATTGGTTTCATTGGGCGACAGGGCTTGAGATGTCATTTCATCTCAATGTTGGGTAAAAGTCCCACAAAATTGGAAGCAACGTCTCCAAAATGACCTTTACAGTGTTGACGGGGACGTTAAACCTCAAATCAAATAAACAAACAAACAGAACACTGAAAAGAAGTCCAAAAATACCCCAGTTATGTTTTCTGGAAGTATGCAACAGTAGCTCGAACTACCGCTGTTTCGAACAAATTTCTATGGTCCCGAAGGGGTTCGAGCCATCGAAGTTCGACTGTATTTTGATTCTTGACAATCAACAGATCAGATTCTGTTTGTTTGATTTGAGGTTTAACGTATCCGTCAACACTGTATAGGTCACTGTGTGGGACTTTTACCCGACACTGAGATGAAATGACATCTCCAGCCCTGTCGCACAATGAAACCAATAGGGTTTATAAGCATGGATTCCGACTCGCATCTCTTTGCCTTGGCAGGCTTAGATCCTTTAAGCGGTTGACCGGTACTCAATGTGCGACCGGTTCCAGCTCTGCGTGGAAGCATCATGCAGCCCATCTATTTCTTCAAGCCCCGATGGCCGGGGGCCGTTCAAATCACATTCCTGGGAGCGATATTTGCCCGACGTCAGGCGAGGGCAAATATTGCTTTCAGGCGGGAAATGAGATCTCATGTTACCCGTCAACGATTAAAATACAGTAAAATTTCCATATTTAGACCACCTTTGGGACTATTCGAACAGTCCCAAAGGTTGCCTCTCTATACAGACAACACAAAGAAAGAATAACTGCAACATAACATCACGTGAACACGTCCGTGAAATGAACACCCCCTTACACCCCACTTTGTATATAGAAAACTGGGGTTTACGGGGGTAAACATTAATTTTCTTATTTTCACTCCAAAACATAGGTTGTGGGTACTCGTTAGAACCGCCTCAATGAGGCGGTTCTAACGAGCACCCATAACCTATGTTTACAGTAATAATAAGAAAGATATCATGGATTTTCATCCGAAAAGTAGCCATTTTGGACATTTGAAAAAATGCACTATATCTTACGGGAGTGTTATCGTAATGATAAATAAGCTTGTAAAAGCAGAATTAGTCTTGGTTTTAGGTGGTCTTAATGGCGGAATTTCACTGTATTGGAAAGCTTTTTGACGTCATGTTGTACATTGTTGACGTCGTCAGAAGTACGTTTTACGCACGTGCTACCGTGATCACGGTGCTCACTGGGAAAATGTTTACGTCATGTTAGAGTGAGAGTTTTATAATGGTAAACATTGAAATAAAGTACCAAATGTAAAAAAAAAAAAACATTCAAAATTTATTTGTTTAATTACAAAAACAATCCCCTATTAAGACCACCTAAAACTGAGACTAATTCTGCTTTAAAAAAGCTTTTTTAGAAGGTTGCAGTTATTTTTTGTTTGTGTGTTCCGCAGACCGTGTCCACCGGTCAGGGACCACCTTTGGGACTGTTCAAAAGTGGTCTTAAATCGATTTATGGATATCATTAATTAAGAGTGAGTGAGTTTTAGTTTTACATCCCACCAACAGCTAAGGTCATACGGAAACGGGACCTCGGTTTAAAGACTCATCCGACAGTCTGGAGAAGCCCGGGATCGATCTACATTAATTAAGATCGAAATATGGAAATCCATAAATCGAATTATGGATATCCTTAATTCGAATTAGAAGAAAAATGGATATCCATAAATCGAATTTAAATTATGGATATCCCTAAATCGAATTTGGGATATCCATAAATCGATCTGAATTAATGATACCCATTAATCAAAAAATGGATATCCATAAATCGATTTATGGATATTCAAAATTCGAATTATGGATATTCGATTTATGGATGTCTATAAATACGGATTAAATAGTAAAACGGCGCCCCATATTTGTAAAGACGCATGCGCATCTTAGGCTGTATTCCAAGAAGAGTGTGCTTAAAAACTTATATATGCGTAGCTCCTAAACAAATAATGAAGACTCAGATCAGACGCGGCAGAGCGCGGCGCCTCATCAGGGTTTACAATGCTTAATGCACATGGCGTTTTTACCCGTTTGATAAAGAACATTAAAATGTATACTAAAATTGTTTATTTGTTTGGGGTTCAACAGCACAGTAAAAGACTATTTAAGTCATATCGAGCCGAACCAAGTCCATTCTGAAACGATCAACAAAATATGCAGTAACATATTAAATACAGGTTAAACGGAAACTGTTGTCAAATTTAACTTTTAAAATCTACCATACACATTGCGAAAATACATGTACAGGTTCTCATGTAAATCGCCCCCGCCCATCGGGGCTTGGAGAAATGGACTGGGCTGCATGATGCATCCACGCAGAGTTGGGACTGACCACACACGATAACTGGTAAACCGCTTAGATGGACTAAGCCTGCCCAGGTAAAGTGGTGTGAGTCAGACCGTCTGATGCTTATAAGTAAGGCTGACACGATTAATCGTATAATCGATTAATCGATCGATAAATTTCCCAAAAATGATTATCATTTCTGATTTGCTTTCAATCGATTACTTGATATGTACAGTACAATTTACTACCAAAAGTTATGTCTAAAATACCTGGATGAGTAGCAAACAGTGCAGACCCTGATGAGACGCCGCATTCTGCGGCGTCTCATCTGGGTCTGCACTGTTTGCTCAGGCCTGTCTGTTAAAATATACATATGGTAAAGTGCAAAATATGGTAAGAGTCATGCTCAGACAGAAAGCCGGACAGGTAAAATTAAGACAAAAACTTTAGCGATTACTAATCGATTATCGATCGCACCGGCGAGACTGATAATCGATTAACTTTTCAGCTCCGATTAGCCAGCCCTACTTATAAGCCTTTTGTTTTCATTTGGCGACAGGGCTTGAGATGTCATTTCGGTAAAAGTTCCACAAAATTGGAAGCAACGTCTCCAAAATGACCTAAATAGTGTTGACGGGAACGTTAAACCTCAATTCAAACAAACAAACAAACATTTCACGAGACAAAAAAAAAAACAAAAAAAAACAACAAGAAAACAAGTTGGCTGCTGTCAAAAAGCATCCAATAGGTTTGGTCTTGTCAGTCTACTTTCTGATTTGAGCCAGCTGATATCATTATCCCGCTTAATGCATTTTTTTAATAAAAATAATAAACTTAAATACAAAACGTGTATATAAAATTTCGAAGTCTGTGACCTTGGTATCAGGAGGGGTAGGTAGTGATGAGTATTCTGTGGTAAATTGTTTAACGCCATGGCAAGTATAAACTAAATGTAACTTACATATGGTTTACACATGTATAGCACAAAACTTAACCAAACGAAAATGTAAACCGAATTTTTCAAAAGGTCATAACTCTGTTAATATTTGGTGGACAGTAATTTTCGAAACTTAAGGCACATCTTCACATATTAGCCTTACTACATACACATTTTAGGCTTGATCGGATGAAAACTGTATAGTAGGAGTTATACGGAAACGAAAAAAAAAAAAGTTCACGAACGGACGGACGGACGGACACCAACCCCATAACTTAATACGACGGTTTTTTTTTCTTGTTGCTGTTGTTTTTCAAACGGGCATATTAAAAGATTTTTCCTAAGTCATCAGGCCTTCTATAGGGCCTTGGTTATATATTTCATTTGTTGTTAACGTCCCTGTTAACACTGTATCAGTCTTTTTGAGACATTGCTTCCAATTTTGTGAGACTTTTACTCAGTACTGAGATAAAACGGGCCCTGTCGCCCAATGAAACTAAATGGTTGAAATGCATGAACGGTCCGACTCGAGCCACTTTTCCTGGGCAGGCTTAGAACTTCAAGGCGATTTAAAACTACTCATGTGCGGCCGGTATCAGCTCTGCGTGGAAGCATCATGCAGCCCAATCTATTTCTTCAATCCCCGATGGACGGGGGCCGATCAGACCTTGGGGCAATATATTGGACTGTATGAGCTGAAACAGACCAAACTTTGAAGTATTGCTGAACCGCATAGGAAGATCTAAGCCTACCCAGACAAATTGCTGCGAATCAGACTGTATCTTAAACCTCGGCAGTTTCTTTGAGCGGTACCTCCGCAAAAACCTGATTTTTGCAATCCTTTTGTATATCTTTCTGGATCACAATTTAATTGTAAAAGAAACAGATTAGTATAACGTCAAGAATTGAGTGAAAATAAAATACACAACTCTCGGCTTATCAGATACAATAGCTCCCATCGAATGCGCCAAAAAGTCTTTTAACAACTCAGTCTGTAACTGGTGGCAAGTCACTTAGTAGTCATGAAGTTTTTGAACGGAAATATTGCTATCTGTGCTGGGCTCAACAACAATAAACGACGACCCATCAACGTTATGACTTTGTTTCGCTCCCTAAATATTTTATATATTTGGAAGAGTTAGAACCTTCGACCTTGGCACTGACGTTAATTCTAGTAGCAAAGACATAAGACATGAAAATGTTTTTACACATCCAGCGATCTTTTTTATGTTTGGTTTTACGATCCTTTCAAGATTATTTCACTCACATCAAGCCGATCGTTAATCAGAGGTGAGAGAAAACTGGAGTACCCGATGAAAAACCTCCTGACCTTCCGTTGCAGAACTTCTCGTTATGTGACCTGAGCCATGCTCAAACTTACAGCGTTGAGAGACCTAATAAGTAAGAGTCAGCACTCTTATCCACTAGGCCACGGAGGCCCGTTACACCCAGCGATCTTTATAAATGAGGAAAAATAACGTTCTCTGTCTTTCCAACATTTACATATACGTTTTTTTTAGAGCTATCAGCGTACCGAAAGATGTTCAGAATATATAAATCTGTTCCTTTCTGTGTGAAGTAAAATTTGCAAGTTTTGTTTATTTGTATTTAACGGCACAGTCAACACTGATTTGGGTCATGTTTGGGCCTGTAAGTGTACCTATCCACGCTTTTCCTGAGCAGGCTTATCCGTTAGCGGTTTACCAATTCAGTGCACATTCTGTCGCCAAAAACTAACCCCTGCCGTTCCTGAATCAGCGGAAGGGAGAGAATGACCATAGAAAAGATTTCATAATCAATCTTCACGAAAGAATGTTGCCGACCCCGGTAGGTATCAATCCGAGTCTTCCTTATCACCAGTCAGACTGCAACCGACTGAGCTACCGCAGCCAGCCACACTTTGTGAGTAGTAGTAGTTATTTTCTGTCGTTTTTCGTTTCCATGGCCCCATGGAGTTACTCCATAATGGCATTGCAAGACGTAAAATTTGCGAAAATGACTGCGGCTGTTATAAGTTCCCCATAAGGGAACTAGAATTATTTTCTAAGAAAACAGATGTCCCCCCACCACACCCATTATTTCAAATTCTGCTTTTACCCTTTACTTTTACTTTTCAGCCCTGTGACATTAAAAATTAGGTCAAGGTCACCAAAATCTAATCAGTTCTTAAGATCAGCCCACTGATATAATGTATCTAGTTTGAACCAAATCCATCCACTGGTTCAGGAGATAGAGTGCAGATAAGCCAATTTTTAAAAGTCTAACTCCCGTTGTGACCTTGAAAATTAGGTCAAGGTCACCAAAAGCTAATCAGTTCTTAAGACAATCCCACTGATATAATGTATCAAGTATGAACCAAATCCTTCCATTGGTTCAGGAGTTAGAGTGCAGACAAGCTTTTTTGGTCTAAAATTTGACAATGGTTTCAGCCCTGTGACCTTGAAAATTAGGTCAATGTCACCAAAATCTAATCAGTACTTTTCCCCCTCCCAATGGTGTATCTGTGTAAGTTTAATCAAAATCCATCCATACATTCAGGAGATAGAGTGCAGACAAGAGGCAACGCCGACGCCAACGCCGACGCTGATGCCGACGCCGACAGGATCCGCACCAAAACCAATATGTCCCCCTCCCTTTCGGGTGGGGGGACATAAATAGATACGCCTTAAAGGGGTGGGGCTACTCCTGCAAAAGTAGTTTCTCTTTGGATATGTCTAAGGGCTATACTCTAACAGGAAAAAAATTTGCTCCTGGGGAGCAAATTATTCCCTTTTAGAGTAGACCCCTTGAGGAGCAAATTCTTCCCCTTTTAGAGTAGACCCCTTTTTCAGTTGGACAGAGCCAACAGAGTAGCAACCATAAGGTCCTTAAAGTTGTATTTCCATCACGAAATCATGCCTATAGAATTGTGATCCCCTTTAATGTTATCCTTTGGGTGCAAGGAATACACCACAGAACTGAAAAATATGGTGTGCACATGTTTTCTGGGTCAGACTAGCTAGTTTCGGCCAATTAGGCCTCATCAGTGACCCGTAGATATTTTCAAAATTCCACAATGGAATCAATGATCCCAAAGGACAAGACAATATAATCTACACTATGATGTAGGGCAGGGAGACGTTTTACCGCCGCCACACATTCCCACACACCAGTTGTAGTGAAGTTAAATATGTTCTATAAAAGGGCTATCCTTTGGAAGCAAGGAATACACCACAGAACTGAAAAATATGGAGTGTACATGTTTTCTGGGCCAGACTAGCTAGGTTCGGCCAATTAGGCCTCACCAGTGACCCTCAGATATTTTCAAAATTCCACAATGGAATCAATGATCCCAAAGGACAAGAAAATATAATCTACACTTTTATATAGTAAAGCTCGGGTTTGCAGGGGTAAACATTAATTTCCCTATTCATGCTCTGAGACACTAGATTGTGGGTACTCGATAGAATCGCCTCGTCTAGGCGTTTCTGTCGACTCCCCGCAATCTATGCTTTGAGCAAAAAGGCAAATATTACAATTTTTTGTTTTTAAAATTTCTTTTTCTTTGGCCAAAAAATGACAATGTATCAGTGTGTATTTGTATAGGTGTGTTTCGAAATACGGTAAAATGGTAGACTAACTGCCGTGCACCTGCCAAGTGTATCCATTTATTGTTGGAGATGAAACGCTTGCGTTTCGGTCTGTTTCGCTATTCAGACATGCTGTTTCGTTTAGTATTGCATCATCGTTAAAGCTGATGTGTTGATCGCGACACGTGCCCCTGCGTGGAACAGTTACAATCTGGTCATTAGACCCGGTTTGCCCGCCTCATGGCGACCAAACAAAAACATATAAATGAAACTAGAACGAAACTACCACTAGCCGTAGTGTAGTGGTTATGCTACTCGCCTTGTAAACCAGGGGTCGCAGGATCGATCCCGGGGTTCGCTAGACTTTCGGATGAGTCTTTAAACCGAGGTCCCGTCTCCGTATGACCTTAGCTGTAAGTGGGACGTAACACTCACACACTACGAGCCTTATACATGTACTTACTTGGCTGTCTGCAACTATCGGCAAGGGCAGTAGAAGAATCGGCGTGAGAAGAACTATTAATAATTTCCTAATCTTGTACAGATCTTTAAAGAATTCCTCCATATTGTAATACTACTAACTGCAGCTGAGATGCACCTTGTATGAGTACATATATACTTTTTTATTCACGAGTATATTATCACCGCAAGGGAACGTTATTGAATGTTGGTTTTCGTTTCGTTTTGACTGACGATTAGTTGTGAAGGTCATGTTTTGACTGTCAGCGTGACTAAACGGCAGGTCATTACGAAAACATGCCTTTTCAAATATATTGGTAAAATTTTACCACCAAAGATGACATTTTACAGGTAACAATCGTAATATTTTTCATGTTCTACTCAAAACATAGATTGATGGTACTCGTTAGAACCGCCTCGACGAGGCGGTTCTTACGAGTACCAACATATTCTCTCCCTTCCGCTGATTCAAGAAGGGCAGTTGTCAGTTTCTGGCGAAAGAATGTGCACTGTACTGGTTAACCGCTTATGTATAAGCCTGCCCAGGAAAGTTTTGATAGGTAAACTGACCGGCTCAAAAATGACCTAAATAGTGTTGACTGGGCCGTTAAACTCCAATACAAACAAACAAACAAACAAACGAGTACCAACAATCAATGATTTTGAGCAGAAATCAGAAAACTAATGTATGCCCCTGCAAACCCCAGTCTTACTATATAAAAGTGGGTTTTGCAGGGGTCAAAATTATACAGGTGTGTTTTCATGACCGGACACATCATTTCGTTAGATATGTTTGGTGTTTAGTATGGGGTTACCTTTAAAGGAAAGAATTTGCTCGCTCAGGGAGTTCGCTCTTTCCTTTCACAGTAACCCCACATTTTGGTAACTACAAACATGGCCCCGGCACTAAAGAAGGGAGGCACGTATGATCTCCCAAGTGATGTAATTACTCCGTTTTTGCACGTCTTAAAATGTCTCTGCAGTCATCACGTTATACCGATCCTCTAAGAATGACATCTATTTATAGCAGATGTCGCACGAAGATCAGAAACATTAGCACACTTTGCACATGATTTGTTTGTTTGTTTGTATTGGAGTTTAACAGCACCGTGGCTATTTTAGGTGATTTTTGAGCCGGTCAGTTTACTTATCCACACTTGTCCTGGGGAGGCTTATACGTAAGTGGTTAACCAATACAGTGCACATTCTTTCTCCAGAAACTGACAACTGCCCTTCTTGAATCAGCGGAAGGGAGAGAACGACCGTAGATCAATCTCCACGAAAGAATGTTACCGACCCCGGCAGATATCGAACCCGCGTCCTCCTGATCACCAGACAGATGCGAATCCGACTGAGCTACCCAGGGCATGGCGTCTAAACTTTGCATATGACTCGTCAACGTTGATACGACGTCCTTTCCGCTGATTTAACAAGGGCAGTCGTCATTTGATCACTGTAATGGTTAATCGCTTATGTATAAGCCCACATTGGAAAATTCTGGTTGAAATTCTGACCGGCTTGCTATGACCTTACTTTTGTTATCTGGGCCGTTAAACCCCAAACAAACAAAACCAAGCTGCAATTATGGACCAAAAGCATTCTTCGGTTTTCGATTGGATTAGCGAAAGTAGAAGTGCATTCCTTATTATCCCCACGTTTTTCAACGAAAAAGTGGGGATATTGTTATCGCCTCCGTCCGTCCGTCCGTCTGTCTGTCTGTCTGTCCGTCTGTCCGTCTGTCTGTCCGGCTATCTCCTCCTAAACCGTTAGCCGGAATTCAACCAAATTTGGTATGCGAGTTGCTTACATGAATGGCTTGCGCAAGAGCACATTTTTTTTGTCCCCGCCCCCAGGGGCCCTGGGGAGGGGTCAAAAGGTCAAATTTTGACCCAATTTCTTCAAAATGCAATAACAGTGGAGAAAACGTGGGGATTTGCGATGGCTTGCCATCGACTGCGCGCTCTAGTTTCTTCTTAAAAACATGTACATGTAGGCCTAGTGCGGCATTTGTAAAAATCGCCTCAACGGGGCCACAACTAATATTTTAATGAAGAAATGAGAGAGAAGTATCAGATAAGCATGCTTTGCACGTCTACTTACAGAGACTCAGTTATCACTGTTTAGACGGACCCCGCCCGTCGGGGCTTGGAAAAAATATTGGGCTGCATGATGGTTCCGCGCAGAGTTGAAGCCAACCGCATGAGTACAGGAGTTCTAAGCCTGCCCAGGTAAAGAGGTGCGAGTTGGACAGGGATTTAGATATCATTTCATCTAAATGTCGGGAAAAAGTCCCACACAATTGGAGGCAGCGTCTCCAAAATGACCTACATGTACATAGTATTGATTTATGGGGTGCCGTTTTACTATTTAATCCATATTTATAGAGATTCATATATACATAAATCGAATTATGGATATCCATAAATCAGACGAATAATGGATATCCATAATTCGAATAATGGATTTACATAAATCGAATTATGGATATCGATAAATCGGGCTGAATTAATGATATCCATATTCCGAATTATGGATATCCATAACTCATCACAAAAGCCTTTGATTTCAGTCAGTTTATTTGCAATAATTCGACTTATTGATATCCATAAATCAGCCGAATAATGAATATATCCATAATTCGATTTATAGATATCCAGAAATCGAACTAGGGATATCCATAATTCGATTTATGGATATTTATAATTCAGATCGATTTATGGATATCATTAATTCGAATTATAGATAACCATAATTCGAATTATGGATATCAATAAATAATTATTTAGATCCATTAATAATTATGGATATCCATATATCTAATTATGGATATCCCTTAATAGTTTTGGATATCTATAAATAGGGAATAAATAGTAAAATGGTGCCCAATGTTTACTGGGAATGAAACAAACAAGACTGTTTAGGTCATGTCGAGCCGGGCATTTCATCTAACCACACTTTTCTTGGGCAGGTTTATAGATTAAGCGGTTAACCAGCACCGTGCATATTCTTTCATGACAACTGACCTTCTTAATCAGCGGAAGGGAGTAAACAACCGTAGTAAATATGATAATGGTTAATCTCCACAAAAGAATGTTGCCCGACCCGATGGCCCCGATCGCAGCCTCTATACCTCCTTATCACAAATCAAATGAGGCGGTTCTTCTGTGGCGGTTTATTTTTGTTATGGTTTGTCTTGGGGTGTTTGTGTCGCTTATATTATTTTATTTTGGATAGCCTATTCGCCATTTTGTGGGAAAGCAACTGTCCTTTTGGCTTTCCGCTATTGATGTTTCCATTAGGTATGTTGTTTCATGTTTGTGCTTCTTTCCCTTTGGTGTCCCTGATGGGAGCTGTGTGTTGATTGTCTCGATTACTGATCATTGCCTCCGCTTCTATTGTCTAAAGCTTGTGAGACTGCTCGGACCAATCTTCCGTCAGCTCAAAGAAAAATGACGTATGCACCAATGAAAAGAATTTTAAACCAGGGGATAAGGTACTTGCTCTTTTGCCTATTCCTGGAAAATCTTTGCAGGACGGGCATTATAGTCCATACACTGTAGACAAAAAGATGAGTAACGTAAATTACATAATAAACACTCCTGAGAGTCGCAAGATAAAGCAGCTGTGTCATATTAACATGCTTTAGGAATGCATACACCTTTAACATCAGTCAATCTAGTTAGTTCTGTTCCACTCAGTTCATGTTTATGACTGTGAAGATATTAATTCAGTGAAACCTGATCCCACATCATCAAAACTTCAGAATTCTGACATTTGAGGAATCTCGACAATAAACTGTCACATCTTGAGAAAAATCAGCGGAACGAACTGAAACAGCTGATTTTTTAATATGAACACTTATTTCCTGACGTTCCAACACGAACAGACAAAATATTTCACGATGTGGACATAAATAGTTCTAAACCTGTAAAGCAACATCCATACAGGATGAATTCTATGAAACAAAAATATCATAAAGAAGAAGTTCAGTATTTATTAGACAATGACTTTATTGAACCAAGCTAAAGTGAATGTAGTTCTCCTTGTATTCTTGTACCAAAACCTGATGGGACATATAGTATTTGTACAGATTTTAGGAAAGTTAATTCTTTAAGTAGAACAGATAGCTTTCCAATTCCCAGAATTGATGACTGCATTCATAACATCGGGATTGCCAAATACATAGCGAAATTCGACCTTCTGAAAGGATTTTGACAAATTCCACTCACAGATAGAGCAAAGGAGGTTTCGGCTTTTACTACACCAGACGGATTATTTAACTATAAAATCATGCCATTTGGAATGTAAAACTCTGCGGCAACGTTTCAGCGTTTAATAAACATGGTTATTGCAGGGATGGACGGCTGCGGTGCTTATATTGATAACGCTATTATATGAGCCCCGTCAAGCGAATTTGTGTCTTCGAGCATTCCGTCATGACAAATTTTCACTGCGCATGCCCAGCCATTCAGAGGGGCCAGGGATATAGCTTTCTGTCTGAAGGTTCCTCTTGATTAACTGCTTGTATGCGCGAGCAGCGAAGGTTCTGGCGAGACTGCGCGGATGCGCAGGCTCGCCTGAACATTCGCTGCTCGCATAGGCGATAAGTACCAAAATCGCTTAACGGGGCCCATATATAAACATCTTAGGACTATTCGAGCATTCATTGATAGACTGAATAATGCCAAATTGACAACCAGTCTTGCTAAAAGTGAATTATGCCATGCAAGTTTGGCATTTCTTGGTCATGTTGTAGGTCAAGGTCATGTGAAACCCATTGATGCTGAAGTTGAGGCTATCTCAAATTTTCCCGTACCCACGTGTAAAGGACAGCTGATGCGATTTCTTGGTATGGCTGGTTATTACAGAAAGTTCTATGATAATTTTTCTGTCATTGCTGAACCTTTGACAAATTTGCTCAGCAAAAGAACAACATTTTATTGGAAGGAAATATGCCAAACTGTTTTTGATAAACTTAAAGCCATACTCATGAGTGAGGCCGTTCTCTTTGCAACAAACTTTGAAAAGGAGTTTAAGCTAGCTGTAGATGCTAGTGACGTAGGTGCAGGTGGTGTTTTGTTGCACAAAGACGAAAATGGTGTGGATCATCCAGTTTGCTACTTTTCCAAAAAAGTTTAATAAGCGTCAGAGAAATTACTCTACCATAGAGAAAGAGTGCTTGTCTCTGATTCTTGCTCTGCAACATTTCGAAGTTTATCTTACTTCTACTGCTGCACCGATTGTCGTTTTCAGTGATCACAATCAACTGATTTTTATGTATAAAAAGAAAAACAAAAATCAGCGGTTGCTCAGGTGGAGTCTTATGCTTCAAGAGTATAATTTAGACATAAGACATATCAAAGGGAGAGACAACATTATCCCAGATGCCCTTTCAAGAGTTTGAGCAGTGTCAGGAATTGTGTTATTTTCATACTGAAGTGGATTGTAGATACATGTAATTGTTATATGCAATGTTCGATGTTTTATTATTTTAATAGCAAAAGAAAGCTTTATTACATAAAAATTTCTTTTCCTCGAAGAGGGGGAGTGTTATGTATAATAATTTATTTCTCTGATCACCATTTTCACCCCATAAGGCTGAAAACGACGAGGTATTGTCATGCGGCGTCGTCGTCGTCTGCGTCGTCGTCGTCGTGCAAAAACTTGGACATTTTGTAATATCTCTGTCATTACTGAACATATTTACTTGAAACTCGGACTAGTTGTTCATAATGAAAAGGGGAACTCATATCAATAGGTAAGGTAACCCTCAAAATATTTTTGGCACAGTTATGCCCCTTTTTCGACTTAGAATTTTTGCAAAAACTTTGACATTTTGTAATATCTCTGTCATTACTGAACATATTTACTTGAAGCTCGGACCAGCTGTTCATTATGAAAAAGGGGAACTCATACCAGTAGATGAGGTAACCTCAAAATATTTTTGACACAGTTATGCCCCTTTTTCGACTTTGAATTTTTTTAAAAAACTTGGACATTTTGTAATATCTCTGTCATTACTGAATATATTTACTTGAAACTCGGACTAGTCGTTCATTGTGAAAAGGGGAACTCATACCAATAGGTAAGGTTACCCTCAAAATATTTTTGGCACAGTTATGCCCCTTTTTCGACTTAGAATTTTTAACTAAAAGAAACTGCAGCCGAGCTTTGGCACCCGCAGACGGTGCTCTTGTTTTCGTTGAGTCAGACTTTGGAGATTGAAGTTTGGGTTTATAAGAAAAGTTATATCTGAATTCTGTGTTGGATTGTTAAAGAACATTAATTTTAATTTCGGACTGTGAATTCTGTGGGATCAAGGAAAATAGATTCATTCAAGGATATTTCATTACAGAGCTAAGTAAACTTTGCTTACTTTTGCAGGTTAAAGATAGTTTGAAAATAAATTTTGTTATTTTTTATCCCAAAAGGCTTGTTTGCTTTTTCTTTCTGCTACGCCTGGCTTGTAACAGGCATACATTATTTTTCTTATTTCTGCTCAAAAACATAGATCGTGGGTATTCATTACAACCGTTCTAACGAGTACTCACAATCTATGTTTCGAGCAAAAATAAGGTAAATATCACAATTTTTCATCTTAAAATTTTCTATTTTTAACGATATACAGTAGAGCTTCGACGGCTCGAACACTGATGGCTCGTTAACCATGGATGACTCGAACCCGTTCTTGAATCCCTAGAGAAATCCTCTACATAAGAAATAGTGGGAGATAATTTAGGAGATTTTCGTAATTTATTTTGCAAATGTATCCTGTGTGTTCTCATTAGAATCGCCTCGATGAGGCGATTCTAATGAGTACACACAGCATACATTTTCGTTATAAAACGCAGAAAAGGTGTCAAAAAGTATCTCCTTATGTCTCCTGGCAGAACACTCAGTGGCTCGAACTACCCCTGTCTCGAACAGATTTTCGAGGTCCCAAAGGCGTTCGAGCCATTGAAGTTCGAATGTATTTGTATAGGCGTGTAGTATACTAAAAGGTACAAAATGCGAGACATACCTGAAACTTGATCTTCGTACATGCAAGCACTGGGGCAGTGTATTGTGGTGCATTGAATTACATAATTTAAATTGATTTTTTGCTAAGATAGGGATTGTTGTGAACAGCAAGATAAGGGTTAAAACTTTACTGTCACAACCCAACTGCTATTGAGCGGCGATGACGCTTGTCTTCCTTTGGCTGACAACACCTTTATTTTCTCTGAAGTACGCAAATATATAGAAGCCTACATGGTGCATTGGTTACGCTACTCGCCTTGTAAACCAGGGGTCGCAGGATCGATCCCGGGCTTCTCCAGACTTTTGGGTGAGTCTTTAAACCGAGGTCCCGTCTCCGTTGATGGGACGAAAAACTCAAACACCCACACACTCACACAGATACATGTACAGTTGAACTTCGATGGCTCGAACACCTTTGGGACCACGAATCTGTTCGAGACAAGGGTAGTTCGAGCCTCTGAGGGTTACTGTAAGGAGGCATAACGGGGTTAATTTTGGGACATCTTTTCGGTATTCTATATTAAAAATGTATGCTGTGTGTACTCATTAGAATCGCCTCATAGAGGCGATTCTAATGAGTGCACACAGCATACATTTACAAGAGAATAGAAGAACATTTCCTTAATTACCCTCACTTTTTCTTATGTGGAGAAATTCCCTCGGGACAAAAGAACGGTTCGAGTCATCCATGGTAAACGAGCCATCGTTGTTCGAGCCATCGAAGTTCTACTGTATATAAGAAAAACATAAGCATCGTAAGTATCGCGCATCTTCCATAGTCAATTTATTGTTTTAAGGTATATAGCAATCACACCTCTGTATTGCAGATCAAAATAAAATTGATTCCCAACACTGTGGTCTGCAGCAGGTAAGGGTAGAGGGGAGCGTTTTTATTTCTTCTGTCTCTCGCACTTCCATTCATTTTCCTCTTTCCTCAACCCCCCCCCCCCTCCTTACGTCCTCTTTCATCCCCTCTAATATCTTCTATCTCTGTTCTCCCTTTTTCTGGGAGAAGACATAAAATGACCAACGTTGGTTGACGTGTCGTTAACCCCAAAAACAATCAATCAGGCACGTGGACTGCAATATTAGTAGTGAATTGATTGTTTGTTTGATTTGAGGTTTAACGTCCCCTTCAACACAATTTAGGTGATTTTGGAGACGTTGCTTCCAATTTTGTGGGACTTTTACCCGACATTGAGATGAAATGACATCTCAATATATTAATAGTTAAGAAACAAAACAAATACCTTATGTAATGTAATGTAAATTCAACAACTACAGACAACGACACAGTTGTCCCCCGCCCATAGGCGCTTGAAGAAATATATGGGCTGCATGATGCTTCCACGCAGAGCTAAATCCGGCCCGCACACTAGTACTGGTGAACCGTTTAGAGGAGCTAAGCCTGTCCAGGAACCGCGATGCGAGGCGGACCGTCCATGCTAATAAACCCTATTGGTTTCATTTGGCGACAGGGCTTAAGCTGTGATTTCATCTCAATGTCGGGTAAAAGTCCCAGAAAATTGGAAGCAACGTCTCCAAGATGACCTTTACAGTGTTGACGGGGACGTTAAACCTCAAACCAAACAAAAACAAACAAAGACACAGTACCCAGCAGGCACAAGTCGCAAGGGCAATGTCGAATCAACGTCGGCATACCGCCATGACGTTGCACCGACGTTGATATGACGTTGCATAAACGTCATGACGTTGTACCAACGTTAATATGACGTCAATATTACGCCATGTGCCTGCTGGGTACAGTTTCTATACGATCACTAAAGGACATATTTTACCCTAAATGAGACAAAATGCCATGAATTTTCAAAGGGATATAGACAAGGCATGAGCATGCATCTTTAAAATATGTTGATTTTCAGTTGTTCTGTTTTCAGACGTAGCAAATACGAGTCAAACGTTTCTTACTTTCTATATTTTCAGCGTTTTTGAAAACAAATTCACCGAATATAACATGGCAAATGTAGTCGCCATCTTGAATTTCGACCAATCTCGTACCCGGGAATCATAAAAATGAAATTCAAACTTCAGGGACTACCCTCTCAATCGCGATCGAATGTTGGCAGTGCTAAATCAACAGCTCTGCAGAAACATCAACCTGATCTTCATGATTTTTTTCTGCTTCAGGGGCCAAGTGTTCAAAACTAACGACGTCGTTAGATAACGCAACGTTAAAACTTTGATCATTAAATATGGCAAAAATGCTAAAATTTTTGATGAAAAAATGTGAGCAGCTTTTGCAAAAGCTGCTCACATTTTGTCATCAAAAATTCCAAAATTTTCGATATTGTACTTGCTAGAACAGTTAACAATTTGACCACTAACGAGCTCGTTAAGCTAACGATGCTTTGAACAACTGGCCCCTGGTGTTTTAAATGTCTTATATCATTAGGATAACACACCCGTGGGACATTGTGCATTTTTCACATATCCAAAATGGCTACTTTTCTGATGAGAATCCTTGGTATTTTTCTTATAAATGCTCAAAACATAAGTTGATGGTGCTCGTTAGAACCGCCTCAATACGGCGGTTCTAACGAGTACCCACAACCTATGTTTTGGAACAGAAATAAGAAAAAATAATGTATATATCCCCGTAATCCCATGTTTTCTCTATATAAAGTGAGGTTTAGGGCATGTTCATTTCACGGACTTGATCACGTGATGTATTATTGACTTAAGTTCTCTCTGCATGCATGCCCGACGGTCTCATCATTATTTCAGCTGATATGTGTTATTGCGCATGAAGTGAAAAGGGGATAAAAGTTGATGAATTCCATTGAGTAATTACATTTTTATAGCGCACATTTAAGTTTTGTTTTAGTTTTATGATTTACGACGACCGTTTTCTGCATTATGACTGTTTGTATTTTTTCGGTTGCATTCCGTTTCCTCTTGGACTGGTTTTCGGCACTGGAAGGCTTTTTATGTCATAGGCTTTTTATGTCATAAAACTGGCCAAATTGAAGCACCCGGGAACCAACAGAAAAGTAAAAATGGCGTCAGAGCAAGAAGCAGACGGGACGAAACAACGTTTTTTTCGTATTCATAAGTCTTTAAAATCAGTTATGCAATATTATGGATATCATTTTCCTTTTTCGAATTACATACCTGTAGCTCTGTAATCATCACGAAAACACGCCTATACATTACGATAAGACACCCGTGCGACACAGTGCATTTTTTCACATTTTCAAAATGGCTACTTTTCTCAGGGAAATCTGTGATATTTTTCTTATTAATACGGCAAACATAGGTTGCGTGTGCTCGTTAGAACCGCCTCAACGAGGCGGTTCTAACGAGTACCCACAACCTTTGTTTTGGAGTAAAAATAATATATACCCCCGTAAACCCCCGTTTTCACTATATAAAGTGGGGGTATTGGGGGTCTTCATTTCACGGACTAGTTCACGTGATGTAATTTTGACCCCCCTGAACCCCACTTTTACATAGTAAAACTGGGGTTTACAGGGATAAACGCTATTTTTTCTTTTATCTCTTATCTCATATCTAAAATATAGATGGTGGGTACCCGTAAGAACCGGCGGTTCTAACGAGTCCCCACAGTCTATGTTTTGAGCAGAAATAAGAAAAATATCCCAATTTTTCATCTTAAAATTTTCTTTTTTCGCCGGTAAAGTTTACAATATATATGTATAGGCGTGTTTTCGTAATGGTACACAATGGGGTGTGGAAATGAAGATAGAAACCGCATTTAACAATGTAAGCAAACAACTGAACATCTGTTGTCACTCGACAATTGTTTTATGAAAATGAAAAACAATATTAAAACAAAACAGCATTTATCGATATTATTTGCAGACGGGAATATATCTTTCTTTAAAATGTCTCTGAAAAAGTTCAATGTTTCTGAAAAAGTTTTATCGATCTTTCTATCTATGTATCTATCTATGTATCTATGTATCTATCTATCTATCTATCTATCTATCTATCTATCTATCTATCTATCTATCTATCTATCTATCTATCTATCTATCTATCTATCTATCTATCTATGTATCTATCTATCTATCTATCTATCTATCTATCTATCTATCTATCTATCTATCTATCTATCTATCTATCTATCTATCTATCTATCTATCTATCTATCAATCTATCTATCTTTCTATCTATCTATCTGTCGATCGATCGATCTATCGATCGGTCTGTCTATCTGTCCGTCCGTACGTCCGCCCATCTATCTATCTATCTATCTATCTATCTATCTATCTATCTATCTATCTATCTATCTATCTATCTATCTATCTATCTATCTATCTATCTATCTATCTATCTATCTGTCCGTTTATCTATCGATCGATCGATCGATCGATCCGTCCGTCCGTCCGTCCGTCTACATGTATCCGCTTTCATCCCTGCAAGTGATGCAAATTGTTTATCACCGCCCTGACCCTTACATCACGAAAACACGCCTATATAATTTGACCCCTTTAAACCCCACTTTTATATATTAAAGCTGGGGTTTACAGGGGTATTCATTTTTTTGCAACTGTAAAACCGACGATTTACCACCACAAATGACAATTTTCAATGCAGTTATTCCGCCTTGCACTGCAGTGGTCAACGTCCGCTACAGAGGCATCTCCATAAAAGGATAGACTGTGGGTATTCCTGAGAATCGCATATAAAAGGCGATTCATACGAGCACCCACAATCTAAGTTTGACGCAGAAATAAAATAAATATGACAATTGTAAGAAAAATGTGCCTGTTACAACGTTACAAAAAAACGTTATTCGATATGTTTGTTTTACCCTAATGCATGTAGCCATTTCATCACGTTTTCATTACATTAACAGCAATATACGTGTATCAGTATTACAAAACAACAACGGTAGTGATAGCGACACCGCCTTGTGGCTGCGAAGCAGCCACGCGGTGGCGTCAAATGGTACATGTAACGCGTATGGAACTATGGGATAGAGCATACCATAGGCCTGAAAACTTTCGTCAAGGTACGAAAAAAATCGAATGATTAAAACACAGTGAGTAACTCCGAGTATTCTATGGCGTGGGATATGTTGCAAAATTCAATAAATAAAATTTATATGCATAAAATACATTTAAATGATATATTGAAGTATTTGAATGCAAAATCGTTATGTAGGTGCAATATTTTTTTGTTTTAGATGTAAAAACTTTTTATTTTAAATGCTATATAATTATTTAAATTGCGAAAAATTATTTCAGTTTAATTTTATATTTAAATGATATAAAACGATTCAAATGCATAAACGCGGTTTACTTTTTCAAAACACATTTAGATTCGCAAAAATCATTTAAATGATATAAACTCTTTTTAATGCATAAACATGGTTTAATTTTCAAAACACATTTCGATTCACAAAAAATCATTTAGATGCATAAGCATGCCGGGAAGGTTAATAGCGTGACGTAGACAATCGATACCGAGTACAAGTAATAGCTTTACACATAGATATTATTATCCATCAATGGTCTCTTGGCTTTGCTTTGGTTTAGCGACCCTTTCACGTATATTGAGCCGAAAGTTTATTCAGAAGGTGGGTAAACATCGGTGTACCCGGAGCAAAACCACCTGAGATTCCGTTGCAGAACTTGGCGACCCGAGCCTGGCTCGGACCATTGCGATGTGAAATGATATTTTGATCTCACGGTATATAGAGTGGGTGCTCATTTCATAAAAGATGCGCGCAATGAAACAAGATTTATTTAAAGGACTGAATTAGCGCCACTGCTACTGCTGGTAGTAGTAGCAGTAATGCTGCTGTTACTGTTATCTTCACGTCGTACTTCAATGACTAAATTTTATCCTAGTGCGCAGATTTCTCAGATGCGCAGAAGTAAGCTACATGGTTCTAAGATACTCTTTGTATGAAAGGCATGAACACTCATGAAAGATACTCTATATACCGTAAGACCAAGAGTCCCACAGACGGTTAATGACGTCTGTCTTCAAGATTTGATTGTTCGATTTGAAGTTTAACGTCCCCGTCATCACTATTTAGGTAATTTTGGAGACCTTGCTTCCAATTTTGTGGGTTTTTTTTTTCGACACTGAGATGACATTACATCTCAAGCCCTGCAGCCAAATGATACCAATAGGATTTATATGCATAAACGGCCCGACTCGCACTACTTTGCCACTCCTAATCGTTGTATGTGCGGTCGGTTTCAGCTCTTCCTGGAAGCACCATGGAGCCCAATCTATTCCCAAGCCCCGATGGACGGGGTTCTATTACATGTACTGAGTATACCTGTTAGCACAAGACATTTATAACATTCTAACTTCTAATTTCTAACTCCTTACTTCTCAAGCCCTGTCGCCCAAAGAAACCAACAGGGTTTATAGGCATGGACGGCCCGACTCGCACCGCTTTGCGTGGGCAGGTTTACCATAGTGTAGTTTATAATTTCTTATCGTTGGGGGTCATTGATTCCACTGTGAAATTTTGAAAATATTTGAGTGTCACTGATGAGGCCTAATTGGCCGAAACTAGCGAGTCTGTCCCAGAAAACCTGTACACTCCATGTTTTTTCAATTTTGTAGTGTATTCCTTGCTTCCAAAGGATAACCCTTTCTAGAACATATTTAACGTCACTACATCTGTTGTCTGGGAATGTGTGGCGGCTGTAAAAGGTCTCCCTGCCCTACACCATATTGTTGTTTATATTTTCTTGTCCTTTGGGACCATTGATTCCATTGTAAAAATTTGAAAATATTTGAGGGTCACTGATGGGGCCTAACTGACCGAAACTAGCTAGCCTGTCCAAGAAAACCTGTACACTCAATTTTTTCCAGTGTTGTAGTGTATTCCTTGCTTCCAAAGGATACCCATTTGTATAACATATATAACGTCACTACAGCTGGTGTCTGGGAATGTGTGGCGGCGTCAAAATCTCCCTGCCCTACACCATAGTGTAGTTAATATTTTCTTGTCCTTTGGGATCATTGATTCCATTGTAAAAATTTGAAAATATTTGAGGGTCACTGATTGGGCCTAACTGACCGAAACTAGCTAGTCTGTCCAAGAAAACCTGTACACTCCATTTTTTCCAGTGTTCGCTTAATGTTCGCTTGTCGCTTGTCGCTTAATGTTTGTGTTTCTTTCCCTTTGGTGTCTTTGATGGGTGGAGTAAGTTAATTGTATCGATTCCTGATCTTTGTTTTACTTATACTTTGTAGTGTATTCCTTGCTTCCAAAGGATAACCCTGTCTAGAACATATTTAACGTCACTACAGCTGGTGTCCGGGAATATGTGGCGGCCGTAAAAAGTCTTCCTGTCCTACACCATTGTGTAGTTTATATTTTCTTGTCCTTTGGGATCATTGATTCCATTGAGAAATTTTGAAATTATTTGAGGATCACAGATTAGGCCTAATTGGCCGAAACTAGTTAGTCTGGTCCGGAAAACGGTACACTCCATATTTTCCAGTTTTGTAGTGTATTCCTTGCTACCAAAGGGTAGGGTAGGGTAGGGTAGGGTAGGGTAGGGTAGGGTAGGGTAGGTAGTGTAAGGTAGGGTAGGGTAGGGTAGGGTAGGGAAGGGTGCAGGGTAGGGTAGGGTAGGTAGGGTAGGGTAGGGTAGGATAGGGAAGGGAAGGGAAGGGAATGGTAGGGTAGGGTGGGTAGGGTAGGTAGGGTAGGGTAGGTAGGCTAGGGTAGCGTAGGGGTGGGTAGGTAGGGTGGGGTAGGGTAGGGTAGGGTAGGGTATACCAAACCCACCTACCCTCCAATACCTACCTAGCTACCTACCCACCCATCAGTCCCGCCCGCCCTCCTGCAAGCCCATTCCTACCTACCTACCTACTTACCTTACTTATTACCTCCCTGCTCACCTACCAACTATCCTGTCTACCTGCCTGCCTATCTACTTACCTTCTGAACCTACCTACCTACTTACCTGCCTGCCTACCTTCCCTAAAGACCTCCCTACCAATCTATCTACATACCCGTCTACCTGTCTGTCTGCCTATCTGCCTGCCTACTTACCTACCTATTTGACTACCTACCTACCTAAAACCGTTCATTACTACTGTATGTATGTAAGTATGTAAGTAAGTAGGTAGGTAGTTTGGTAGCTGGCAGGTAGGTAGGTAGGTAGGTAAGTAGGTAGGAAGGTATGTAGGTAGGTAGATAGGTTTGATTTGAGGTTTAACGACCCCGTCAACACTTTATATGACATTTTGGATGTTGCTACCAATTTTGTGGGAATTTTACACGACATTGAGATGTCGCCCAAAGGATTCATAAGCAGAGATGGTCCGACTCGCAGCACTTCTACCCGTACACTACTTTTGTATGTATGTAGGTATGTAGGTAAGTAGGTAGGTAGGTTGGTAAGAAGATAGGTAGAAATCACTATTCATTGGCGTTTCAGACCCTTACTGCAAGCACTGACATTTATAAAGAATAGTTCTTCCCCCGAACCATTACAGATTGGAATACCCATCTTGATTTGATTATTTCGACAGCTGAAGGTGCTGATGACTGTGTAACTAAGTTTACCTCTTTGGTTAGAGCTAGGGACTAACTTCTCATATCACAGGTCCTGGTGTATGAATGTCATTTGACGTGCCACCAGTAACAGTTCTGATTCTAATACTTTGCCTTGGCAGCCTTAGATCTTCCAAACGGTTTACCAGTACTCGTGTGCGGTGGGTTTCAGCTCAGCGTGAAAGCATCATGCAGCCCATCTATTTCGTCAAGCCCCGATGGGCGGGGGCCGGTAGGTAGGGCGGGCGGGCGGGCGGGCGGGCGGGCGGGCGGGCGGGCAGAGAAGCAGGCATGCAGGGGTTAGTAGGTAGGTAAATAGGGAGGTAGATAGGAAGGTAGGTATGTAGGTAGTTACCTACCTGGAAAGGCAGGTGGGTGGACACGTAGGTATGTAGGTAGGTTGTGGGGGTTAGTATTTGGGATTGTAGGAAGGTAAGTTGGTAGGTATGGCGGATGGGTAGGTATGGTGGATGGGTAGGTAGGTAGGTAAGAATGTCGGTAGTTAGGTAGATAGGTAGGTTGAATAGGGTGGGTGGGTACCTACCTACCTGAAACCGTACATTACTACTGCAGGCAGGCAGACAGGCACGCACGCACGCACGCACCTATCTACACAAAACACACCGACCCTCCCCTCCTTACCTACCTGCCTGCCTGCTTACCTATCACCTACATACGTATCTAACTACGTACATAACTACCTACCTACCTACCTATCTACCCAAAACTCACCTACACTCCAACACCTACCTACCCGAAACGTACCTGCCTGTCTGTCTACCAACGTACCTGTCTGCCTGCCTGCCCGCCTGCCTGCCCGCCTGCCTACCAACGTACCTGCCTGCCACCGTACTGCCTGCCTGCCTACCCGTTCTGCCTGCCTGCCAGCCTACCCGTTCTGCCTGCCTGCCTATTGGTTCTGTCTGCCTACCTACCCGTTTTGCTTGTCTGTCTTCCTACCCGTTCTGCTTACATGTCTGCCTATCCGTTCTGCTTGCCTGCCTACCTACCTGTTCTGCCTGCCTAGCTGTTCTACTTGCCTACCCGTTCTGCCTGCCTGCCGGCCTGCCTACCCGTTCTGCCTGCCTACATGCCCGCTCTGCCTGTCTACCTGCCTGCCCGTTCTGCCTGCCTGCATGCATGCCCGTTCTGCTAGCCTGCCCGTTCTGCCTGCCTGGTCTGCCTGTCCGTTCTGCCTGCCGCCATCTGCCCGTTCTGCATGCCTTCCAGCCAATTCTGCCGCCTGCCTGCATGCCCGTTCCGCCTGCCTGCCCGTTCTGCCAGCCTGCCTGCCGGCCCGTTCAGTCTGTCTACCTGCCTGCCCATTCTGCCTGCCTGCATGCTTGCCCGTTCTGCCTGCCTACATGCCTGCCCGTTCTGCCTGCCTGCCCGTTCTGTCTGTCTGCCTAACTGCCCGTTCTGCCTGCCTGACGGCCTGCCTTCCTGCCTGCCCATTCTGCTTTTTGCCTACCTGCCAGCCCGTTATGTCTGCCTGCCTGCCTGCCCGTTCTGCCTGCCTGCCCGTTCTTCCTGCCTGCCAGCCCGCTCTGCCTGCCTGCCTGTCTGCCCGTTCTGCCTGCCTGTCTGCCTGCCAGTTCTGCCTGCTTGCCTGACTGTCTGTTCTGCTGCCTGCCTGCCCGTTCTGCCTGCCTGCCTGCCTTCCCGTTCTGCCTGACTTACAGTTCTGCTTGCACGTTCTGCCTGCCTGCCCGTTATGTCTGCCTGGCCTGCGTATCTATTCTGCCTGCCCGATCTGCCTTGACTTCCCGTTCTGCCTTACCTGCCCTACCCTGTCTGCCTGCCTATAACCGTATACTACTACTGTAGCTGGTAAGTATGTAGGTGGGTAGGTTCAGAAAACTGTACACTCCATGTTTTTCAGTTTTGTAGTGTTTTCCTTGCTTCCAAAGGATAACCCTTTGACATAACATATTTAGATCCTCTAAGCGGTTTACCAGTACTCTTGTGCGGTCGGCGTAGAAACATCATGCAGCCAATCCATTTCTTCATACCATAACGGGCAAGGGTCGATGTGGTAGGGTAGGCTAGGGTAGGGTAGGGTACAGTAGGGTAGGGTAGGGTAGGGTAGGGTAGGGTAGGGTAGGGTAGGGTAGGGTAGGGTAGGGTAGCTTCCTACCTACCCACCCGTCAGGCCCGCCCGCCTGCAAGCCCACGCACCCACCAACCCAGCCACCCACCTACCTACCTAAAATCGACCTACCTACCTTGCTACCTACCTAACTTCATACCTACCTACCTGCTTACCTTACTAATTACCTCCCTGCTCACCTACCAACTAGCCTGTCTACCTGCCTACCTACCTACTTACCTTCTGAACCTACCTACCTACTAACCTGCCTGCCTACCTTCCCTAAAGACCTGTCTACCTGCCTGCCTGCAAACTTACCTACCTATCTGATTACCTACCTACCTACCTACCTACCTACCTAAAACCGTACACTACTACTGTATGTA
Source organism: Lucinisca nassula (assembly GCA_963580285.1). Taxonomy (NCBI): domain Eukaryota; kingdom Metazoa; phylum Mollusca; class Bivalvia; order Lucinida; family Lucinidae; genus Lucinisca; species Lucinisca nassula. The sequence goes on along the minus strand of OY757012.1, from coordinate 16,429,548 downwards.
TGTAAGTATGTATGTAAATAAGTAGGTAGGTAAGTTGGTAGCAGGCAGGCAAGCAGGTAGGTAGGTGTGTAGGTAGGTAGGTATGTAGGTTGGAAGGTATGTAGGTAGGTAGGTCGCCCAAAGGATTTATAAGCATAGATGGTCCGACTCGCAGCACTTTTACCCGTACACTACCACTATATGTATGTAGGTAAGTAGGTTGGTAGGTAGGTGGAAATCACTATTCATTGGCGATTTAGACCCTTACTGCAAGAACTAACATTTGCAAACAATAGTTCTTCCCCCCGAACCATTAGAGAATGGAATGCCCATCCCGATTCGATTATTTCGACAGCTGAAGGTGCTGATGACTGTGTAACTAAGTTTACCTCTTTGGTTAGAGCTAGGGCCTAACTTCCCATATCACAGGCCCTGGTGTATGAATGTCATTTGACGTGCCACCAGTAACGATTCTGATTCTGATACTTTGCCTTGGCAGCCTTAGATCTTCCAAGCGGTTTACCAATACTCGTGTGCGGTCGGTTTCAGCTCTGCGTGGAAGCATCATGCAGCACATCTATTTCGTCAAGCCCCAATGGGCGGGGGCGGTAGGTAGGTCGGCTGGCAGACAAGCAGGCATGCAGGGGTTATTAGGTAGGTAAATAGGGAGGTAGATAGGAAGGTGGGTATGTAGGTAGTTATCTACCTGGCAAGGCAGGTGGGTGGACACGTAGGTATGTAGGTAGGTTGTGGGGGTTAGTATTTGGCATTGTAGGAAGGTCAGTTGGTAGGTATGGCGGGTGGGTAGGTAAGTAGGTAAGCATGTTGGTAGTAAGTTAGATAGGTAAGTTGAATAGGGTGGGTGGGTACCTACCTACCTGAAACCGAACATTACCACTGCAGGCAGGCAGGCAGGCACACACGCACGCACCTTTCTACACAAAACACACCGACCCGACCCTCCCTACCTACCTGTCTGCTTGCCTACCTATCAACTACATACGTATCTAACTACGCACATAACTACCTACCTACCTACCTACCTTTCTACCCCAAACTCACCTACACTCCAACACCTACCTACTTACCTACCTACCCGAAACGTAGTTGCCTGTCTGTCTACCAACGTGCCTGTCTGCCTGCCTACCAACGTACCTGTCTGCATGCCTGCCAACGTACCCGCCTACCTGCCTGCCTACCAACGTATCTGCCTGCCACCGTACTGCCTGCCTGCCTACTCGTTCTGCCTGCCTGCCAGCCTGCCCGTTCTGCCTGCCTGCCTATTGATTCTGTCTGCCTGCCTACCTTCTTACCCGTTCTGCTTGCCTGTCTTCCTACCCGTTCTGCTTACCTGTCTGCCCACCCGTTCTGCTTGCCTGCCAGCCTACCTGTTCTACCTGCCTACCTGTTTTATTTGCCTACCAGTTCTGCCTGCCTGCCGGCCTGCCTACCCGTTCTGCCTGCTAACATGCCCGCTCTGCCTGTCTACCTGCCTGCCCGTTCTGCCTGCCCGCATGCATGCCCGTTCTGCCTGCCTGCCAGTTCTGCCTGTCTGCCTGTCTGCCTGCGCGTTATGCCTGCCTGTCTGCCTGTCCGTTCTGCCTGCCGCCTACCTGCCTGTTCTGTCTGCCTGCCAGCCAATTCTGCCGCCTGCCTGCCCGTTCTGCTTGCCTACCTGCCTGTCCGTTCTGTCTGCCTGCCTGCCCGTTCTGCCTGCCTGCCAGCCCGTTCTGTCTGTCTACCTGCCTGCCCGTTCTGTCTGCCTGCCTGCATGCCCGTTCTGCCTGCCTGCCCGTTCTGCCTGTCTGCCTAACTGCCCGTACTGCCTGCCTGCCTGCCTGCCTACCCATTCTGCCATCTGCCTACCTGCCAGCCTGTTCTGTCTGCCGGCCTGCCTGTTCTGCCTGCCTGCCAGCCCGCTCTGCCTGCCCATTCTGCCTGCCTGTCTGCCTGCCCGTTCTGCCTGCTTGCCTGCCTGCCCGTTCTGCTTGCCTACCTGCCTGTCCGTTCTGTCTGCCTGCCCGCCCGTTCTGCCTGCCGGCCTGCCAGTCTGTTCTGTCTGTCTACCTGCCTGCCCGTCCTGCCTGCCTGCATGCCTGCCCGTTCTGCCTGCCAGCCCGTTCTGCCTGTCTGCCTAACTGCCCGTTCTGCCTGCTTAACTGCCTGTCTATCCATTCTCCCTCTTGCCTACCTGCCAGCCCGTTCTGTCTGCCGGCCTGCCTGTTCTGCCTGCCTGCCAGCCCGCTCTGCCTGCCCATTCTGCCTGCCTGTCTGCCTGCCCGTTCTGCCTGCTTGCCTGCCGGCCCGTTTTGCCTGCCGGCCCGTTCTGCTTGCCTACCTGCATGTCCGTTCTGTCTGCCTGCCCGCCCGTTCTGCCTGCCGGCCTGCCAGTCCGTTCTGTCTGTCTACCTGCCTGCCCGTCCTGCCTGCCTGCATGCCTGCCCGTTCTGCCTGCCTGCCCGTTCTGCCTGTCTGCCTAACTGCTCGTTTTGACTGCCACCCTACCTGCCTGCCCATTCTGCCTTCTGCCTGCCGGCCTGCCTGTTCTGCCTGCCTGCCAGCCCGCTCTGCCTGCCTGTCTGCCCGTTCTGCCTACCTGTCTGCCTGCCCGTTCTGTCTGCTTGCTTGCCTGCCCGATCGGCTGCCTTCCTGCCCATTCTGCATGCCTGCCTACCCGTTCTGCCTGACTTCCCGTTCTGCTTGCCCGTTCTGCCTGCCTGACCGTTCTGTCTGCCTGGCCTGCGTGCCCCGTTCGGCCTCTCCGGTCTGCCTTGCCTTCCCGTTCTGCCTTGCCTGCCCTTACCTGTTTGCCTGCCTATGACATCATACTACTACTGTAGGTAGGTAATTATGTAGGTGGGTATTTAGGTAGGCAGGTAGGTAGGTAGGCAGGTTGGTAGGTAGATAAGTAGGTAGGAAGGTCGCTTCTGCTTGCCTACCTGCCTGTCCGTTCTTTCTGCCTGCCCGCCCGTTCTGCCTGCCTGCCTGCCAGCCCGTTCTGTCTCTCTACCTGGCTGCCCGTTCAGTCTGCCTGCATGCCTGCCCGTTCTGCCTACCTGCCCGTTCTGCCTGTCTGCCTAACTGCCCGGTCTGCCTGCCTGACTGCCTGCCTACCCATTCTGCCTTCTGCCTTCCTGCCAGCCCGTTCTGTCTGCCGGCCTGCCTGTTCTGCCTGCCTGCCAGCCCGCTCTGCCTGCCCATTCTACCTGCCTGTCTGCCTGCCTGTTCTGCCTGCTTGCCTGCCGGCCCGTTCTGCCTGCCTGCCCGTTCTGCTTGCCTACCTGCCTGTCCGATCTGTCTGCCTGCCCGCCCGTTCTGCCTGCCGGCCTGCCAGTCCGTTCTGTCTGTCTACCTGCCTGCCCGTCCTGCCTGCCCGTTCTGCCTGCCTGCCCGTTCTGCCTGTCTGCCTAACTGCCCGTTCTGCCTGCCTGACTGCCTGCCTACCCATTCTGCCTTCTGCCTACCTGTCAGCCCGTTCTGTCTGCCGGCCTGCCTGTTCTGCCTGCCTGCCTGCCAGCCCGCTCTGCCTGCCCATTCTGCCTGCCTGTCTGCCTGCCCGTTCTGCCTGCTTGCCTGCCGGCCCGTTCTGTCTGGCTGCCCGTTCTGCTTGCCTACCTGCCTGTCCGTTCTGTCTGCCTGCCCGCCCGTTCTGCCTGCCGGCCTGCCAGTCCGTTCTGTCTGTCTACCTGCCTGCCCGTCCTGCCTGCCTGTATGCCTGCCCGTTCTGCCTGCCTGCCCGTTCTGCCTGTCTGCCTAACTGCCCGTTCTGCCTGTCTGCCTAACTGCCCGTTCTGACTGCCTCCCTATCTGCCTGCCCATTCTGCCTTCTGCCTGCCTGCCAGCCCGTTCTGTCTGCCGGCCTGCCTGTTCTGCCTGCCTGCCAGCCCGTTCTGCCTGCCTGTCTGCCCGTTCTGCCTGCCTGTCTGCCTGCCCGTTCTATATGCTTGCCTGCCTGCCCGATCTGCTTCTTTCCTGTCCATTCTGCATACCTGCCTACCCGTTCTGCCTGACTTCCCGTTCTGCTTGCCCGTTCTGCCTGCCTGCCCGTTCAGTCTGCCTGGCCTGCGTGCCCCATTCCGCCTTTCCGGTCTGCCTTGCCTTCCCGTTCTGCCTTGCCACCCTTCCCTGTTTGCCTGCCGTTAACATCATACTACTACTGTAGGTAGGTAATTATGTAGGTGGGTATTTAGGTAGGCAGGTAGGTAGGTAGGCATGTTGGTCAGTAGATAAGTAGGTAGGAAGGTCGCTTCTGCTTGCCTACCTGCCTCTCCGTTCTGTCTGCCTGCCCGCCCGTTCTGCCTGCCTGCCTGCCAGCCCGTTCTGTCTGTCTACCTGGCTGCCCGTTCAGTCTGCCTGCATGACTGCCCGTTTTGCCTGCCTGCCCGTTCTGCTTGTCTGCCTAACTGCCCGTTCTGCCTGCCTGACTGCCTGCCTACCAATTCTGCCTTCTGCCTACCTGCCAGCCCGTTCTGTCTGCCGGCCTGCCTGTTCTGCCTGCCTGCCAGCCCGCTCTGCCTGCCCATTCTGCGTCCGTCTGCCTGCCCGTTCTGCCTGCTTGCTTGCCGGCCCGTTCTGCCTGCCCGTTCTGCTTGCCTACCTGCCTGTCCGTTCTGTCTGCCTGCCCGCCCGTTCTGCCTGCCGGCCTGCCAGTCCGTTCTGCCTGTCTACCTGCCTGACCATCCTGCCTGCCTGCATGCCTGCCCGTTCTGCCTGCCTGCCCGTTCTGCCTGTCTGCCTTACTGCCCGTTCTGCCTGCTTGACTGCCTATCTACCCATTCTGCCTTCAGCCTACCTGCTAGCCCGTTCTGTCTGCCGGCCTGCCTGCTCTGCCTGCCTGCCTGCCAGCCCGCTCTGCCTGCCCATTCTGCCTGCCCGTTCTGCCTGCTTGCCTGCCGGCCCGTTCTGCCTGCCGGCCCGTTCTGCTTGCCTACCTGCCTGCCCGTTCTGTCTGCCTGCCCGCCCGTTCTGCCTGCCGGCCTGCAAGTCCGTTCTGTCTGTCTACCTGCCTGCCCGTCCTGCCTGCCTGCATGCCTAACCGTTCTGCCTGCCTGCCCGTTCTGTCTGTCTGCCTAACTGCCCGTTCTGACTGCCTCCCTACCTGCCTGCCCATTCTGCCTTCTGCCTGCCTGCCAGCCCGTTCTGTCTGTCGGCCTGCCTGTTCTGCCTGCCTGCCAGCCCGCTCTGCCTGCCTGTCTGACCGTTCTGCCTGCCTGTCTGTCTGCCCGTTCTGCCTGCCCGTTCTGCCTGATTGCCTGCCTGCCCGATCTGCTGCCTTCCTGCCCATTCTGCATGCCTGCCTACCCGTTCTGCCTGACTTCCCGTTCTGTCTTGCCACCCTTCCCTGTTTGCCTGCTGTTAACATCATACTACTACTGTAGGTAGGTAATTATGTAGGTGGGTATTTAGGTAGGCAGGTAGGTAGGTAGGCATGTTGGTCAGTAGATAAGTAGGTAGGAAGGTCGCTTCTGCTTGCCTACCTGCCTCTCCGTTCTGTCTGCCTGCCCGCCCGTTCTGCCTGCCTGCCTGCCAGCCCGTTCTGTCTGTCTACCTGGCTGCTCGTTCAGTCTGCCTGCATGACTGCCCGTTTTGCCTGCCTGCCCGTTCTGCTTGTCTGCCTAACTGCCCGTTCTGCCTGCCTGACTGCCTGCCTACCAATTCTGCCTTCTGCCTACCTGCCAGCCCGTTCTGTCTGCCGGCCTGCCTGTTCTGCCTGCCTGCCAGCCCGCTCTGCCTGCCCATTCTGCGTCCGTCTGCCTGCCCGTTCTGCCTGCTTGCTTGCCGGCCCGTTCTGCCTGCCCGTTCTGCTTGCCTACCTGCCTGTCCGTTCTGTCTGCCTGCCCGCCCGTTCTGCCTGCCGGCCTGCCAGTCCGTTCTGCCTGTCTACCTGCCTGACCATCCTGCCTGCCTGCATGCCTGCCCGTTCTGCCTGCCTGCCCGTTCTGCCTGTCTGCCTTACTGCCCGTTCTGCCTGCTTGACTGCCTATCTACCCATTCTGCCTTCAGCCTACCTGCTAGCCCGTTCTGTCTGCCGGCCTGCCTGCTCTGCCTGCCTGCCAGCCCGCTCTGCCTGCCCATTCTGCCTGCCCGTTCTGCCTGCTTGCCTGCCGGCCCGTTCTGCCTGCCGGCCCGTTCTGCTTGCCTACCTGCCTGCCCGTTCTGTCTGCCTGCCCGCCCGTTCTGCCTGCCGGCCTGCAAGTCCGTTCTGTCTGTCTACCTGCCTGTCCGTCCTGCCTGCCTGCATGCCTAACCGTTCTGCCTGCCTGCCCGTTCTGTCTGTCTGCCTAACTGGCCGTTCTGACTGCCTCCCTACCTGCCTGCCCATTCTGCCTTCTGCCTGCCTGCCAGCCCGTTCTGTCTGTCGGCCTGCCTGTTCTGCCTGCCTGCCAGCCCGCTCTGCCTGCCTGTCTGACCGTTCTGCCTGCCTGTCTGTCTGCCCGTTCTGCCTGCCCGTTCTGCCTGATTGCCTGCCTGCCCGATCTGCTGCCTTCCTGCCCATTCTGCATGCCTGCCTACCCGTTCTGCCTGACTTCCCGTTCTGCTTGCCCGTTCTGCCTGCCTGCTGCCCGTTCTGCTTGCCCGTTCTGCCTGCCTGCCCGTTCTGTCTGCCTGGCCTGCGTGCCCCGTTCTGCCTCCCTGGTCTGCCTTGCCTTCCCGTTCTGCCTTGCCTGCCCTACCCTGTCTGCCTGCCTATAACATCATACTACTTCTGTAGGTAGGTAATTATGTAGGTGGGTATTTAGGTAGGCAGGTAGGTAGGTAGGCAGGTTGGTATGTAGATAAGTAGGTAGGAAGGTCGCTTTTGTATGTAGGTAGGTGTGTGTGGGTTGGGTGGATGGGTAGGTTGTTAGGTTTGTAGGTAGGTAGGTAGGTAGGTACGTTTGATTTGAGGTTTAATGACCCCGTTGACACTTTATAGGACATTTTGGAGACGTTGCTTCCAATTTATTGGACTGTTACCCGACAATGAGATGAAATGACATCTCAAGCCCTGTCGCCCAAAGGATTTATAAGCATGATTGGTCCGACTCGCAGCACTTTATCTGGGCAGCCTTAGAGCTTCCAATCGGTTTACCAGTACTCGTGTGCGGTCGGTTTCAGCAACGTACATGCCGGCCCATCTACCAACGAGCGTGCCTGCCTACCAACGGACCTGCCTGCCTCCGTACTGCCTGCCTGCCTACCCGTTCTGCCTGCCTGCCTACCCGCTCTGCCTGCCTGCCGACCCGTTCTGCCTATCTGCCTGCTTATCCGTTCAGCCTGACTGCCTTCCTACCCATTCTGCCGGCCTGCCTGCTTTCCCGTTCTGTCCGCCTGTCTGCTTACCCGTTCTATCTGCCTTCCTACCCATACTGCCTGCATACCTGCCTCCCTGCCTACCCGTTCTGCATGGCTACCTTACGTTCTGTCTGCCTGCCGACCGGTTCTGCCTGCCCGTTCTGCATGCATGCCTGCCCGTTCTGCCCCACATGCTTTCCTACTTTTTTGCCAGCCTGTCTGCCTGCCGGCCCGTTCTGCCTGCCCGGCCTGAATGCCCGTTCTGCCTGCCCGGCCTGTCTTGCCTGCGCGTTCTACCTTGTCTGCCCTGTCCTGTCTGCCTGCCTTTAAACGTATACTTCTACTGTAGGTAGGTGAGTAAGTAGGTAGGTAGGTAATTACCTATCTACACAAAATCCACCTACCCTCCCTGACCTACCTACCTACCTACCTACCTACCTACCTACCTACCTACCTACCTACCTGCCCATAGTCCCGCCCGCACGCCTGCCTGGCTGCCCACCCACCACCAACTTAACCACTCACCTTTCTGCCTAAAATCTACCTACCTTCCTACCCAACTACCTACCTTCCGATCCAATTTCCTACCTTCATACCTACCTACCTGTCTACCTGACTACTAACCCGACCCAGCCTGCCTGCCTGCCTGCCAAAGACCCACCTGTCATCCAACTCCTACCATCCCACTCCTACCTATACTACCTACCTTTGCCGACCTCGGTAGCTCGGTCAGATGAGGGTCTGACTGGTGATCAGGAGGACGCGGGTTCGATACCTGTCGGGGTCGGCAACATTCTTTCGTGGAGATTGATCATGAAATCTTTTCTACGGTCATTCTCTCCCTTCCGCTGATTCAAGAAGGGCAGTTGTCAGTTTCTGGCGAAAGAATGTGCACTGTACTGGTTAACCGCTTACATGTAAGTCTGTCCAGGAAAAGTGTGGCTAGTTAAACTGACCGGCCAAAAATGACCTAACTAGTGTTGACTGGGCCTTTAAACTCCAATTCAAACAAAAAACTATCTACCTTCCCTACAAACACACACACCTACCTACCTACATACCCAAAAAACGACCTTCCTACCTTCCTACCTCCCTACCAACCTACCTACCTACCTTCAGTAGTAGTATGCGGTAATAGGCAGCCAGACCGGGTTGGGCAGGTAAGGCAGAATGGGAAGGCAAGGCAGGCCGGGCAGGACGAACGGGCAGGCAGAACGGGGCACGCAGGCCAGGCAGATAGAACTGGCAGGCAGGCAGAACGGGCAAGCAGAAGGGGCAGGAAGGCAGAACGGGAAGGCAGGCAGGCAGAACGGGCAGGCAAGCAGCAGAACGGGCAGGCAGGCAAGCAGGCAGAACGCGCAGGCAGACAGGCAGGCACAACGGGCAGACAGGCAGGCAGGCAGAGCGGGCAGGCAGACAGGCAGAACGGGCAGGCAGGCAGAAACAACGGGCTGGCTGTTAGGCAGAAGGCAGAATGGGTGGGCATGTAGGAAGGCAGTCAGGCAGGCCGAAAGGGCAATTAGACAGGCAGGCCGAACGGCCAGGCAGGCAGAACGGGCAGGCATGCCGACAGGCAGAATGGGCAGGCAGGCAGAACGGACAGGCAGTCAGAACGGACAGGCAGTCAGAACGTGCAGGAAGGCAGGCAGGCAGTCTGGCAGAATGGGCAGGCAGGCAGGCAGACGGCCAGAACGGGCAGGCAGAATATGCAGGCAGACAGAACGGGCAGGCAGGCAGAACGGGCAGGCAGTCAGTCTGGCAGAATGGGCAGGCGGGCAGACAGGCAGAACAGGCAGGCAGAACGGGCAGGCAGAACGGGCAGGCAGAACGGGCTGGCAGGCAGGCAGAACGGGCGGACAGGCATGCAGTCCGAACGGGCAGGCAGGCAGGTAGGCAGGCAGAACAGGCAGGCAGGCAGAACGGTCAATCAGTCAGGTAGGCAGGCGGCAGAATTTGCTGGCAGGCAGACAGAGCGGACAGGTAGGAGGCAGACAGAACGGACATGCAGAACGGGCAGGACAGGTAGGCAGGCAGACCAGGCAGGCAGAATGGGCAGGCAGGCAGAACGGGCATGCAAGCAGGCAGGCAGAACGGGTAGGCAGTCCGGCAGAACGGGTAGGCAGGTAGAGCAGGTAGGCCGGCAGAACAGGTAGGCAGGTGGGCAAGCAGAACGGGTAGGCAGAAAAGCAAGCAGAACGGATAGGAAGACAGGCAAGCTGAACGGGTAGTCTGGCAGGCCGGCAGAACGGGTAGGCAGGCAGGCAGTATGGGGGCAGACACGTACGTTGGTAGGCAGGCGCGCAGGCAGGCAGGCAGGCAGGTACGTTGGTAGGCAGGCAGGCAGGTACGTTGGTAGGCAGGCAGACAGGTACGTTGGTAGGCAGACAGGTAGGTACGTTTCGGGTAGGTAGATAGGTAGGTGTGGGTGTGTATGTGAGTTTGGGGTAGATAGGTAGGAAGTTATGAACGTAGTTAGGTACGTATGTAGGTGGTAGGTAGGCAGGCAGGTAGGTAGGGACGGGAGGGTCGGTGTGTTTTGTGTAGATAGGTGCGTGTGTGCGTGCCTGTCTGCCTGCAGTAGTAAAGTACGGTTTCAGGTAGGTAGGAAGGTACCCACCCACCCTATTCAACCTTACTATCTGCCTAACTACCGACATTCTTACCTACCTACCTACCCATCCGCCATACCTGCCAACTTACCTTCCTACAATCCCAAATACTAGCCCCCACAACATACCTACGTGTCCACATACCTGCCTTTCCAGGTAGGTCACTACCTATATACGTACCTTCTTATCTACCTCCCTATTTACCTACCTACTAGCCCCTGCATGCCTGCTTGTCTGCCCGCCCGCCCTACCTACCGGCCCCCCGCCCATCGGGGCTCGACGAAATAGATGGGCTGCATGATGCTTCCACGCAGAGCTGAAACCGACCACACACGAGTACTGGTAAACCGCTTGGAAGATCTAAAGTAGAAGTAAAACAAAGATCAGGAATTGATACAATTAACTTACTCCACCCATAAAAGACACCAAAGGGAAAGAAATACAAACATTAAGCGACCAGACCATACTAAGGCTGCCAAGGCAAAGTATCAGAATCATAATTGTTACTGTTGACACTTTAAATGGCATTCATACACCAGGACCTGTGATATGGGAAGTTAGTCCCTAGCTCTAACCAAAGAGGTAAACTTAGTTACACAGTCATCATCACCTTCAGCTGTCGAAATAATCGAATCGGGACGGGCATTCCAATTTCTAAAGGTTCGGGGGGAAGAACGATTCTTCATAAATGTCAGTTCTTGCAGTAAGGGTCTGAAACACCAATGAATGGTGATTTCTACCTACCTACTTACCAACATACCTACATACATACAGTAGTAGTGTACGGGTAGAAGTGTTGTGAGTCGGACCATCCATGCTTATAAATCCTTTGGGCAACAGGGCTTGAGATGTCATTTCATCTCAATGTCGGTTAAAAGCCCCACAAAATATGAAGCAACGTGTCCAAAATGTTGTGTAAAGTGTTGACGGAGTCGTTAAACCTCAAAACAAACAAATAAACCTACCTATTTACCTACCTACCAAAATTTGAAGCAACCTGTCAAAATGTTATATAAAGTGTTGACTGAGTCGTTAAACCTCAAATCAAACCTACCTACCTACCTACCTGCCTGCCTGCATGCCTAACAACCTACATACCTACATACATACAGTAGTAGTGTACGGTTTTAGGTAGGTAGGTAGTCAGGTAGGTAAGTAGGCAGGCAGACAGGTAGGCAGGTAGGTAGATAGGTGGGTAGGTAGGTCTTTAGAGAAGGTAGGCAGGCAGGTAAATAGGTAGGTAGGTTCAGAAGGTATGTAGGTAGGCAGGTAGTAAGGCTAGTTGGTAGGTGGGCAGGGAGGTAATTAGAAAGGTAGGCAGGTAGGTAGGTATGAAGTTAGGTAGGTAGCAAGGTAGGTAAGTAGGTCGATTTTAGGTAGGTAATTGGGTGGCCGGGTTGGTTGGTTGGCTTGCAGGCAGGCAGGCGGGCGGTCAGGCGGGCCTGACGGTTGTGTACCCTACCCTACTCTATACCCTACCCTACCCTACCCTTCCCATCCCTTCCCTTCCCTACCATACCCTACCCTACCCTACCCTACCCTGCCTGCCTTTCCAGGTAGGTAACTACCTACATACCTACCCTGCCCTGCCCGGCCAACATACATACATTGGCCCTTGTCCGTTGGGGCATGAAGAAATAGATTGGCTGCATGATGCTTCCACGCAGAGCTGAAACCGACCGCACAAGAGTACTGGTAAACCGCTTAGAGGATCTAAATATGTTCTGTAAAGGGTTATCCTTTGACAGCAAGGAATGCACTTCAAAACTGAAAAATATGGTTTGCTGGACTAGACTAACTAGTTTCGGTCAATTATGCCTCATCCGTGACGCTCAAATATTTTCAAAACTTTCACAATGGAATCAATGATCCCAAAGGACAAGGAAATTTAAACTACACTATGGTATAGGGCAGGAAGACATTTTATGGCCGTCACATATTCCCAGACACCAGTTGTAGTGACGTTAAATATGTTCTAGAAAGGGTTATCCTTTGGAAGCAAGGAATAAACTACAAAACTGGAAAACATGGAGCGTACAGGTTTTCTGGGCCAGACTAGCTAGTTTCGGTCAATTAGGCCTCATCAGGGACCCTCAAATATTTTCAAAATTTCACAATGAAATCAATGGTCCCAAAGGACAAGAAAATATTAATTGCACTATGGTGTAGGGCAGGGAGACTTTTACGGCCGCCACACATTCCCAGACACCAGCTGTAGTGACTTTATATATGTTATAGAAAGGGGTATCCTTTTGAAGCAAGGAATACATTACAACACTGGAAAACATGGAGTGTACAGGTTTTCTGGGCCAAACTAGCTAGTTCCGGTCAATTAGGCCTCATCAATGGCACTCAAATATTTTCAAAATGTCACAATGGAATCAATGATCCCAAAAGGACAAGAAAATATAAACTACACTATGGCGTACGGCAAGGAGACTTTTACGGTCGCCAAACATTCCCAGACACCAGATGTAGTGACGTTAAATATATTCTAGAAAGGAAGCAAGGAATGAAAACATGGAGTATACAGGTTTTCTGGGCCAGACTAGCTAGTTTCGGTCAGTTATGCCTCATCAGTGACCCTCAAATATTTTCAAAAAATTCACTATGGAATCAATGATCACAAAGCACAAGAAAATATAAACTACACTATGGTGTAGGGCAGGGAGACACTTTACCGCCGCCAGATATTCCCAGATACCAACTGTAGTGACGTTATATATGTTATAGAAAGAGTTGTCCTTTGGAAGCAAGGAATACACTACAAAACTGGAAAACATGGAGTGTACAGGTTTTCTTGCCCAAACTAGCTAGTTACGGTCAATTAGGCCTCATCAGTGACCCTCAAATATTTTCAAAATTTCACAATGGAATCAATGATCCCCAAGGACAAGAAAATATAAATTACACTATGGTAAGCCTGCCTACGCAAAGCGGTGCGAGTCCGACCGTCCATGCCTATAAACCCTGTTGGTTTCTTTGGGCGATAGGGCTTGAGAAGTAAGGAGTTAGACATTAGAAGTTAGAAGTTAGAATGTTAGAAATGTCTTGTGCTAACAGGTATACTCAGCACATCTAATAGAGCCACTTACATCGGGGTTTGGAAAATAGATTGGGCTCCATGGTGGTTCCACAAAGAGCTGAAACCGACCGCACATGAGTACGGTAAGATTTAGTCATTGAAGCATTACTGCTACTACTACCAGCAGTAGCAGTAACGCTTATTCAGTCCTTTAAATAAATCTTGTTTCATTGCGCGCATCTTTTATGAAATGAGCACCCACTCTATATACCGTGAGACCAAAATACCATTTCACATCGCAATGGTCCGAGTCTGGCTCGGGTCAAATGTGAGATGCCAAGTTCTGCAACGGAATGTCAGGTGGTTTTGGTCCGGGTACACCGGTTTTTGCCAACCTTCTGAATAAACTTTCGGCTCAATATACGTGAAATAATCTTGAAAGGGTCGCTAAATCAAAGCCGAGATGGATAATAGCATCTATGTGGAAAGCTATTACTTGTACGCGGTATCGATTGACAACGTCACGCTATTAAACTTCCCGGCATGCTTATGCATTTAAATGATTTTTTGTGAATGTAAATTGGCGTGTTTTGAAAACTTAACACAAGGTTATGCGTCTACATGCTATTTTAGAATATGAATATACTTTTACACACATAAAACATCTTAAGCATTTAAAGCGAAAATACATTATAAAAAAGTTCATGCATCTAAAATCATTTTTAAATTGTAATTATATTTTGCATTTAAAACAATTCTATAGCAGTTAAACACACATTTGTACATCTGAAACAAAAAATTATTGAACCTAAAACATTTTATTCCATTTAAAGCTAAAATAAAATTAAAATTAAAATTTGCAATTAAAACAATTATATAGCAGTTAAAATAAAAAAGATTACATCAAAAACAAAAAAAATATTGCACCTACATAACGATTTTCAATATATCATTTAAATGTATTGTATGCATATAAATTTTATTTATTGAATTTTGCAACATATCCCACGCCATAGTATTCCCATTGAACCGTGATCAAATGAAATAACGTCTATGTTTAGGCTCATGAATAATGGTTACCGATTATTTGGCGTCTTTCTCGTCTGTGATAGTAGACGACGGAAACCAGTATCTCCCCGGAAACAAGCTCATTTGCATACAATTGTTGACCGATATGACGCCATTTTTTTTCAAGCTGTCAGCTGGCCAGAGGCGTATAATTTCCAATGCCTTAGTTATTAGAAGGGCAATATCCTGATTCTTTCCCCTGAACTCGGAAAAGGGGAAAATTTCTCATGGGTATAAGTCAATGCATATTTAGCGTATGAATACATGATCTGTGTCAACCAGGCGCTTTCTCTTTAAGAGAATAGAACCGCACCGGAAAAGGGAAATCGAACACTAAAATTCTACTTATGCCATATGGCTTTACCCAGAGATAACATGCAAACAGTTATGAAATATTCTGCAATAATAAGTAATATTCAGCTTATTCCGTTAAGTCATTGATTTGGGAATGAAACGGAATAAGCTGCAATGGTATAAAATTCAGCTTATTCCGTATGGTTTTGCACCAAATCGATATATGCAAACTACATGTATTTAATTTAAAAAAATAAATAATAAAAAAACCCGAAATATTCTGCATAAATGAAATCTTTCATTTCTTGCATATCTTTCATTAGCCCCAAAGTATGCCATGCCCCTTTTCTCTATGGTATGGATCCCCAAAGAAAACCCTTTCAAGACACTAGGATGATACCATTCCTGCAATGCATGGAAAGAGTGTTTTTTTTTTTCTATTTGCAGCGGGTATATTGTTCCTTATTCTCTCCCCTATACGTTTTCTCCCCTGTAAGAAATCTTTCCATTCTTCCATATCTTTCATTACCCCAAAAGTATGCCATGCCCCTTTTCTCTATGGTATGGATCCCCAAAGAAGACCCTTTCAAGACACTGGGGGATACCACCCATGCAATGCATGGAAAGAATGTTTTTTTTTTCTCTTTGCAGCGGGTATATATTGTTCCCGATTCTCTCCCCATACGTTTTCTCCCCTTTACGTTTTCTCCCCTGTAAGAAATCTTTCATATCTTTCATTACCCCCAAAAGTATGCCATGCCCCTTTTCTCTATGGTATGGATCCCCAAAGAAGACCCTTTCAAGACACTTGGGGATACCTCCCTTGCAATGCATGGAAAGAATGTTTTTCTCTTTGCAGCTGGTATATATTTTTCCTGATTCTCTCCCCTATACGTTTTCTCCCCTATACGTTTTCTCTCCTGTAAGAAATCTTTTAATTTTTCCATATCTTTCATTACCCCAAAAGTATGCCATTCCCCTTTTCTCTGTGGTATGGATCCTCAAAGAAAAACCCTTTCAAGACACAGGGGGGATACCACCCCTGCAATGCATGGAAAGAATGTTTTTTTTTTTCTCTTTGCTGCGGGTATATATTGTTCCGGATTCTCTCCCGTATACGTTTTCTCCCCAGCAGAAAAAATAGTACCGTGTTAACAAGTCTGCAAGCGTCTGAATGACACTGATGAATAGAAAATAGAGCATTTGGTGGTTTTCTCAAATATAAAATTTGAGAAGAAATGACATCTCAAGCTCTGCCGCCAAATGAAATCAATAGGGCTTACATGCATGTAAAGGCCAACTCGCACCGCCTTGCCTGGGCAGGCTTAGACATTCTAAGCGGTTTACCAGTACTCATGTGGGGTTAGATTCAGCTCTGCGTGGTTGGCAGGGCTTGAGATGTTAGTTAATCTCAATGTCGGGTAAAAGTCCCACAAAACTGGAAGCGACGCCTGCAAAATGACCTGAACAGTGTTGACGGGAATGTTAAACCCCAATTCAAGCAAGCAAATACACTGTTGGTGTTTGAGTCATTGACGTTTTTCGGTAAATCGTCCATAGATCTGGATTTGCAGTTAATAATTAGCCTGTCTTCCTCCAATTTGTGAAGTGTCAATGTGGACATTCATCCATTATTGCATACATATAGAGAGTGTTTTTAAAATCAGCATTATTAACAAGATGTTGATCCTGATTGTTTGACTTGTTATGAACAGTCTACTCTGGATCTACATGTTTTGCATGGTTGAAATGGTTAACACAGACTTTTGTCTAATTTCCAACAGGTATGACAGGGACTTCTGAGCCTGTCTCGGAACATTGGGGACCAAGTGAAACAGGAGCTGCATGAGACACATTCTCGGTGAAACATCACAGTCACAAAACAATTTATCAACTTTAACCCCAAACTGTTCTACAAGATATTAGCCATTCTGGGTTGGAAACCAGTCATACCTAATGAAGGTAAGTGTATTATAGGTGAATGGATGCACCAGGGCCTAGTTGATGGTCAAAATGTTGACTGCATATGAATGCCCAAGCAAAGCCACATATAATATTATCTGGAATAGATCAGAGGTATGACGACTATTTCATCCCCCACCCATTTGGGCTTGAAGAAATAGATGAGCTGCATGATGCTTCCACACAGAGCTGAAACCGACTGCACGAGTACTGGTAAACCACTAAGAGGATCTAAGACTGCCAAGGCAAAGCAGTGCGAGTCGGACAGTCCATGCTTATAAGCCCTTTTGGTTTCATTGGGCGACAGGGTTTGAGATGTCATTTCATCTCAATGCGAGGTAAAAACCGCACAAAGTTGGCAACAACGTCTCCAAAATTACGTGTACCGTGTTGACGCCTTCGTCCGGATGTTAACCCTCAAATCAAACAAACAAAATACTATCACCCGACTTTAAATTTTATAGTGATGATTTTACTAACACTAATGTGGCATAAGATAACTTATCACTATAAAATTTAAAATCTGGAGAGTTACTTTTCAAAAATACCACCGCCTATTGGGGCTTGCCCCCGCCCTTGAAGGCTTTGTGAAATGGATGGATGGACCGACAGCTGGATCCATCTATGGCAGAGCTGCAAGAGTGAGTATGGGTTAACTGCAAAGATAATTCAAGTATGCTCAAGAAAGATAATTTAGGTATGCTCAAGAAAAGTGATTTTGAGTTCTGGCTGCCCCAATAATTAAGTTTATTAACTAACATGCAGTTATACATGTACATAAAGATAGAAATAGTTACTGCAGGACTTGAACATCGATTCTTTGCTCTCAGATCAGACGGGGCCTGATTAATCCTAATCCACTGCCTGGGTGCCCGATACAAGTCTAAATTTTGGCTGGGCAAGAGGCCAAGAGTTTTTTTTTATTTCACATGCCCAGAAAAATATATAGGACATAACAAATAAGAAGAAATATGGTAATTCTAAGCTATTTTCAAGATGTTGTGGAATGCCGGGCAAGTGGTTGAAAGTTTGATCTGTCAGGCCCTGGATCATGTGGATCAGATAAAAAAAGCCCACAGATTTGAAAGCAATGGCACCAAAACTATTGTTGCTATTAATGCTAAACCTCAACAAACAGATCTTTAAGAGAATTTCTAAAATATATTTGATAAATATGATCAGTGAGCTGTTATAAGATTAAACTAGTGTTAATGTAATAGAAGACTGTGATTTTTTTTTGTTTTTGTTTTGTTTTGTTTGTTTTTTTACCTCATTAGTTTTCACTGAAAATCAGGCTTGACATTTCATCTGAATTGTCTGCCAAATAGATTATTCACATGCAATGTCATGCCTTTCATCACGTAAACATGTCCGTGAAATGAAGACCCCCCTAAACCCCACTTTATATAGAGAAAACTTGGGTTTACGGGGGTATTCATTATTTTTCTTATTCCTGCTCAAAGACATAGGTTGTGGGTACTCGTTAGAATCGCCTCACTGAGGCGGTTCTAACGAGCATCCTCAACCTATGTTTTGAGTATTTACAAAAAAAATATCAAGGATTTTCATCAGAAAAACAGCCATTTTGGAGATGTGAAAAATGCGCTATGTCGTACGGGTGTGTTATCGTAATGTTTCCACTGAAAAATGAAAAAAAAAAAAAAAGCAAACAAAAAAAAAAAAAAAAACAATTAATGACATATACTTTGAAAATGCTGTCTTTTTCTTATTAATATTACTAAATCCACTCATAAGATATACCATAAAAATCCTAAAATTTTTGACACTTTGAGGAGGTAATGGTTGTTTGCTTTGAGGTGCAACGTCCCCTTCAACACTTTTAAGGTTATTTTGGAGGCATTGCTTCCAATTTTGTGAGACTTTTACCCACCACTGAGATGAAATGACATCTCAAGCCCTGTTGCCCAATGAAACCAATACAGTTTATTTTCATGGGCGGTCCAACTCACACCACTTTTCTGGGCATGCACAGAACCTCTAAGCAGTTTACCAGTACCCATGTGTGGTCGGTTTGAGCTCTTCGTAGAAGCATCATGCAGCCCAATCGATTTCTTCAAGCCGTGATGGGATTAGATCAGAGAAGTTACTCGAATTGTAAAATTTTAACAAATTTGTTTCATGATCCAGCAAAGAGTCCAAGTGGTGCACACAGAATAGTAAACAGTGCAGACCCTGGTCAGACTGGATCTGGGTCTGCACTTTTTGTCTGTCTGTCTGTCCGAATATTCAGGTTCATAATGATAGATTTTTCACTTTATTTGAGGTTTTGTTTTCCCTATCATTGGAGGGTGTGGTGGGGGGATCTTTTTGCTGGGATTCTGTTGGTGTCTGCATTTTGGCTGTTTGAAGCACTTTAATAGTTCTCCTGAACCAACAGATGGCATGCATATATGCATGTAACTTTAAGCCGTCATGTTTGTTCACCTTCACCTTATTCACAAGGTGCTCATATTTTGTACTTATCATGCTTGCCATTGCATCATACATGGACCTAAAATTTCAACAATAGATTTGTATGACATTTACCTCAGTTTATAGGTCAAACACACACGCACAAAAATAATTTTGGGTAAAATATATCCTCAAGTGAACAGATTTGTTGTTATCTGTGGTATATGTCATTGAAACCTTCCAAATGTTAGATTATGCTAAGAATTGGTGCAATATAGAACATGTATTACAAATAGCCGGAGCACAGCATTCCCTACAATTTACACGTGTGCCTAGCGAAGACTCAGATAAGCCTATGCATCCACACAGTCTGATCAGTGTATTTGTTGTGCACTCAAAGGATAGCTGAGGGCCCAATGCTCCATCATGCAGCAAGAGAAATCTCTGGTCAGAGTATATGGATGGGCAGGCTGATTTGATTCTTCACTGGGAGCACATGGACATTGTAGGAAATGCTGTGCCCCGGCGCAGATATCAAAGCTTTGATTTTGGTGATCTTCTCTTTTCATGACCAAATGATGATGCAAAGCTTACTAATTTTGCCTTGTCTGCACCATATCTCATACAACAATGGCTGAATCTGACAAGACTTGATTGGATTTTAGAGGCTATTTACTACAGTAAAGGCTGTTATGGTGGCCACCACTGTTAAGCAAGTAACCTGCCTAATGCAATCATGCTTTTGGTTTACGATAAAGGCAAATGCATTAAGATTGACATGTATTAAGCGAGTATATGTCCTAAGCAAGCACACTTTGGTTATCCCCTAGGTGCTTGCTTAATACGGGATGGGCTTTTTTTTAGGTTTCTCGAATTTATAGATTGCTTAATTTTTGCATGTACCATAATGATACTCACTACTCAGTATTGGGTCATTCAGGCCTAAGCAAACAGTGCAGGCATAGATCAGACTGCTCATGAAGCAGTCTGATCAGGGTCTCCACTGTTTGCCATTCTGACTCCACTTTTTGGACTCCTTGCTGGATCGCGAAACAAATTTGCTAACATTTCAGGAGAATTTATTCAATTAAGGTGTCTCACTTTTTTTTGGAGTTTTACAGTATGCACCTTCAAAGTCCAAGTGGTTGTAACAGTCATACTGTAGAACTTCGATGACTCGAACACCGATGGCTCGTTTACCATGGCTGAGTCGAACCCATTCTTGAGCCCCTAGCGAAATCCTCTACATAAGAAATAGTGGGGGATAATTATGTAGATTTTTGTCTTTTATCTTGCAAATGTATGCTGTGTGTACTCATTTGAATCGCCTCGATGAGGCGATTCTAATGAGTACACATAGCATACATTTACATTATAGAACACCGAAAAGATGTCTAAAAGTATCTCGTTATGCTTCCTGGCAGTAACCTCAGTGGCTCGAACAACCCCTGTCTCGAACAGATTTTCGAGGTCCCAAAGGTGTTCGAGCCATTGAAGTTCGACTGTATTTATGGTTGGGATGGGATGGGAGGATGCAGTTTTCTTCTGAAAACATTTCTAGTCTTTGTTATGGTCACATGTATACAGTCGAACTTCAATGACTCGAACACCTTTGGGACCTCGAAAATCTGTTCGAGACTGGGGTAGTTCGAGCCACTAAGGTTACTGTCAGGAGGCATAATGAGATACTTTTAATCATCTTTTCGGTGTTCTACAATGAAAATGTATGTTGTGTGTACTCATTAGAATCGCCTCATCGAGGCGATTCTAATGACTAGACACAGCATACATTTGCAAGATAAAAGACTAGAATTATCCCCCACTACTTCTTATATAGAGGATTTCGCTGGCGGCTCAAGAATGGGTTCGACACATCCATGGTAAACGAGCCATCGGTGTTCGAGCCATCGAAGTTCTACTGTATTTATTTTGTTCTGTTCCTTATTTTCTTTTTTAGCTCACCAGAGCCGAAGGCTCCGGGGGAGCTTATAGTATAGGCATTGGTCCTTCGTCCGTCGTGAGGACTGGGTCACATGCCCAATATGGCCGCCATGCCCATATATGGTAAAAACCTTTAAAAATCTTCTTCTCAAGAACCGAATGGCTGATGATCTTGAAAATTGGTATGTAACATCCGGGACTCTGGCCCTACCAATTTTGTTCAAATGATGATCTTTGGTTGACCTTGACCTGTTTTATGTCAAGGTCAAAATTTGGTCACTTAGATATTTGTATGGAAAAATGGCAAAACAGTGGATATTTCTGATTGTATATTAGCTGGTGGTATCAAAAATGGTATTTACTATCAGCTAAATGGAAGTTTATCAGTTCCAAAGGTCAAGGTCATTTACTGACCTTTGTCCAGGCGGGCTCAGATTCAGTATTTTTATCTTCTTCTTCACCTAAACTACTTGGCCAATTGAAACCAAATTACATGTGGAGCCTCTATGGAATGAGGTAACGAAAGTTTGTTCGCGAGGACTGGGTCACATGACCAATATGGGCCGCCATGCCCATATATTGGAAAAACCTTTAAAAATCTTCTTCTCAAGAACCGAATGGCCGATGATCTTGAAACTTGGTATGCAGCATCAGAGACTCTGGCCCTACCAAGTTTGTTAAAATGATGACCTTTGGTTGACCTTGACCTGTTTTATGTCGAGGTCAAATTTGGTCACTTAGACATATGTATGGAAAAATGGCAAAGTAGTGTATATTTCTGATTGCCTGGTAGGCTGTGACATCAAAAATGATATTTGCATTTAGCTGAATGGAAGTTTATCAATTCCAAAGGTCAAGGTCATTACTGACCTTTGTCTTGGATGGCTCAGATTCAGTATTTTTATCTTCTTCTCCAGTATAAGAGCTGTGCTGATTGAAACCAATTTACATGAAAAGCCTCTATGGGGGTGAGGCAATTAAACATTATTCTTGGTATTGTTGTCACATGACCAAGATGGGCCCCTTGCCTGTATGTGGTATAAACCACATGACCTCTGGTGAGCGTAGTGGCCCATTGGCCTCTTGTTTAAAAATCTGTTCCAATTTTTGTTACAGGTTCAGCATGGAAAAAAACCCACATACAGTTTAATACAGAGAAACCTTGCTTTAACCAGTAGCTAACAGCTGACAGCCTATGTGGCCCTACTACCCACTGAAAGAAAAAGGACTGAATTATTTAATGCCTAGAACTTCTTGATGGCAGCTATGTTTTTGAACACTGGATCATGACTGACAATAATTTGTTTGTTTGATTTGAGGTTTAACAACACTGTAAAGGTCATTTTGGAGACATTGCTTCCTATTTTGTGGGACTTTTAGCCGACATTGAGATGAAATGACACCTCAAGCCCTGCTGCCCAATGAAATCAATAGGGTTTATAAGCATGGACGGTCCGACTCGCACTGCTTTGCCTGGACAAGCTTAGATCCTCTTAGCGGTTTACCAGTACTCGTGTGCGGGTCGGTTTCAGCTTTGCGTGGAAGCATCATGCAACCCATCTATTTCTTCAAGCCCCGATGGGCGGGGGCCGTTGACTGACAATAAAGAATGGAAGAAAGATCAATAGCTTTTGAGTAGTTTAGGCGTTAACATTAATATATTTTAACAGCCAGAAAAGTGAAATAGAAGATGGTGATGACACGGACTTGTTTGGACATTCGCAATTCCCCCGCCCATAGGGGCTTGAAGAAATATATGGGCTGCATGATGCTTCCACGCAGAGCTGAATCCGGCCCGCACACTAGTACTGGTAAACCGCTTAGAGGATCTAAGCCTGTCCAGGAACTGCGGTACGAGGCGGACCGTCCATGCTAATAAACCCTATTGGTTCAATGGGTGACAGGGCTTGAGATGTCATTTAATCTCAATATCGGGTAAAAGTCCCACAAAATTGGAAGCAGCGTCTCCAAAATGACCTTTACAGTGTTGATGGGGTTTTTAAACCTCAAATCAAACAAAAAACAACAACAAAAGAAGTGAAATTCCTATATATTAAGACTACCTTTCAGACTCATTAAGACTACTTTTGAACAGTCCCAACAATGATGTCTATCTTGAAAACATGCCTGATATATTGACCTACTTTAACCCCTACTTTAATAGGGTTAACAAGGGTACATATAAATATTATTTTTCTTACATGTTAACTGCTCAAAAACAATGATTGTGGGTACTCGTTACATCTGCCTGGTCGAGGCGGTTCTAACCAGCACCCACAATCTGTTTTGTGGAGAAATATATAAAAATATCAGCCTGAGGGTTTTTTTATTTGAAAATTTTCATTTTTGTTGAAAAAAATTGATATACTTGAAAAGGCATATTTTCATAATGTTACATAATAGGACACAGGCTGTAGAAAGTATGTGATGAAAACTGAAGCCTTTTAAATAAGTGTTTAAAAGAAGAATAAGTTACGAGTTTTAAGCATGTCTGAACAGTTCAATTTCGATGTACTAGACAAATTCATTCATGGATCAATTTTTATGCCCTGCCACAAAATATATATAGCCATCACAACTGCTTTCATTTATAAGCTTTCTAGACATGATTAAGCTTTTTGGACAGGTTATCTTAGTACTCAGTCATGTTTACAATGGAAAAATTGTGCAAAAATCGAACTTCAAGAGGTCAGTTCGGCCTATGATCACTCACCTGAGTCCAGGCCCCAAGTATCTGTGATTGAAGGAATCTGACCAAACTTGCATTGTTCCATTACTAGGATGGGGAAAACAGCCATTAGGTTTTGGTGACCGTGACATTATTTTCAATGGCACAGGCCTCAAAAACTGTAAATGTCAAACCAAAAGTGGCGTGTCTGCCTCCTATGAATCAATGAAATTCAGTCAAACTTGGTATAGCATTGGTACAATATATCATTGTCACTTTACAAAGATTTGATTAGATTTTGATAACCTTGACCCTTATATTCAAGATTACAGGCCCTAAAAAACTGTAAAATTTGTCTTTTCCCATCCTATCTCGTGAATAAATTGATAAGATATTTTATCATATGACGTCGCGTCTGAGAGTGTAATAACGCCATGTATTATTTTCGATAATCCACTAGTGGATTAAATATGCAAATTAGCTAGATACGTCTCGTAACGTTACATATACGGCGTCCTTAACGATGTCGCGTTTACTAATGGTGGAATATTGACATTGTTTGTGAAATAAACGTGAATAAAAAGCGTTTTAAATGTCATATGATAAATAGAATCTTGCATTCGTGCTCATGTATTACTGAATTTATTAAACTCGTTGAGGAAAAGGGATAAAATGCTCGGCAAAGCCTCGCATTTTATCCCTTTTCCTCAACTCATTTTATAAATTCAATAATACATGAGCACTCATGTAAGATCCTCTATGTCAAACTTGGTACAGTATATCATTGAACCTATCAGAGATTTCATTAGCTTTTGGTGGTCTTGACCTTATTCTCAAGGGCACATGCCCTCAAAACTGTCAATTTTGGGACAGAAATGGCTTGTCAGCACCATGAACGAATTGTTGAAATTTGCTCAAACTTTGTACATTATGCCACTGCAACTTACCAAAGATTTTAGTAGATATTGGTGACATTGGCCTTATTTTCAAGGCCACAGGTGCCTGAAAACCACCCATTTTAGCTTGTCTGCGCCCTATGTGAACAAATTCTTTAAGTCTGCTCAAACTTGGTGCAACATGTTAATGCAACATTCCAAAGATCAGATTAGATCTTGTTGACCTTGAACTTATTAATGTTTCAAGTGCACTGCGTTGGGAAAGTGTAAAAAAATCTGCGTTGAAACCAAAATGGCCAGGCCTTTTATTTTATGTGTAGCATTGCTCCAATCATATCCGTGTGGTCAAACATTGCCCTGCTTTAGGGGGTCACTTAAAATGTTCTTGCCGAATACCAGAAGGCCCGCGCTTTTGGTATTCATGCGTAGTACTTATTGATGATCTAGACCTCTACCAACATTGATCAAATTTAAGCCCTGGGGCAAAAACGAACCTTCCACAGGAGTTTTTTTTTTTAAATAGACAATAGCTTTGATATTTGGTATGCATCAAATGAACTCTACCACTGACACTTCGGTAAAAATGACTCACTCCAAGGTTCACATATTGTACACAGATTAATTTATGGGAAAAAAAACCTTAAGATATTCTTTTATCTAATGACATCGTTGATTAGCAGTGGATAACATCGTGTAATAAAAAGTCATGGATATATTGTCAAATTTAAAGGCGATAAAATCCAATTTAAAATGGCCATATGATAAACAGGATCTTACACTCGTTGTCATTTCATATGAATTGATCACTCATGTAAGATCCCCTAATTATGAAACATAAAACACGAGCTGCTTGTCATTTACCACATTGGTACTCTATGACGTAGGACCATCCTGTCAATCAATCCTAACAACAATCTTGAAGCAGTCCGCTTGTGTTCAATTCATTACTATAATACTAAGGATTCAGGATTGGCTAGCTATGGTGATGGATATAGGACCATCAGTGTCCTTGTTACAATGGCTGTTACAACTGTAAACTTGTAAAGTTCTTAAATGAGTGAGTGAGTGTTTTAGTTTTACGTCCCACCAACAGCCAAGGTCATATGGAGACGGGACCTCGGTTTAAAGGCTCATCCGAAAGTCTGGAGAAGCCCGGGATCGAACCTGCGACCCATGGTAAAGTTCTTAAATAAAGTATTTGGTCAGTCTTAGCCTAATTGTATGCTGTTTTGAATTTGAAAGTTATATTTAAATAAACGTCTTTGTATCATCACTACTTGTACATGTATCTTTCAATAATTTTGCATCAGTTGGGACTGAATGAATATCTCCTAAAAAGGGGTATACTTCAGGTGCAAGGAATACTCTGCAGAACTGATAAGTATGGGGTGTGCAACTTTTCTGGGCCAGACTTCATGTAAACTTTGTTTGCTATGGGGTGCGGTTTTACTATTTAATACAATTTCAAGATATCTATAATTTTATTATAGATATCTATATATCAAATTATAGATGTCTATAATTAACATTATTGATTTCTATAATTATCAATATTTTTGATATCATAAAATGTAATCAGTGATATGAAATATATATTTCTTGATATTTTTAATTCCTTAGCATATATAAATATCTAAAAATCCAATTATAAGTATCTAATAATATTGATATCCTATATTTTTATTAAAGATATCTATAAATCAATTTATAGATATCCAAAAATCAAAATATAGATATCCATAAATCAAATTACAGAAATCTATAATAGAATTATAGATATCTATAATTAACATTATTGGTATCTATAATTATCAGTACTTTTGATATCATAAAATGTAATCAATGATATGAATTATATATTTCTTGATATCTATAAATTTGTTTTATGATATCTACTTTTCTTTTGCATATATAGATATCTAAAAATCAATATTTGATATCTATATATCAAATAATAGATATGCATAAAGGAAACAGGATTCTGATTCAGTCCCTTATCTCAGAATTATGTGCCCTTTAAAGACAAACGTGTTGGCCATATGTTTAGCATAGGCGGTTAAATAGTACCGTTCATGTCTCAGCAAATTCTCCTACAGCATTTGATCCTGGACTTCGAAACTTAGCAACACAGTCCAGACATGCATTGAACCTTTGCATAGAGGAAACAGGATTCTGATCTAACCCCATTGAAATACTCGTCTTGTGAGGCATATGGTGTGTGCAATCATCATCCCTAGTGATTATCGAGTTTTTTTTTTTTTTTTTTTTTATCTTTTAATATGTCACCGTCACGAAGTGTGAAGGCCAAATCATTAGGAAAACATGTCCGTAAGAAACAATTTTATATATTATCATACTGACTTGTTACTTTTAATATCGTCATAATTATTCATGCCATTTAACCATTAACCGACTGACGCTTATGACCCACCAAAAGGGTTGACGCGTCGTTAAACACGAAATCATCATCATCAACCGTAAGAAACAATGGCGTCCAACATGGTGTCAGAAAATGATAAATATTAGGTGAAAATGATAACATCTTTATTATTTCTGCTTTTAACATAGAGTGTGGGTGCTCGTTAGAACCGCCTCAATGAGGCGGTTCTAACGAGTACCCACAATCTATGTTTTTGAGCAGAAATAAGGCAGATAATGTATACCCCCGTAAACCCCACTTTTCTCTAT
This sequence comes from Lucinisca nassula, assembly GCA_963580285.1. NCBI lineage: Eukaryota > Metazoa > Mollusca > Bivalvia > Lucinida > Lucinidae > Lucinisca > Lucinisca nassula. The sequence continues at coordinate 16,402,731 of OY757012.1, read as the reverse complement.
ATTAAGTGGGGTTTAGGGGGGTCCTCGTTTCACGGACTTGTTATCGTATTGTAGTTTTGCACTTATCCATATGTCACACTTTATTTGATACTATTCTTGTCTCTGCAACTCATCCTACAGTATTGGATGCAGGACATTGAAACTTGCGACATTCATTGAACATACAGTAGAACTTCGATCGCTCGAACACCGATGGCTCGTTTACCATGGCTGAGTCGAACCCGTTGAGCCCCTAGAGAAGTCCTCTACATAAGAAATGGTGGGAGATAACTTAGGAGATTTTCGTCTTTTATCTTGCAAATGTATGCTGTGTGTACTCATTAGAATCGCCTCGATGAGGCGATTCTAATGAGTACACACAGCATACATTTTCATCACAGAACACCGAAAATTTGCCCAAAAGTACCTCGTTACGCCTCCTGACAGTAAGCTTCATTGGCTCGAACTACCCCTGTCTCGAACAGATTTTCGAGGTCCCAAAAGTGTTCGAGCCATTGAAGTTCGACTGTACGTATAAAGGAAGCAGGATGCTGATTAAGTCCTTATTGCAGAATTATGTCCCCCTGAATGACATTTTGGTCATGCATGTGTGTGTAGCATAGGAGGTTAAATAGGACTGTTCGTGTCTCTGCAATTTCTCCTGTATACAGTATTTGATGCCGGATTTTGAAACTAACAACACAGTTCAGACACTAAACATGTACATAAAAGAAATGTTTAACTGCAGAATTATGATCCAGCACATTATCACAGGTTAAATAGTACTTTTTGTTTGTCCACAACTCCTGTAATATTTGGTGCTGGATATTGAAACCTCCAACTCATTTTAGACATGCATTTAGGATATGCATACAGGAACCAGAATTTTGATCCAGCCCCTTATTGCAGAATTATGCCCCCTGGAACGATGTATACATTTTGGCCATGTGGTTCTTGCCCATTCAGTTTCTAGAATGTGTGCATGGCTACTGCATATGTCAAACAAATTTCTCATCTAGTGAGGCATATGGCAGGGACACTCATCACCTTAAGTGATTGTCAACTATTGCACCAAGAGTGTACAATGCGATGTCGCAAAGAAGGCAATGCCTTAATTTCATAATAATAATAATAATAATAATAATAATAATGATATAACAAACATTCTAATGCGCTTGCGTATTTAACGCGACGACTGAATGATAACATAAAAAATTAGCGACAGTATATTCTGCGATATACTGTCGGAAACCCGACGTCATCACGTAACGTCGCCTTTCATTGGCTTGCATTTGGTTTTACGCAGCTCACCGCGCTTGCCGCCTTCTGCAACATAACACTGGCCCCGTCAAGCGATTTTGGTACTTATCGCCTCTGCGAGCAGCGACGGTTCAGGCGAGCCTGCGCATCCGCGCAGTCTCGCCAGAACCTTCGCTGCTCGCTCATACAAGCAGTGAATCAAGAGGCACCTTCAGACAGAAAGCCATATCTCTGGCCCTTCTGAATGGCTGGGCATGCGCAGTTAAAATTTGTCATGACGTAATGCTCGAAGACACAAATTCGCTTGGCGGGGCTCATACAATTGTTAACTTAACAACCGAGTAAGTGCATTAGAATGGGGATAAATGTATTGAAAATTGTCTTATTTGGGAGGTAAATCGCAAATTACATTTTACGGCTCCGCTAACGCGTCGCCGTAAAGAAAAACCTCCGATTTACCTCCCCAAATGAAAATTTTCAGTACAGTTATCCCCTAAATTTATGTCCTCCGCCTTTGTTGTCAAGTTATTTATCACCGCCCTGTCCCTTACATCACGAAAACACGCCTATATAATTTTGACCCCTTTAAATCCCACTTTTATATAGTAAAGCTGGGGTTTACAGGGGTATTCATTATTTTTCTTCCTTCTACTCAAAGACATAGATTGTGAGTACTCGTTAGAACCGCCTCACCGAGGAGACATATGAAAAATATCAGAGCTTTTATCGAAACTTTTCATTTTTTGGCGGTAAAATATTCCATTATATTTGAATAGGCGTGGTGCACGTACCAACATTGTTTTTGTCAATAAATCTTCCGTTACGATAACGCATCCGTGTGACCGATTGATTGATTGCGTTGGGGCTTAACGACACGTCAACACTTGTGGGTCATTTTGTGTCGTCTCTTAGAGAAAGGGAGGAAAGAGACAGAAGTGACAGTAGAGAATATATAAATGTAGGATCGGCGAGAAAGTGGAAACTGCATGGAAGATACACGGTACCTTTGCTTCATTCAACCGCTCGCGCAACCGTGTGACATAGTGCATTCTTTCATTCTTAACCCAAACTACATCTGAAAATGTCGTCTGCTTATCTCGGCTGCTGATTTCAAGATTTTTGCAAACTTTTTTAAGAATATTTTTGCATACAGGCAAACAGTGTGGGCCCAGATCAGACTGATCTGGGCCCACGCTGTTTGCAAAAAAAAAAAAAAAAAAATACTTTTAAGGTAATCGTCAGACGGCAAAGCAGACGACAATTGTCGTGATTGGCATTTTCTGGGTTAAAAACGAATATTTTTCCGATGAAAGTTCATCCTATTTTTCTTATTTTTATACTCCAAGCTTAAGTGTTCATTGCTCCTTTTTGGTAAGGTTTGGTTATTCTGAGTCACCACCTGTTTGGGAAAGAGCTCCTGACTCGGTTAATCTGTTGTCCGTTCTGTTTACTGTCGTCCCCCCATGTTTTGACTTCTTTCCCAAGAAATAGCGTTGGAAGAAGTTGGGATCTGTTTTTATCGGTTACTGATCGTTTCTCTTTTTAATTTTCTCTAGATAAAGTGAGGTTTAGAGGGGTGTTCATTGCACGGACTTGTTGGTGTGATGGATAATACATTGCGAGCTTAAAGATGCTCGGAATACACGGTTGCATTTAGTCCCCGCGGTACACAGATCAAGATTTTGTGAAAGTCTATTCTTGTACACTAAAATTACAGACAACCTTTGCAGTCAAATATACATTATATCAAATATAGTTATGCACCTTGATACATGTACTGATGGGTATTTTTTGAAATATTTTCTAATAAAGGATTTGTCATTTTATGCCAATTACTCCGATGAAATGTCAAGTCCTGTTTTTTGAGGGAAAAAAAAATATCAACAATTTGTCGTCTGCTGAGTTAGCTCAGAGAGAGTGGTAAAGTTTGATATGATATATTTAACGATGTAGATCCAGATCGGATGGCTTCTGCAAAGTCGGGGGGTGATAAGGGTTAAATATATTCTGCATGTACAGTATGGTACAGATAAACTCATTTCGAAAACATGTCTTTGAAATATATTGGGAAAAAAATTACCACCAAAAAAAAAAAAAAAAAATAAATTCAGATAAAAAAACCCTGATATTTTTCATATTTCTGCTCCAAGCATAGATTGTGGGTACTCGTTAAAACCGCCTAGGCGGGGCAGTTCTTTCGAGTACCTCCACTCTACTATTTTGAGAGATTGTGTGTACTCGTAAGAACCGCCTCGGTGAGGCGGTTCTTACGAGTACCCACAATCTATGATTTTTAGCAGAAATAATAAAAAGAAAGGATACTCATGTAAACCTCAATTTTACTATATAAAAGTGGGGTTTAAGGGGGTAAAAATTATATAGGCGTGTTTTCGTGATGCTCGTCGGACCAAGATGAATGGACATCTGACAATATACCCTCCGTGTTTTGCCATGGCAGACAAGTGCCCATCCAGTCCCTTCTGAAGATACCCTTAAAGGGAAATACAGTGCAGTGCCTCTAAAATTAAGACTTATTCTGCTTTTAAAAACACATCTTTAAGGAATGTTTAGTTCATGTCGCGGGATAGCCTAAAAATTCATGCCATAGTCAACGCCGAAAAAAAACTACATCTGAAAAATATCGTCTGCTTATGTCGTCTGCTGAATGTTTTTTGCAAACTTTAAAAAAAAAATTGCATACAGGAAAACAGTGTGGGCCGAGATCAGAGTTTGGTCTGGGTCCACACTGTTTGAAAAAAATTAATTTTAAGATACCCGGCAGACGGCAGAGCAGACGACAATTGTCGTGATAGCCACTTTATGGGTTAAAATCGTCACGATATCAAGTCTATGCAATGCACTCCATGTTAACCCTTTTCGTACCAAATGGAATCTACTTTTTTGTATAAAGCAGGAGTCCATTTTAAAATTCAGGGGTGTCAGGTTGTGTTTTCTTCAAAATTGATTTGGAAAATGGCTGAACTTTTAGCAAACAGTGGAGGCCCTGATCAGACGCCGCGTTCTGCGGCGTCTGATCTGGGCCTGCACTGTTTGCCAGGGTACCCATTTAGGGGGTTCTGGTCTGAAATGGGTTCAACCCCACTGTATATAGAGACAAGTTGGGTTACGTTTACATTTATTACTTTGTGATACTTTATCATTACTTTCTTTTCTAAAACATAGATTGTTAGTTTTCGATAGAAATACTTCACTGAAAAGGTTCGAACCAGACCAAGACGGGGCTACGCAGCTGACTCTAGAACACCAGGTCTTTCAATCTGCCCGGGTCACACGACAGACACTAATATCTGCAACGGAAGGACACGTTGCTTTTTTTTCTCCGGGTCATCAGGTTTTCGCATCTGATTAACTCGATATAAGTGAAAATATATTAAGCATGACAGAAAGGCCCATGTCCTGTTTACGAACCCAACATTCGATATTGCGACAGTATAAAACAATATGCAGTTACATGTATTTCATAACAGCTTGGAGTATAGTCAAACCTATTCTTACATGCTTTTCAATGAAATATAGAGATTTCTCAGTGAAATCGAAAACGACATTGTCACTGTTTCCAAACAGTGACAGATATCAATTTTATTTTTCACTGTTTGGGACTACTTTTTTTCTCCAAATCTAATCTTGTGGTCAGGTTTTTCATTGTCAGATGATTGAAAATTAATGAACTGTATTAGAATTGACGCTAAGCCCGTTCACGCGTCACGAGGACGTTAATGACGTCATTTTCGACGCTGACGTCAAGTATTTTGTCGCCCGACGTTATATCTGTCAAATTAATCCCTCAATTATTTCAGTAGCCATTCATTGAAATGCCATCCCAGGCGATTTCGCAGGTGCAAACTCTTAGTTTACACACAATATTATGCCCAGTAAATACGTGGAACGCCACCACATTGACGCGAAACGACCAGGAACAAAATTAGTTTACCCTGAAGGTGAGTGGCACGATTAGTGATGCTAAATGTTTGTTTTAGTGTTCAATCGGTGAAATAAAAATAGATCTTACACTTAAACTCGGTGCTGTGGATTACCTAATGCACTACTGCCCTCGTCATAAGACATTTATTTCATTGCAGTTTGGAGTATAGCCAAACCTATTGCCCCTCAGTGCTGTGGATTACCTGACGAACAATTGCCCTCGCTCTAAGACATTTATTTTATGGCAGTTTGGAGTATAGTCAAACCTATTACCCCTCAGTGCTGTTGATTACCTGATTCACAATATCCCTCGTCCCAAGACATTTATTTTATGGCAGTTTTGAGTATAGTCAAACCTATTACCCCTCAGTGCTGTTGATTACCTGATTCACAATATCCCTCGTCCCAAGACATTTATTTTATGGCAGTTTGGAGTATAGTCAAACCTATTACCCCTCAATGCTGTTGATTATCTGATTCACAATTGCCCTTGTCCCAAAACATTTATTTTATGGCAGTTTGGAGTATAGCCAAACCTATTACACATCAGTGCTGTGGACTACATGATGCACAATTGCCCTTGTCCTAAGACATTTATTTTTTGGCAGTTTGGAGTATAGTAAAACCTATTACCCCTCAGTGCTGTTGATTACCTGATTCACAATTGCCCTTGTCCTAAGACATTTATTTTATGGCAGTTTGGAGTATAGCCAAACCTATTACACATCAGTGCTGTGGCCTACCTGATGCACAATTGCCCTTGTCCTAAGACATTTATTTTTTGGCAGTTTTGAGTATAGTCAAACCTATTACCCCTCAGTGCTGTTGATTACCTGATTCACAATTGCCCTTGTCCTAAGACATTTATTTTATGGCAGTTTGGAGTATAGTCAAACCTATTACCCCTCAGTGCTGTTGATTACCTGATTCACAATTGCCCTTGTCCTAAGACATTTATTTTTTGGCAGTTTGGAGTATAGTCAAACCTATTACCCCTCAGTGCTGTTGATTACCTGATTCACAATTGCCCTTGTCCTAAGACATTTATTTTATGGCAGTTTGGAGTATAGTCAAACCTATTACCCCTCAGTGCTGTTGATTACCTGATTCACAATTGCCCTTGTCCTAAGACATTTATTTTTTGGCAGTTTGGAGTATAGTCAAACCTATTTCACATCAGTGCTGTGGATTACCTGATGCACAATTGCCCTTGTCCTAAGACATTTATTTTATGGCAGTTTGGAGTATAGTCAAACCTATTACCCCTCAGTGCTGTTGATTACCTGGTGCACAATTGCCCTCATCCCAAGACATTTATTTTATGGCAGTTTGGAGTATAGTCAAACCTATTACCCCTCAGTGCTGTTGATTACCGGATGCACAATTGCCCTCGCTCTAAGACATTTATTTTATGGCAGTTTAGAGTAAAGTCAAACCTATTACCACTCGGTGCTGTTGATTACCTGGTGCACAATTGCCCTCGCTCTGAGACGTTTATTTTATGACAGTTTAATGTATAGTCAAACATGTTACCCCTCAGTGCTGTTGATTACCTGATGTATACCGGCCCCGATAGCTCAGTTGGTAGAGTGTCCGCTCCGGGAAACGGGAGGTCTCGGGTTCGATCCCGGGCCGCGACATACCAAAGTCGTTAAAAATGGTACTAGCTGCTCCTGGCTTGGCACTCAGATTTACAGGGTAGGGCTAGGACTGGTCGATCCAGTGTCAGGATAATGTGACTGGGTGTGGTATCATGTAATGTGTCTGGGACATGATACTTCAGTGAGGCAGCACTATAAACGTGGGCATTGAGCTCCCTGTCGCAACCAGACACCGTCGTGATATGACTGAAAAATTGTTGAAAGCGACGTTAAACCCGAATTCACACACACACACACACACATTACCTGATGCACAATTGCCCTCGCTCTAAGACATTTCTTTAATGCCAGTTTAATGTATAGTCAAACCTATTACCATTCGGTGCTGTTGATTACCTGATGCACAATTGCCCATGTCCCAAGACATTTATTTTATGGCAGTTTGGAGTATAGTCAAACCTATTACCCCTCAGTGCTGTTGATTACCTGATTCACAATTGCCCTTGTCCTAAGACATTTATTTTATGGCAGTTTGGAGTATAGCCAAACCTATTTCACATCAGTGCCGTGGACTACCTGATGCACAATTGCCCTTGTCCTAAGACATTTATTTTATGGCAGTTTGGAGTATAGCCAAACCTATTTCACATCAGTGCCGTGGACTACCTGATGCACAATTGCCCTTGTCCTAAGACATTTATTTTATGGCAGTTTGGAGTATAGTCAAACCTATTACACATCAGTGCTGTTGATTACCTGATGCACAATTGCCCTCGTCCCAAGACATTTATTTTATGGCAGTTTGGAGTATAGTCAAACCTATTTCACATCAGTGCCGTGGACTACCTGATGCACAATTGCCCTTGTCCTATGACATTTATTTTATGGCAGTTTGGAGTATAGTCAAACCTATTTCACATCAGTGCCGTGGACTACCTGATGCACAATTGCCCTTGTCCTATGACATTTATTTTATGGCAGTTTGGAGTATAGTCAAACCTATTTCACATCAGTGCCGTGGACTACCTGATGCACAATTGCCCTTGTCCTATGACATTTATTTTATGGCAGTTTGGAGTATAGCCAAACCTATTTCACATCAGTGCCGTGGACTACCTGATGCACAATTGCCCTTGTCCTATGACATTTATTTTATGGCAGTTTGGAGTATAGTCAAACCTATTTCACATCAGTGCTGTTGATTACCTGATGCACAATTGCCCTCGTCCCAAGACATTTATTTTATGGCAGTTTGGAGTATAGTCAAACCTATTTCACATCAGTGCCGTGGACTACCTGATGCACAATTGCCCTTGTCCTAAGACATTTATTTTATGGCAGTTTGGAGTATAGTCAAACCTATTTCACATCAGTGCTGTTGATTACCTGATGCACAATTGCCCTTGTCCTAAGACATTTATTTTATGGCAGTTTGGAGTATAGTCAAACCTATTACCCCTCAGTGCTGTTGATTACCTGATGCACAATTGCCCTCGTCCCAAGACATTTATTTAATGGCAGTTTGGAGTATAGTCAAACCTATTTCACATCAGTGCCGTGGACTACCTGATGCACAATTGCCCTTGTCCTATGACATTTATTTTATGGCAGTTTGGAGTATAGTCAAACCTATTTCACATCAGTGCTGTTGATTACCTGATGCACAATTGCCCTCGTCCCAAGACATTTATTTTATGGCAGTTTGGAGTATAGTCAAACCTATTTCACATCAGTGCCGTGGACTACCTGATGCACAATTGCCCTTGTCCTAAGACATTTATTTTATGGCAGTTTGGAGTATAGTCAAACCTATTTCACATCAGTGCTGTTGATTACCTGATGCACAATTGCCCTTGTCCTAAGACATTTATTTTATGGCAGTTTGGAGTATAGTCAAACCTATTACCCCTCAGTGCTGTTGATTACCTGATGCACAATTGCCCTCGTCCCAAGACATTTATTTAATGGCAGTTTGGAGTATAGCCAAACCTATTTCACATCAGTGCTGTTGATTACCTGATGTACAATTGCCCTCGTCCCAAGACATTTATTTAATGGCAGTTTGGAGTATAGTCAAACCTATTTCACATCAGTGCCGTGGACTACCTGATGCACAATTGCCCTTGTCCTATGACATTTATTTTATGGCAGTTTGGAGTATAGCCAAACCTATTTCACATCAGTGCCGTGGACTACCTGATGCACAATTGCCCTTGTCCTAAGACATTTATTTTTTGGCAGTTTGGAGTATAGTAAAACCTATTACCCCTCAGTGCCGTGGACTACCTGATGCACAATTGCCCTTGTCCTAAGACATTTATTTTATGGCAGTTTGGAGTATAGCCAAACCTATTTCACATCAGTGCTGTTGATTACCTGATGTACAATTGCCCATGTCCCAAGACATTTATTTTATGGCAGTTTGGAGTATAGTCAAATAAGTTCTATAATAGGGTTAAAACGTCTCCCTACCCTACATCATAGTGTAGATTATATTTTCTTGTCCTTTGGGATCATTGATTCCATTGTGGAATTTTGAAAATATCTGAGGGTCACTGATGAGGCCTAATTGGCCGAAACTAGCTAGTCTGGCCCAGAAAACATATTCACTCCATATTTTTTAATTCTGTGGTGTATTCCTTGCTTCCAAAGGATAACCTTTTTATAGAACATATTTAACTTCACTACAGCTGGTGTGTGGGAATGTTTGGCGGCGGTAAAACGTCCCCCTGCCCTACATCATAGTGTAGATTATATTTTCTTGTCCTTTGAGATAATTGATTCCATTGTGGAATTTTGAAAATATCTGAGGGTCACTGATGAGGCCTAATTGGCCGAAACTAGCTAGTCTGGCCCAGAAAACATATACACTCCATATTTTTTTAGTTCTATGGTGTATTCATTGCTTCCAAAGGATAACCCTTTTATAGAACATATTATCTTATGGAAGCAAGGAATACAACACAGAACTGAAAAATTTGAAGTGTACATGTTTTCTTGGCCAGACTAGCTAGTTTCGACCAATTAGGCCTCACCAGCGACCCTCAAGTATTTTCGAAATTCTATAATTGGAATCAATGACCCCAAAGGACAAGAAAATATAAACTACACTATGATGGCAGTTTTGAGTATAGCCAAACTTATTGCCCCTCGGTGCTGTTGATTACCTGTTGCACAATTGCCCTCATCCCAAGACATTTATTTTATGGCAGTTTGGAGTATAATCTAACCTATTACCCCTCAGTGCTGTTGATTACCTGATGCACAGTTGCCCTCGCTCTAAGACATTTATTTAATGACAGTTTGGAGTATAGTCAAACCTATTTCACATCAGTGCCGTGGACTACCTGATGCACAATTGCCCTTGTCCTAAGACATTTATTTAATGACAGTTTGGAGTATAGCCAAACCTATTTCACATCAGTGCCGTGGACTACCTGATGCACAATTGCCCTTGTCCTGAGACATTTATTTAATGACAGTTTGGAGTATAGCCAAACCTATTGCCCCTCGGTTCTGTGGATTACCTGATGCACAATTGCCCTTGTCCTGAGACATTTATTTTATGGAAGTTTGGAGTATATTCAAACCTATTACACATCAGTGCTGTGGACTACCTGATGCACAATTGCCCTTGTCCTATGACATTTATTTTATGGCAGTTTGGAGTATAGTCAAACCTATTACACATCAGTGCTGTGGACTACCTGATGCACAATTGCCCTTGTCCTAAGACATTTATTTTATGGCAGTTTGGAGTATAGCCAAACCTATTACACATCAGTGCTGTGGATTACCTGATGCACAATTGCCCTTGTCCTAAGACATTTATTTTATGGCAGTTTTGAGTATAGTCAAACCTATTACCCCACAGTGCCGTTGATTACCTGATTCACAATTGCCCTCGTCCTAAGACATTTATTTTATGGCAGTTTTGAGTATAGTCAAACCTATTGCCCCTCAGTGCTGTTTATTATCTGATGCACAATTGCCCTCGCTCTAAGACATTTATTTTATGGCAGTTTGGAGTATAGTCAAGGTAGAAGTCAAACAAAGATCAGGAATCAATACAATTAACTTACTCCACCCATCAAAGACACCAAAGGGAAAGAAACACCAACATTAAGCGACCAGGCCATAATGGAAACCTAAACAAAGGAAGGCCATTAGGACAGTTACTTTCCCACAAAATGGACATCCAAAATAAAAAGACACAAGTGATACACACAGTAAGTAACAAACAATAACATAAATAAACCGCCACAGAAGAACCGTCTTGGAATGGTCAGTAGAAATCGATTTTACGTGGCCACAATCCTCGCCCTTACTTCCGTCGCGATTTAGACAAATAATTTGTTCAGTCCGCATGAAGGCCTCCTAACTCATCAGTGCAACATCTCCGTGAACACAAATAATCATAGCACCACAGAGGTGAGACAACGGTGAGGACTCGACAGCAAGAAACCACTGAAATGCTGGAGCAAAAGAAAACCAACAGTTAGACTCCGATGGGCACGACCAGAGACAGAGCATCAGGCAAACTACTGCCCTCGTCCAGAGAGTATAGTCAAACTTATTACCCAACCTACCATATAAATTTTGGCTTCTGCACGAGTTTGCCATGTACTTCGTAATATAGTGCCTGGATTTTGGTTTCCTGTTTCGTATGTTATATTACCTCCCCTGTGCTTGTGTGATGCAGAGTTTTTACCAGATGACACGAGAACCACGGATTTCTGCCCAAAGCAACAACAAAACATCGAACCTGGCATGTCTGGCAACACAGCTCTCAAATCAAACAATGCATACCCAGATCTGACCGCTTTTAAGGAGCAATCTGATCATGGTATGCACTGTTTAACTTAAACATTATATCAGTATTTATTCTAATTAACTCAAACTTCATTCTGTTGTTATTTGATTATTTGTTCGCCTCAATGAATGGCCGGCAGCTCAAGTGGATGCGGGTCTGACTGGTGATCCGGAGGTCGCGTGTTCGATTCCTGCCGGGGTAGACAACATTCGTTCGTGGAGATTGATCATAAAATCTTTTCAACAGTCATTCTCTTCCTTCCGCTGATTCAACAAGGGCAGTTGTCAGTTTCTGGCGAAAGAATGTGCTGTGTACTGGTTAACCCCTTACATATAAGCCTGCCAAGAAAAAGTATTGATAGGTAAACTGGCCGGCTAAAAATTACCTAAAATAGTGTTGACTGGGCCGTTAAACCCAAATACAAACAAACAAACAAATCAACAATGAATGTTGTTCGTACACCAGTCGGGTTCTAAAACATTTATTAAACGGCTGGGTTGGGGATAGTCAAAACTATTTTCCCTCGGTGCATTGGACGGCTCCATGCACTTTTGCCCTCCGCTTACGACCAACGGCCTCCGAGAACAATACATGCAGTTGTCCTCGCCGCCTCGGGGCAATAGTTTGATTATCCCACAAACGTCCATGTAAACTTTTGCCCCTCGGTGATTGGACGACAGGATGCATCATTGCCCTCGGCCGAACCCAATAGTGCACCAGGTCGTCCACAGCAAGAATGCCGAGGTCAATAATGCACCGGATCCTCCACAACACCGGGGTGCAATAGTTTTGCCTATTCTTTAAACTGCTATGAAATAATTGTTTTATTATCCAGTCATTCACCAAATCTTCGTTCACCACAAGCGCACACTTCTCGTCATTGTTGTTGAGTGTGACGAGAGTCACGTGAGCTGGGTTCCGGCTTTTATTATTATAACATAATACCTAAAACAGTACCTTAAATAAACCAAACCGCCAATAGAACTGTCGAATAGACAAATATATATCGTAACACTTTATATAAGAGACTGACAATAGCAGAAACTCGGTAAAACTGTTATTGACATACGTCCGGCAATAGCAGAACTTGGTAAAAATGCTATTGCCAGACGTCTGGCAACAGCAGATATTCGGTAAAAATATTATTGACAGACGTCTGGCAATAACAGAAACTCGGTAAAAATGCTATAGACAGACGTCTTGCAATGCAGAAACTTGATAAAATGCTATTGACAGACGTCTGGCAATGTAAAAAAAACGCGGTAAAAATGCTATTGACCGACGCCTGGCGATAGAACAAAGTCGGATAAAATGTTTTTGCAGGCGTCTGGCAATAGAACATTGTCGGATAAAATGCTATTACCAGGCGTCTGACAGTAACAAAAATTCGGTGCCGCTGTCAGACATTTGAGTTATGTAGTGATCTGTGCTGAAATATACGAATATGTAAATGTCTATGGTTTCATAGTCGAAATTTGAATGTGGGTGATTTGATTTTATTTTGTTGTTATTCTTGTTCAACTTACCCATTGGTTTCTGTTTGCCCTTTTGTTTCTGACAGAAACCGAAGACTATAAGAATCTGATATGGGGTTCTGTTGTAGATGAGCATTTCCAACCCGAGGGATGACCGTGCTGAGCGAAACCGAGGCTACGCCGAGGTTCCGCTCAGCACGGTCATCCCGGGGGTTGGAAACGTCCATCTACAACAGAACCCCATATTGGATTCTTTTTCTTGCACAACACCTCCGGTTAGTTTTGAAAGCTCGCACATGTATATTGTTTACAAAATAAAAGTAGTGTGGAAGTAGTTCCGGCAGTTGAATAGAATTGAAGCGCATTTATGTTAGTTACCTGGGTCGGAACACCAGGGTCAGAACATGAATTTCTATCCCAGGGTAAAATCACGGATTTCCTTGTCTGGTGTGCGAGAAATTAGTTTCCGTTTAAAATTTTCATTATACATGTATCATATTACACTGTTTGTGTTTTTTTTTCCTACGCCTCAAATAAACTCAAAAGTCAGATTATGAAAAGCTTTTTTTTCTGTTTTTACTTACCATTCTTGGTTAGATGGAAATATATTGGTGTGGGGACAAAAAGGTGTCGGTAGAACAACATTTTACCAACAAGAGGGCCCAGATGGCCCTGGTTCGCTCATCTGAATGTCACTGTTTCTAGTACATTCTATTTTAGCTCTGGCGACCATCTTGTTCTTCAGAGTAGAACGATCTTAGCTATTTTGGTATGGTGCCACCTAGGCAACATTCTTGTTAAGTTTGAATCTACTTAACCCAAGGGATTAGGAGGAGTTCGCTTTTGAAGCGAATTTACATTTTTTTCTATTTTTAGCTCTGGCTGCCATATTGTTCAACGGAGCGGGATCGTTTGAGGGTCACCTAAGCAACATTACTATGAAGTTTGAATGTAATTGGCCCAAGGGTCGTTTGAGGATTTTCTATATTTTTAGCTCTGGTGGCCATCCTGTTCGTCAGAGCGGAATGAGTTTTGCTATATTGGTAGGGAGTCACCTAGGCAACATTCCTGTGAAGTATGAAACACATTGGCCAAAGGGTTTAGTAGAAGTTGGCGTTTGCAGCAAATTTACGTTTTTCTATTTTTAGCTCTGGCGGCCATTCTGTTCATTGGAGCAGAATCTTTTTAACTATTGTGGTAGAGGGTCATCTGAGCAACATTCCAATGAAGTTTGAATGAAATTGGGCCAAGTGTACAGGAGGAGTTATCGTTTCAAGAACTTTTTTTTTCTATTTTTAGCTTTGGCAGCCACCTTGTTCGTCAGAGTGGAAACATTTTAGCTTTTTTTCGTAGGGAGTCACCTACATAACATTCGCCTGAAGTTTGAATTAATCTGGCCCAAGGGTTTAGGAGGAGTTCGCGTTTGACGCAAGTTTATGATGTTTTTCTAGTTTTAGCTATGACGGCCATTTTGCTCATCGTTACGGGATCCTTTATAGCTATTTTGTTGGAGGATCATCTATGCAATATATGAAGTTTGAAGGATACAGGAGGAGTTGTCGTTTGAGGAATTTTCTATTTTTGGCTTTGGCGGCCACCTTGTTCATGAGAGCGGAACGAATTTAGCGCTTTTGCTAGGGAGTCATCTGCGTAACATTCCTGTGCAGTTTGAAACAAATTGGCCCAATGGTTAAGCAGATGTTCACATTTGAAGCAAATTTATCATGTTTTAGCTCTGGCGGCCATATTGTTCATCGGAGCGGGATCATTGTGGCTATTTTCATAAAGGGTCATCTAAGCAACATTCCAACGAAGTTTGAATGTAATTGGCCCAAGGGTACAGCATGAGTTGAAGATTAATTCTATTTTAGCTCTGGCGGCCATCTTGTTCGTCAGTGCGGAATGATTTTAGCAATTTTGACAGGAATTCACCTAGGGAACATTCTTGTGAAGTCTGGATAAAATTGGCCAAAGGGTTTTGGAGAAGTTGGTGTTTGAAGCAAATTTACGTTTTTCTAATTTTAGCTCTGGTGGCCATTTTGCTCATGAGAGCAGAACCGCTTTAGCTATTTTAGTAAAAGGTCACCTAAGCAACACTCCTATGAAGTTTGAATAAATTTGACCCAAGGGTATAGGAGGAGTTGTCGTTTAAAGATTTTTCTATTTTTAGCTCTGGCGGCCATCTTGTTCATCGAAGCGGAACAATTTAAGCTATTGTGGTAGGGAGCCACCTATCAACATTTTGTGAAGTTTGAACCAAATTGGCACAAAGTTATAGGAGGAGTTGTCGTTTAAAGATGTTTCTATTTTTAGCTCTGGCGGCCACCTTGTTCATTGGAGCGGAACGATTTTAGCTTTTTGAGAATGGGGTCTTCTATGCAACATTCCTGTGAATTTTGATTGAAACTGATCCAAGGATTTAGGAGCAGTTAGCATTTAAAGCAAATTGTTGATGACGACTCACGACGCACGACGGACATTGACCCATCACAGCACTTCGTGCTCCGGCGACCTAAAAACAGAGGCTGAAGACGCAAAACGTCTCAAAGACTTCACATGTTTTCGTGGTTTGTGTCATTGAAACCGGTATTCCAAATGCTGAAGGTGGAAATACGACATGTACACAAAAACTAAATATGACCTTTCTTCTTTATTCCAGCTAGGCCGCGTTGGCAGTCGGATTAACGTTAGACTGGAGACAAGGATGGTGCGGGGTCGACCCACCGGTCCGGCATATCTTTCCGTATATACATCCCTACCCACGAACCCCTTCTGTTAGTTCAAGTCGGACAACTGAATGCTGCTGGGTGTTCCAACGAGTAACAACAAACTATGTTTCTCGGCGGAAATAAAAATAATGAACACCCTCCAAACCCCACTTTTCTCTATATACGGACTTCATATTCAATTTTATTATATTTTGGGATATTATATAAATAACTATGCCACATAGAAGCGATTATTGTTGTGTCATATTCTAAAACCCCTAAATCACGTGTATAAATGATCATTGTTCACGCCTAATAGATGCTAAAACTGGCTCGGGGTTTAGCTCAGTCGGTAGAGCATCCCGCTAGCATTGGGAGACGGTCGCTGATTAAAGCCCTGCTGTGGCCAGAATTGTTTCGCATCTAGGCGGCATAGTTATTTATATCATATTCCAAAATATAGACTGGTATCTGTCTGTTAAATAGTGCAGTTTCATAAAGCAAATTTACTAATTAACTCTAATACCACCTCTAATACCATGTTCCCGAGTAATGTCTGAATTACTTAAATGCATTGCCTGATTGCCAGGCTACCCAAAATATAATAAAATTGAATATAAATTGCATCTTCTGATCCTAGCGACAATCTCTCGAAATTCTAAATATATATTCCAATGTCAGGAAATGACTTTCCTTTAAGCTCTAATTTGACATTCACGTGAAAATAAGTATGCTTTGTTACAACGCATAATGTAGTAATGTAGTAATTACTACATTTTGATTTTTTTTACAACATTATGCGTTGGCATAGTCGACGCGAAATGAAGTAAAAAAATTATTTCATTTCGCGTTGATATGCACCATATCGACGCATAATGAAGTAATGATGGTAGAACATAGCTGTCTTCGAAAAGACTTAGGAAGCAATACAGTTAAATTCCTACAATTTAGACCACATTTGAGACGGTTCAAAAGTGGTCTTTAAGACCACAGTTGAACAGTCCAAAAGACGGTCTTCCACAAAAGCACACTGAAGGTCAAAATCACAAAGAAAAAGGTTTATTGGGCGGCATCTCAATGTCGGGTAAAAGTCCCATGAAATTGGAAGCAACGTCTCCAAAATGACCTAAATAGTGTTGACGGGGACGTTAAACCTCAAATCAAACAAATCAAACAAAAGACAGACAGGCAGACAGACAGACAGACAGACAGACAGACAGACAGAATGGACAAAAACTATATACCCCCTTGCATACTTCGTATGCCGGGGGTATAAATAGATAGGCTGCACGATGCTTCCACGCAGAGCTGATACCGCCCGTACATGAGTCCTCGTAATCTGCTTAGAAGGTCTAAGCCTGTCCAGGAAAACTGCTGCGAGTCGGCCCATCCATGCATATAAACCCTATTGCTTTTAATTGGACGGCAGCGATTGAGATGTCATTTCATCTCAATATCGGGTAAAAGTCCCATAAAATTTGAAGCAATGTCTCCAAAATGACCTAAATAGTCTTGACGGGAACGTTAAACCTCAAATCAAACAAACAAACTGTTGACGCATAATGAAGTAAAATTAAGTATGCCACCCATCGCCGCAAAATGAAATAATTCTTTCATTTTGCTCAAACCTCTTAGTATCGACGCATAATGAAGTAAAAACGACATTTTATTTCATTTCGCGTCGACTATGCCAACGCATAATGTAGTAAAAATTTCAAAATGAAGAAATTACTACATTACTACATTATGCGTTGTAACAATGCTTGTTTCATACTCTACTGAAATTACAGGTACTGTTTTACGAGCTACTTTGACCTAAATGGTCAGCTGATGTTACCTGGAATGTATTGTCCATGACCTGAAATGGCCCCAGTGGTTTGTTTTTTATGAATATTCACAGTCTGACTGGTGGGATTTAAGATTCTTAATGTATATCTGATGAAATAACAGATACTGATCTGGTTACTAACATGAGCACTGCATGTGCCGACACCTTGAAGACCAGGATGTGAAAATTTAGGAATTTTACCCCAATTAGCATTTCAGAAATCGGCTGTACAGTGATCTTTTTCTTGGACCGAACAACCAAACTGCTGGAATCCACAGACATAATATCAAATTTCAAGGTGACACAATGCGAGCGCAAATACTCTGTTCCCAAAATAAGAGGATGTGGAGTATCCTTCAAAACATAGACATTGAATTATTGCTGCTGACCGCTGCTTACTGCTGAAACAGTTGCAAAACAATTAATGCTAATTTCTTGATTACTTGTCAATATAATACATTCATTACACTGTTTGACATGCACTTTATATTTAGATGGAATGTTAACAAGTTGTTGCTGAGACATCAAATTGATAGAACTACCAGTGTCAAGCAATGCAGAATCATATGAAGATGGACAATTTACTTGTAAATACATAAAGACTGAGTCATCATAATTTTTATCACAGGTATTGTCATTGACATGTATACATGTATGTCTCTCACATGTTTTTCTGTCAGGTGCTCTAGATCTGGCGCGATTAGTATCTATTGGTTGCCTCTAAAGGGGCCGCGCCCTGTGTTCCTTGGGGTGTTAATTTCCCGAACTTGGAGTGTAAATATACAGTTTGCACTGGTTAGACCCATGTTCGCATTCAGAGCAGAGGTGACAACATTAATTTTATGTAAGGTTGCTTGGTGCCTGATGCTCTGTCTCTGGTCGGGCCCATCGGAATCGAACTATTGGTTTTCGAACTTTTGCTCCAGCATTTCAGTGTTTCTTGCTGTCGAGTCCTCTCACTGTTGTTTCATCTCTGTGGTTGTTTGATTTTTGTGTTCACGGAGATGTTGCACTAATGAGTCAGGAGGCATTCATGTGAACTAAACAAATTATTTGTCAAAATCGCGACGGAAGTAAGGGCGAGGATTGCGGCCGCGTAAAGTCGATTTATGCCCCTAGTGGAATTCGTTTCACTGACCGTTCCAATGTGGTTCTTTGTCGCGGTTTATTTTTGTAATGCTTTGTCTGCGTATCCGGAAAAAGAGCGGCTGTCACTGTCCCAGAGTTGGTAAGGTCTCCGTACGCCTCGCCCGTAAGTGCTACTGCATGTATATCAGGCGGGTTACCAGCTCGAACAAAAATGCGAGCTGTGTTACGGCGCAAAATTAAGTATTTATATTTTTTTCATTATGATTCTTTTTACTTGATGCCGATGCGAAATGAAATAAAAATGTAGTGAAAAAAATATTGTATTTTTCGTCAATATGTATGCTTCATATCACCGCAAAATGAAATAAGGTTAGAAGAAAGGAACCCAAAGGTATGGGAAGCAATATTGGATAATGTCAGTAGGATAAAAACTGAACATCTTTAGGGTATTTGGGTGTCATGCCTGATGTTTTCCGTTATCGGTGCATTAAGTCATTGCATGATCGTGTAGTGCAGACAGAGGTTAAGGGGGCATATTGGTTTGGGCCTGTCCGTAGGCCAGTCTGGTTAGAATATTCAAATTTCGGATTTAGGAGGTACAGGGTTGTGCTCTCTACATGTGTTGGGAAAACAAAGGCTGATTTACGACTTTGATTGCATATGATAAAGATTTTCTCATGACGTGGCGTACATACAAGCCATTACGCAAAGTATACTAGGCAAATAATGTAACATAACATTGTCTTTTGTTTGTTTGTTTGATTTGAGGTTTAACGTCCCCGTCAACACTGTAAAGGTCATTTTGAAGACGTTTCTTCCAATTTTGTGGGACTTTTACCCGACATTGAGACGAATTGAGACCTCAAACCCTGTCGTCCAATGAAACCAATAGGATTTATATGCATGCACGTTCCGACTCGCACCGCTTTGCATGGGCAGGCTTAGATCCTCTAAGCAGTTTACCATTACTCGTGTCTGTTTTCTTTAGCTCTGCGTGGAAGCATCATGCAGCCCATCTATTTCTGTTTCACGAATGTGCGAATCGATATGTCAGATGCGTGATTTTTTTTTTTGCGAAACCTCGAAATATTTTACTATAACATGCGCGTTTAAAAAGCGCGACTTTTGATTACTTTTACTGGTAACATGACGGCCCAGCCCATCGGGGCTTGAAGAAATAGATAGTGCTGCATGATGCTTCCACGCAGAGCTGAACCCGACCGCGCACGAGTACTTATTAAACTGCTTAGAGACTCTAAGCCTGCCCAGGCAAAGCGGTGCGAGTCGCGCCAGCCATGCTTATAAACCCAATTGATTTCATTTGGCGGCAGGGCTTTAGATGTCGTTTCATCTCAATATGGGGTAACAGTCCCATAAAATTGGAAGCAACGTCTCCAAAATGACCTTTATAGTTTTGACGGGGATGTTAAACCTCAAATCAAACAAATAAAACAGACATCATACTGTCAACGCAAAAAGAAGTAAAATTAAGTATGCCACCTATCATCGCAAAATGAAATATTTTTTTATTATGATAAAACCTCATAGTATCGAAAAAATGAAGTAAAAACTACATTTTATGTCATTTCGCATCGACAAAGCCAACGCAAAATGAAGTAAAAAGTTCAAAATGAAAAACAACCAAAAAAAAAAACATTACTTCATTTTGCGTTGCAACAGTGCATCTCTCATGCCATAGCAAAAATTTAATATAAGAGATCAAAGGAACACGACGGTTGTAAGGCCAACAACCGTTGAGCCCCTGTATGTCCCCCGAGGTGTGTCTTTTTTCTTAATAATGACCTTTTCCGTCACGTTCAGAAGAAAAGCATACGACGCCTGAAAAGAAGAACAAAGGAAGAGTTCAGTGAAGGTTCATGATTCATTAGAACGCCTATTATATGAGCCCCGCCAAGCAAATTTGTGTCTTCGAGCATTCCGTCATGACAAATTTTTAACTGCGCATGCCCAGCCATTCAGAGGGGCCAGGAATATGGCTTTCTGTCTGAAGGTTCCTTTTGATTCATTGCTTGTATGAACGAGCAGCGAAGGTTCTGGCGAGACTGCGCGGATGCGCAGGCTCGCCTGAACCTTCACTGCTCGCATAGGCGATAAGTACCAAAATCGCTTGACGGGGCCCATTTGAGTTCCACAAATAGCCGCATCATACATGTATAGTAGTTGGTCTGCACATATGAAAAAAGGCCGCTTTCCAAACTGGTAAACTGGTAAACAGGTAATGTTCATAAGTGGTTTGTACCAATGCAGGCAGAGATACATCCATTGTTTCAGACAGGATTTCCGACAAAGACAATATGAAGGTTGCCGAATTCCAATTATATCAAGGCGGACCGGCGTAGACCGGGTTCTGCTATCTGGAGACCGATGACAAATCATCCTGGGGGTGGGGTGCACTCTAGTATGCCTTCCAACAGACATACTCGTCAACAGACAAGTGTATTTTGATGAAACTGAACACTTTCAAAATTTGAGTATTTCAGTATTTAAGTTATCGAGAAAGGTCGGAAACTTTCAAAACCACCACAGGAAACCCCATCATACAGGGACTTCCATCACAGCTCAACAATGCCCGGTCCTTCACACCGGAAATCCAGTACCAGTTTTAATTAAGATGATACATTTTAAGGCGGAAAAATAGCTTTGTTAATAATAACGATAATAGCATAAAGATATGAGCCCCACCAAGCGAATTTGTGTCTTCGAGCATTCCGTCATGACAAATTTTAACTGCGCATGCCCAGCCATTCAGAGGGGCCAGGGATATGGCTTCCTGTCTGAAGGTTCCTCTTGACTCACTGCTTGTATGAGCGAGCAGCGAAGGTTCTGGCGAGACTGCGCGGATGCGCAGGCTCGCCTGAACCTTCGCTGCTCGCATAGGCGATAAGTACCAAAATCGCTTGACGGGGCCCATATGACATCAATTACCGTGCGCTGCAACATATGTATGGTACAAAGCATAAGTCTCATTTGCCTTAATTGCTTTTGGCGTTGACGTCGAAGACACAGAAACGTAACAGATTGATCAGTGTCTTCGCCACTTAACCCAACCAACAGATGTTGATTTCCACATGTACCTAAAATGCGGAATTGACAAACAGTGATAGCCCAGATAAGATGTCGCTTACTGTTCAAATAGAGCTGTTTGGTAATCCGAGACTTCGCTTTCCACTGATAGGCCTTTACCTTCCGCCGATGAGAGCTTTGTCAGAATCTTTGCTATCTGCTGACCAGGGCTTTCGTTGTTCGCTAAAGAGCGTTCGTCGTTCACTTTATCAGAGCCTCCACCTTCCGCAAATCAGAGTTTCCGCAATATCGCAACTCAGAGTCTTCGGAATCTGCAAATCAGAGCTGACTTCTTCCCCTGATCAAAGTCTTCACTTTCCACAAATCATCAGTTTTCGTTATTCGGTAGTCAATACCCCCCACCCCCATCAGCAATTCACAGCTTTATTTATTCGCTAATCAGTCTTCGCTATCTGTCGATCAGAACTTTTGTTATTCTCCAATGAAAAAAGAAATGAACGCAATGATCAGAAATCGATACAGTTAACCAACAGGTCACATCAGAGACACCAAAGAGAAAGAAACACAAACATGAAATAACTAGACCCTAATGGAAACATCCATGGTGGAAAGTCAAAAGGGTGGTCACTTTCCCACAAAATGGCCAATTGGCTATCCAAAACAAAAATATAAGCGATACACACACTCAAAGATAAACCATAACAATAAACCGCGGCAGAAGAACCGCCTTTGAACGGTCAGTGGAACGAATTCCATTGGGGGTGGGATTGGGGGTTAAGGGGTGGGGGCGGTTTGGGTTAGACAAATAATTTGTTATGTCCGCATGAAGTCCTCATAACTCATCAGTGCAACATCTCTGTGAACACAAAAATCAAACAATCACAGAGATGAAACAACGGCGAGGACTCGTCAGCAAGAAACCACTGAAATGCTGGAGCGAAAGAAAACCAACAGAGTCCGATGGTACCGACCAAAGCCTCGATAGTCAGAGCCTTCGCTAACTACTGATAAGAGTTGCCTTTATTCGTTAATCAGAGTCTTAGCAATCTGCTGACCCGAGTTTTCTTTATTCGCTAGTCAGAGCATTCGCTATCTGCCGGTCAGAGCTTTCTTTATTCTTGGGTAAGAGCCTTCCCTAACTGCTGATCAGAGTTTTCTTTATTCGTTATCAGAGCCTTAGCAATCTGCTCATCAGAGCGTCCTTTATGTGTTTTTCAGAGCTTTCGCTATCTGCTAGACAGAGGTTTCTTTATTCGCTAATCAAAACCTACGCTATCTGCTGATCAGGGTTTTCTTTATTCACAAATCAGAGCCTTCGCTTTCCGCTGATCAGAGCTTTTTTATTCGCTAATCAGAGCCTTCGCTATCTGCTGATCAGAGCTTTCGATAGTCGCTAGTCAGAGTATTTGCTTTCCACTGATCACAGCCTTCACTTTCCAAAAATTAGAGCTTTGGTTACTCGCTCTTTAGAGCCTTCGTCTTTCACTGATTCTGTAAATTAGGTCCACGAGGCAAAAAGCCTTTTTACATGCTCAGCTCAATTGTTGGCATTTCATTACGATAACACACCCGTGCGACATAGTGCATTTTTCACATCTCCTAATTGACTACTTTTCTGATGAAAATCCTTGATATTTTTCTTACAAATGTTCATAACATAGGTTGTGTGTGCTCGTTAGAACGCCTCAATGAGGCGGTTCTAACGAGTACCCACAACCTATGTCCAGGAGCAGATATAAGGAAAATAATTTATACCCCCGTAAACCCTAGTTTTCTCTATATAAAGTGGGGTGTAAGGGGGTGTTTATTTCACGGACTTGTTTGCGTGATGTGAGTTAAACATGAAAAAGATTAATACCTTCGGATCCACAGCTTTCGTAATCTAGTCAGACCCTACGCTATCTGCAAATCAGAGCTTTCGTTATGTAGTTAGAGCCTTTGCTCTCTGCAAATCAGAGATTTCCTATTTTGTCAGAGGCTTCGCTGTCTGCTGATTTTAAGAAGACCTTATAGGTGGAAGCGGCAGCAGTCCTTATTAATGAGGCTGGGGAGCGGGTGGGGGAGGGGATACATTCGAAAAGGTTGCCTCTCATGACGGTGTTTCTTTCTTTCTTTCTTTTCCTGATCGCATATGTTGTTTGTTTAGGATCGTCATACATGAATAAATGTCATTTAAATGTAAAAAAAAAAATAAGAATTTTACATGGGTGTGAGGGGTAGCTAGAAAAATCCACCGAGGGTGTCTGCCAGGCATTACGAAGCTTGCCGAGTGATGCCGGACAGTGACCCGAGGGATGGAGATTTCTATCTATTCCTTACATCCATGTTAGATTCTTCTTATTGATTACATTTCGTTTCTGAGAGTCGATTTTTTTATAATGCAGTCACTTCTCTTTTCGACGTACAGACCAGCCAACGGTGAAAACCCATTTTTTTTTCGTTTGGCGGAGAAACCGACAGACGCGAAATCGGCTATTTTCTCCGCGAAACCGCGAGAAAAATACAAATGAGCGAGAAATGTGTTCCGAATTCGCGGAGAAAATTCGCGGAGGTTCTCGGCAAAAATTTGACCGTCTGCTTTCATTGAATATGAATTTACCCGCGCTTCGCGAAAAAACTGGGCTGACGGGAAAGTAAAAGTCAAATTATGGACTTATTTTTTTTATTTTTTTCATTTGTTTGGCGTTGTTTTTGTAAACGAAGGAATAGGTAATCAATGTTAATCAAATATTCTTTCATGTTACACAATTGCAGTTTTGTAATTATTTTTCGATTGTGTAATCCCTTTCAAAAGTGTCACGACAACTTTTCTTAAGATCACGAAAACACGCCTAT
The DNA here is from genome assembly GCA_963580285.1 of Lucinisca nassula. Lineage (NCBI taxonomy): Eukaryota > Metazoa > Mollusca > Bivalvia > Lucinida > Lucinidae > Lucinisca > Lucinisca nassula. Next base: position 16,378,156 of record OY757012.1, on the reverse strand, counting down.
TTATGTTTTACCCCCTTAAACCCCACTTTTATATATTGAAACTGGCGTTTACAGGAGGATATACATTATTTATCTTATTTCTGCTGAAAACATAGATTGTGGGTACTCAATAGAAAGAGTACCCACAATCTGGAGAAGATATATGAAAAAGATTTTATCTGAAAATTTTACACATTTGGTGGTTTTACAATATATTTGAATAGGCAAGTTTTCATAATGAGTCGTACATGTAGGTAATCATTAATCAACACCATAATGACGTGCATGTACGGATCTACATGTACATGTTTGTATACAAGCACGGAACACTTACCATACCATAACAACAGGACAGTCTCATGCGAAGAAAGCCGAGACTGTGCGAAGTCAAACTGGGCAGGGCGAGCCCTCCTCCCCAAACACACACACACACATACACACACCACCCTACCACAGAAATAAAGAAAAGTCCCTGAGATATAGAATTATTTTTGACTACAAAAATGTTTATTAAACCATGAGAGTTCAGCTCTTTATTAAGTTTCCACAATGGTTAATTTGTATATGAGTTTGGCCGAAACTAGCTAGTCTGGCCCAGAAAAGATGTACACTCCATATTTTCCAGTTCTCATGTGTATTGCCTGCTTCCAAAGAATAAACCTTTCTAGAATATATTTTACGGCCCAGTGAACTCTATTTAGGTCATTTTGAGCTGGTCAGTTTACCCTGGGCTGGCTTATACGTAGGCGGTTGACCAGCAGAGTGCACATGCTTTCGCCGGACGGGAGTCAATGACCAGAGGAAAGATTTCATGATCAATATGCACGAATGAATGTTGCCGACCCTGGCAGGCATTAAACCCGCTTCCTCCTGATCACCAGTAAGACGCATATCCGACATAACCGCACATGAGTACTGGGAAACCGCTTAGAAAGTAATCCTGCTCAGGCACAGCTGTATCCCTGCATATAAAACCTGTTGGTTTCGTTGGGCGGCAGGCCTTGAGATGTCATTTCATCTCAATGTCGGGTAAAGCTCCCACGATATTGGAAGCAATGTCGTCAGTCTGACATAGTGTAGATTTAACCTCAAGCGAGGCCCGAACCCCAGTGGAAGGACAAACTAGCGGTACTCCTAGGCTAGCAAGATTGATTCGGGAGTGTTGCATCTCAGTTCCTTAATCTTGGAGGCCATTAGAGTATGATAGATTACTTTGTAATAAAATCTGTCTGCCCTTGCGACCCCAATGGAGTCCTAAAACACCGTCCATTCCTTAATGATGCTCTCTTTACACTCCATATTCCATCATCCTCGTCTTGTTCTTCGGTTTGATTGATGATTTGGTTTTACGGTCTTTTCAAGATTATTTCTCTTATCACAAGCTGGCCATTAATAAGAGATGGGCTAAAACCGGAGAAAGTGTTTCAGGTGCAAACTGCGGTGAGAGGATAATTATAAAGTGTCAGCGTTCTTACCCATTAGCACAAGGAGGCGTGTGTAGTGGATTTACGGCCCTTTCAATGCAAATTTACTTATTTCGAGCCGACCGTGCTCACCTCGCACCATTGTAGAACTTGAACCGAGCGAGGTGCGAACCACAGCGGTTAGAGTCCTAATGATTAAGTGTCAGCGCTTTTTTTCATTAGGACAAGAATGCCCGTTATCATCGGGTTACTGCAGTTTCAAGATAATTGCACTTATTTCGAGCGGACCGCTAATCAGAAATGAGTTAAAACCGGAGTAAGACCATCTTCCATTGCAGATTTTGGCGTCTGACAGGTGGCCCGAGCGAGTAGCAAACCACAGCGGAGAGACCTTATGACCTAATGATTAAGAGTCAGCGCTCTTACCCATTAGGACACGGGGGCCCGTTACCTTCGGGGTATACAGTTGACTTAACTTATCACCTTCGCTAATTATCTGGATAATTTTCAAGTTCTGCTCAAAGTTAGAGATCAGACTTATATCCAGCATTGGAATGCTTGCCCCGCAATTTCCCCATATTAATGTACATGACTGAGCAAAATTTAATTGTAAAGGCAAGGAACACAAGCGGGCCTCCGTCGCCTACTCTAAACCATTAAATCTCTCACTCGGGCCACATTTGAGCTTAAGTGTAAGCTTCAGGGATTTTTAATTACTTGCAGTGTAAGAAAAAGATCAACAAATGTAGAGTGAGATCAGCGCCCACACATACATGTACATGCAGGATTGAAAGTTAGTGTTCTCCGTCATAAAAAATAGAGTAATGCCAATATGATGAACCGGTAGAAAATCAACCGTTTTCAATTTATGAGGCATTTACATATACACAACAATAAAAAGAAACACAGAAAACATTCATCATGTTCATTCTGCGTTGCAATGTGCATAAGTTGCAAATCATTATGATTCCAACTGGATCAAAATCATCTTTTACGATCGTTATATATAGATTTGCCCCTCTTTGTACGAAATTTGAATGCATAAAAAAATGGCGATCGCTATTGTCAGCCGGCTGTCGATAGCGAATTCGCTATTGACAGCCAGCAAACTAAATTGATGAAAATGGGTTATTGCAAATTTATTGTATGTTTTACTTTATAAACATTTATGGACAAGTTATTTAATATAATTTATTATATAATGGCTTCAGGTACTGCGATTATCCCGTCAGTTGGTCTTTACCATGGAACCTGCTGAATTTAAGTAGTGATATTACCAGCTGTTCCAATGATTTGGTGACTGTCTATCTTCTGATACATATCATTTCTATGACTAAGAATATTGTGAAGCCTTATTAATCTTCTTAATGCAAACAAATATTTACTGTTTTGCCTGTGACCGAGGCCATTGTTGGTGGAAATTCCTGAGTTTTTAGCTCACCTGAGCCGAAGGCTCATAGGAGAGCTTATAGTATGGTAAGGCTCCGTTATCTGTCTGTCGTCTGTTGTCTGTCAACATTTTCAAACATCATCTCATCTGGAACCCCAAGGCCGACTGGAGTCATATTTCATGTGGAGCATCCATGGGATGAGGGAACGAAAGTTTGTTCGCAGGGTCCAGTTCACGTGACTAAGATTGCCGCCATGCCCATATAAGGTAAAAACCCTTCAAAAATCTTCTTCTCCGGAACCAGTGGGCCGATTAGCCTGAAACTTGGTATGTAGCATTAGGGACTCAGGTCCATCATATTTTGTTCAAATGATGACCCTTGGATGACCTTGACCAATTTTAGGCCGAGGTCAAATTTGGACACATAGACTTTTGTATGGGGAAAAGTCAAAACCTTGTATTTTTTGGAAACTATTCAGTATTGCAGCCTGTGATCCAAAATTAGAAGATGCAGTAAGCTAAATGGGTGGATGAAACTACATGAGTGTTCAAGGTCAAGGTCATTCTTTGACCTTTGTTCAAGGTCATTCAGATATGAGAATTATAACTTATTTTTCTCAGAAACCACAAAGCCATTTGTAACGAAATTTCATATGAAAGTTTTTAAGAACAAGGAAATGACATTAATCAATATGAATTTGGTCACATGACCAATATGGCCATCATGCCCATATAAGGTAAAAACCCTTCAGAAATCTTCTTCTCTGGAATCAGCAGGCCGATTATCATGTAACTTGGTATGTGGCATTGGTGACTCTGGGGGCCCATCAAAATCTGTTCAGATGATGACTCTTGAATGACCTTGACCTATTGCAGGCCAAGGTCAAATTTGGTCGCATAGACTTTTGTGTGGGGAAAAAGTCGAAACCATGTAATTTTAACTCACCTGTCACATAGTGACGAGCTGAGCTTTTGGAATCACTTTTTGTCCGCCGTGTGCCAGTGAGTGTGTGCATCCGTCCATCCATCCCTAAACAATTTCTTCAACCAACATCTCCTTCTAAAGCTCTAAACCACTGATCGTATTTTGACCAAACTTCACAGGAATGATCCTTAGGTGGTCCCCTTTCAAAGTTGTTCAAATCGTTCCGGTCCATTGCACATCTAGGTCACAGGAGCTAAAAATAGATTTTTTTTACTGAAAACTTTGAAAATCTTCTTCTCTGAAAGTGCATGGTCCAGGTCTTTGATATTTGGTATGAAGCTTCATCTAGTGGACCTCTACCAAGATTGTTCAAATTATAGCCCTGGGGCCAAAAATCCCCCCCCACCAACCAGTTTTACATAGACTTATATAGGGAAAACATTTAAAAATCTTCTTGTCTGAAACCGGAAGGCCCAGGTCATTATTTGGTATGAAGCTTCATCTAGTGGACCTCTACCAAGATTGTTCAAAATATAGTCCTGGGGCCAAAAATACCCTGTGCGAGGACCCACTATTTTCACATAGGCGTATATAGGGAAAACCTTTAAAATCTTCTTGTCTGAAACCAGAAGGCCCAGGTCTTTGATATTTGGTACGAAGCATCATCTAGTGGACCACTACCAAGTTTGTTCAAATTATAGCCCTTGGGCCAAGAATGTTATAGAGACACTGATACTAAGGTGAGCAATCCGGGCCCTGTGGGCCCTCTTGTTTCACAAGTTATCTATGCATCACATCATGTCCAAACATGCATATATATGGAAAGCGAACACTTTTATCGGACAAACTGACATAGTAAAACTCCAAGGCCCACAACAATTAACCATTGTCCTGCTGAATTAATTAATTTCTGTCTGTTAACCAAATAAATTGCAGAATCCACAATGTATAATGTATTTGTCCAGTTCACAAACTGAATAACAAGCATTTAGATCCTGATCAGTTGGTTTATTCAGAAGCCATCTGATCTGGAACTACACTGTTTTCAAAAGGTAGGGGTTGTTGTGATCATCAGAACAATGGTAAATAGTGATCTGTTGGAGATGTAGATAGGACAATCCACAATGTTATTTTAGCCCCACCCATCGGGGCTTGCAGAAATAGATGGGCTGCATGATGCTTCCCACAGAGCTGAAACTGACCTGCACACAAGTACTGGTAAACCTGTTAGAGGATCTAGGCCTGCCCAGGCAATGCAGTGCGAGTCAGTCCGTCCATGCTTATAAACCCTATTGGTTTCATTGGGCAGCAGGGCTTGAGGTGTCATTTCATCTTAATATCCGATAAGAGTCCCACAAAATTGGAGGCAAAGTCTCCAAAATGACCTTTACAGTGTTGATGGGGACGTTAAACTTCAAATCAAACAAAGTTATTTGTTTCCAGCCCATTTAACGTTCCTTCATAGCTCTAGACCCATTTTGTCTAGTCAATGGTTAAAGAAGAGATACATGTCTACTGAGAATCAGACAACTGGGCCTTGGTGTGGGCATAGTTTTCTCTTATAAGGCGTATGCTAAAGTGGACTCAGAGGTCTAAATGTCTCTCAGACTAAATGCTAAGTAAACTGTTACATGTACAAAACCTGATGTGAAACGAACTGCACCACAGCTCTAGATAAGGAGGAAAACCTAGATATTTAGGTAAACTTTCCTCATATCTATTAACCAAGACTGGTGTTAACCCGGCATTTCTGGTATCTGTTGGAAAAGCAACAAGGTAATTCTAACATGTACCCATAACATATTTTAATGCCAGAAGTAATCTCGTTACTCCTTCTCCGGAGCTCTAATGTGCCTTCTGCTATGTTGGGATAAGGCTCATGTGTGACATGAAAATGTCTTTTCGTTTGTGCACTTATACTCAGCTGTACACATTGCTCCAGATTAGCAGCTTCTAGTATATCTATCCAATTTTGGAATAAAAGAAAGGCGATCGTTATTGACAGCCGGCTGTCGATAGCTTACATCTAAAATTTTAAAAGTGATCTGCTAACTTGTACAGTAACAAGAGCTGTCGCATGACAGCATACATGTAGCTTGCCTGTTTCGCGCCTTCTAGATATAAGGTAAAACTACTGAACCAAGAAATATAGGTCACACTCAGCTAGATATATTTTGAGGTCAATGATCAGGTCACATGGAACATTTATTCCAGATATTACATTTCAGAATCAAATTGTGACTGAAATATAACTCAAAATCATTGAACCATGAAAACAGGTCACACTGACCTAGATATATTTCTGTGTCAATCATCTGGTCACGTGAAACTTATAATCCAGGATTGAAGTTTCTCCAAAAAATAGTATTCTTGCATAAATACCTATGCGCATGGCTGTTTGAAGCAATTGTCAAATGGAACGAAAGCGGTGCTCAAACAGCAAAAACCATGTTCAAATCATGTAATTCACGTGCTGTTTGAACATGGATTTTGAGCTTTTGATATCATAAGACGGGCCTTGCTTTGTTTACGTTAGATTGAACGACGTAACATTATCGCCCTGAACGTAGCGTTTTGGGGTTCTATGATGACGTCACTGCATAACAACGAAATTGTAAACAACATTATGAACTGGCCACTATTTTGGTTTGCCTGTCGCATTTGAAGAGTTTATATGGAATTTATATGGAGCTTTTGGACGTTTTAGTCAAAATTTGCTGTCGGATTTGTAAGTTATGCAAGGACAACGATCATCCATAGTTATTTCATTGCATTAACATTTGCCGGATCCCTCGGAAGATATTTGAACATTCGGCCTAGCGGCCTCATGTTCAAACAGCTTCCTCGGGATCCGGCAAATGTTATTACATGAAAAACCATGGTTGATCCCTATATTCAAAATATTTTGCAGACCCACTGAATCATGAAATAAAGGTCACATTGACCTACATGTATATGTATTTTGTGGTCAGTCATCTGGTTACATTGAAGTAATATCCCAGGTTTAACATTTCTCCATCAAAATAGTGTTCAAGATAATAAGCAAAATCACTGACCCATGAAATATAGGTCACAATGACCTAGATATACTTTGAGGTAAATCATCCGATAACACAGAACTCATAATCCAGGTGAGACATTTCTCCATCAAATAGTATTCAAGATAACAGGCCAAATCACTGAACCATGAATTATAGGTCACAGTGACCTAGATATAATTCAACATCAATCATGGGGTCACATGGAATAAATAATCCAGGTATTACGTTTCCTCATCAAATAGTATTTGAGATAATAGGCGAAATCACTGAACCATGAAATATAGGTCACAATGACCTGGATATATTTTGAGGTCAATTATCAGATCACATGAAACTAATAATCCAGGTGAGACATTTCTATATCAAATAGCATTCAAGATAGTAGGCAAAATCACTGAACCATGAAATATAGGTCACAGTGACCTAGATATATTTTGAGGTCAATCATGGGGTCACATGGAACTAATAACCCAGGTATGACACTTCTCCATCAAAAAGTATTCAAGATAATAGGCAAACTAACTGAACCATGAAATATAGGTCACACAGACCTAGATATATTTATGGTCAATTATCGGGTCACATGGAACTAATAATCCAGGTATGACATTTCTCTATCAAATAGTATACGAGATAATAGTCAAAATCACTGAACCATGAAATATAGGTCACAGTGGTCTAGATATAGTTTGACATTATCAGAAGACCCGCCCAGGTACTTAAGTTCCAAATATTAGTGCTCTGTGATGAGTGACTGTTGAGATATAAGCATTTGGAAAACTTTAACACAGTGTTACGGGAACGCAAACATGCACTCAGACGACCGAGGTGACAACAATAGCTCTCCATGTACTCGGTACAGGGGAGCTAAAAATAATTGCATATACATTATTTAGACCCATTTATTTATTCATTTATTGAGATTCTATAAAACAAAATATTTATTTATTCATTTTAGCCACAGCATGGCATTACATCTTGTAGAGTTCCAACCATTTATGCCTTAAGTATAATGAACACTTTAATAGTTCATATTATTTTGATAAAAAAATTTCATTTGTATGAAAATAGTTTAATTCGCTATCGACAGCCGGCTGTCAATAGCCACTTCCTAAAAAAATACATGCACATGAACAAATATACATGTAGGTATAGGCAGAATTCGAGGAGAAACACCGTGACCGTTTTCACTTGTACTAATTGGCTTTCTCAGGGGAAAAGGCGATTTTCGTAGAGAAAATTCGCGGAGAAATCAACCGCTTGGAAACGCGATATTTTTTTTTTCATCTCGGAGAAATTTCTCGCTTGTTCTCCAAGAAAAAAAGCCTATTACCGTGGAGAAAAAAAATATGTTTTTTTTTTTTACCGCTGGCTGGTCTGTACGCCATATTTTAATGACAATATAAATACGGTGATTTTGATGTCATTGTACGTGCAGTATCGCCAAACTTAACAACGGCGTCACAGCGATAAAAATAGCGCGGCTATTTTCTTTTACTTACATGTACCATTACCTTGATTTCCTACATATCAGTGATAGTCATGTGGACTTGAGCATTGAGAAGCTACTGCGATTTAGAACTTTATGTTGGCTGATAAACAATCGACCAAATGACAGTTAAACAACAACATAGCTTTGACCTTAACCCATATATTGGACTTAGAAGCTCAGTACAGTTGCATTTCAAATTTAAGGGGTGTCTGGTTGTTTTCAGTTATTGCTAGTTTTAAAAAAAAACATCCTGTACTTCAAACAAACAGTGTATACTCGTATCAGATGCCGCCTTTGGCTGCGTCTGATCTATAATCTTCATCGCCGCTGATTCAAGAAGGGCATTGGCCAGTTTCTGGCGAAAGAATCTACACTGTACTGGTTAACCGCTTACGTATAAACCTGCCGAGGCAAAGTTTGAATAGGCTGACTGGCTCACCAATGACCTACATAGTGTTGACTGGACCGTTAAACTCTAACAATCTTGATCTACATTACTTGCTAATGTCAAATGTGGGGCCACAGGGCATGTAATTTAGTTGCACAGCCTTCAAGAAAGCCAACTGGATGACTTGTGCAGCCAGTGTAGACTGGTCAGCTCGTGAAAACTGAATATTTGAGTATGATTTTATTTTGGATAGCCAATTGGCTATTTTGTGGGAAAATGACTGTCCTTTTGGGTTTCCGCTATTGATGTTTCCATTAGGGTCTGTTGTTTCATGTTTGTGTTTTTTCCCTTTGGCGTCTCTGATCGGAGCTGTGGGTTAATTATATCGACTCCTGATTATTGCCTCCACTTCTTTTTTGGTCCGAACGCCATTTGCCGGCTTATTTGATATGTCACCAAAAAAGGCCACCGACTACCGACTTGTTCTCTGTTTATTTTGATGCAAATTCTAACAATTGCCGCCTGCTTTGTCGTCTGCTTAAGTAAAGATCCCTTTAATCTACACGTACTTCATAGATTTTTTTCTGTCTCGCATGTTACACAGTCTTTACGCTACCGTATAGAGAATTCAATTGCGCACTTTAAATTAATTGTAGAAATCGGTTTTAAAATTTTAACCAATGCTTTTTTTGGTTTGGGGTTATCGAGTGAAAATCTGTGTTTCAAAGTGGGGCGTCCATCTGATTTTGACTTACAGTTGGACCAGGTCTGTTGTCCTTGCAGCAGATAAGGGCAAAGGGGGGAATGTTGATATATTCTTCTGTTTCTACAATTCCATTCATGTCCCTCTTTCTTGTCTGTCCCTCACTTTCATATTCTCTACCATCTATTCTTTCTCCTTTCTCCCTCGCTCAGGGAGACGACACAAAACAACACGCAACGGTTGACTTGTCGTTAAACCCATAGTAATCAATAATGTAATTTTTGGAGGTTAAATGGTCGGAAATCTCGTTTTACGGCGACGCGAAGTTTTCAATCCCCATTTGCACTTTTTCAGTTGTTTTGTTAAAAATTGTACTATTTTTCTCAAAGAGTTGCGCAAAACCAATGGACCCAATATACATATGGCACATACTGAGTCCGAGGTAAAACCGAAACGCGACGTTACACGATGACGTCGGATTCCGACAGTATTTCGCAACACTATAAGATGTCGCGTTACATACGCAAGTGCATTAGAATGACATTGTTCTGTTAATTTAACACATTTCTTTGCTTCAGTAAAGTTAATGCCTGAGGACGTTAACATGTTATCGTACAATCAGTTTCCGTTTCACCTTCAGCAGAAGAAACGATCGGCTTTGGAAAAGCATTCCAATCTCTGATGTTTCGAGGTAATAAAACCTTTGTAAATGTCATTTCCTGCCGTCAGGTGGCGTTAGGGTTTGTGATTTCTGCAGCGCTTTGGCCTAATCGGTGGTCATCTGTTGAAAGGTAGAATATAGTGGAACTTCACTGGCTCGAACACCTTTGGGGCCTCGAAAATCTGTTCGAGACTGGGGTAGTTCGAGCCACTGAGGTGACTGCCAGGAGGCATAACGAGATACTTTTAGATGTCTTTTCGGTGTTCTATAATGAAAATGTATGCTGTGTGTACTCATTAAAATCGCCTCATCGAGGCGATTCTAATGAGTACACACGGCATACATTTGCAAGATAAAAGACTAAATTCTCCTTAATTATCCCCCACTATGTCTTATGTAGAGGATTTCGCTAGGGGCTCAAGAATGGGTTCGACACATCCATGGTAAACGAGCCATCGGTGTTCGAGTCATCGAAGGTCTACTGTATATTAGACCTGTATAAAACATTATAAGCGTACACTTTTTCTAGGGTTTCCCAAATGCCAAAATTTTCATAGTCCCAGTCTCAAAAACCAAGCGTTCCATTTACTGCAATACATGTATTTGCTTCAACCATTAGCCCGCCGAACACGGCAGCCCCTGCCCTTACAAACATTGTAGATCAGATGGCTTCTGATCAGGATCAACACTATTTGTAGGGCAGTTTTCGAATGTAACAAATTCGTTATATCATCAGAAATGAGTGTGGATAAATGGATTATTAAGAGGGACAAAGGTATATAATTAAATATGTTTAACCCATTGGTTACTACTGGACACTTCCTTTTCTTTATGTTGGACAAGTCCATTTGTCATATAAGGGGTGTCAGACCTATTTTTTGTTTTTATACTTTTTTGATAGAAAATTATGTTAGCAAATAGCGCAGGCCGTGATCAGACGCCGCGTTCATCTGGGCCTGCACTGTTTGCCAAGGTACCCCTTTAGGGGTTTCCCGGATACAATGTGATAACCCCGTTCATTGCTACTTTGAATTTGTTCAATCAATTCTCATCGCAGAAGAGAATATAAGAATCTGATATGGGGTTCTGTTGTAGATGAGCGTTTCCAACCCGAGGGGTGACCGTGCTGAGCGGAACCTCGGCGTAGCCTCGGCACGGTCATCCCGAGGGTTGGAAACGCCCATCTACCACAGAACCCCATATTGGATTCTTTTTCTTGCACAACACCGGCTAGTTTTGACAGCTCGCACATGTATATTGTTTACAAAATAAAAGTAGTGCGGAAGTAGTTCCGGCAGTTGAATAGAATTGAAGCGCATTTATGTTAGTTGCCTGGGTCGGAACACCAGGGTCAGAACATAAATTTCTATCCCAGGGTAAAATCACGGATTTCCTTGTCTGGTATGCAAGAAAGAAGGTTTTATTAGAAACAGACAACATAAGCTATGGAAAAAATCCATTAACAAATAAAAGATTTGGTTTACCTGCTTCTTCCCAGTGGATGGTTGTGAGGCAAAGCTGTCGTGTATCTTGCGCCACTGGGGCGTACAACTGGTATTGGCTTACAGTTGGGCAAGGCCCGCTGTCCTTGGCAGGCAATGGTAGAAAGTGTGTTGGATTGATGTTGTTGTATTTTTTCTTCCTCCTTCTTTTCCTGGGGGGGGGGGGGGGGGGGGGGGAGGGACACCAAAATGACCAACAAGGGTTGACGTGTCGTTAAACCTCAAATAATCAATCAGTCCTCTTCCCAGAACTATCGTTGGTAACGCGAGCTTCAGCAAATGTAACCAATAGGACCACTATACGGCTTTGGTTCGGCGCCACAGATCATGACTCCGACGCTAACGCTTCTATATCGGAGCCGGTTATACCAATGTCGAGCGCCCTAACGACCGGTACAAGGTGTCCCTGCACCGGCCCCGATAGCTCAGTTGGTAGAGTGTCCGCTCCGGGGAACGGGAGGTCACGGGTTCGATCCCAGGCCGCGACATACCAAAGTCGTTAAGAATGGTATTATCTGCTCCTCGCTTGGCACTCAGATTTACGGGGTAGAGCTTGGACTGGTCGACCCAGTGTCAGGATAATGTGACTGGGTGTGGTATCATGTAATGTGTCTTGGACATGATACTTCAGTGAGGCAGCACTATAAAAGTGAGCATTGAACTCCCTGTCGAAACCAGACACCGTCGTGATATGACTGAAAAATTGTTGAAAGCGATGTTAAACCCGAATCAAACACACACACACAAGGTGTCCCTGTGATATACAGTCAAACCTTTTTTTATACCGATATTCGTTTAAGCGACACACTTTTTAGAACGACAAGGCTGGGCTTTGGTTCCAATCAGCGCGGGCATCGCTGGGGTTGGAAACGCCTATACATCGGGTCCATGTTTGTTTCCTTGTTTGTATTGGGGGCCCAGTCAATACTACTTTAGGTCAATTTTGAGCAGGTCAGTTTACGCATCCACACTTTCCTGGGCAGGCTTATACGTAAGCGGTTAACCAGTACAGTACAGAAACTGACAACTGCCCTCATTGGATTAGCGGAAGGGAGAGAATGACCGTAGAAAAGATTTCATGATCAATCTCCACGAAAGAATGTTATCGATCCCGGCAGGCATCGAACCGCGTCCTCCTGATCACCAGTCAGACGCGCATCCGACTGAGCTACCGAGGCCAAACTCATGAAAGATTCTTGTAATCTATTACTCCAAGAAACAAATGTTGTAGACAATTGTTAGAATCGCCTCGGCGAGGCGATTCTAACAATTGTCGTTAACATTTAGTTCTTGGAGTAATTAGGAGAAAGTTGATTGATTGATTGATTGATTGATTGATTGGTTGTTGTTTGGGTTTAACGACACGTCAACCCATGTGGGTTCTGTCAGAGAAGGGCAAAAAGGAATAGAAGAGATAGTAGAGAAGATGAACGTGAGGAACAGAGGAAAAAAAATGAATAGAAGTGTAGAAACAGAAGAAATAACAACATTCCCCCTCTAGCCTTACCTGTTGCAAGAACAGCAGGCCTTGTCCAACTGTAAGACGTCCATGTGACGCAAGATACACCTTGGCTAGCAATTAAAAAATGGACTGAGACGAAACCCAACCATCTCCAACTAAGAGCAAAAGGTCTCTTATTACTTATCATACTATTTATTGAGATTCTTTATAACAAGAATTTCTTTATAACAGCAAAATTGTAGGGAACAAATAAAAAAGTTTCTGATTATAATATAGATTGTTCATTAAGTCTTTGTATGTGAAAAATGAAAATAAATGAAACCCATGGTAGGACTCAGTGTACAGAACGTCAATTTCATTTCCAGTCATTATTCCGTGTACCACCCGAGTGATGTAACCTGTCATTATTACTGCTCGACCTGCAGGAGGCCATTATAAATAATGCAGTCTTCACGATAACATTTCATTAATTGTGTAACATAATGCCGAATCAATTAAAACGCTGCAAAATCGCTGATTAACCCTTTTTGTACCAAATGGAATCTTCCTCCTTATATATTGCAGGCTTCATTTCAAAATTTAGGGGTGTCAGGTTGTCTTTTCTTCAAAATTGATTTGGAAAATGACTGAACTTTTAGCAAACAGTGGAGGCCCTGATCAGACGCCGCGTTCTGCGGCGTCTGATCTGGGCCTGCACTGTTTGCCAAGGTACCCCTTTTGGGGTTTCTGGTACTGAATGGGTTAAACTGAGAAAATTGATTACTCAATAGAAGTATGAATGACATGCAAATGAGCTGCCTTAAATGCCAGTTTGGTGACATTTGTATTCCAAAAAGAATCGATGTAAATGCTTTCACCTTTTCAACCTTTTCAACCAGCCCCATATTCAATTTAAAGCTGCACTTTCAGCCAGCGTCATGATTGATAAGACATGTTTAGTATTTTTCTTTATGAGAGAAGTGTTGATTTTATTTTTCATTTCGACCCCACAAAATCAAGTCCAGAATCCTTTTGCAATGCATTTTTATTAACTAAATCTGCAATGGGATAGTAATAAAGCCATTTTATTATTTTTACAATATCCATGTTGTACATGTAAGCCAACAGTTCCTATTCAGTTCCTTAGTGCTAAGGTTGATACTGCGGTGTTGACGTCAGTGCTCAAGTACTGATTTAAATAATTATATATTTAATTTTTGCAGTTTAAAATTCTAAATTTTCTAAAACTAAGACTGACTTGTCAGGTGAGACATGTATCTCAGCGGTTTTGGTTTATACTTTTTGTTATATTTAAATTTTGCAAGTCTCGCTACTCGGGACATCTCCTTTCTGATGCCCGGGACTTCCGTGGAGTGTGGGTCATGTTTGCTGATGTTTGCTCGGTGGGGGGCGCCTATAAGTCCGCGGGTTGGCGTCTCTTGCCTGATGCCTCCAGTTGATCTGTCTCATAGGCTACGTCGGTCGGAGTGTGCTCGGAGGGGGGGGGGGTGTGCTGTGTTTGCCGGGTCCTGTCCATCATCCGTTTCGGTTTTAGAACTTTCAGAATCTTTCACACTGATGAAGATGAAATATCAGAAAGGCCTTTGTGTCACTAAATTTGGTATAGTTACGCCTCAATTCTAAAATTGTTACAGCAACCAAATATGACAACGGACTTTCGCCACAGACACACTTTTCAGTTTTGTTCCCTAAAGCCTAAGGATTTGGACTTGGCTGACATGTTTCAGACGACGCCCGACCGTTGTATATCCTAAGTGAGTTCACCGATTTTGTTTCAACATAGAAAAGGAAGGAAATTCTCCCTTTCTGCACATTTGTTTTCTGAAGGAAAATGATTCTATTTTGTGTGTGTCTAAGAGTATTTGGCGGACAGACATGCCTACCTTAGTGCAACTGCACAATCCGAATAATTCGGAACTGCATTTCGTGCAAACAGATCTTGATGTGTGTCAGCAAGGTATCACATTAACCAAAGGTAATTGTGGGTGTTGTCAAACCAGTCTTGTAAAATATGCGTATTGGTGATTGGACTCGTTCAAAGGTTTGGTAGGTTTATTCAGGTGATCGGTGATCGATTAATCATCGGTCAAAGAAACTGCTAGAAAAAGTCAAAAGTTGCCTGTAAAATGTACGGATTATAGAGAAAAAAAGACTATTCTGATATGATCGATATGCTTTCTAGCAGGTTCCGCTGTGATAACAATTTGGGACTTAACAGCGGTATTTGTTGGTTTTCTTTTGTCCCAATGTTCCTGTCGCGTTGCACCGGATGGCTCAGCGCCTTTTACTGTCAAGTCCTCATCCTTGTGTCAGCTTGGCTTTAATTGTGATTGCTTTGTTTCAATGATGGGTTGGAGGACCAAACAAATACTTAGTTTAACCGCATTGAAAGTGAGGGTGATGGTATGGATCCCGTTAAGTTAACTTAAACCCACCAGTGGTTTTTACTGATCGTTCCAAGTCGGTGTTTTTGCTGTGGTTCCTTCATGTTTTGTGTTGGTGGTTCTGATGCTTTCCCTAATCATAAATGTTGTTACGTTGATGATTCTGATTCTCTCCCCACCCCATTTTAGTTCTTCATTTTAGTTACGTTTGTCCTTCTAACTGAATGTTTGTCATGTTGGTGATTCTGATTTTTACCCACCATTATTCATATTGCTCCCTTTTAGTTAGGTTTAGATAGTCTGGGTCACCATCTGTTTGGAAAAAAAGCTGCTGATTGTCCATTTGGTTTACTATTGTCCTACTATGTTTCGACTTATTTCCCCAGTGATACCGTGGGAAGAATTTGGGATCTGATCGGATCAGTTCCTGATCGTTTATCTTCTAAAGTATTATGTACAGTGAAATTCTGCTAATGAGACCAGCTGAAATTTAGCTTAATTCTTCTTTTAAAACATATCTTAGCGCCCCCGCCCATCGGAGCTTGGGGAAATAGTGCTACCACACATAGCTGAAACCGACCGCACATGTATAATGGGAGATTTAAGCCAGGACGGGCAAAGCGTTGCGAGTCGGACCGTTCCTGCCTTTAAACCCCATTGGTTTGCTTGAGATATTTCATTACAATGTCGGGTGTAAGCTCGGAAAATTGGAAGTAACAAAATGTTGACAGGGACGCAAAATCTTAAAAACAAACAAATGTACTGTGATATATTAACATATATTTCCTTTGAAATTCTGCAGTAGTTCAAGTTGAAGTTAATATAAACATTCCCACGCCATGGTAAATAGTACTGCTACCTTATCTGACCATAGAATCACATTAACAAATTTCTAATTGGTTGGTCAGTGTGAGAAAATATTTTGACAGAAGCGTGGTTCCACATGTTAGGCTGGATTGGAGAGAAACTTCAGTTTAATTCTTTCGGCCTCTTTGATAACATGTTTTCAGACCTTTGCCATCCTAAATTATTCTAAAACTGTAAAATGGAAAATTAACAGTTATTGGAAATTATATTTGAAATTATGTACCATCATATCATATAATGTGTAGAAGAAATTGAAAAGGAGCTTGTGAAATAAAAGAACTGATTTGAATTGTCGTTATTTATTATAATAATTCCCCAGAAGAACAAAAAGGGTACATAAATACTACATGGTGGAGAATCTAAACTGGAATTTTAACAAAAATGTGGTCATTTTCACGGAACCCAGTGATGTCAAGTGACAATGAGCTTGAACTTAGGAGCAGTAAATCCTGACCAGGCGTGTAGAATTCCACCTAGAGGTGACACAGTGATGGACACAGGTAGAATAACCTTAAGGAAATTTCTGGATATCCATCAGAGGATCCTGATCAGTTCTTGTCAGACTTTTCTGCTTATTGTACCTTCTCAAGAATAACGGACACAGACAGCCGGAAAGTAGCGGCTTTCCAGCTCCATTTACAGGGTCCGGCACAGACTTGGTTCTGCTGCCTCGATGAGGATGAGAAAGGTGACTGGGAAACACCAAAAGGATGCCTTTGAATTAAAATACTGTGTCTCTAATAACCCACCTGTATTCCTGGTTGAGACCGAACAGTTTAATAACCTCAAGCTACTACCACACCATCAAGTCGAGGACTATTTCAGTAAAGTAGTAGAAAAAGGAAATAAAATACATAAATCTGAACAGGAAATTCTACTGAAGTTCATTCAGGGCCTTCCAGATCAGTTAGCCTTCTTTGTTAGGGCTGGGAACCCGTCGGACGTTCAAGCAGCTCTGACATCCGCCAAGATGGGGGACGCATTTGGGTACCGCTTCTCTCCTGGGCTCACAAGCAATGGAAATACCCCAACAGCTAGTGTGGCAGCCGCTGCACGTGCAGATGATAGAATAACTTCACTGGAACGCACGGTGAATAAATTGGGGGAGACAATTGAGCGACTTTTGGTGTCACAAAAGCAGGACAAACAGGATTCGTCATATAACACTGGACGGAATACTACGAGTGCAAATAGTGTTCGTGTGTGTTATAACTGTTCGTGCACAGGGCACATAAGAAGGCGGTGCAACCTTATATCAGGACCGGTGTCCCAGTTTATCTTGACCCCTGGGTAGCTTTACCCCCGGGGGTAAAGCTACTCAGGGGTAGCTTTACCCCCGGGGGTAAGGATATCCTGGGATATCTTTACCCCCACCCTGGATATCTTCACCCCCGGGGGTAAAGCTAAACTGGCCAGGATATCTTTACCCCCGGGGGTAAAGCTAAACTGGCCAGGATATCTTTACCCCCACCCCAACTTGTGGGTATAAACTAGTTTCTTAATACCCAATTTCTTCTTATATGTAAGAGAAGTAAGATAATGGACTCGATGTTTCACTTTAACATTTTTCGTTTCAATCATGGCTCAGACTAATAGTACTACCCTTAGTAAGAAAAATGACCACATTATAGAGGCAAATGATTAATTAAGAACTTCTTTTTGTATATTTTCTTTTTCAAAATGTCCCTTATGACAATTTTTCATAATCTTGCATTATCCCTGTCAGTTGTGAAATGGGTGGTGGTGGTGAGTGCAAAGGTGGGGGTAAAGATATCCTGGCTGGGATATCTCTACCCCCGGGGGTAAAGCTAAACTGGCCAGGATATCTTTACCCCCACCCCAACTTTTGGGTATAAACTATTTTCTTAATGCCCAATTTCTTCTTATATGTAAGAGAAGCAAGATAGTGGACTCGATGTTTCACTTTAACATTTTTCGTTTCAATCTGTCTCTGGTCGGGCTCATCGGAGTCTAACTGTTGGTTTTCTTTTGCTCCAGCATTTCAGTGGTTTCTTGCTGTCGAGTCCTCACCGTTGTCTCACCTCTGTGGTTCTTTGATTTTTGTGTTCACGGAGATGTTGCACTGATGAGTTAGGAGGCCTTCATGCGGACTGAACAAATTATTTGTCTAAATCGCGGCGGAAGTAAGGGCGAGGATTGTGGCCACGTAAAATCGATTTAAGCCCCCCAGTGGAAATCTTCCACTGACCGTTCCAAGGCGGCTCTTCTGTGGCGATTTATTTATGTTGTTGTTTGTTACTTACTGTGTGTATCACTTGTGTCTTTTGGTTTTGGATGGCCATATGGCCATTTTGTGGGAAAGTAACTGTCCTTATGGCCTTCCTTTGTTTAGGTTTCCATTATGGTCTGGTCGCTTAATGTTTGTATTTCTTTCCCTTTGGTGTCTTTTATGGGTGGAGTAAGTTAAT
Organism: Lucinisca nassula; assembly: GCA_963580285.1. NCBI lineage: Eukaryota > Metazoa > Mollusca > Bivalvia > Lucinida > Lucinidae > Lucinisca > Lucinisca nassula. The sequence goes on along the minus strand of OY757012.1, from coordinate 16,359,509 downwards.
TGTATCAATTCCTGATCTTTGTTTTACTTCTACTTTAGACTAATAGAACTACCCTTATTAAGAAATATGACCCCATTATAGAGGCAAATGATTATTTAATAACTTCTTTTTGTATATTTTCTTACTCAAAATGTCCCTTATGACAATCTTTCATAATCTTGCATTATCCCTGTCAGTTGTGCAATGGATGGTGGTGGTAAGTGCAAAGGCGGGGGTAAAGATATCCCGGCTGGGATATCTTTACCCCCGGGGGTAAAGCTAAACTGGCCAGGATATCTTTACCCCCACCCCAACTTTTGGGTATAAACTATTTTTTTAATGCCCAATTTCTTCTTATATGTAAGAGAAGCAAGATAGTGGACCTGATGTTTCACTTTAACATTTTTGGTTTCAATCATGACTCAGACTAATAGAACTACCCTTAGTAAGAAATATGACCATATTATAGAGGCAAATGATTATTTAAGAACTTCTTTTTTGTATATTTTCTTATTCAAAATGTCCCTTATGACAATCTTTCATAATCTTGCATTATCCCTGTCAGTCGTGAAATGGGTGGTGGTGGTGAGTGGAAAGGCGGGGGTAAAGATATCCTGGCTGGGATATCTTTACCCCCGGGGGTAAAGCTAAACTGGCCAGGATATCTTTACCCCCACCCCAACTTTTGGGTATAAGCTATTTTCTAAATGCCCAATTTTTTCTTATATGTAAGAGAAGCAAGATAGTGGACTCGATGTTTCACTTTAACATTTTTCGTTTCAATTGTGACTCGGACTATTAGAACTACCCTTAGTAAGAAATATGACCATATTATAGAGGTGAATGATTATTTAATAACTTCTTTTTGTATATTTTCTTATTCAAAATGTCCCTAATGACAATATTTCATAATCTTGCATTATCCCAGTCAGTTGTGAAATGGGTTGTGGGGGTGAGTGGAAAGGCGGGGGTAAAGATATCCCGGCTGGGATATCTTTACCCCCGGGGGTAAAGCTAAACTGGCCAGGATATCTTTACCCCACCCCAACTTTTGGGTATAAACTATTTTCTAAATGCCCAATTTCTTCTTATATGTAAGAGAAGCAAGATAGTGGACTCAATGTTTCACTTTAACATTTTTCGTTTCAATCATGACTCGGACTAATAGAACATCCCTTAGTAGGAAATATGAACATATTATAGAGGCAAATGATTATTTAATAACTTCTTTTTGTATATTTTATTATTCAAAATGTCCCTTATGACAATCTTTCATAATCTTGCATTATCCCTGTCAGTCGTGAAATGGGTGGTGGTGGTGAGTGGAAAGGCGGGGGAAAAGATATCCCAGCTGGGATATCTTTACCCCCGGGGGTAAAGCTAAACTAGCCAGGATATATTTACCCCCAACCCATCTTTTGGGTATAAACTATTTTGACATGACATCTCAAGCCCTGTTGCCCAATGAAACCAAATAGGTTTGTAAACATGGATGGTCAGACTCGCACTGCTTTGCCTGGGCAGGCTTAGAGCCTCTAAGCGGTTTACCAGTACTTGTGTGCTGTTGTTTTCACCTCGATGTGGAAGCATCATGCAGCCCATCTATTTCTTCAAGCGCTGATGGGCGGGGGCTGACTCTATATTGTTGTTGAATGTAACTCCAGATACAGTTCTTTTGTCTGCTCTTTAATTGTCCTAAGTTCATGCTGAACCATACATTTATCCCATTTCTGATGGGAAACCCAAAATTGCAAACAGTGTGGAGTCAGATCAGATGCTGCAAAAAGCTATGTTTGAACAAAACCCCAACGCATAAACAATGGTAGAATTTGTGAAAAACTGATTTATGCAAGCTATAGGGTATAAGTGTGCTTGTTTTGGTTTTTCGAAATGCTGGAAGGGTGGGAGTGAAGGTAACCTAGCCAGGGTATTTTGCCCCCGGGGGTGAAGGTATCCCGGCCGGGATATCTTTACCCCCACCCATGAGCAATGGTAGAGATGTGAAATCCTGATTCATGCAAGCTAGCTTGTGGTGATGTTATGTCTACCATAGACCATTGGACATCAGTAGTACCTTCATTGTTGAGAAGTGTGCTTGTTTGGGTCTTCCAAAGTCTGGATTTGGGGTGGGGTGGGGTCACACTATCTTCACCCCCCACCTATGCGCAATGGTACAATTTGTGAAAAACTGATTAATGCACACTATATAGGGGTAACACGATTCCCCGAAATCACCGAAATCACCACCGAAATCACCGAAATCACCACAGAAATAACCGAAATCACCACTGAAATCACCGAAATCACCACATAAATAACCGAAATCACCACTGAAATAACAGAAATCAACAATGAAAACAGAAAAAACTCATTAAAGTGCTTTTATTATGACCAAATTTCATGAATTTATATAGTTTAAGGTAATTTCCTTTCATTGGAAAGCGGTAAATGGGAATTAAAACTTATTAAAATCGGCCGTTATTTCGGGTACATTTCGGATCCCTTTGGTCGTTTAACAAACCTAAAGCTTCTTGAATGGTTTAGTTAATGTCTATTTTATTTTTGTTGCATATGAAATTGGAACAATTTTTATTAGAAAACCCGAAAACTAGTTGTAATTGCGATACATGCACATGTATTCACGAAGATCCGATCAGAATCTAAATCAAGAAAACACGCCTATATAATTGTTGAACCCCCATCTAACCCCACATTTATAAAGTGAAATTCGGGTTTACAGGGGCTAACATTAAAGTTTCCCTTTAAAAGTTCCATTTTTTTTCCCGAAAAATCGACAATGTATTGGTATAGGCGTGTTTTCATAATGACTTGTTCAAACAGACTGACTGACTGACTGACGGTTGTTTTTAAGGTAACCGGGCGCCATGGGCACATAGGGGCTACCCCCAGTTCGCCAGCTGGGATTAGTTGTAGGTACTGCTCTTTTCCCTAGGCTGCCAATATGCTGACTCCTGTCTGCTTGACAGTTATCAGCTAGCCGATTTGGAATTAGGTGACTTCTTTCGCAGAGGATGTGAGAAGTAGGTCAATCCCACCTCCCCCATCCCCCGCTCAAGATGTCATGTAGGCACAGAACGCACCCAATGTTAAGCGTTTGTCCTGTAAAATGGGCAGTCCTCTGGCGGGGTTCGAATTTTGAATGCAGATGCAGACCAATGGTCGGGCTCTAGAATGTGGTGACACGTTGCCAATTCCGGCTGCAAAATGTGTCAGTACACAGCCCTTGTCTGACCGAGGAAAAAAGCTTCTCATGCATTATCGGTTTTGGCTTCCATTAGACTCTACCCCCACCCCTGCCGTGGTGGAGAAAACGCCTATGGACACGGTGCTTGTTAAAGGGTGATAATGCATGTAATTTCGAATTTTGAACGGCGGCCAAAAGTGAGCCAGGAAGGGTTACTATTAGACCAGCCAATTTCGGCTATTGCAAAATGTCCTAGTACCCGTGCTCTACCACCTTGAAAACACGCCTATGCTGTGTCGCCACCCCCCAGGTCTCTACAAGGATAATCTTGGTAGTACCATGTACTACTGGCCCCTAATTTCGTCGCGTTGGGGTATCATATGTTGGTGTTTTGGTTGTTGCTTTTCTCTTAGTTTGTAGTTAATCCAGCCAATCAGTGTGCAGTTAGTGACTTCTTTCGCGGAGGATGCGAAAGGAGGTCAATCCTATTTTGCTTCTTAGCTTTTCAGTTTCTGAAAAGGTGATGCTTTCATCGACGTAGGATGTCGAGTTCTTATAAATTCGTAAGTGGGTCAGTTGGGACCGGACCGCCATATTTGCAAAATGACCTATACACTGTTGACGGGGACATTAAACCACAAATAAAACAAACGAATAACAAAAGATATTTATTTTGTACCTTTATTTATACAACCTTATGGGCAATAGATAAACATTTTAACCAAATCTCGAAAACACTCCTCTACAAATATGCGGTTCTAACGAGTAACCACAACCTAAGTCTGATCTGAGTCTTCGCTAATCGCTTTTTTTAGCTCACCAGAGCCGAAGGCTCCGGGGGAGCTTATAGGATAGGCAGTTGTCCGTCGTCGCCCGTCGTCCGTCGTCGTCGTCGTCGTCTGGCGTCTGGCGTCTGGCGTCAACACTTTCAAACGACATCTCCTCTGAAGCCACTGGGCCGATTGGGCCCAAATTTTATCTGTAGCATCCTTGGGCTGGGGGATTGAAAGTTTGTGTTTTTTATAAAAATCGGCTCATTAGTTTGGTTGCTATGGCAACTTGTAGTTTCCATAGACTTATAATGGGGAAAATTGTAAAATGGCATTTACTCCCAAGTCTCTGCAGATATTTTGAGAAAACTTTCATAGAAATGTTCCATAGGCAATTTACTATCTGCTGTATGGTTTTAAGCTTTCTGCTCATTTTTATTGGTTGCCATGGAAACCAAAATGCAAAAAATAGACAAAAAATACTTAAAAATCATCTCCTCAGAAACCATATGCTCTAGGAGGCTGAGACTTTATGAAAATATTCACCATATTTGCCTTTACAGGTTTTGTGTTTTTTATGAAATTTGGCCTTTTAGTTTTGTTGCTATGGCAACTTAGAATTTCCATTGACTTATAATGGGGAAAACTGAAAAATGGCATTTACTGCCAAGTCATTGCAGATATTTTTACAAAACTTACATAAACATGTTCCTTGAGTAAACTTCTCTCAGCCATATGCTTTTATGTCAACCTGGGGATCCCCTAGGTTGTGCCGGGGCCATGCCCCGCCCCCTCCACTTCATAAAATGCCTTATATCTCAGAAACCTTACAGATCCCAACCCCTAAACCATATATATTCTTGTTCCTTATGATAAGATGCATTAAGTGACACCAACCTGGGGGTCCCCCGGGATGTGCCGGGGACATGTCCTGCCCCCTCTATTTCATAAAATGCCATTTATCTCAGAAACCATTCAGATCCCCACCCCTAAACTATATATATTCTTGTTCCTTATGCTAAGATGCATTAAGTGACACTAACCTTGTGGTCCCCCCGGGATGTGCCGGGGACATGCCCCACCCCCTCCACTTCATAAAATGCCATTTATCTCAGAAACCATTGAGATCCCCACCCCTAAACCATATATATTCTTGTTCCTTATGATAAGACACATTCAGTGATACCAACATTGGGGTCTCTCTGGGGTGCGCTGGGGCCATGCACCACCCTTCCACTTCATAAATGCCATATATCTCAGAAACCATTCAGATCCCCACCCCTAAACTATATATATTCTTGTTTCTTATGATAAGACGCATTCAGTGATACCAATCTGAGGGTCCCCTAGGATGTGGTGGGGCTTATGCCCCACCCCCTCCACTTCGTAAAAGGCTGAATATCTCAGAAACCGTTCAGATCCCCACCCCTAAACCATTTGAATTCTTGTTCCTTATGATAAGACGCATTCAGTGATACCAACCTTAGGGTCTCCCTTGCCGCACGGGGGCTATGCCCGACCCCTCCACTTCATAAAAGGCCCAATATCTCAGAAACCGTTCAGATCCCCACCCCTAAACCATATAAATTCTTGTTCCTTATGTTAAGATGCATTCAGTGATATCAACCTAAGGATCTCCCAGGCCGCACCAGGGCTATGCCCCAACCTTCCACTTCATAAAAGGTGATATATCTCGGAAACCCTTCAGATCCCCACCCCAAAACCATGTATATTCTTGTTTCTTATGAAAAGACGCATTCAGTGACACCAATCTGGGGGTCCCCTAGGATGTGCCAGGGCTATGCCCCACCCCCTGCACTTAGTAAAAGCCCAATATCTCAGAAACCGTTCAGATCCCCACCCCTAAAGCATATAAATTCTTGTTACTTATGATAAGACGCATTCAGTGATACCAATCTAAGGGTCTCCCGGGCCGCACGGGGGCTGTGCCCCACAACTCCACCTCATAAAAGGTGATACGTCTCGACAACCATTCAGATCCCCATCCCAAAACCATATACATTCTTGTTTCATATGATAAGACGCATTCATTGAAACCAACCTGGGGGTCCTCTGGGATGTGCCCGGGCCATGCCCAACCCACTCCACTTCGTAAAAGGCTCAATATCTCAGAAACCATTCAGAACCCCCACCCCTAAACCATATATATTCTTGTTCCTTATGATGAGACACATTCAGTGATACCAACCTAGGGGTCTCTGGGGTGTGCTGGGGCTATGCCCCACCCTTCCACTTCATAAAATGCAATATATCTCAGAAACTGTTCAAATCCCCACCCCTAAAATATGTATATTTGTGTTCCCTATAATAAGACTCATTCACTCACATCAATGCGTCTATGTGCTAGGGCAACATGCTGATGCAATGGCCCACGCCTCTACTTCATAAAAGGCCATATTTCTCAGACACCATTAAGATCCCCACCTCATAATCATATATATTATTGTTTCTTATGATTAGACACATTCAGTCACACAAACTTGGTGGTCCACAGGGGCCATTCCTCTCCTCATCATTTCATAAGAGGGCCTCATATCTTGGAAACTGTTCATATCCCCACCCCTAAACAATATATTTTCTTGGTCCTTATTATAAGACACATTCAGCGACAACAACCTTGGCTTTCCTGGGGTCTGCCAGGGCTATGCTCCAACCCCTTCGCAGCTTAAAAGGCCTTATATCTCAGGAACAGTACACATCCCAACCCCTAAACCATATATATTCATGTGCCTTATGATAAGGTGGATTCAGTGATACCATTCAGGGCTCTGTTGGGTCCATGTCTCATCCTTCCTCCTCATAAAAGGCCTAATATTTCAGATACAGAGTCCACATGGGTGCTCATTTTGAAATGGGGGTTTGTTTGGGAGACTTTATAATCAATAAATTAAAACCTGAAACCATACATGGCTGCCAGTGGGCAGTGTCCGCCTGAGTTCTGGTGAGCATTGTGGCCCATGGGCCTCTTGTTTTTGTTAAATTTAACAAAATATTGGGCGGCAGGGATAGAGAAGTCATTTCATCTCAATGTCGGGTAAGAATCCCACAAAATTGGATGCAGCGTCTCAAAAATGACAGAACTAGTGTTGACGGGTACGTTAAACATCTTTTTTACAGGTTTATGCACATAACATAGATAGTGGAAACTCGTTAGAACCGCGAGGCAGTTCTTATAAATAAATAAATAAAAATATAAATAAATAAATAAATAAATAAAAATTAAATAAATAAAAATTAAATAAATAATCGGTCGCGATATGTAATTAAATGACAGTCTGATATCAGCCGATAAATTCAATTATCTTCAATTAACTTGATGTTAGTAAAGTGTCAATAATGATGTTAATTACAATCAGTGCCTAACTTTGATATCAAGTTGGCTACTTAAAAAAAAAAGAAACAAATATAGATAATTAAACAATGATACAAACACATTAACTAAAAGTTATGGTCTGATAAATGTTCATCATGATAACTGTAAGGGACATTTCTGAGGTAATAACAATACACACACCAACAAAATGCTTCTGTGCTGAAAATGGACATTCTTTATTGAATTCAACCTGGCACATTATATGCTCACCTCAGAATGAAAACAAGACTAATATTCAGTAATAAACAGTATATATGCCCCTAGAATAGTGCATTAATGGCAGGTGATTTCGCAAGATTTCGGAAGAAATCCCGAGCGTACAATTTTAAGTGTTTTTGGCTGAAAAGGTACCCAAAAGTCATCATTGACAATAAAAATAATGTTTGTAAGCTAATACATGTCCATATATTAATTCCACAATGGTGATTTCTGTTATTTCAGTGGTGATTTCGGTTATTGCTGTGGTGATTTCGGTGATTTCGGGGTGATTTCGGTGATTTCGGGGAGTCGTGATACCGACTATATAGTATAAGTGTGCTTGTTTGTGTTTTTCAAAATGCTGGAAGGGTGGGGGTCAAGCTACCCCAGCCAGGATATTTTGCCCCACCCCCGCCCCCCGGTGAAGGTATCCCAGCTGGGATATCTTTACCCCCACCCATGAGCAATGGAAGAGGTGTGAAATCCTGATTCATGCAAGCTAGTTTGTGGTAATGTTATGTCAACCATAGACCATTGGACATCAGTAGTACCTTCCATTGTTGAGAAGTGTGCTTGTCTGGGTTTTCCAAAGTCTTGATCTTTTTAGGGGGGTGGTGGGGGGGGGGTCACCCTATCCCAGCCAGGAAATCTTCACCCCCACCCATGAGCAATGGTATAAGATGTGAAAAAAATATTCTTGCAAGCTGTATGGTTTAATTATGCTTGTTTTGGTTTTTTTGCTTCACTTACATATAAGAAGAAATTGGGCATTAAGAAATAGTTTATACCCAAAAGTTGGGTTGGGGGTAAAGATATCCCAGCCAGGATATCTTTACCCCAGCCTTTCCACTCACCATCACCCATTTCACAACTGACAGGGATAATGCAAGATTATGAAAGATTGTCATAAGGGACATTTTGAATAAGAAACTATACAATTTCTTAAAGTGATTTTTAATTCATAGACTATTTGTTATTTTCCCTGCGGAAATATAATTTAGAAGAATATACAAAAAGAAGTTATTAAATAATCATTTGCCTCTATAATATGGTCGTATTTCTTACTAAGGGTAGTTCTATTTGTCCGAGTCACAATTGAAACGCAAATTGTTCAAGTGAAATATCGAGTCCACTATCTTGCTTCTCTTACATATAAGAAAAAATTGGGCATTAAGAAAATAGTTTATACCCAAAAGTTGGGGTGGGGGTAAAGATATCCTGGCCAGTTTAGCTATACCCCCGGGGGTAAAGATATCCCAGCCGGGATATCTTTACCCCCGCCTTTGCACTCACCACCACAACCCATTTCACAACTGACAGGGATAATGCAAGTTTATGAAAGATTGTCATAAGGGTCATTTTGAATAAGAATCTATACAAAAAGAAGTTATTAAATAATCATTTGCCTCTATAATAGGGTCATATTTCTTACTTAGGGTAGTGCTAATAGTCTGAGTCACGATTGAAACGAAAAATGTTAAAGTGAAACATCGAGTCCACTATCTTGCTTCTCTTACATATAAGAAGAAATTGGGCATTTAGAAAATAGTCTATACCCAAAAGTTGGGGTGGGGGTAAAGACATCCTGGCCAGTTTAGCTTTACCCCCGGGGGTAAAGATATCCCGGCCGGGATATCTTTACCCCCGCCTTTCCACTCACCACCACCACCCATTTCACAACTGACACGGATAATGCAAGATTATGAAAGATTGTCATAAGGGACATTTTGAATAAGAATATATACAAAAAAAAAGTTATTAAATAATCATTTGCCTCTATAATATGGTCATATTTCTTACTTAGGGTAGTGCTAATAGTCCGAGTCACGATTGAAACGAAAAATGTTAAAGTGAAACATCGAGTCCACTATCTTGCTTCTCTTACATATAAGAAGAAATTGGGTATTTAGAAAATAGTTTATACCCAAAAGTTGGGGTGGGGGTAAAGATATCCTAGCCAGTTTAGCTTTACCCCCGGGGGTGAAGATATCCAGGGTGGGGGTAAAGATATCCCGGGATATCTTTATCCCCGGGGGTAAAGCTACCCAGGGGGTAAAGATAAACTGTTACACCGGCAGACCCGAACTCTATGTGCCAGTTGTGTTTGCAGCGTGGTCATGCTGCGACACAGTGCAAACTGTTTTTGAACAATCAAAGTCCTAATTCGGGAAACTCCAGCAACCCAAGGAACACAAGGCGCGGTCCCTTGGGCGAGCAACAATAGACAGTCAACGCGCCAGATCGAGGCCACCGGAACGACAGCAACAGGAAAGTGTGAGTGACTTTAAATGTACTGTTTCTAATTCTATAGTCAGTGACTATCAAAGTGAGTCTGGTTTCATGTTTTTACCTGTAACATTTTCATCAAAACAAATTTCCGCTTTACTCGATTCAGGTAGTTCAATAAATTTGATGTCACAAGAATTATTTAACACTATTAGTCACAGAAATAAGCTACAGGTAGATCACTGTAATGAGTCTATTGTACTTGCCAACAATCAAAAAGTAAGCATTAATTGTGTTGCAAAGGTATCTGCTGTAATCAGTGGTCAGCAGCAATCATTTACTGTTTATGTTTTACAGGGCACATCCCATCCATTGCTCTTAGGGACTGAGTACATGCAAACTCATGGTGTCACATTAAATTTTGATAACATGTCTGTTCATACAACCAGCACAACTGTCCGCGCCAAGAAAAAGATCACAATCAAACCCAAACCTGAAACAGTAATCTGGGGTAAAACGCCAAAATGTATGTTTCCAGGGCTTGAAGGTATTTGCTCGGGTAGCACCCATATTTCCAAAAAATACTTATTTGTGGCCAGATCTGTATCTATCATATCTTCAGATCAAATGGTCCCATTCAAAATATTAAATCCCACAACAGAGCCAGTTACCATTCACAAAAACAAACCCCTGGGATCATTTCAGGTCATAGACAAAACTTTCAATGTAATACCAGCTGGTAGGTTAGGTCATGAAAGTTCAACACTGCAGGGAAATGTTAGAAATTCCAATACCAATACCAGTAGCCTTGCCACCAATCATGCATGTATGAATATCAATGCAAAATCAGAGCAGTGCCATACTACTGCTGGTGCAACTGAATGTCCAGTCAGGGAAGGATTTTTATCATATTTTCATAATAGTTCAACAGCGTCAGCGTTGTCCTCTGATGAGAGCCGTAGGTTGAATGATTGCTTAGTTTCGAACCATGACTTGTGTGTTACGGAGGAAAATCCTTCTCTTGGTCTAACTTCAGTTGTAGAACACCTAATTCATTTGATTCCCAATGCCCAATCTAAACATCAAAGACCTTACCATGTAGTATTTATGTACCCTTTTTGTTCCTCTGGGGAATTATTATAATAAATAACGACAATTCAAATCAGTTCTTTTATTTCACAAGTTCCTTTTTAATTTCTTCTACACATTATATAATATGATGGTACATAATTTCAAATATAATTTCCAATAACTGTTAATTTTCCATTTTACAGTTTTAGAATAATTTAGGATGGCAAAGGTCTAAAAACATGTTATCAAAGAGGCCGAAAGAATTAAACTGAAGTTTCTCTCCAATCCAGCCTAACATGTGGAACCACGCTTCTGTCAAAATATTTTCTCACACTGACCAACCAATTAGAAATTTATCACCTTTGAAAACAAACATTTGCCTAACTTGAACTTCTTATTTTGGATTTTAGTGGCTTATATTAATATAAAGTATTCCTTATTCAATGCTTTTCAGTCAATAATTATTAATAGAACACATTGTTCGTGTCCAAATGAAGCTGTTGTTCTTCATTTTCAATATGCTAAACTGCATTTTCAGTACATGGATACAGAAATTTCAAAGAACTCGTTTAAAGACAAAATTATCACTCAGACTATTATTGCGATGCTGTCAGAACGATAATTTGTTTATTGGTTTATGTTTACATGTCATTTTTGTTTTGGCTTCTATTGTTGTCGCAAACAGTTTATTCTAGTTTATTTGTTCATTTAGTACACATTATTTGTGTGTGACAGACTATTTGTTGATGTCATGTAAGTCTTTTAATTAATAATAAATGTTACATGCATAAATTCTCAATGATGTCAATATGTTGACCCATGCTTCTGTTTGTTTACTTGGTCCTGCATCTTTATGTAGACTGGGTGATAAATTTTCTGTAGGGGGATGTGATATATTAACATATATTTCCTTTGAAATTCTGCAGTAGTTCAAGTTGAAGTTAATATAAACATTCCCACGCCATGGTAAATAGTACTGCTACCTTATCTGACCATAGAATCACATTAACAAATTTCTAATTGGTTGGTCAGTGTGAGAAAATATTTTGACAGAAGCGTGGTTCCACATGTTAGGCTGGATTGGAGAGAAACTTCAGTTTAATTCTTTCGGCCTCTTTGATAACATGTTTTTAGACCTTTGCCATCCTAAATTATTCTAAAACTGTAAAATGGAAAATTAACTGTTATTGGAAATTATATTTGAAAATATGTACCATCTTATTATATAATGTGTAGAAGAAATTGAAAAGGAACTTGTGAAATAAAAGAACTGATTTGAATTGTCGTTATTTATTATAATAATTCCCCAGAAGAACAAAAAGGGTACATAAATACTACAGTACAGTGCAATTCAGATTTTAAGACCAGCTAGAATTTAGACCAATTCTCTTTTTAAAGGTTTCAATTGTTCTTTCTTTGTGTCTCTATACCAAGTTTTATCTTGTAAGGACCGTCTTTGGGACTGTTCAAAAGTGGTCTTAAAATATAGGGATTTTGTTGTATATAAAAGACTACATTGCTCTTGGAAATTTTTGGCCCCCCGCCCATGGGGACTTGAAGAAATAAATGGGCTGCATGATGCGTTCTGGCAGAGCTGAATCCGACCGCGCACGAGTTCTGGCAAACCGCTCAGAGGATCTAAGCCTGCCCAGGCAAAGCGGGTGCGAGTCGGACCGTCCATGCCTATAAATCATTTTGGTTTCATTTGGCGACAGGGCTTGAGATGTCATTTCATCTCAATGTCGGGTATGTATGTGAGCTTAGGTTTCACGTCCCACCAACAGCTTTGGCCATACGAAGACGGGACCTCGGTTTAAAGACTCATCCGAAAGTCTGGAGAAGCCCGGGATCGATCCTGCAATCCTTGGTTTATCAGGCGAGTAGCATAACCACTACACCACAGAGGCTTCTACTCAAGCCCAACAAAATTGGAAGCAACGTCTCCAAAATGACCTATATAGTGTTGACGGGGACGTTAAACATCAAATCAAACAAACAAAACCAGTGCTTCAGCTGAAGTGCACGACCCGCCGGATGCTTTTAGCTTTATGAGTGTTACCATATATGGGTATGGCGGCCATTTTGGTCATGTGACCTGGACCTAAAACGGTTCCCCCAATAAATGCGCCTTATCGTAAGGAGCAAAAATATATCTTATACTTTAGTACTGTATTCTGAATCGTTTGCAGGATAAAATGCATTCTTACTTTTCCAATACAAAAGCATATGTGTCAACGTTTGACCTAGGCACAAAGAATGTCAAGGTCAACCCAGGGTCACCATTTTAGCACTTTATGATGGGCCTACGTCCCAGATGCTATTTATCAAGTTTCGTGGAAATCTGCCCAGTGGTTCTGGAGAAGACTATTTTTGAAGGGTTTTTACCATATATGGCTTGGCGGCCATTTTGGTCATGTGACCTGGATCCCATGAGCAAATTGTGGTTTTACCCATCCCATAGAGGCTCCATATGAAATTTGACTTCAATCGGCCCAACGGTTTCCGAGGAGAAGCAGTTCGAAAATTTTCACATTTTTCGCCTCGGCGAGGCTATACTAAATGGAGTGTAATATTTGGCATGTTCATTGGTTAGATCTCATTGATATCTATCAGTATGCCAAAAATTATTAAAATATTCCAATCGGTTAAGTCACTATCACCAATTTTCACAAACGGGTTACGGACGGACAGACTGACAGAATGACACGGTGATTTTAGGGCACTCTTAGAAAATCAACCGACTTCAGTCGGTCGCTTTTTCTGCGGGTCGTGCAATCTTGGAAAATTTGGATCAATTCTGTAGTTACATGTATCTACCTGAAACGGGTAATCATCGTTTACATCGATTACTGGGCAGACCAAAAGCGCACGCGTAGTCTGATCATGACCGCTGTAAATCGGGCCTTGCAGTGCTAGAAAGGCTTGTATTGCCAGTGCTATAAAGGCTAGTTTTGCCATTGTTATTGAAATGAAAGCATCAACAACTCTGGTGGGTCGATTGTCTCTGAGGTGGTCCTGAACAGGGCTTAGTTACTGTTTAACCCATATACATTTATGCCTAGCGGCCTTTTTTGGAGACATTGACAAACAGTGTAGACCCAGATCAGAGAACGCGGCGTCTTATCTGGGTCTGCAATGTGCGCTTAAAGAACATTCATTGTTTGTAAAACTTACTACAAACAAAACAAACCTGATGCCCCTACTGTTGGAAATGGACTTCCCCAAACTTAATAGGTGGAAGATTCAATTGTCATATATGGGCTAAGTCTGAAATCTTGTATTTTAAGCAAAAAAGTATAGACCATTTCAGTCGCCGTGTTCTGTGGCGTCTGATCTGGATCCACATTGTTTGCTAGTTTCCCAGTACATTAGTCTAGTCCATATTTCACACAACACTCTGGTACACCGACAAGAATATCGCGGCTATAAATAAACCGTTACCGGAGTTAATACAAACACTAATTGTCCTGGGGTCAGTGATATATAGTCACGTGGACATCAGTAATATAACTTTGGTTGCATATAAAACCTTGGGTCAATTGATAAACAATCGAACACACAAAACGTGAGTAGCTTTTGCCTTTGCCTTTACATATGCTAGCTGTTTGGGAACCTAGTACTGCGCGGGGCAATACCAATACAAGAGTTAACTCGCGTCCTATCATCTTGTGGGAAGAAACTGAGTATACATTAGTACAACGACCAACGAAAAGGGTTTTCGAGCATATGTGCCCAGCGAAGACTCAGATCAGCCTATACTTCTGTGCAGTCTGATCAGAGTTCTCGCCGTGCGTTAACTGGATGCCATCTGTCCCAATTCTTCATACGGGACGTGAAGGCCGCATACTAACCGAAAGGGTTCACAGACTTGTTTTTTTCTTTCGTATGTGCACGTGCTTATCATTATGAAAACACGCCTATACAAATACATTATAAATTTTACTGCCGAAAAAATGAAAATTGTCAGATGAAAAATTGTGATATTTTTCGCATTTCTGCTCAAAAATATAGATTGTGGGTACTCGTTAGAACCGCCTCATCGAGAATTAAGAAAAATAAGGTTCACCCCTCTTAACCCCAGTTTTACTGGATAAAAGTGAGGTTCAAGTGGGTCAGAATTATATATGCATGTTTTTGTGATGTGACGTTCCTTCAACGAGTACGCTCGGATAGTGTCTTGGCATACAAAGGAAGAACAACTTTAAAACGAAATTCTTGAAAATGAAGTTTATTTGCACATATATCTCACACATCAAGTGTAGACAATTGCAAAATGAACATTTTTACATCTTTATACGGACGGAATGAAACATGTAAATATTTACAATGCACCAAAATATACAATTACACACAAACAAATCAAGATATATCACAGACAGTTCAGAACAAACATGACAATAGAAAATAATTTTCATTGCAATTTAGTTGATAGCCTACCATTACGAAAACACGCCTATACAAATACGTTGTAAACTTAAACGCAAAAAAGTAGATGAAAAAGTGTGACATCTAAAAAAAAAATAGATTGTGGGTACTCGCTAGAACCACCTTATCGAGGCGGTTCTAACGTGTACTCACAATCTATATTTTAGAGCAGAAATAAGGAAAATAAAGATTACACTTGTAAACCCCAGTTTTACTATATAAAAGTGGGGTTCAAGGGGATCAAAATTATATAGGCGTGCTTTCGTGATGCGACGCAACCATAGGAGGAAACAACTCTCAGCACACATGACGTCATTCATGATGTTCTTCCTAACCAGTCAGTATATACCCAGTGCAAACCAAAGAGTGTCTCAAACAATGCTTGCCCACAATATATGCCGTTTCATGAGAAAACCTTTTTTTTTATTCGAAGGCAACATAGGTGCAGATCAGCCTGTGCAGTAAGATCAGCCTGCGCAGTATGATCACCCTGTGCAGTTGGATCAGCCTGTGCGGAAAGACAAGGGGCCAGTTGTTCAAAACTAACGACGTCGTTAGTTAACGTATCGTTAAAACTTTGATCATTAAATATGGCAAATATGCTGAAATTTTTGCTGAAAAAATGTGAGCAGCTTTTGCGGATGCAAAAGCTGCTCACATTTTTTTCAGCAAAAATACCAAAATTTACGATATTGTACTTGCTAGAAGAGTTAACAATATGACCACTAACGAGCTTGTTAAGCTAACGATGCTTTGAACAACTGGCCCCAGCCTGAGTAGTTTGACCAGCACCTTTGTGTCCACTGTCTGGGTAGTACGATGCCTCTTATTTCTTGATCTACATGTAAAATGTCAAAACTCTTGCTAGTTTTGTGCAACTGTGCTGGCCGAATCGTCTCTAACCTGGTCGCAAATCTGAAGGCAGAGCTTCGTGTGACGCGGCTTGTATCGAAATCTTTCCCGAATACGAGTATTTTGCCCTTACTCCTGCTGAACACGACTACCAATACCTTTGCAAACAGTGTAGATCCAGATTAGATGGCTTATAAGAATCTTATATGGGTGTGAGGGGTGGATAGACAAATCCGTCCCAAGGGTCACTGTCCGGCATCACGAGGCTTGCCGAGTGATGCCGGACAGTGATCCCGAGGGACGGATTTTTCTATCCAACCCTCACATCCATATTGGATTCTTTTTCTTGCATACCTTCCATTTCTTAGCGCGGAATTTCAATGCTGCAGTCACTTCGGTTACCAACGTCCGCCATATTGTGTAGACACTGCAGGAATGTTTAGTGACGTCACGTAACGTGCCTGACGTCAACCTTAACGACGGCGCATACAAGGTCGTAATTAGACTGGCTCCCATCGTCAAACTATTAATTTGTCAAACTTACAAAAATATGTTTTCACTGATGTTTTACTGATTCCAGCTGAGTTTGAGTATGTTCTAACAGTAGAAAGGAAGACAACTTTGAAGGAAAAGAAATGTTTGGATTGTGTTTCTTGATCAGGTTAGAAAAATATGAACATAAGACAGGGAGCCAGTCTAGGTCGTAATCAACCAGTGCATTATCAAACACGCTATTATATTCGATTTTGGGTCGTAACACCAGGGTCAGAACATAAATTTCTATCCAGGGTAAAATCACGGATTTCCTTGTCTGGTGTGCAAGAATCTGGATTCTCACTGTTTGTCATGCAGATTGTGAAGTGAAGGAATACATTATATTTGTTAAATAATGTGATTGGTTGATAGTCAAGAATAGGTGTGGCTAAATTAATATATTCAGCGAGATAGGAAGCACTATCTCTTGAAACTTGCAGAATTTGTGAATTCCATTACATTTTCATACGACCCCCGCCCATCGAAGCTTGGATAAATAGATTGGATTGCACGGTGCTTCCACGCAGAGCTGAAACCGACCGCACATGAGTACTGGTAAATCATTTAGAAGGACTAAGCTTGCCCAAGTAAAGTGACGCGAGTCCATGCATACAAGCCCTATTTGTTTCATTGGGCGGCAGGACTTGAGATGTCATTTCATCCCAATGTCGGATAAAATTCCCACTAAACTGGAAGCAGTGCCTCCAAAATGACCTAAATGGTGTTGACGGGGACGTTAAACTTCAATGCAATCGGACAATACAAACAGTGAAATTACACTTTTAAATTCATGTTTTTCTTTTAAACCCAAATTTAAACGTAGTTGTGTTTTCTACACCAAGTGACCACTAGTAGAAGACCATCTTTGGTAATTTTCAAAAGAGGTCCCACTGATTTAAATCTAAGGGCAAACTTTAAAAAGTGGGCATTGGATAGATACAGTGAAATTCCGCTACAATTAAGACCACCTAAAATTAAGAGTAATTCGCCTATTTAGTAGGTTGTAGTTATTCTTTTATCAAGTCAAGTAGAGAATTAATCCTCATATACATTCCACTTTAACAATAAGTTTAAAAGATTTTAAAATCCGGTTAAAAAGCATCGAACAAAAGTGGAAAATAATATATATTAAATGAAGCAAACCGCTTAGGTAGCGAAACTTGAAAAAGTGCCCTTGAAATCAAAGCACTGAGGTTACTGGTGGTTTATCGCCGGTTACTCCGGTTTTCGTTCACCTTTGATTGATAAGTGAAATAATATTGAATGTGCAAGAAAAAAAACCGTCACGAAAAAATCTGCCTGACGTTTTTTTTTTCGACCGCGTAAGAAACAGATCGTGCTGCTAAGGAACAGGCAGTAGCAAAAGTCTTGAAATTTTAGATATAGAGGATACAGAGAGATAAAAACAAAGTATCTTACATACCCATGTGCACTGCAGTGTCGCCTTGTAAACCAGGGGTCGCAGGATCGATCCCGGGCTTCTCTAGACTTTCGGATGAGTCTTTAAACCGAGGTCCCGTCACCGTATGACCTTAGCTGTTGGTGGGACGTAAAACTCAAACACTCACTCACTCACTGCAGTGAACTAGAACAGACGGAAGGCGTACAGAAAAATGATTAAGACTAACTCTGATAAGAAGCTTATTTAGAAGGCTGCAAGTGTTCATTCTTTTTCTTTTCTGCATACACTGTCCTTCAGTCAGAGACCAAAATTGGGACTGTTCAAAAGTGGTCTGGAAGACCACTTTTGAACAGTCCCAAAGTTGGTCTTAATACAAGATTTTTTATTGCACTAGTCAGCCTATGCAGATGCGCTTCCACTCTCTGGGCTAATTCAGCAGACGACAGATTGTTTACATTGATCTTATTTTTCCCAGGCAGCAGGATTTGACAGCTCATGCAAATTGTCTCCACAGGTCCACAGGAGACAATTTGCATGAAATATCAAATCCTGTTTGCTTGGGAAAAATAACCTGAGAAAAAAAATTAAAATATCGTCTGCTGAAAAAAATACTCAGCATACAGAGCATTAACGGTGAGGTGGCTCATATAAAAGATAACAAAAGAAAGAAAAAATACCACATTTCCATATGAGGTACTATAAACTCGGTGTAGATACTTAAGAACCGCCACGGCGAGGTGATCATAACATATGATGAACCAGTTCTTTGTTGATATGTTATTTATATACAATGTAAAATAAATTGGCATGCAGTGTTACAAAATAAATGCAAAGAAGGCTATATAACAAGATGTGTTGAACCACAGGCCTGGTGACAACGTTATGAAGAAGGCATGATTGTCAGTGAACATGTGAATGTACAAGTTCAGGTTATAACAATGATAAAAAATCTTTCTTTTTGTTTCATTCATTCAACTTTAAATTAATAATTTGCCGCCTGAAAATGGTAAAAAAACAAATCAAAGAACTGATAGCACTGGTGGGTCGATTGTCTCTGAGTGTATGCTGAACAGGGACTTAGACTGTCGTTTTAAATCCCCAAATTCCTGTACTGTAAGCAAACAGTGTAGACCCTGATCAGACGCCGCGTTTTGCGGCGTCTGATCTGGGTCTACACTTTTGCCAAGCCCAGCACAGGATTCCAACCCAGCTACTATAGACAGCCCTCTTGCGCAACACTCTGACATCACAGTAATAAGAATTGCATGGCTATTTTCTATAAATAACCGTTACCGGGATTTCCTACAAAACAGTGAGAGTCACGTGGACATCAACCGTGATAGAGCTTCAGTGCTTCGTAACTTTTGGTCGATTGATAAATGAGCGAAATAATAATCTGCTTTTGACCAGTTCCAAGCGGTAATACTGATGGGATTAAAATTCCAAAACATAGGAAAAAATAAACGTCAACAGTTTAAGCTTTGGCTTGAGTTCTCTTGTAAAAACCAATCTTTAATCTTTGAAATAACATAATACAATAATGATTTATTTGCATATTTTCTCTGACAATCATACACCCTCATAAAGATTTGTCCAGCCCCTAGTTTAATACTGAATGTGTAAAGATTAAAATTATATAAAATTAAGGAGTGCACACAAGATACAAGTTATAATTTGCTGGACTATGTTGCACGCGGAAGATAAGTAAAAATCGTGACTACAGAGATTTATGCCCATGCACTAGGGTCATTAGCCGTCCTTCCACAATGCCTGTCACTGGACTAGGTACCTAGCTTATTCCTGCATGTAACATGAACTGCGGACGAGAGAATGCATTTTACACATGGGCGGTCAGCAGTGGCTCAGTCTGATCAGAACCTCCGCTGTCCGCATAAGGTTCATTTTAGCCATGCCTATCATTAGGCCTATCCCAACTCAGCACAGTTACAAGCTGCCACATCCAGGTTTTTTTTACTTTGAAATTATCCCCTGGTCTAGATGGCACACTGCATGCAATTATAGCATTTGCACAGCTTTGAAGCGCGACTTCTGCGCATTAATTTCCGGGGCTAATTCACTTGATATGTCGTGGGAGTGCCCAGCTACATTTCAACAAACAGCGCCGTCTAGCAACACAACTTGCTAATCCCAAAATTAGGCAAGTCCAAATCCAGAGGTTATATAACTTTGTTCATGCTCAATTCACTTAGACATGCAACTTGTCCTGCTCATAAATGTTTTAGTGCCAACAATATCCAAAATTAATGAAAAAGAAAAATGCCATTCTCTGTTGAAAAGCGTTTGGTTTCTGTTTTGACCTATTATATACTATTGGACTCTTACATTTCTATATGTTGGACAAGTCTATTTGTCATATATGGGGTGTCAGTCCTATTTTTTTTTTCGGTTTTTATTCTATTTTTGATGGTAAATTCTGTTAGCAAATAGTGCAGACCCTGATCGGACGCCGCGTTCTGCGGCGTCCGATCTGGGCTTGCACTGTTTGCCAAGGTAACCCTTTAGGGGTTTTCTGCATGCAATGGGTTAATATTTATATTCGTAATACCTTAACTATCGGAGCTTGGAGAAATAAGATTAGGCTGCATGGTGCTTCCGCGCAGAGCTGAAAACGACTGAAATTGAGTGCTGGTAAACCACTTAGGCCTAAGGTTACCAAGGAAAACTGATGCGTGTCGGACCGCTCCTCAAACCCTAGCGGTTTCTTTGGGTGATAGGGCTTGAGATGTCATTTCATCTCAATGCCGGGTAAAATTCCCACAAAATCGAAAGCATCATCTCCAAATGACCTAAATAGAGTTGACAGGGTTGTAAAATCTGGAAAAAAAAACCTGAGTATAAACAAATTACAATGTTAATATTCAAAAGCTGAACTAAGCATGAAAAATGTTCTATAAAATCGGGCCCGCAATAATAACAGTGCAAACTACTGCCCGCCCAAAGGGGCTTGAAGAAATATATGGGCTGCATGATGCTTCCACGCAGAGTTGAATCCGGCCCACACACTAGTACTGGTAAACCGCTTAGAGGATCTAAGCCTGTCCAGGAACCGCCGTGCGAAGCGGACTGTCCATGCTAATAAACCCTACTGTTTTCATTGGGTGACAGGGCTTGAGATGTAATTTCATTTCAATATCGGGTAAAAGTCCCACAAAATTGGAAGCAAAGTCTCCAAAATGACCTTTACAGTGTTAACGGGGACGTTAAACCTCAAATCAAACAAACAAAAGTAAACTAGTGCATTGATGTACGTTATGTGCGTCTCAGATGAACACTGCAACTGGTGTTTTTATGTTGTCTGTTACAATACCAAACACTGTTCATTACAGCAAAATGCAAAGTGAAACCTTAATCAAAGTAGTAACAGAACTGGTGGATCGATAGTCTCGAAAAACTTGTCCTAAATAGATGATTTAATCCTTAAATTCCTGTACTGTAAGCAAACGGTGTAGACCCCGATCAGACGCCGCGGTCCGCGGCGTCTGATCTGGTCTACACCGTTTGCCAAACCCAACGCATAATTCCAGTCCAGATTCTATAGATAACCCTCTTACGCAATACTTTGACGTCACATCAATTTTCAATAACCGTCACCGTCATGGATTTTCAACGGGCGTTTAAAAGGTACTGGGCTTTGTAACTTTTAGCTGACAGATAAACCACAGACACAAAAATGTTTATGTCAACTTAAAATCCAATCGTAATTAAATGTTACTGGCATTAATTAACGACTTGCAGTTCAATGCTTAATTATGATTTTATGACTATTTCGTTGATCTATATGTTGATATCAACACTTCAGACGTGTTATAATTTCGTGATATAAAAATGTATAAAATAAAAAGTAGTTTTACGACATGATTCACTTGGCAAAACAATGACTACAAGCGATTCGAGATGAAAAAATAAAGTTGCTTACATATATGTACTCCTGTGAAAGGAGTAAATTTCCGCTTATACGACTTATTTTCCTCCAGAAAACAGGACATATATAAGACAGGTACTTTTTCTGCTATGATCGACAGAAGCTATTATTTATCCTGCTCACAAATATTAAAATGCCAACAATTGTTGGCATTTTAATATTTGTGAGCAGAACAATTTTCATGCTCAGTTGACTTGAGCATGAAAATGTTTTATAACCTTGGGGTATGTTTTTGTTGTTTGCAAACAACAAGAATTCAGAACAGCATGCGTATCCGCTGGGTCAGGTTAGCAAGTTTATTTTCACTTCCGGTACAGTAAAATGCATGTCGTTTATAAACAGTGAAATTCCGCTATTTAGACCAACTAAATAATTCCGCTGTGAAATTCCGCTATTGAGACCACCTATAACTAGGACTTATTCTTCTGTTAAATATAAATTTAAAAAGTTTCATTTTTTTTCTTTTTTTTATTTTCTACAATTAGTGTAGTCTTCTGACAGATCACCTTTAAGGCTGTTCAAAAGTGGTCTTTAACCACCTCTGAGACTTTTGATAAGTGGTCTTATTAACGACCACTTTTGAACAGACTGAACAGTCCAAAAAGTGGTCTTAATTATGGAATTTTACCGCATTAAAAATATTTCAATCATCCTTTCATTTCGATTACTGTTTTCTTTTTGTGTCCTCCAGAAAGAGGCTACCTTTGGCATCACGTGAACAAGTCCGTGAAATGAAGACCCCCCCCCCCCCCATAAACCCCAATTCATATAAAGGAAACTGGGGTTTACGGGGGTATACATTATTTTTCTTATTTCTGCTCCAAGACATAGATTGTGGGTACTCGTTAGAACCGCCTCTAGAGGCGGTTCTAACGAGCACCAACAACCTATGTTTTGAGCATATATTAGAAAAATATCACGGATTTTCATCAGAAAAGTAGCCATTTTGGACATCTGAAAAATGCACTATGTCGCACTGGTGTGTTATCGTAATGGAACTGTCTGAAAGTGGTATTCTGAAAATGGTCATAAAGACCACTTTTGAACAGCCCAAAATGTGGTCTTAATAAAGGGAATTTACTTATCTTAAAATTCAAGACTCTTGCTTCTCTATGACCCAGTAGGTCGTTTCCGGGTCTTTTCTTGTCGCGAACCGCGAAGGCAAGTTTTCTCGTGACGTGTCTGGTGTCGGGTGCTGTACTGGAAATTATTCCCTGCCTCCGCCCATCGGGGCTTGGAGAAATAGATTGGGATGCAATAGTGGTTCCGAACGACCGAATTTGAGTACGCTTAGAATGTCTAAGCCTGCCCAGGAAAAGTGGTGCGTGTCCGTAGGGTCCTTAAAGGCATTTATTCTTGACTATTGAGGACTATCATTCCATTACATTATATTATGTAGCCCTCAGAGCTGTCTGAAGAGAAGTCCTCTGTCTTCAACAGGTATATTTGTAAGGGGCCTCCTTGGGGAAAATCAATAATTTACTAACTGTTGACTGGTGTACATTATTGATTTTCCCCACAAGTGCCTCAGTCAGGGGATACAACAAGAGCTACTAATCACCCAATTAAGGGCCGCCTTTGATCTGCTACAGTCAGTATATCATAGGGGACAATAAAACAATTATGAACACACGGTGTGTCCTACTGTAAAAGAATAAACTCTAATGTTTGGGTGGGCGGCAGAGCTTGAGATGTCATTTCATCTCAATGTCGGATAAAAGTCCCAAATTTACCTGAAGCACGGTCTCCAAAATGACCTTAACAGTGTTGACGGGATGTAAAACCCAAAATAAATAAACAAACGAGCAGAAAATTATCCCACTGTTGTTATCATCAAATACGCTCCATGTTTGTTCTTCGGCATAATATTATGTCAATAGTTTTGTTTTCTATGTACATAATATAATTTCTGTGCATAAAAATGTCTTTTCGCGGTTAAGCTGATTGTCCAAAACTGCGATCTTTAGCCACTCCTGCTCTCGGACCATGTTCAATAGCACCAACATTATTCCACAAATAATTTATCTATAAAACTGTTTTTTTTTTCTTCCGTTGCCGTCGGTTGGCGATAAACAACGTATATCTGGGCGAAACTTTCCAGCCTGACATGGGCAGCAAACTGACATGGACAGCCTCTATTCTAGTTTTTTTTCCTATATTCACGTTTTAAGCTTATTTCCAAGAAATATGTAATCCGCGTCACGTAAACACACCTATATAATTTTGATCCCATTTAACCCCACTTTTATATAATAAAACTGGGGTTTACAGGAGTATATAGTATTTTCCGTATTTCTGCTCAAAATATAGATTGTTGGAACTCGTTAGAACCGCCTCGTCGAGGCGGCTCTAACGAGTACCTACAATCTATGTTTTGAGGAGAAATAAGAAAATATCGAAAATTATCATTTTTTGGTGGTACAATTTCCGATATATTTGAATAGGCGTGTTTTTGAAAACAAGAGTTTTGGCGCCAAAAGTTATGCTTTAACCTGCCCTTGTTTATGGTTTGATCCACTTTGAAGCCATTGTTGAACTGCTTTTTTAGAATTAATTTCGAAAGCACGTGGCGACAACTGACCTTTCTCATCCGTCACACCGTTCTCCAAAGCAATGGCATCTAAAGCATCCAGGTTTTCCTTGCTTAGATGCCGCACAGGAGATCTGTTCACAGTACGATGGGTGTTCTCAAGACTATCGTCTTGAGCGTTTCTGTGACGTGATCTATGTTTCTTTTTCTTCTTTTGTGGTGCTTCCGCTCTCGCGCTTTCACGTAGCGGTAGAAGCAGAGCAGCAGTCTGTATGTTTGTCCTTGGTTCACTATTGTCTCGCGGAGTTAGTGACGCGAACTCTGAATGCGAAGGGTACACTTGTTGGTAGGAATCCGTTCTTCTGATTCCGCCTAAATTGTTTGATCTTTCGTGGCTACGGTCAGATCTGAAAGGGAGCAGTTCTTTCTGACTCGAGGTTTTATGAAGTTTTTCTGATTTGTTATTGTTACATTCCTTCGAGAATATGTCTGGTAATTTATTCCTATCGTCATTTCCGGTTCCGCTTGCGGAACCAGTATGGATCTGGTCCCCTGTTTCTTGTCTTTCACGTTTAAATAAACTATAATCCGCTTCAGTGAACTCTTTACGTATATCTCGGTGTATCTCAAAATGCGATGGACAACTAGGGGACCGACACAGTTTTCTATCTCGGTTTTTACTCAGAGATCGATTTCGCGATCCGTTCGTACTCACCCCAGTAATGCTTGCAACACTCGTAGACTTAGAACGATCGATTGTCGGAAATTTGATTGGACTGCTCGCCAGCGAATTTGGCACACTATTTCTGGTGTGTTTTGAATATTCACTCCTCTCATCGTTCACTGTATGAAGACTTTTTCTGGATATCGGAGGGAAAATTGTCTCCTCGATCGGCGTATTCATATACACTGTTGGAGTTTCCGCGAGCTCGGATCCATATACCGCTGGTGACATTGTTGACTGTAGTTTCAGAACACACAGAATGGTCTCCTTGGCAACAATCAGGATCAAAGTTACCAGCAATGTTTGACAGGATAACACTATTACCGGAAGTTCAGTTAGCTGGCGCCACTATCGCCAGAACAACTGGTGGCAATATCTCCATATTCTAGATTTTTCTGTTTCCATATACAAGTTTGTCGTCTGCTCAGTCCAACGGCGGTAAACGTGTGTTGGGAGAACTATTGCTCCTCAAAACCTGAAAAATATAAAGAATACTGGTGACAATCTCTTCCTCAAAGCAGTTCACAAATGAGCTTACCCATAAAAAATGCTCGTAAGCCCTTCCTGGATTATGTTGTTAAAATTTGCGTGTGCAGACAATTAACCGCATGTGTTGCATGAAGCTATCTCTAAATCGAAATCATCTTTTCTACATTAAATGTTTGGAAATGTGCTTTTTGATTTTAAATAGCTCCAACGTCTCGCGGTTACTCCTAGTAGCAAGTTGTCTGACCAAAATCCTTCTCTCATAAAATTTCTTCCACCCGTTTCCTTCCATTTATACGACGGAGAAAACCAACGTCTTCTCATGGAGTAAAGACGTCAAAACACCAATATACGGTTCATTACTCGTACCATCTATAGATGACAGAATGTGCTACGAAAAGTCTTACATAATGTCTGAAGAAGACCATAGATTAATGAAATACAAAGAAGCTTTTTTTCATAACCACTATTATTGCGTGTAGTAATAGTACTGACATTTAAGGCATGAATGAAAAAGTTAGAATGCAAAGTAAAGTCAACGATAAAACAGAACATAACTCGAGCAGATTAGGTAATTTGTTGAATAATTTATCAATGGTTTATATCCAGGCTGAAGATTTTACATCATACATACGTCTTTTAACAATTCTATTCCTGACTTTTACTGCTAGTTGTGCGTGTTATCGCTGTATTGCGCAATAATTGCATCTCGGGATCGTTTGTTTTTCATTATACTGCATGCTATAGCTATCTCACGCCATTCTCAGCATTCTGAAACTCTGACATATCATGCATGAACCGTGTAATGTACACGTTTGAAAATCCCATTTTATATAGAGAAATCACAGATAGTTGGAACTCATATGAAATGCCAGAACCACCACGATGAGGCGGTTCTAAAGAGCACTCAAAATTTGTGTTTGCCATTACAAACACGCCTATTCAAATGAATTGACAATATTTTACCATAAAAAAATAAATAAAATAAATAAATAAATAAGTAAGTAAGTAAGTAAAGCAAAATGAATTTTTAGATACCACTTTCTGATATATTTTGTTATTATTTCCTTTCAAAACATAGCAAAAATAAGGAAAAAAATAATATATACCCCATGTTTGTAGCCATTAAAGGGGCTCTTACACTGTCACGATTTTGGCCACGACTCACCACGATTTTTTAAATCGTGGTAAATCGTGAACAACGTCGTAGAGAAGTCGGCATAGATCTTGAGGAATCGTTGTTGATCGTGATAGTTCGGGAGTGACCACGACTGTTTTGGACATGTTCAAAACATTCGTGACGAGTCGGCATCATTTTTCAAATCGTAGAGCGGTCGTAGAGAAATCGTAGGTCAGTCGTGAGCCGTCGTCGTGGTAATCGTGGCCAATCGTGAATAATCGTGACTGAATTCTACCACGATTGTGCTACGACGAGACAAGATCATCTACGATGCCTCTACGATTCCGTTGCGACTGCCGTACGATCTACTACGATATCATGACGACTGCTCACGACAATGCAAGATTCACCAGGAATGCACTACGATTGATGACGACGCTAGCACGATTTATCCCGACGCTACGTCGAACGCACTACTTTCTCCACGTAACTTTGTACATATAATTACCCAAGCAACTATGGTCAACTGTCACCTGTCCCTCCTGTTCCTCTGCACCTCCAGTTGTTCAGCCATTGCAATGTCATTTTCGATCATGTCTTGTTCGAGCTGAACTAAATTTTGAAGATACAGAAGCCTTTGACCTGGCTGCAAAAACATTTTCGTCAGATGCTCTCTACAGAAATGGTTGAAACTGAATGACACTGTGCATTTGATGAACACTTTTATATACCCAGATCGTTATAAATCCTGACGAATCGGGAGAAGTCTTGGTTAATCGTGAGTAAATCGTATCGAATCCTCCATGATCGTACTGAATCTTTGATCATCGTGCCTTGGTCGTAGAGCAGTCTTGCAGGGATCGTGAGAAATCGTGTATGATCGTCTGATATCTTGAAGGAATCGTGGTGCAGTCGTAGAAGAATCCTAGAGGATCGTAAGACATCGTAGTCGATCGTAGAGGATCGTTGTAGATCGGCTCCATTATCGTACAGCAATCGTGATTGTTCGTAGAAGTGTCGTTGCAATGTCGTGAGTATTCGTAGAGTAGTGAAATCGGAACCATGTATGCCCCGATTAGCCACGATTTTCATGGTCCCAATTGGTCGTGGACAGTCGTGGATAATCATGGTCAAAGTCGTGACAGTGTAAGAGCCCCTTTACGAAATAACTATGACATACGAATGTGACATCATACTGAAAAGTCACGTTTGAATACGATCTCCAGTTTCGTCATTTGACAGATCCGGGGACTCGTGATACGTGTTCTTATTTGTTTCATCACGTGAACAAGTCCGTGATATGAAGACCCCCCTAAACCCCACTTTATATAGAGAAAACTGGGGTTTAAGGGGGTATTCATTATTTTTCTTATTTCTGCTCCAAGACATAGGTTGTGGGTACTCGTTAGAACCGCCTCAATGAGGCGGTTCTAACGAGCACCCACAACCTATGTTTGCAGTATTTATAAGAAAAATATCACGGATTTTCATCAGAAAAATGGCCATTTTGGAGATGTAAAAAAAATGCACTATGTCGTACGGGTGTGTTATCGTAATGTTTAAATCGAAAACAACATTTGGAAGTCTCACACAAGCCGGTCCAATCATTTTAGAATTATTATACTTGTGCACATGTTTACGACATGGGCAACCGCAAGATTTTCTCTAACTTTTCCTAGAAATGACTATGATAAACGAGGCCCCCGCCCATCGGGCCTTGACGAAATAGATGGGCTGCATGATGCTTCCACGCAGAGCTGAAACCAACCTGCACACGAGTACTGGTAATCCGCTTAGAGGATCTAAGCCTGCCCAGGTAAAGCGGTGCGAGTTGGCCCATCCATGTTTATAAATCCTATTGGTTTCATTGGGCGGCAGAGATTGAGATGTCATTTCATCTCAGTGTCGGGTAAAAGTCCCACAAAATTGGAAGCAACAACTCCAAAATAACCCTTACAGTGTTGACGGGGACATTAAACCTCAAATCAAACAAAGACTATGATAAACACAGCAAATTCATCCGGCTTTTCATCATTTTGGTGTTTCAAGATGTTCAGAGCTGTTGTTGTCCGTTGTTCCTAAAACTGATTTTGACTGTGTTAGGTTTTATCCATACGTTAACTTTTGTGTTGTCTACGTCAGAAAAACTGAGGGAAAGTGATAGAAGAGCAAGTAAAATGGAAGTGAAGGCAATACAGCTCCCATCAGAGACACCAAAGGGAAAGAAACACAAACATGAAACAACAGACCCTAATGGAAACATCAATAGCAGAAAGCCAAAAGGGCAGTTACTTTCCCACAAAATGGCCAATTGGTTATCCAAAACTAAATAATATAAGCAATACAAACACTCAAAGACAAACCATAACAAGAAATAAAGTAGAACAGATGATTTTTGTTTGATTTGAGGTTTAACGTCCCCGTCAACACTGAATAAGTCATTTTTGAGACGTTGCTTCCAATTTTGTGGAACTTTTACCAGACATTAAGATGAAATGACATCTCAATTCCTGTCGCCCAATGATACCAACAGGGTTTATAAGCATGGACGGGCCGACTCGCACCGCTTTGCCCGGGCAGGCTTAGATCCTCTAAGCGGTTTGCCAGTACTCGTCTGCTGGTCGGTTTCAGCTCTGCTTGGGAACATCATGCGGCCTATCTATTTCTTCAAGCCCCGATGGGCGGGGGCCGTGTAAAACAGATGAAAGAGAGGGAAAGGGTAGAGAGAAGAAAGAGAGAGGAAGTAAAGAAACAGAAGAAATAAAACACCCCTCTACCATGATACGATGCAAGGATCTCTCCTTACACAGAGCCATTCAGTTTATCAGCAATATTTCATATGCACATAACACCGTTGCTATTTGTTATAACATTGAATGGTTTCTTATAGCCCGGTCACACATTTACGTTTCTGCTACGTTTCACCACGTTTCTGACAAAAACCCAAATCGTGGCCAAACGTCGCAACCTGCTGCGTTTTTTATGCAAATTAGATGTCTTGTTGTGTACATGGAGTATGAGCTACGTTTCTACTGCGAAGCTGCGGCGTAAGACCCACGTATCGCGGCGTTTGCGTGACGTAAGTGCTGCGTATATCGCGTTGCTGTTACGTAGGAGCTGCGTTTCATTCTAACCTGCGACGTTGCTGTCGCGTAACAGCGGCGTTTTAAAACGTATGTGGTAATAGTATTGTTGTCATTCATTCAAGTCTCGATTAAGGTCCATAGTAAACCAACAACAACAATCTGTTCTTCAGAATAATAATCCATGATAGCTTTGACATGAATGCCAAGGACCCGAATGCTTGCTGTTGTATATATATAATTTATATATGAGACCACTTGATCGAGATTAAAATGTATTATGCGATGCCACTTGACCTCATTTGAAACTCAACAAAAGCCACAATCGTCGCTATTACGCCGCAGGTAAACTTGAAACGCCACAGCTATTTTTACTACGTCGTACATACGCAGCAATAACGTCGCACATACGACAGCTACGTAGTACTTACGCCATGCTTACGTTATGATACGCCGTGGCAACGGCGTATTTAAAATTAAAACGTAACAGATACGCCGTAGATACGAAAGGAACGTCGCTGTTACGCAGCGACAACGTGTCGTACGCCACACTTACGTGGTAAGTCTTGAGTGGCGTATGTGCGGCGTAAGAGGCGTTTGTGCTACGCTGCTGCTGCGTTCCTTTCGTTTGCACTGCGTTTCTGCTACTAGGCAGGGTCCTAGTAGGGGCCATCATGCACCCCCCTCTAGACTTTTTTTCACATATACCAGGTTGTTCCTTAGTACAAGTGGTGTTATTTAAAAAAATGTTTCCATCGATAAACTCATTTGGGCTATATAATATTTAACTGTTTCCATGGCAACCGACACATTTCAAGTGGTATACACATATGCACAATGAATGCAGCATATCTTGCTTGCTATTTGAGATAGAAAAACAAAATTAGTGTCAAAGTAAAGGTGATGCATACAGCTTTCATTTGCAATCAATTAATGCAAATTAGCTCATTTGCATATTCATGAATATTAATGAGAAGGTCAAAAATATGGTATAAAATGCTAAAAATACTCTATATTTAGAATAAAAGTATGTTTATCTTCCCTAGATTTATTTTTTGTTTTTGCCAAAATCGTGAAAACATATTACCGATCATATATTACAAGTTTCATATCTTTGTGTTCGAAAATCAACTGTCAGTTACACAAAAAGTGGGTGGGGTATATTACCTTAAATTTTGAAAAATATTAAAAACGCAAATTTCTTGTTGTTGCATTATAAAGCTTGTCCTTGACTAAATATGTTATACTTTGTCAATGTAATTTACAATACAAAGATATAACTATTCACTAACACATGATATGAGGTACATATGTTACAGGAAATGTGTATTATATGTATGGTAGGTGTACTGGCATTGGTATTTGGTTCTTACAGGTACTCATTTAATTTTCATAGTAATGTTACAATACACAAACATTCATTGGTAAATAAATGGGAGTTTGTATTGATATCATTACTATTTAATATTTAGTGGTTTGTGACCTGCTTGTTCGCAAAGTCGCCTCCCCTCCCTTTGTTTGTGATACACGATTTGCATCCCAATGTTCCTGCTGTATATATTTTAACAATTATAGTCATCGTCTATGTCCAATTTTGATTTGTGTAATCATCAACCCGTTCTGTGGCTGCTAGTAATGGCATTGTAAGTATAAGGGTAACATACACCCCATAAGGTGACGACATTTACATAGTATTTTTACAACTTGCGTAGTACTTGGATACGTCACTTGGATACGTCACCGCTGTAGAGCGGAATAATTTCACATACTCGTCAACACCTTGTGTCTTTATTTTTCTTTCAGAGTCTGCTTGACTAACAGTATATCTCTATATGTTTGATTAACAGAGTTTCTCTATATGTTTATAGTTCACCCTTTGATCCATCATTGATATTTATCTGATGACATAATGGAGTTTTCAAAGAAATTCAGTGGTAGAAAGCGGAAGGCGGATGAACAATTCCTTTCTCCTATTACCCAAATATGTATTCTACATAGTGATAAATCGAGCAATGAATGCTTCACATTCTTATCAGAAGTCCAGAACTCATCTGAGAGACTTAAATACCTTCATGATATACGTGAATTGAGATTATCCCAGCCACCTGATTCAAAACACAGAATGGAAAGCATTTGTGATTTGATACCCTCCAGCATAGAGCCTGGGCATGGCTATCATCGGGATTGCTATCAGTACTTTTCAAATCATGTTGATAGATTGAAGAAAACTGAACCTGTAGCGGGAGCATCGACAGAATCAATACTGAAACACAGAAGGCTCAGTGGTGACAATATTGCGTTATTTACAAAGAATTGTATATTTTGTAATAAAGAGAGTTCCATTGCTGTTAAAAAGTCAGGAAGTTGGACGACTGAAGGAACACAGAAGTTCAAAAGTGGTGCCTGGAAAACTGTCGTAGAATGTGCTGAATTGAAACAAGACGAGTCACTGTTGGTAAGAATCAGAGGGTGTGACTTGTTTGCTTCTGAAGCTCATTTCCATTCAAGCTGTCGTAAAAAATATATGTGATTGAACAGGGTATACAGGGAAAAAGCAGTGACAGCGAGTCAGAGCTTTATCAGAAGAAACTTGAAGAAGCTCACAATAGTGCATTTAATGAAGTATGTATGAGAGTTTCAGGCGAAATTATAAATCAAGAGAAAGTTTTAAACTTACATGACTTAGTTAAGACATATATTACTCTATTAGAGAAGACAGAGTTTGCTAATGCACAGTACAGAAGTGAAAAGCTAAAAGCAAAACTTGAGGCCCGATTTAAAGAGCAGATAGCATTTTGTAAGTTGGATAAGAAACGGAAATTTGAATCACAGCTAGTATACAATGCAAAAATGAAACTTGAAACGGCAGTTAAGAGTGCCTATGTATTAGGCAGTAAAATATATTGACCGAGTCGGCTTTGTATCTGAGACAGGTGATACTTGATGCATTTGATAAGGCAGATGAGTTAAGATGGTCCCCAACTGTTGAAGCAATAGGTAATACTGAAAATGTCATTCCGAAAGCATTGGAAGAATTTCTGAAGTATGTGTTTTCGGGCAAGATTGAAGATACTTCAACACAGGCAAACAGGCTTGTATGCTCAGTTGGTCAAGATATGTGTAGAGCAGTGACGAACGGAGAGTGGAAGCTTCCCAAACATATACTTATTGCCATGACATTAAGACATCTTTACAGGAGTAAGCAATTAACCACACTCTTAAACAGATTAGGTCACAGTGAAAGTCATGCCTTTGGGATAGAGTTAGAAACAGCTATTGCCAATGCTTTGGAAGAGACATCATCGCTACTGACAAACCAGATTGTTAGGCAACCAGATGTTCCTTCTATTTTTCACTCAGAGTTTGACAACTTTGATCAACTTGTCAACACATTAAGAGGAACTGACTCAATTCATACAGCACATGGTATAATGATGCAAGATTTGAATGTTAAAGAGTCTGTAGATCCTGGCGGTACTAAACCCGTTATGCCAGAAGTACCAAGAACTAAAGATCATACAATAAATGTCCAAGTTCAACCAGAGTTACCAGATTGCTATGTTGGTCAGAGAAAGAGACCAAGTAACAGTTTTAGAAACAAAACATATCCAGGAAGTAAAGGGTCAGTCGATGTAAGTAATGATCAAGATACAGCTTGGACTTTACTGAGGAATGACAAGTCATCTGAGGGACAGGAAATACCAGGTCGGACAGGATTTGTTTCAGTCACAGGAAAGCAACCGGTTAAGTTAACAACAATTGATTATTATCCTGTGATTAACCATCCGATTACTGAATACAAAACTGTACAGGAATGTTTGAGATATGCAGAGGAAGCAACAAGTGAAGTTGGTCAGACATATACAGTCACGACATTCGATCTTGGGGTTTGTATGAAAGCGTACCCCATCATATGGAATAATCCCAATAGATACAAGAAACATATAGTCTTGATTGGCACATTTCACCTGATATGTGCATATATGAAGATGGTAGGCAAGAAAATGGCTGGGTCTAGGCTTTCAGATATAATGCTAGAGGCTGGACTGATTGGAACTGGTTCCATTCTAGGAGTAATGACAGGAAAGCATTATGAAAGGGCAATGCATTGTCATAAGGTATTGCTGGAAAGTTTAGAAAGACTCTTAGTAGAACAGTTTCTACTAGCGGATGGCACAGAGAAAGCATTTGATGGATTGCCAGAGTCATCGAAAGAAAAGCTAGAACGTCTTTCTGCGGTTCCTTCGGAGAAAAGCTTGGATGAAGCACTTAAAGATGGCAATGTAAGAACCTACATTA
Organism: Lucinisca nassula; assembly: GCA_963580285.1. NCBI lineage: Eukaryota > Metazoa > Mollusca > Bivalvia > Lucinida > Lucinidae > Lucinisca > Lucinisca nassula. Next base: position 16,325,268 of record OY757012.1, on the reverse strand, counting down.
AAAAGTACGCCAGCTTTAAACAAAATGTCCGTGACGGAAAACTAGGGAAGACAGCAAAATTCTGGATGTCCTATATGGACCATATTTGGCTAGTTTTAACTCTGTTAAAGGCGGTGAAGATAAACATGTTTCTATTGTATGCTGACAGCTTATGCAAAATGGCCTCTCTCTTCTTCAGCTTTGACGGTCAGAACTATGCAAGATACCTTACCTTCTTCTCAGCTTTCATTGCCAATCTTGAGGAGTCTCACCCAGGTGCCACAGGGCTTCTGAAAAGAGGTGGAATGAGCGTCGCAAGATCCTTCATTCCAGGCAACAGATGTGCCGTAGATAAAACAATGGAAGAGACATTTATGAAACATGCAAAAAGTCACAGTGGAACAGGTGGGAGCGGTGCTGGTATTTCAGGCATTTCCGGAAATTACAACGCATATCAAAGATGGATTCGTACCTCGCATGAGAGGTCAAAGTATGTAGAGGCAACGCTGAATATGGCAGACATGATGAGTGACTCAAGTTCAGGAACAAGACATAGAGAGCTCCGGCCAACAGAGATTCTAAAAGGTGATGCAGAAGTATGTGAAACAGTAGATGCAATAAAAGGATTTGTTAATCCATTCAACATTGACGATAAAGAACGTCTGTATTGTGTGTCGTCTGGTGCCGTAATTCCGGTTGCAAACGAGAATGATATTCTGCTGGCTGAGGTACGCGGAAGAGAAGCAAAAGAATTGTTCATATCTGAAAGGCTAGAAAAAGAGGACAAGTTCTTTGAGCCAATCAAGAGACTCAATCTGAAAACCATGGAGGATACAGGCAAAGCTGTAAAAGTTAAATCACTAAATAATAGAAGTGTACAATACAAACAACTCAGTAATGTTGCAATGCAGTTGCTAGTTCAATCACAGAAACCTGGAGTGCAAATGGATTTACTTGAGATGTTGAGATACCCACTCACACCTGTGCCATTCAGCATCGGAACGGCAGATGGTTTCCTAGCTAAAACAGATAAATCAAAAGGATTCAGGCATGTGATCGAAGGAATAGACCTGGCCGAGGTACCGCCGAAAGACGAGACTTTGCTTGTAATAGAAGACGGGAATGCTTTATTCCATTCCATGAAAGATATTCCATCAAATTTCAAACAGATATCCGAAAAGTTGTTTAACATGACTCCACAGAAAGCAGACATAATTTTCAGTACTGATATGTACATAGAAGGTTCTGTGAAAAGCATGGAAAGAACACGCCGTGGAAGTGGAGATAGGCTGTTAATACATGGAGAAAATACAAAGAAACCAGCAGAATGGAAATCGTTTCTGGCCAATGAAGACAACAAGAAACAGCTAGTTCAAGTTATGTGTAAAGCATGGTCTAACAACTTGTATGCAAAAAGGCTACATGGCAGAAATGTTACACTTATTTGTGAAGGTATAGCTTACCAATTCACATCTTCAGATGGCCAGACAACTGAGAAGACAAGCATTGACATTCTAAGTTCAACATAAGAAGAAACAGATACACGGGTTGTGTACTACTGTTTATACGGGAAAGAGCAGGGCTACAGAAATATTCAGGTGCGGAGTCCAGACAGTGACATCTTCTTTATACTGCTGTATTACATCGATATGTTAGATGGTTGTAACATCTTGTTCGATACAGGAACTGGTAACAAAAGGAAATTAATCGACATGGATGAAGTTGCCAGTAGCCTTACTGAAGATTACAGGTCTGCCTTGCTGGGCTTACATGCCTTTTGTGGGTGCGACTCAACGAGTGCCTTCAAGGGAAAAGGGCATATCATGCCTATAAAGACAATGCAGAAAAGACCAAAGATTGTCAACACAATAGCTCAACTTGGGACGTCCTGGAGTGTATCAGAGGAGCTTATTCAAGGTTTAGAAGAGTTTACATGTGCCATGTACGGGAATCATAGATTCACATCAGTCGATGACCTGAGATTATTTAAAATCAAGGAAAAGTGTGATGATATGCCCACAGATGCCTCAAGGAATATTGACCTTGCGGTGTTACCACCTTGTAGAAGATGTTTGGTTCAACACATCAAACGGGTTAACTACCAAGTTGGTATATGGAAGCGATCTCATATTGCTGATCCTGACATTCCTCCCGCATCAGAAGCTCACGGATCGACTCGAGATGAGAATGGCGACATTGAACCGCTGTGGATTGAAGGTGACATCGTACCACCACAGATGGTGGATGTTCTGGTGAAGAATGCGATTACAGAATTGACTGATGATGACGACGAGAACAATGATGAGAGCGATGAAGATCTGTATGAACTTATGGATGATTGAAATATATATGTGCTAGTGTTTATAACCTTGACATTTGGACTTACAGTTTATACACGTGTATAAGTGCTATGATATCTTGTAAAGTACCTGTTTACTATATAAGGCATGGTCTACCAGCTTAAAAAGTAATTATCCTTAATGGACAAGTGGGATATACAGATACACCTCAACCCCTTTATAACACTATTGTTGGGGTCCATAGCAATGATCGTGCTAGTTAAACAACCATGTTATATCCAAACAAAAATGTGTAGATTATGTAGAAAAATGACCATTCATGGTCATTTTTCTATATAATCTATACATTTTTGGATCCATAAGGAAACCGTGTTATATACAAAACCGTGTTATAACGAACAGTGTTATAATGAGGTTGTGGTGTATCATTAGAATATTTGAGAGTTGAACACTTAACAATTTCACCCTAAAATTGGAACAATGCGATCAATATTGTCGGCATTTATTCTTCTTGTCATAGGTATAATAGCTCTTATAATATTGTGACTGTGTTGTTTTTTTAATATCAATGGATATGCAAATGTGCTGATTTATCAGTAAAGAAACAAACCAATGTCATTTAGAAGCAGGAAAGTTGAATATAATTATTATATGTAACCCCAATTTAGGCAAAACTAAGAAATTGATGTTTTTATTTTTTTTCTTAATTTGAGATACTTTACCCCACCCACTTTTTGTGATATTGTCAGTTGGTATTCGAACACCAAAGACATAACACTTATAGCATATCAACAACAGTATGTTATAGCTATCATCTGATACCATTTTAGCAAAGAAAATGATAAATTTTGGGAAGATAAACATACTTCCATTCCCAAAAGGGACAATTTTTAGCATTTTATACCATATTTTTGACCTTCTCATTAATATTCATGAATATGCAAATGAGCTAATTTGCATTAATTGATGACAAATGAAAGCTGCATGCATCACCTTTACTTTGACACTAATTTTGTTTTTCTATCTCAAATAGCAAGCAAGATATGCTGCATTCATTGTGCATATGTGTATACCACTTGAAATGTGTCGGTTGCCATGGAAACAGTTAAATATTATATAGCCCAAATGAGTTTATCGATGGAAACATTTTTTAAATAACACCACTTGTACTAAGGAACAACCTGGTATATGTGAAAAAAAGTCTAGAGGGGGGTGCATGATGGCCCCTACTAGGACCCTGCCTATACGTATGTACGACGTTTCGAACCTGCCACGTATGTGCGACGCAACTTCTTTACGTGGCAGCCTCGCGTAAGAGGCGTTCCTGCTACGTATCTCGGCGTAAGAGCTACGTTCCTGCGGCGTACCTTTCGTTTCGCCACGTATTGAGAAACGTAGCGCTTACGCGGGTCGAAACGTAAAGGTGTGACCGGGGTATTAGATATGCCACCCGTGGACGCAGATCGAGAAGAAAAGAATAAAAAAATAATTCTCATCTGTTTGAAGCATCTGGGTGATTAACTAACTACCTAGATCAAAGAACTGAGAATACTGGTGGGTCGACTGTCTCTGTGTGCTGGCTGGGAGAAAATAGTTCTGGACTGAGATTTAAACTGTTTTGTTTGACCCTTAAATTCCAATTTTCCAAGCAAACATTGTAGACTCTGATCAGACGTCGTATTCTGTCTCCATTGTTTGCCAAGACCAACCCGTGATTCGAGTCCAGATTATACAGATTAACATCTTACGCAACACTGACCTCACAGCGGCCTTTTTCTGTAAATAACCGTTAATCAAAGTCACATGGACTTGAGCACTGAAAAGCTTTTATGTTTTGTAAATCTACCCAAAATTGTATCCCTATAGATCTCTATGCAAGCAGTGTAGATCCAGATGAGATGCCGTCTCATCAGGATCTACACAGTGTACCATTTTGTGAATGATTTCGTCTCAACGTCCTTTTTGCAAGAATGGACGTGTCCAGATTCAAAGATGGAAGAATCCACTCCAGGAATGGAAGGGCTGATGCGTGCATGTATGTGCGTGCGTGTGATTCACAATCTCAACAAATGATCACCCGATAAACCCAACTTTTTAAATTTTTATATAATTGATAATCATTATTTGAGTCGAGGGCAGCTGGAAATCTGTCATAAGGATTAAGACTGATCTCGGCCTGGTTACTGACACGGCCAGCCTTGCCATGGATTATGACTGGTTCATGATTTCCCACCCCATCGCCCCCCCCCCCCCCCCACCCCCACAAAAAACGAGGAATTTCACAGCATACATACTCTTCGCAAACGTTTCCTGTATGTTATACTATAAATGTAACTCAGATATAATAATAATAATAATAACAATAATAATCATAACAATAACAACATGTAGCAACAGATAAGGTAAGTATTTTGTGAAAACTGAAGTATAGTTTTTCTCAATACTCCATGAAACCTATGTTGTGGGTATTCATTAGAACCGCCTCGCCGAGGGGGTTCTAATGAGTACCCACAACGGAGGTTCATATGGCGAAATAAGGTAAACTGTCATTCAATTATCACAAAATACTTACCTTATCCGTTGGTATGTGTAATAATAATAATAACAATAATAAAAATAATATAATAATAATAATAATAATAATAATAGGAATAACAAAAATAATTTCATATCAATTGAAATAACAGCAAAAAACAACAACACTTTTTTGTTGAAATAACAGAAAATCATACCTCGTACGGTCTACATGTACAAAGCACCTTTATTCTTTACTAGAAAATTAATTTCCAAAAGCAATCCAAAAGTACATGGAAAGTTCAGCCCAACCTCATTAACATGGAACATCAATGAAAACTGACTTACTTGTGTTATTCAGGAATTAATCCATACCTTTAAATGGAAATTGATAAAATTTCTAAATGCGGCTAGACTTTTCCATTAAAATAGTCAATTTACTATACATATTACTGTTAAACAGAACTAAACTTGGCGCATACAGATTGATTTTAACACTTTCGCCCGGTCAGTATTATTAGTAGCGGGTGAAAGTTATTGGTTATTTTTCCGGCTTGCCTCTAGTTGACCCTACCTAGGCAATGCTTGATCAATCTCCTTATTGTTAATCCACAGTCAACGGATCTCGATAATCCATATCCGGGCGGAACTAGCAGAACCGCAACATGATAATGTCTTTGGGCGATGCCATACAGCCTTCTTACATGGGCATGTTAACCCTTTCATCCATGAGAGTTTATGAAGATGATAACAAACACGGATGGTCTTATGTGTTATTCTGAACATTTTTTATTTTTATTTTGAAAATTTATGAAACATTTATTTTTCTTCTATTCATTAATGTCTGCGTTTGTGCCCCATGAGACACCAAGTTAAATTTTTAATGTTTTACCTGGATATTATCTTCCCCCTTTTCACCTGACGCGGACCTAAGGGAGGACAATCTTTGTCTCCTCCAGTGGTATGGACACTAGGCTTTTTTATCGTTAGATCAAAAAGCCTAGTGTCCATGCCACCGGAGGAGCCAAAGATTGTACTCTCGCCCCAAGAGAGACGAAAGACCGATGTAACAGTTTTCCGCGCACTGTGAGTCTGTCAGTCTTCAGGAAACTTTGAGTCCGTCGGTTTCACCGGACTTTGAGTCTGCCAGCCTTTCGCGGACTGTGAGTCTGCCAGTCTTTAGCTGATATGGGTCTGCCAGACTCCAGCAAACTGTGAGTCTGCCAGTCTTTAGCGGGCTGTTACCCTGCCAGATTCAGTGGAATGTGCGTCTGCCAGATTCAGCGGACTGTGAGTCTGTGTTATATATTAGACGTTTTCCAGATCATCACTTTCACTCCACTGGGCGACCTAATAAGGTTATGTAATATTTTGTTTACTTCTTACTATAGGGAAGAATCTAGAAAATGAGTCACAGCATATTTTTAGCTCGTAATTACTTCTTTTTATTTACTACAAAATAGAAGGTTCTAGAATATTAAGTCAGAGATTATAAGACATTGGTAAGCATGATGTTTACAATAAAATGGGATTGAAGAAGTACCTAGAAGATTCCAGGTCACGTTACTTTCAGCATATGTGCATATTCACTGTTCCAGAGTCTATGTAAGGGATCTTCATTTCCCTTCACTTGCGTTTTGGGTATTTTAAGATGTTTTCATTCCAAATTCTGAGTTGGATTATTTGTGAATTATTATTCATTCTAATGCACTTACGTATGTAACGCGACGTCTGATTGGATAACGTCAAAGATTTGCGACAGTATATTCCACGATATACTGTCGGAAATCCGACGTCACCACGTAACGTCGTTTTCCATTGGCTGACATTTGGTTTTACGCAGCTCACAACGTCTGCCGCTTTGTGCAAAATAGTACAATTTTTAACAAAAAACCAAATAAGTGCATTAGAATGGGGATAACTGTATTGAAAATTGTCATTTGAATACAGTTATCCCCTGATTTACAACTTAGTGGGATCTGATAAAATAATTTCAAGGATATATGAGCCCCGCCAAGCGAATTTGGGTCTTCGAGCATTCCGTCATGACAAATTTTAACTGCGCATGCCCAGCCATTCAGAGGGGCCAGGGATATGGCTTTCTGTCTGAAGGTTCCTCTTGATTCACTGCTTGTATGAGCGAGCAGCGAAGGTTCTGGCGAGACTGCACGGATGCGCAGGCTCGCCTGAACCTTCGCTGCTCGCATAGGCGATAAGTACCAAAATCGCTTGACGGGGCCCATTTAATGACAGAGCTATGTATTTGTTTCTCTCTTTCTCAGTTGCAGTAATAGCAATAAGTTAAAATAGTTTGTAAATAATTTTTGTTAATTTTTCTAAAAGGCTTGTTTACTTTTTCTTTATGCTACGCCTGGCATCTCTTCAGCCGATTGTGAGTCTGACAGTCGTCAGCAGAATATGATTCTATCCGCCTTCAGGGGACTGTGAGTCTGTCCGTCTTCAGCGCACTGTGAGTCTGCCAGTCTTTAGCGGACTGTGAGTCTGCCAGTCTTCGGCAGACTATGAATCTGTCAGTCTTAAGCGGACTGTGAGTCTGCTAGTCTTCAGCAGGCTTTGAGTCTGTCAGTCTTCAGCGGACTGTGAGTCTGTCAGTCTTTAGCAGCCTATGAATCTGCCAGTCTTCAGCGGACTGTGAGTCTGCTAGTCTACAGCGGCCTGTGAATCTGTCCGTTTTCAGCGGACTGGGAGTCTGTCTGTGAACCTACTAGTGTTTAGTGGACTATGATTTTGGGTGTCTTCCGCGGGCTGCGAGTCTACCAGTCTTCTGTAGACTGTGAGTATGTCAGTTTTCACCGGACTAAGAGTCTGCCAGTCTTCGGCCGAATATTGGTCTGCCATTTTTTTTCGCAGACTGTGAATCTGTCAAGTTTCTGCTGACTACATGTATAAGTCTGCCAGTCTTCAGCGGACTGTGAGTCTGTCAGTTGTCAGCGGACTACAAGTCTACCAATATTTCGCGGACTTGAGATTGCTTGTGTTCAGCGGACCATAAGTCTGTCAGTCTTCGGGAGGCTGTGAGTATGCCAGTCTTCAGCGGACTATGAGTCTGTCAGTCCTACGCGGAATGTTAGCTGTCAGTCTTCAGCAGACTATGCGTCTGTCAGTCTTCAGCGAACTTTGGGTATGCCAGTCTTCAACAGACTGTGAGTCTGTCAGACTTTGCGGATTTTCAGTGCTTCAGTGTTCTCTGCCAGTCTTCAGTGGACTGTTAGCCTGTCAGTCTTCAGCGGACTGTGTCTACCAATTTTCAGCGGACTGTGTGTTGGTCAGTCTTCAGCGGACTATGAGTCTTTCTGCCTTTAGCAGACTGAGAGTAAGCCAGTCTTCAGCGGACTGTGAGTCTGTCCGCCTATAGCAGACTGAGAGTATAATGAGAGTATGCCAGTCTTCAGCGGACTCTGAGTCTTTCTGCCTTTAGCAGATTGAGAGTATACCAGTCTTCAGCGGACTGTGAGTCCCTCTGCCTTTAGCAGGCTGTGAGTCTGCCAGTTTTCAGCGCACTGTGAGTCTTTCTGCCTTTAGCAGACAAAGTGTATGCCAGTTTTCAGCGGACTGTGAGTCTTTCTGCCTTTAGCACACTGAGAGTATGCCAGTCTTCAGCGGACTGTGCGTCTTTCTGCCTTTAGCAGGCTGTGAGTCTGCCAGTATTCAGCGGACTGTGAGTCTTTCTGCCTTTAGCAGACTGAGAGTATGCCAGTATTCAGCGGACTGTGAGTCTTTCTGCCTTCAGCAGATTGTGAGTCTGCCAGTCGTCAGCGCACTGTGAGTCTTTCTGCCTTTAGCAGACTGAGAGTATGTCAGTCTTCAGCGGACTGTGAGTCTTCTGCCTTTAGCAGACTGAGAGTCTTCCAGTCTGCAGCGACTGTGAGGTGAGTCTTTCTGCCTTTAGCCGACTGGGAGTATGCCAGTCTTCAGCGGACTGCGAGTCTGCCTGTCTTGAAAATATACATCTTGATGACCTTGGCATTTTTGCCTGTACGGGTCACAGTCACAGCAGCTCGGCCAGAATAAGCTTGTGTGCTTGCTGCATTAATTTCTTATTAAAATGGCATGGATTCAGTTTCTTTGACACTGGCCTAATGTTCATTATTAGCCTTAGGTTAATATTCTATCTTGGCAAGTTTCAGTATAATAAAGCCTGGCTTACAATATTGGAGGAAGTGTTTTGCAGATCTTCAGCAAACTTGAATGAGAATATTTATGCCAAAAATAAATAAATAAATAAATAAATAAACAAATAAATAAATAAAAAAAGCAGGTTTGTCTTGATAAGACTAGTCCATGGAATCATGTGGCCGTTTGTTTCCTCTGGAAATAATGCTAGTCGGTATAAAGGCGTCAAGTACAGTAAAATTCCTTTATTAAGACCACCTTTGGGACTGTTCAAAAGTGGTCTTAAAGACCACTTTTGAACAGTCCCAAAGGTGGTCCATGACCAGAGGACACTATTAGCAGCAAACACAAAGAAAAATTAAGAAAAGCCTTCAAAATAAGATTTTTAAGCAGATTTAGTCTTAATTTTAAGTAGTCTTAATAGCGGAATTTTACTACATTTGCTGTTGGCCCCCGCCCATAGGGGCTTGAAGAAATATATGGGCTGCATGATGCTTCCACGCAGAGCTGAATCTGGCCCGCACACTAGTACTGGTAAACCGCTTAGAGGATCTAAGCCTGTCCAGGAACCGCTGCGCGAGGCAGACCGTCCATGCTAATAAACCCTATTGGTTTCATTGGGCGACAGGGCTTGAGATGTCATTTCATCTCAATGTCGGGTAAAAGTCCCACAAAATTGGAAGCAACGTCTCCAAAATGACCTTTACAGTGTTGACGGGGACGTTAAACCTCAAATCAAACAAACAAACAAAACTACATTTGCTGTCCGACAATAGACTGCCAAATATTTTATTTACTCTTTCCCAGCAGGCACATGTCATTAGGGAAACGTCAAATCAACATCCGTGCAACACAGACGAAAATGTGGCGTCGCATAAACGTCATGAAGTTGTACCGACGTTCCTATAATTACGTCATGTGCCAGCTGGGTTGTTTTCTTATAACGACACGTACACACAATGTCCATATTAATCCGGGTATATTAAAGATAGTTTAAGCATAAAAGATTATGGCATTAATTTCTTACGAATACATATCATAATTATACAACAATATTCAGATTTTATTTTGATTAAAAGCCAAATATGGTAGGGCCCCGGGGAAAGTGTACAAAAAGACGTAAACTATAGAAACTACAGTAGCGGTGACGATTTTGGTGTTTTTTAATTATCCAGTTTAGAGAGACTATTTTAATAAGTTTATATACTTTAACGTAACGTACTTGCTACGAGCGTATGATATCCGGTTCAACACCCTATGCAATTGTACCCCATTGTCTACTCGTCGACTCTTCCATTGTTATAATTGGGCCCCGTCAAGCGATTTTGGTACTTATCGCCTATGCGAGCAGCGAAGGTTCAGGCGACCCTGCGCATCCGCGCAGTCTCGTCAGAACCTTCGCTGCTCGCTCATACAAGCAGTGAATCAAGAGGAACCTTCAGACAGAAAGCCATATCCCTGGCCCCTCTGAATGGCCGGGCATGCGCAGTTAAAATTTGTCATGACGGAATGCTCGAAGACACAAATTCGCTTGGCGGGGCTCAATATTATGATGGGCAGATTAATTTGTCATTTAAGGGGTGTCGTGTTTATTTTTGTCTTTTTTTTTTCTTTAGAGAAAGTCATGAAAGCAAACAGCGTTGACCCTGATCACAGGCCGCATTACGGGTCAGCACTGTGTGCCCTCCCCCTTTTCGGTTTTTCAGGTAAAATGGATTAAACGTTAAACCTGTTAATGGACATATGGTCAACAAAACTGAGTCACAAATGATTTAGTCATTCCTTTGAGTTAAACAGGTGTGTTACGTTTTTATTAAATGAAGCCATTTCAAGGAAAACTGCCTCCCTGGGTAAATGACGTTAAGTCATGACGTTGCATCAACGTCGTTGCATCAACGTTGATACAATGTCGTAACGTTGCATCCACGTTCATGCATCGTTACCTTCAAAGCAAGTGTCTACTGGGTATGTCAGTGCCCAGCGAGTAGACAACGTGTATGAAACGTCATGTCAACGTCGCTGCAACGATTTGAAGTTGCGTCAATGTTGATACGACGTTATTTAGACGTGATATGCCCGCAACATGTTTAGACGTGTACATCTGATAAAGGATAGGCACTGAAAGCCATTCCTTTCCATCTCAAGAAGCAAGGGATCAATGTCTTAGTAAAGACTCTGATCAGACTGTGGTTTTGTTGAATACATTTCGCTAAACGTGGCCCAAACTTGACCTTACAGCCCACAATGACAAGAGTGCACGAGTATGTATCATACTGCGCACACTGATTAACCCTTATTGTACCAAATGGAATCTTCCTCCTTATATATAACAGCAGTCCATTTCAAAATTTAGGGGTGTCAGGTTGTGTTTTCTTCAAACTTTATTTGGAAAATAGATGAACCATCACGTGAACAAGTCCGTGAAATGAACACACCCTAAACCCCACTTTATATAGGGAAAACTGGGGTTTAAGGGGGTATACATTTTTTTTCTTAATTTTGCTCCAAGACATAGGTTGTGGGTACTCGTTAGAACCGCCTCAATGAGGCGGTTCTAACGAGCGCCCACAACCTATGTTTGCAGTATTTGTAAGGAAAATATCACAGATTTTCATCAGAAAAGTAGCCATTTTGGAGAAGGGAAAAATGCACCATATCGCATGAGTGTGTTATCGTAATGTTTTGCAAATTGTGTAGGTCCTGATCAGACGCCGCGTCCTGCGGCGTCTGGGCTGGGTCAGACACCGCGTTCTGCGGCGTCTTGTATCGGCCTACACTGTTTGCCAATTCCCCGTTTAAGGGTTTCCGGTAAAAAAATGTATTTAAAAAATTTAACAAGCATCCGCCCAAAAGTGTTAAGTCTGTTATTCCGGCCCCCGCCCATAGGGGCTTGAAGAAATATATGGGCTGCATGATGCTTCCCCGCAGAGCTGAATCCGGCCCGCACACTAGTACTGGTAAACCGCTTAAAGGATCTAAGCCTGTCCAGGAACCGCGGTGTGAGGCTGATAAACCCTATTGGTAACATTGGGCGACAGGGCTTGAGAAGTCATTTCATCTCAATGTCGGGTAAAAGTCCCACAAAATTGGAAGCAACGTCTCCAAAATGACCTTTACAGTGTTGACGGGGACGTTAAAACCTCAAATCAAACAAAACCCATTGTATCCTAGATGACTCTTCCATTGCTATATGTTGGGCAAGAATATTTGTCATATAAGGGGTGTCGGGTCTATCTTATTGTTTTTATTCTATTTTTGAGGGAAAATTCTCTCAGTAAACAGTGTAGGTCCTGATCAGGCCTGATCTGGGCCTGCACCGTTTGCTAAGGTGCCCCTTTAGGGGTTTCTCGCATACAATGGGTTAAAGTTGTCTTTACATTGACGTCAGCATGAAGGCACACAAAGAAACACCAATCCAGATGAGAATACAAATGACCAAATACATATATGGACATATCAGAGAAAAACCTGTTTTTTTTTTTGCCATTTGCGAACAACATAGGTGCAGATCAGACTGCGCATGTGCGCAGTCTGATCAGCACCTTTGCTGTTCGCTGATTGGATAGTACAGTATTTTTAGTTTCTATATCTAGAGATTCAAGAGTCTTGCTTATCTATGTAGATTAGCAGGCTGGTTAATGTTGTTCTTGTTCACAAACAACGGAGACATGTTTTCTCGTGGCGAGGCTTGTCGCGGCCCCCGCCCATCGACACTACCGGGTGACACAGAATAAACATTTTAAAGGTGTCATGTAAGGTTTGTAAGGTTTTCGGGACAATCGAAGTACATGTAGGTCACGAAAAGCTTCGAAGGTCATATTGTTTCTTCTCATGTTTGGCAACTTACGAAAACACGCCTATACGAATATATTGCAACCCGTATTGCCGAAAAAAAATGAAAATTTTAAGATGAAAAATTGTGATGTTGTTCTTATTTCTGCTCAAAATATAGATTGTGGTACTTGATAGAACCGGTTCTAACGAGTAACCACACTCTATATTTTAGAGCAGAAATAAGGAAATAAGGTTTATCCCTGAAAACTCCAGTTTTCAAGGGGGGAAACCTACGTCACGATGACGTCACAATTTTACAGCAAGGCGGTCGCCATCTTGAAAGGAACTCTCGCTTCGGTAAGTATTTCTGTGTTAAACATATATTTTACGCACAATCTTGACATAGCTATTATCGCAGAGTACGGGCAAAATTACAATGTTTTGTCCGCAAAAAGAAATTTAGGCAAGCTTTAAGTAGTATGGATGAACACGTCGGATTTAGATAATTTCAGCGATCCATTCGTCAACACTCTGGATATGAAAATCATTCATATGAAGCAGCGCAGTGTTTTCATTAATCCTCAAGTAACGAGTACACGACTTTTTCAGAAGAAAATACCATAGAAGTGTTTATTTGTATTAAAATTAAAATTTTTGAACTTTATAAGACGTTTTCAGTAAATGGTATCGTTAACACTCGATCTGAAAAGAGATACGTACACACTCTGAAAATCAGCATATAGTTGTTTCTCGTGACAACCTGAAAAGCAGGGTAAAAGGCGCCAAATTCTCTAAAGGTTACAAGTATCTTGGACAATAATGGTTGCCAGTTGAACAGGCAGTTGTAATGTCCGCTCCCTTGTCAATTAAGAAGATATAGCCCACTCTGGAGCATTGTCGTACTTGCGTTAATTGAGGTATAAAACAACAGAATTAGGTTTACATTTATCTCTGAAAATAACTAGAAATGCGTCCATAGGACACGGATGCCCCCGCCCGAAAATATGTCTACGTTAAAATTCATCCATAGAAAGTTATTGACAGTGTTTAAGTTTTGGACCCTTTTTATGCCATTTGACCTCCAAGTATGACCTTGGAGGTACGGATCTGGGTTTGCACGTGACACATTGTCTCATGATGGTTGACATTTCTTCAAAATAATTTCAAAATCCATCCAAAAATAAGTAAGTTATTGGCTGCGTTTAAGTTTCGGACCCTTTTTTGACCTTTGACCACCAAGTATGACCTTGACCTTGATTTGTATGTGACACATTGACTGATGATGGTTAACATTTCTACAAAGTAATTTCAAAATCCATCCAGAAATAAGAAAGTTATTGACTGCGTTTAAGTTTCGGACCCTTTTTTTGACCTTTGACCTCTAAGTATGACCTTGACCTTGGAGGTACGGACCTGGGTTTTGCACGTGACACGTCGTCTCATGATGGTTAACATTTCTGCCGAGTAATTTTAAAATCCATCAAGAAATAAGGAAGTTATTGACTGCGTTTAAGTTTCGGACGCACGGACGGACGGACGAACGGACGGACGGACGGACACGGGCAACGCTATATGCCCTTTCCACCATTCTTCGAATGGCGGGGGCATAAAAAGAGTCATACAGGCTAACGAAGAATAGGCAGACATCTCTTGAGGTCCTCAATGGTCTCTTACATGAGCGGAAAAATACTGTCGTGGCTGAGAACTAAACTTTTTGAAATGATCTGCTCGTTATAAAAAGGCATTATCTTACTTTATTTAAGCCGGCCTCGGTTGCTCAGTTGGATGCGCGTCTGACTGGTGATCGGGAGGACGCGGCTTCGTTACCTGCCAGGGTCGGCAACATTATTTCGTGGAGATTGATCATGGAATCTTTTCTATGATCAGTCTCTCCCTTCCGCTGATTCAAGTTGGGCAGTTGTCAGTTTCTGGCGATAGAATGTGTGCTGTACTGGTTAACGTATAAGCCTGCACAGAAAAAGTGTGGATAGGTAAACTGACCGGGATAAAAATGACCTAAATATTGTTGACTGGGCCCTTAAACTCCAATACAAACAAACAAACTTACTTTAATCAAAGTAGTAATAGAACCGGTGGGTCAGCCGTCTCTTGGGTGGGTTTGAAAAATACACGGTGACTTAGACTGTAAACATTTGTTTATTTCTTACATCCGTGTACAAAAAGCAAACAGTGTAGACCTTGATCAGATGCCGCGCTCTGTCGCGTCTTGTTAGGGCTTACACTGTTTGCTAAACCCAACACACGATTTTAGTCCAGATTCTATTGATAACCATATTATTGAATACGCCGTCCTCACAGCTATAAGAATAAGGCGGCTATTTTCTATAAATAACCGCTACCTTTAGTGATGGTCAGGTGGACTTAAGCACTATTTTGAAAAAAAGCTCCATTGCTTAGTAACTTTTGTCGACCAAAAAACAATATTGTACACTGTAGCACAGTTTTAATGAAAAGTGTTACACTTTTTGTAACGTTAATTTGACATTTACCTCACTCGATGCAGTATTTGACATAACACCCACAAAAAGTACTCATTTAAAATTTGTGTAGTTTCAACGTTATTTATTTTAATTAATGAGCCGGTGCAAGAAAAAAGCTACAATAAGGCAATTTATGTGCGACGATAGACTACCAAGATCAGCTTGCATACCCGGGCAGTCTGATCGGTGTATTCTTGAGTTTTAAAAACAGTAGTAATATTTGACACTTCCCACACCTGCTTGTTGTATAAACCGATCCTTATCGAGGCCCCAATGACATTTTTTTTTCTCGTTACGCTGTTCAGGATCTGCTGTTGGACTTGTGCGGTTGGTTAGAATTAAGAATCTTCCGTACAACGAGCAGGTGTGAGTAGTGTAATAGCTCACTATTGTTTCAAAAGCGAAATATTACACCGATCAGATGCATGGACTGATCTAGGTATTCACTAGTCGCACAGGTCATATTTTAGCATTTGTCTTGCACCGGCTGATATATTGACAAAAACAAAACAAATAACGTCTCAACTACAAAGATAAAAGAAAAACGTCTACTATTTTCGCGCGATACGCAAAAAAACTACGAACGGCATAAACATATGAAATGATGATGCCTGTTTGGTTGAAATTGAGGTTGAACGGCCCCGTCAACAGCACTTAGGTCATTTTCGAGACGTTACTTCCAATCTTTTCGGAACTTCTATCCAACATTAAGATGAAATGACAACTCAATCAATGCCTTTAGTAAAACAAATAGGGATTCCTGACCATTGCATTTACTCCTATTTTATACACATGTACGGTCCAACTAGCACCACTTTTCCTGGGTAGGCTTGGGGTCTTTGGGTGTTTGTGTCGCTTGTATTATTTTATTTTGGATAGCCTTTTGACCATTTTGTGAGAAAGTAACGGTCCTTTTGGCTTTCCGCTGTTAGTGTTTCCGTTGGGGTATGTTGTTTCATTTTTGTGTTTCTTTCCCTTTGGTGTCTCTGGTGGGAGCTGTGGGTTAATTGTATCGATTCCTGATCATTGCCTCTACTTCTAATTTGGACCCTCTAAGTGATTACCAGTATTCGCTTATATCCTTTTGTTTTGGACAGCCAACTGGCCATTTTGTTGGAAAGAAACTGTCCTTTTGGCTTTCCGCTAGTGATGTTTAGAGGCTAGTTATTTCATGCTTGTGTTTCTTTCCCTTTGGTGTCTCTGATGGGAGCAGTGGGTTAATTGTATCGATCCCTAATCATTGCCTTCACTTCTATTTTTCATATGCAGTTGGGATGATAACTTACATAGTGTAAGAGGCAGTGTTTTTCTTGACATCCCATTTCATCATTACTTTAATTCTTTCTCTCTATCATAGGTCTAAGTTAAATTTCATCAAAAATTTCCTAGGAACTATGAAATGTTGAAACTTCAATCCTTATCATAGTGTGCCTTTATTTTTATTTTCTTGTTGCCCTTGCTTCCAAAGGATTACATTTTTCTAGAAAGTAATATATTTCACCGTAGCTGGTGTTATGGGAATATTTGGCGTCCGTAAAATTTTTATCTGCTCTTCATCAAAGTGTGAATTTATTTTCCAGTCATTTGGGATCATTGATGCCACTGCAGTGGTTCGTAAATGTTTGAGGGTTAGTGATGCGGCCTAACTGGCCAAAACTAGCTAGTCTGGTCCATAAAAAATCGTGTACACTCCACAGTTTTCAGTTCTGTCTTGTAGTCCTTGCTTCAAAGGGATTACCCTTTTCTAGAACATTTGTATGCAATGCAATAATGATGGCTTATATTGTATAAAAGGCAATAAGCATCTTCAGCTTATTTGTTCATCTATTCTTTAAATCTTCTCCCAAAAATTAGGCCAATATTAATATTTTGTCAACGTTTTCACAAGAACAAGAAAAGCTAGAAACCTAATTTCGCAGCATAGTCCTTGGGTGGGCCTCTACTTAGATTTTTCTAGCCTTAATAGCTTAATGAAACGCATGTCTTCCATGGGGCAGAACCCAACTGAACTATGGTGAGTATAGTGGCCCAAGGGCATCTTGTTTTTTACAGATATTTAAATCTGAACCATTTGTTTTATCGTTAATTTTGTTCGCAACTCGATGCAACATTGTAAATAGTTCAAGTGCGACAATGTTCTAGACTGGGCAATGTCTTCTTAAGTGACATGAGAGCGGAAATTGTGATCGGCTGTTCATCTGGCCACCACTATTGTCAAAGATACGTGTTACCCTGCTTTTCAGGTTGTCACGAGAAACAACTATATGTGGCCTAGTGGTTAAGAGCGCTGACTCTTGATCATTAGGTCTACCGCTGTGGTTCGAGCCTCGCTCGGGTCATATGTGAGACGCCAAGTTCTGCGACGGAAGGTCATGTGGTTTTTCTCCGGGTACTCCGGTTTTCGCCCACTTCTGATTAGCGATCGGCTCGATATGACTGAAATAATCTTGAAAGGGCCGTAAGACAAAAAAAAAAAATAATAAAAAAAAAAACAAAAAAAAAAAAACAACTATATGCTGGTTTTCAGAGTGTGTACGTATCTCATTTCTGATCCAGTGTTAACGATACCATTTACTGAAAACGTCTTATAAAGTTCAAAAATTTTAATTTTAATACTAATAAACACTTCTATGGTATTTTCTTCTGAAAAAGTCGTTTACTCGTTATGAGAGGATTAATGAAAACACTGCGCTGCTTCATATGAATGATTTTCATATCCAGAGTGTTGACGAATGGATCGCTGAAATTAACTAAATCCAACGTATTTATCCATACTACTGAAAGCCTGCACAAATTTCTTTTTGCAGACAAAACATTGTTATTTCGCCCGTACTCTGCGAGAAAAGCTGTGTCAAGATTGTGCTTAAATCATCTGTTTAACACAAAAACACTTACCGAAGCGAGAGGTACTTTCAAGATGGCGGCTGCCATTGTCTTTCTGTGTGACGTCATCGTGACGTAGGTTTCCCCCCTTGGTTTTACCGTGTATAAAAGTGGGGTACAAGGGGGTTACATTTATATAGGCGTCTTTTCGTGATGGATTCCGAGCTACTCCAGACTTTCTGATGAGTCTATCAAACGAGTTTCCCTCTCCATATGACCTTAGCTTTTAACAAAATTTTTCCGTCAAAAAAAAAAGAATAAAAACGAAGAAATTGGCCTACCATCCCTTATATGACAAATGGACTTATCCAACATACAGCAATGGAAGAGTCAACTAGTATACAATGGGTTAAGTTGGATGGTACAAAATTGCAATTTGTGTTTGTCATAGTCATTAATCTTAGAATCTAATAAAAACATGATATTCATAAAGATTTGCGGGGACTTAGGTTAAATGCTCTTTTTACAATGTTATATAAAGCTTGTCATGAAGTGGAATTGCTGTTAATCTCAAAATCAAACGAAATCAACAATGCAAGATAGAGAAATAATGATTTACCCTTCTATATCTGAATGTCTAAGCTTTTGACTGAAAACTACCTAACTATTTATAAGTTTATTAATGCTTATAATAACAAGTCAATTAATAATAATCTTTGTGTCAGTGTTAATGTTTCTATTTGAAGAATGTGCGACTGTTTTATGTATTTTCACTGCTGGAGGTGAAGTGGTCCTGCCCATGCCTCGCCACTTACATGTAATACAATATATTAACATTTTGCATTTAATGCTTCGTACTGTATCTTGAACATGCTCCCCCCGTGCTTTTACGAACTGATCAGAAGGAGCGCTATAACACTTACTACAAAAACAAAACAAAACAACAACAACAAATCAAAGTACTGAAAGTACTGAGGAAAGTTGATTTATGAGAAATAATTATTTTGATAACAATGTCAGTCGTAGATCAAACAGTTATCTAGATATTTTGTTGAGAAGGTCCGAGAGGGTTTAGACCGGTGAAGACGTCGAGGTAGAAATACACTGCATCTATGCAAACCTTGCAGATCCTGATAAGACGGCACGTAGCTAGCACGTCTCGCCAGAATCTACATGTACACTGTTTGCCATCATGTCAGTGAACTACCCAGAAATCTCTTTCTATAAGAATATATTTAAAGCGAGAAGAGTCCTGTTCAGAAACACAGGGATGAAAGAGTAAAATATCAAACCAGTTGCATTAGCGCGTAGGAAAATAGTCCCAGAGTATTGTTTTCTTTTCAGGATTAGTCTTTCTATGCCAATTTATATTCAATCCGTATAAAGTCTCGAAAAATGAAGTATTTCGAAAGACGTTCCATGCCTGCAAAATTAATTTTCAAGAGTTGCTTTGGAATATTTTATGCAGCGAACGAACCGCGTAAGTAGAGTAACGCGGTCCAGTAGCGGAAGTAGAAATTTAATGACATAGAAACTTGATTTAAAAAATCAGCTTTCAAAAACAACAACAAAAACACCCAAAATCGTGACGGCTAACAAGCAATCGACCAACAAAAGTCATCTTAAATTATGTTGTTGACGATATGATTCTCATTAACCAATATAGTTAAACCGTGCATAAAGCTAGTGCTTTGTGTACAGTTTAACAAACAGGGCACAATGAGAATAAAATATCCGTAAGTACCGCGTTCCGATAACACGATAACACATACGTGCGCTAAAGTGCATTCTTTCATATCTCCAAAATGGTGACTTTTCTTATGAAAATTTATGATATTTTTCTTATTTGTACCCCCAAACATAGGTTGTGTGTGCTCGTTAGAACCGCCTCATCGAGGTGGTTCTTACGAGTACACTTAACCTATATCTTGGAGCAGAAATTAGAAAAATAAAGTATACACTTGTAAAGCCCAGTTTTCTTTACATAAAGTTGTGTGTAGAGGGTTGTTCATTACACGGATTAGTTAACATGACAGGAGATTGTTTTAACACTGAGTTAGTCAAACAGAGCAGACTAAGTCCACATTTAGGACCATATCTCAGCCCATCTGGTCTTGGAGAAATAGATTGAGCTGTACGGTGCTTCCACGAAGAGCTAAAACCGACCGAACTTAAGTACTGGTAAACCTCTTAGAAGGTGTAAGTCTGCCGAGGCAAAGTGGTGCGAGTCGGACCGCTCCTTAATCTATCGCGGTTTCTTTTGGCTGGTAGATGTCATTTCATCTTAATTTCGGGTAAAAGACCTACAAAATTGAAGCAACGTCCCCAAAATGACCATAATAATGTTGACTGGGACGCAGTGTTTAGCGCCAAAATAAAATGACCGCGAAATATAAGTGTTTTACAGTATAATTTGTCTGCATTTCTTAGTACTTGTCAGAACAACCGACAGGCACCGGTAAAACATTTACACACACACACACACACACTGATGATACCTGACACGCTGTTCTCTTGGTAAACCGTTTGTAGTTGCAGTTACACCACAGCCTCTTTATAACACTGTCAATTGGGTCCAAAACAGAAACCCTGTTAGTTAAACAACCGTGAAATCAAATAAAAAATGTATTGGTTACAAAGAAAAGGGTCATTTTTCTATATAATCTACACATTTTGGTATCAATCTTGAAAACGTGTTATATCTAAAACCGTGTTATAACGAATCTAATTATAATGAAATTATGGTGTAGTTGTTTCGAAACGTACAAAATAGCTTTCAAATTATGCTTAGCAGTGACACAAGAAAACAAAGTCTAAGTTATA
Source organism: Lucinisca nassula (assembly GCA_963580285.1). Lineage (NCBI taxonomy): Eukaryota > Metazoa > Mollusca > Bivalvia > Lucinida > Lucinidae > Lucinisca > Lucinisca nassula. The sequence continues at coordinate 16,304,420 of OY757012.1, read as the reverse complement.
TTCGAGGGGAATAACTCCTTCAAAAGTGTTTTTGTCTCCCATGTCAATAGGGGTCAACTCCTAAAGGAAAGAATTTGCTCATGAGGAGCAAATTCTTTCCTTTAGGAGTAGACCCCTTTTTTCAGCGGGACAGGGTTAATAGAAAAAGCGAACTGGAAGTCCCAAAAGTTGTCTCCTTTGAAAAAAAATGGCAGAAAAATCTGCCAGGTGTTTTCCATTCCCCTTACGAACAGCAAACCATGTAAAGCCTTTGACAATGTTCCAACTCAGGAGATGAGGATTCTTCCTAACAGTCTCAAGGTCACCACCCAGCGGGGCTTGGGTAATAGGTTGGGCTACATGATGCTGAAACCAACCGCGCATGAGTACTGGTACATCACGAAAACATGCCTATATCATACTGACCCCTTTGAACCCCACGTTTATATAGTGAAACTGGGGTTTACAGGGGTAGACCTTATTTTTCTTATTTCTGCTCTAAAATATAAATTGTGGGTACTCGTTAGAACCGCCTCGATGAGGCGGTTCTAACAAGTACCCACAATCTATATTTTGAGCGAAATAAGAAAACTATCACAATTTTTCATCTTAAAATTTCTAATTTTTGACCCAAAAAATTGGCAATGTATTTGTATAGGCGTGTTTTTGTAATGAACCGCTAAGGAGGTCTAAGCCTGCCCAGGCAAAGTGCCGCGAATCGGGCCGTCCATGTGTATAAACCCTATTGGTATCATTGGGCGGCAGGGCTTGAGAAGTCATTTCATCTAAATATCTGGTAAAAAACACAAAATTGGAAACAACCTCTCCAAAATGACTTAAATAGTGTTGACGGAGGCGTTAAACCTAAATTCAAATAAAAAAATTCATCTCAGTAGATGCTGTATCTAAAATTGCAAGAGTCTTGCTGCACTTTGCAGCCGACTAGGTTCGTTATATCTTACTGGCAACGAAAAGACCGAAAACATGTTTTCTCATCATGAAAACACGCCTATATCATTTTGACCCCCTTGAACCCTACTTTTATATAGTAAAACTGGGGTTTCCGGGGGTATATCTTATTTTTCTTATTATTGCTCTAAAATATAGATTGTGGGTACTCGTTAGAACCGCCTCGATGAGGCGGTTCTAACGAGTGCCCGCAATCTATATTTTGAGCAGAAATAAGAAAAATATCACAATTTTTCATCATAAAATTTTCATTTTTTCGGCGATAAAGGTGCCAATGTATTTATATAGGCGTGTTTGCGTAATGTACTGACGAGACACAGAGGCTTACTATCAGCAGCTCCTACATTCAAATCTCCAACAGCACTGCAATTGTCTGTTGTATAATGACATCAAATATTAATTCCTATCTGCAGAACACAGTGTCCTCCCACACCGCAGATTAATTCATACTCGTAATCAGTAGTAAAGATCAATGCTAACAATAAAACAAGGCAACAAGAGAGAGAGAGAGAGAGAGAGAGAGAGAGAGAGAGAGATGGAGAGAGACAGAGAGAGAGAGAGAGAGAGAGAGAGAGAGAGAGAGAGAGAGAGAGAGAGAGAGAGAGAGAGAGATAACAACATCTCAATGGGATGGCGTTGTGACGTAATGCATCTCCAAAAACTAAAAAAAAACTGACAGGTTTTTCTGATGAAGACTTGTTAAATTTTTCAAATATTTTCTTCAACATGAATTGTCGGGTGTTAGATGGAAAGACCACATCAAGGCCCTACTAACGAGCACTTGCAATCAATTTTATAAGCAGACATAAAGACCATACACCCGTGGACACAAATCCGTTCAAAATTTGATTGGCTTTATTTCAGTTTGATGTGATGTTTCATTCAATATTTCCTTACATCTTGTCAGTCGACTGCAAGCCAGGAACATATTCAAAACACAAAGTGTTGTACATTTCGATGTACCCTCCTGCACGGTCCAATCAGATTACGTCTCAAATGTCAATCAGATCCAAAAAAAATGGAAAAAAGTGCTTGCCACAATGAGACCAATCAATGTATAGTTAGACTACTTTGATGAGTGACATTTGCTTGTCAAACTGGTACTTCATATGAGTTTGAACAGTTTTGTGTCCACAGGTGTAATTTATAAGTTCCACTTTTACACAGTGTCGATTTCACAGACTTGTTAACATGATGTCATCACCAGGGACGTAGCCAGAACCTGAATATTCCTACGCATTACTAGGAAACATCTGTGTAAATTATTTTTCTCCGAGATGGGGGCTACTCTTAAAGGAAAGCATTTGCTCCCCCATGGGAGCAAATTCTTTCCTTTTTGAGCAGCCCATATATAATATGTAATGGAGAACACTATTATTTAGGCGCTTTCTCTTTATTGCAAATGTTTTACATTACGCATGTGCATAATATGCTGAATGGGCGTTACGCCTATGATCACAATAACATACCCGCCGTTTGAATGAGTAAGTGTTTGAGTTTTACGTCCCACCAACTTCTAAGGTCATACGGAGACGGGACCGCGGTTTAAAGACTCATCCGAAAGTCTGGAGCAGCCTGGGATCGATCCTGCGACCCCTGGTTTACAAGGCGAGTAGCGTAACCACTACACCACGGAGGCTTCTAACATACCCGTTTGACTCGAAAGAACCGCCTCATTGGTGAGTAAATGTTAACAGCCATCTATAGGTTTGACAAACATTTACTAATTTCTAACACATGAGTACAGTACTAGTGTATAACTGCCCAGGAAAAGGGGTGCGTGTCGGACCGCCCATGCATGTAAACCCTATTGGTTTAACTGGGCAACAGGTCCATGCTTATGAATCCTCGCGGCAGTATCTATATGTCATTTCATCTCAATATCGGGTAAAAGTCTCACAAAGTTGGAAGTGACATCTCATAAATAATCCAAATTGTGTTGCCGGGGACATTAAACCTCAATTCAAAACAAACAAATAAATCGATTATACGCGGCGCAAGCTTCGCCATTTCTTCCGTCGCCATTTAGACAAATAATTTGTTTAGTCCGCATGAAGGCTTCGTATCTCATCAGCGCAACACCTCCGAGAACGCAAAAATCAAATAACCGCGGAAAGAAAACAACGGCGATGACTCGACAGCTAGGAAACGCTGAAATGCTGGAGCAATGTTAGACTCAGATGTAAGTTTGATTATATGCACTGAGACGTTACGCCCCCGTCATAACTATTTAGGTCATTTGAAGATATTGCTTCGGATTTTCTGGTAGTTCACCCGACATTGGAATGAAACGACATCTCAAGCCCTACTTCCCAAAGAAACCGCTAGGGTTTAAGGAACGGTCGGACTAGCACCACTGTTCCATGAGCTAGCGATTTACCAGTACTCAAGCTCGGTCGGTGTCAGAGGCAGCGAGAAATATGCATTACGCAAACACGCTTATACAATTACATTGCCACCTTTAAAGCCGAAAAAATAAAAAAATTTAAGATGAAAAATTGTTATATTTTTCTTATTTCTGCTCTAAAATATAGATTGTGGGTACTCGTTAGAACCGCCTCGATCGAGTACCCACAATCTATATTTTAGAGCAGAAATAAGAAAAATAAGGTACACCCCCGGAAACACCAGTTTTACTATATAAAAGTGGGGTTCAAGGGGGTCAAAATATATAGACGTGTTTTCGTAATGTATTTCTCCAAGCCCCAGTGGGGGCAGTTGTGCCAGGACTGCAATTGTTGTGGTAAGTATTGGCACTGACTGTACCGCATGTAAGATAAAGCAATAAAATGGTCTGCGGTGGTTTTCTTTCATGAAATATTTATAATTTCAAACACGTGTACTGGCACTGGTCAGTGGAAGAAGGACAGGAACCGAGGTATTCCGTAGTTTGTAATTTACTCGTGGGACCAGATATGAAATAATAATGAACAACTCTCGGATTGTGTGAAAATCTGTGCAATCTCTACCAAGTGAATCTGAACAGAAGCGAATACCATTCAAAGTCAAATAGGCATGCATTGATTTTAATTCCGATTCCAATTAAGGAAATGTGTGGCGACCGTAAACAGTCTCCCTGCCCTTCATCAAAGTGTGGATTATATAATTGATTCCACAATGGAATTTAAAGAAATGGAAGGTCAATGATGAGGCCTAACTGGCCGAAACTAGCTATATTTGTCCAGAAAAAAGTTCACTCCATTGACTTCAGTTTTCTGTTGGGGCCCTTGTTTCCAAGGGATTGCCCTTTTTATAGAACATTGGATGTCTCTTTTAGTAAAATATCTATATTAACACCACCTTTGAGACTGTTCAAACGTGGCCTTAAAGACCACTTTTGAACAGTTCCAAAGGTGGTTTCCTATCAGGGGGCATTGGGTGTTGAAAACACAAATAAAAAAAGAACAGAAACTTTTAAACGAGAATTAATCTTAACTTTAGGTGGTCAAAATAACGGAATTTTACTGTATTTGACCATATTCGGGAATACGAGCGTTCCAGTCAGTTTTGAAACATAACGAAAACACGCCTATTTAAATATATATTGGTAAAATTATACCACAAAAAAAACGATTTTTTTTTTTTCAGATAAAAATCCTGATATCGGTGAGGCGGTTCTAATAAGTACCCGCGATCTATGTTTTTGAGCAGAAATAAGAAAATAATGTTTATCCCTGTACTCCAGTTTTGCTTCATAAAAGTGAGGTTTAAGGGGGGGTCATGTTTGAGTGATGATCAGCTATTATACTGTAATACACTATAGCCAGACGTAGCACAACTTCAAAAAATGCCAATCCCGCCTCCATATGACTTAAGTTGTTGGTGGGACGTAAAATTCAAAGGAACAAAAGCTTGTGCTCTTCAATTAGTCATTTTAATCCACATGGCTCCATCGAGACTGAATCTGAAAGTCGTCCGTAATTTAGGTTTACTGTGTTTGAATTAAAACTGTGATGTAATGAACAATAAATATAAGCTCTGCTGAGATTTTGTTGACTGATTAGAAAAAAACTTAAACTGAATACATACATGTACAAAATAAATTATAGGAAATGAAAACAACCTATATAATTTTGACCCCCCCCCCGCTTTGAACCCTACTTTTATATAATAAAACTGTGGTTTACAGGAGTAAACCTTATTTATTTTTCTTATTTCTCCTCAAATATAGATCATGGGTACTCGTTAGAACCGCCCCATCGAGGCGGTGTTAACCAGTTCCCACAATCTATATTTTGAGGAGGTTCTAACGAGTACCCACAATCTATATTTTAGAGCAGAAATAAGAAACATATCAAAATTTTTCATCTTAAAAGTTTCATTTTTTCGGCGATAAAGGTTGCAATGATTTATATAGACGTGTTTACGTAATGGAAATGAATTGGTTAAGACCACGACCCATGATACCGGCTTTATGAGAGACAGACTCGAACCCTGGACCCCTGATCACATATCGGATGATTTACCACTGCGCTGAATAAGAATGTAATTTATAACTAAGACAAATCGAGATACCACATTAAATTTATAACAATAAATAAAAAAGAATTTTAAAGTCAATACGTGACGTACAAAACTATTACATCACAATGCCGTGTGCCGCTGAACCTAATTTGATAAAAGTTGAGTTTACACGGGGTACACATCAGTGTCCCTATTTTTGTCAGAAAAAAGGTTGTGGGTAATCTTTTGAACCGCCTCATTAACCACCTCAGTCAGGCGGTTCTAAAGAGCAACCACAATCTATGTTTGGAGGAGGTTCTCAAGAAAACGCCCAATCTCCCAATCTATGTTGGCACCATAGGAATAACAAAATTTATCATAGGACGTCGCGTCTGAGTATGTAATAACGCCATGTAATAATTTTCGTAATCCACTAGTGGAGTAAATATGCACATCAGTTAGATAAACAACGTAAAGTTACGACGTTTGACGTCCTTAACGACGTCGCAAAAATGAGTTTTCAATGTCATATGATAAATGTAACTCATTAATGTTCATGTTCATAACTCGTTAATGTTCATATGCTATTAAATTTATTAAACTCGTTGAGGATAAGGGATAAAATGCTCGGCGAAGCCTTGCATTTTATCCCTTTTCCTCAACTCGTTTATAAATACAATAATACATGAACACTCACTTAAGAGCCTCTCTATATTTAAAATAATAATTTGAAAAAAAAAAAAAAAATCTTTTTCTGGAGATATGAAAGACGTCATTTTTTTAGACCTGGATTCGACTGCAGACTCGTAATATTTAGGTCTTGATCGACGAACGAGAACTTCAGATGTCTTTTTTCTTTCAGATACTCCGTCTAAACCTAAATAATTCCACGAGTGCGAATACCCCAAATCAAAGTAAAAACAAAATCATCATCACGAAAACATGCCTATATAATTTTGCCCCCATTGAACCCCACCTTTATATATTAAACCTGGGGTTCACAGGGGTATACATGATTTTTCTTATTTCTGCTCAGAAACATATATTGTGGGGGGCTCGTTAGAACCGCCTCGTTGAGGCGGTTCTAACGAGTACCCACAATCTATGTTTTGAGCAGAAATATAAAAAATATCAGGATTTTTATCTGAAAATTTTCATGTTTTGGCGATAAAGTTTTACCAATATATCAGGATTTTTATCTGAAAATTTTCATGTTTTGGCGATAAAATTTTACCAATATATTTGAATAGGCGTGTTTTTGTAATGTAGCAAAACAAAACAACGACCAACCTCCTTGTTTTATCCGTGTTTGCTATGTCCTCTCAGAAAGTCGATTAACCACTTCATTATTTAATATATTTCTTTTTCTCGGGTTAAACTGCTTATATTATGCAGACAAGAAAATCTCTTTAAGTACCATATTGTTTGTGTATTAACCCAAATCTTTTTACCCGCGCTAATATACAAGTAATACTATAAGAAGTTCATATCTTTTTCTTGCTAGAAAACGACTGCGCTCCGTCAATTGTAGATTTGATAATCTTTAAAATCCACCAATACACCCGTATAATTTGAGCCTTGTCACAGCAGAAAAATGTCAAGTGCAACCAGCAGAGAATTATATCACCCAGTTGATTTGATATACTGATTGATTGTTTTGTCTTTTACGACAAGTCAACCCTAGTGGGTCATTTTGTGTCGTTTCCCAGAGAATGAGAGCAAAGAGGCAGAAGAGACAGTAGAGTGGATGAAAGTGATAGACAGAGGAGAAACAGGAAAAAAAGAATGGAAGTGTAGAAAAGGAAGAAATAACAACATTCCCCCTCTACCCCTTACCCGCTGAACGGACTGCAGGTGTTGTCCAGCTGTAAGCCAACATCAGATGGACGTCCCAACGACGCAAGATACGCGTCACCTTTGTCTTTCGCCCCACCCCCACCCTCTGCAGTGACGTGAGATCGGAAGTATCGAGCACTGCATTGGTCAGCTAATGGAACATGTCCATGTTAGAGCAGCGGTCAAGGACTCAGATCGGACCGCGTGGTTGCACAGATCACCCATTGCTTCGTTAATACTATTGTCAGGTCTCTGGTGCATTAATTGATAATTGCCATGTAGAGCTATACTATAGTGTTATTAATCAAGTTATTTCGTATTGGCCCAGGTACAAGGCCGAAGGCTAATGCAGCGGACCGAGGACCTGTAGCTGGGTCGCTACGAAATTACTTGATTAATGCCAATTTTATTTTTTACCTCACTTGACCTCAATTATTTGTTGACCTAGTGTTAAAACGGATGGCCTCCGATCAATACAGGATGGTCAATTAATAAGACCATGCTTAAGCAAAGCACTAAGAGTACTGGTGTGTCTGAAGGCCGCCTCTATAATTCTGATCTCCTTGAACTCAACTTTTATATAGTAAAACTTGAGTTTACAGGGGTAATCATCATTTTAGCCCCGCCAAGCGAATTTGTGTCTTCGAGCATTCCGTCATGACAAATTTTAACTGTGCATGCCCAGCCATTCAGAAGGGCCAGGGATATGGCTTTCTGTCTGAAGATTCCTCTTGGTTCACTACTTGTATGAGCGAGCAGCGAAGGTTCTGGCGAGACTGCGCGGATGCGCAGGCTCGCCTGAACCTTCGCTGCTCGCATAGGCGATAAGTACCAAAATCGCTTGACGGGGCCCATTTTTCTTATTTCTGCTCTAACATATAGTAAAACTGGGGTTTACAGGGTAATCTTTATTTTTTTCTTATTTCTGCTCTAAAATATAGATTGTGGGCACTCGATGCGGCGGTTCTGAGTGCCCACAATCTATATTTTGAGCAGAAATAGGAAAAATATCACAATATTTCATCATAAAAGTTCGTGTTTTTCGGCGTATTTTACAGTGTATTTGTATAGGCGTGTGCTCGTAAGTAATGTCTTGGTGCATTAATTGATGTGTGTGTGTGTGTGTGTGTGTGTGTGTGTGTATGTGTATGTGTGTGTGTGTGTGTGTGTGTGTGTGTGTGTGTGTGTGTGTGTGTGTGTGTGTGTGTGAATTCGGGTTTAACGTTAAAGTCGCTTTCAACAATTTTTCAGTCATATCACGACGGTGTCTGGTTGCGACAGAGAGCTCAATGCTCACTTTTATAGTGCTGCCTCACTGAAGTATCATGTCCCAGACACATTACATGATACCACACCCAGTCACATTATCCTGACACTGGGTCGGCCAGTCCTAGCTCTATCTCGTAAACCTGAGTGCCAAGCGAGGAGCAGCTAGTACCATTCTTAACGACTTTGGTATGTCGCGGCCCGGGATCGAACCCGTGGCCTCCCGTTCCCGGAGCGGACACTCTACCAACTGAGCTATAGGGGCCGGTTAAATTATTTGGGCCCCGTCAAGCGATTTTGGTGCTTATCGCCTATGCGAGCAGCGAAGGTTCAGGCGAGCCTGCGCATCCGCGCAGTCTCGCCAGAACCTTCGCTGCTCGCTCATACAAACAGTGAATCAAGAGGAACCTTCAGACAGAAAGCCATATCCCTGGCACCTCTGAATGGCTGGGCATGCGCAGTTAAAAATTTGTCATGACGGAATGCTCGAAGACACAAATTCGCTTGGCGGGGCTCATTTGATAGTTGCCCTTGTGCTAGAGACATGAAGAGCCATACAATCCTGCTTGATCAAAGCACTGGGAGTACTGGTGGGTCTGTAGGCTTGGATAATGATCATGGACGGTGACTTAGAATGTTAACAGATCCTTTAACCCTTATTTTCCTGCACTGTAAACAGTGTAGACCCTGATCAGACGCTGTGTTTTGCGTCGTCTGAACCTTTAATTCATGGACTGTTAGCAAACAGTGTAGACTTCGATCAGACGCCGCGTGATGCTGTAACTGATCTGGATCAATACTGTTAGCCAAACCCAACACATGTGGGTGATAAACCTGCAGACTGCATGCATGGTAGTTAACCCAATCACGGTTGGCAACTTTGCTTCCCTCTTTAATTGCACGCCGGTGGGTCAGGCCTCAGATTCTATGACGGCTCCAACGTAAAGGCTTATTGAGAATTAGAGAGATAATGTCGGTTGGTGCCTGATGCTCTGTCTCTGGTCGGGCTCATCGGAGTCTAACTGTTGGTTTTCTTTTGCTCCAGCATTTCAGTGGTTTCTTGCTGTCGAGTCCTCACCGTTGTCTCACCTCTGTGGTTCTTTGATTTTTGTGTTCACGGAGATGTTGCACTGATGAGTTAGGAGGCCTTCATGCGGACTGAACAAATTATTTGTCTAAATCGCGACGGAAGTAAGGGCGAGGATTGTGGACACGTAAAATCGATTTAAGCCCCCCAGTGGAAATCTTCCACTGACCGTTCCAAGGCGGCTCTTCTGTGGCGATTTATTTATGTTGTTGTTTGTTACTTACTGTGTGTATCACTTGTGTCTTTTAATTTTGGATGGTCATATGGCCAATTTGTGGGAAAGTAACTGTCCTTATGGCCTTCCTTTGTTTAGGTTTCCATTATGGTCTGGTCGCTTAACGTTTGTATTTCTTTCCCTTTGGTGTCTTTTATGGGTGGAGTAAGTTAATTGTATCAATTCCTGATCTTTGTTTTACTTCTACTTTATTTAAGAAATAGATCAGCTCTATAAGTGATTTATTGAGTGATAAATCAGTGTATGGGGTTCAGTTGTTAAATCACGAGCGCGTAGCCCGGTGATGTGTCAACTTACAACAAAACGTGATTTATCACTTAATAAATCGGGGGCACTAGCGCTGATCTATTTCGATTCTGACACATTGAAATTCGACGAAAATGCTGTTGATTCCTTCAGATTCTCCCTAGCTTCCGTCATTGTTTAGAGGTATCCCGCAAATGTAGCCGACTGTATCACATGCGTTTACCGGTTTTCATAACATATCTGAGACAAGAAAATGATGGCCCCCGCCCATCGGGGCTTGAAGAAATATATGGGCTACATGATGCTTCCACGCAGAACTGAAACCGACCCACACACGAGTACTGGTAAACAGCTCAGAGGATCTAAGTCTGCCCAGGCAAAGCGATGCGAGTCGGACCGTCCATGCTTATAAACCCTATTGGTTTCATTGGGTGGCAGTGCTTGAGATGTCATTTCATCTCAGTCTCCGGTAAAAGTCCTACAAAATTGGAAGCAGCGTCTCAAAGATGACCTTTACAGTGTTCACGGGGACGTTAAACCTCGAATCAAACAAACAAAACATGAAATAACATCTCAGGCCCTACCGCCCACCGAAACCAATACGGCTTACATGCACTGGATGGTTCGACTCCATCACGTGAACAAGTCCGTGAAATGAAGACCCCCTAAACCCCACTTTATATAGAGAAAACTGGGGTTTACGGGGGTAAACATTATTTTCCTTAATTCTGCTCCAAGACATAGGATGTGGGTACTCGTTAGAACCGCCTCATTGAGGCGGTTCTAACGACCACCCACATCCTATGTTTTGAGCATTTATAAGAAAATTATCAAGGATTTTCATCAGAAAAGTAGCCATTTTGGAGATGTGAAAAATGCACTATGTCGTACGGACGAGTTATCGTTATGCAGACTACTTTGCTTAGGCAGGCTAAGTCTTCTGAGCAGTTTTCCAGCACTCCTGTGCGAATACAACCCAATCTACTAGTGGGGGCCAAGTATCTTAAAGTTGGTAAGTACTTAGTATAGTCGTGATAATTTAGAAATCATAAGCGACAATTTAAGATTTAAACGCTTTCATTTGGCCTTTTGTAAACACATTTCAATCGTGACAGTTTAAGTTTGAATAATATTTTATTTAAGTATAATGGAATCATTTTACTGAAACCCTACACTTGAACCTAGTTAATGACATAGACTGTCGGTGAACAAAAACAGAATGCAACAGAATATAAAGTTTTCCAGCACCGCATATGTTGTAACTGTCTACGCCCATGGGGTTAGACACTAAAGAATTAGTGTTTAACACGGAAAGTACAGCCATTAGTTACCCACAATGCAGGTTGATCTACGTTTAATAGTGCAAAAAACAAGTATAAGCTTTCACGAAAAAATGGACCATAATACATTACGAAAACACGCCTATACAAGTACATTGTAAACTTTACCTCAGAAAAATCGATTTTTTTTAGATAAAAAATTGTGATATTTTTCTTATTTCTGCTCAATTTATAGATTGTCGGTACTCGTTAGAATCGAGGCGGTTCTAACAAGTACCCTTAATCTATATCTTAGAGCAGAAATAAGAAAAATAAGTTTTTTTTGTGTAATTGATTTGAGGTTTAACGTCCCCGTCAACACTGTGAAGGTCATTTTGGAGACGTTGCTTCAAATTTTGTGGGACTTTTACCCGACATTGAGATGAAATGACATCTCAAGCCCTGTCGTCTAATGAAACCAATAGGGTTTATTAGCATGGACGGTCCACCTCGCACCGCGGTTCCTGGACAGGCTTAGATCCTCTAAGCGGTTTACCAGTACTAGTGTGCGGGCCGGATTCAGCTCTGCGTGGAAGCATCATGCAGCCCATATATTTCTTCAAGCCCCTATGGGCAGAAGCCGAGAAAAATAAGGTTTACCCCTACAAACCACAGTTTTACTATATAAAAGCCGGGTTGGAGGGGGTCAAAATTATATAGGCGTGTTTTCGTGAGGAAGTATAAGCTTTCACAAAAAGAAAAAAAAGCCTACGGGCAGAGCTCTGGCACATAACTGCAATCACATTTGTGCAAGCCAAAGAGGCCCATAACAAGTATAATCTTTCACACAAAAAAGGAGACCACGAGCAGAGCTCTGTCACAGAATTTCTATCGCATTTGTACGAGCCCATATTTGCTGTCATATGTGTACAGGCTAATACAAAATATACATATACAAACTCTCGACCACAATGCACCGCTGTCGTTCCTATAAGCTCCCCAGGAACCATCGGCTCTGGTGAGCTAATAAAAAAACTTGCCGCGCCGTTAACAACACTTTTATTGAGATCCATATCAGCATGTTAAGCATGTAAATTATTTTCTGTATTTTGGTATAGAGTATCCAAATAAGGAGTAGTGTAGATATTTATCAATTGACTATCCTGTATTGATCTGAGGTCATCCGTATCAACACCAGGTCATCCAATATTAACTGAGGTCAAGTGAGGTCAAAAAATCAATAATCATGTTTTTTTAATTGTGTCAATTAATAAAAATTTCATTAATCAAGTAATTTCGCACTAACCCAGCTACGGCTCCTCGGTCAGCTGTATTGGCCTCGGCCTTCGGCCTCGGGCCAATACAGCAGACCTCGGACCTGTACCTGGGCCAATACGAAATTACTAGATTAATAACATTATAGTAATTAATGACTTTTTCCCACTAATAACTCCAAGAAACAAATGTTGTAGACATACTCCAAGAAACAAATGGTGTGGATATCTGTTAGAATCGCCTCGGCGAGGCGATTCTAACAAATATCCACAACGTTTAATTCTTGGAGTATCAAATAATTACAATATTCTTGAATATCTCTATTAATCCGTCTCAACTGAAGCTAAGGATTTGTGTATTGAAATTGTCGTTGTAATGGGTTTTGTTGTGGTATCGAATGTCGATATAAAGAATGTCGGTATTGCAATTATTAATTTGTATCGAATTGAGGTATTGCAATTATTAATTGGCAATACTGTATTGATCGGAAGTCATCAGTATTAACACCAGGTCAACTAACATTAACTGAGGTCAAGTGAGGTCATAAGTCAATAATCATGTTTTTTCAATTGTGTCAATAAATAAAATTGTCTTTGATCAGTTAGTTTCGCATTGACCCAGATACAGGTCCTCGGTCAGCTGCATTAGCCCTCAGCCTTCGGCCTCGGGCCAGTGCAGCAAGCCTCGGGCCTGTACCTGGGCCAATACGAAATTACTTGATTAATAACCTTATATTATCTGGCCCCCGCCCATCGGGGCTTGAAGAAATATATGGACTGCACGATGCTTCCGCGCAGAGGGGAAACCGACGCACACGAGTACTGGAAAACTGCTTAGAGGATGTAAGCCTGCCCAGGCAAAGCGGTGCGAGTTGGACTCATCCATGCTTATTAAACTATTGATTGCATCGGGCGGCAGGGATTGAGATGTCATTTCATCTCAATATCGGGTAAAAGTCCCACAAAATTGGAAGCAATGTCTCCAAAATAACCTTTACAGTGTTGACGGGGGCGTTAAACCTCAAATCAAACAAGCAAAAGCATAATGCAAACGTTGTAAACTAATGCATATAGATGTAGAGTAGCTGTATGAAACAATGGCAAGCACATTTTTATTTCGTTTTTTATATATTATTACATGTACAGTAGAACTTCGATCGCTCGAGCACCGATAGCTCGAATACCATGGCTTAGTCGAACACGTTCTTAGAGTCCCTAGAGAATTCCTTTACATATAAAATAGTGAGGAAAACATTCAGGAGGTTTTGTGTTTTATCTTGCTAATGTATGCTGTGTATACTCATTAGAATCGCCTTATTGATGCTGTGTATACTCATTAGAATCGCCTCAATGAGGCGATTCTAATGAGTACACACAGCATACATTTATAATAAAGAAAACTCAGTAGCTATTTCCAAATCTCCAGGATCGCGCCCTCAGTGGCACTTACAATAACCCTCATTGGCTCGCACTACCGCTGTCTCAAACAAAATTTTCATGGTCCCAAAGGGGTTCGAGCCATCGAAGTTCGACTGTATAAATAAATTAAGAACTGATCAGTAACACGAAAACGCGTTGGTGTGTATACATAATCCCCTGTACAGGTGAACCGTCCTTCCAAATTATGACATTTTAATGTCACAGATGCCATGCAAGTGAATATTATGAGTATACGGTTACAATGTAAATTTGTTCTTCTGCCATGAGTTTACATTGGATTATTAAATTTATTGAGCAACAGTGAAAATCTAGGACATCTCTTGAAAAAACACAGTGCGCCCGACAAAGTATGCAGACCAGCATTGGCTTCCCGGCGATCTGAGCAGGAGTGTTGATTTTCATATTACAAGTCTTTGGCCTCGGTCCCACTCGAACCTTGGTAGAAATATGCTTTTACACATACAGCCGGCAGAAAGAAACTGGGCAAACCACATATTGATAACACATCTTGCGGTTCTGTCCGGCTTTAGCAAACACAAGGGTGGAGCTGACCCAGAAACCAGATCAGATTATTATTTGCAAATAGGTTCTCATGTTGTATAATTGCTAAACATCAAATAATGTCTCGTACTTCGAAATATCAAATTACACCAAGCTGCAGGTCTGATATAGGGAGGATTGTGAATGGGCCCCGTCAAGCGATTTTGGTACTTATCGCCTATGCGAGCAGCGAAGGTTCAGGCGAGCCTGCGCATTCGCGCAGTCTCGCCAGAACCTTCGCTGCTCGCTCATACAAGCAGTGAATCAAGAGGAGTCTTCAGACAGAAAGCCATATTCCTGGTACCTCTGAATGGCTGGGCGTGCGCAGTTAAAATTTGTCATGACAGAATGCTCGAAGACACAAATTCGCTTGGCGGGGCTCGTTTAAGTATGAATAACATAGGGTCACTAGCCAGAAGTTCAGATTCACAATGCTGTTGATTCATTGAAGTATGAACAACTTAGGGTAAAGAGCTACGTAGGTGAATCCTGAAGTACGAACAACATCAGTTTACGAGCTATGAATGTTAATAAACCCTGAAGTATGAACAACATCGGTTCACGAGCAAAGAAAGTAAATGAACCCTGAAGTATGAACAACACCAGTTCACCAGCTAAGAAAGTAAGTGACTATGAAGTATGAACAACATCAGTTCACTAGCTAAGAAAGTAAGTGAGCCATGAAGTATGAACAACATCAGTTCACTAGCTAAGAAAGTAATTGACCCATGAAGTATGAACAACATCAGTTCACACGCTAAGAAAGTAAGTAACCCATGAAGTATGAACAACATCAGTTCATGAGCTAAGAAAGTAAGTGACCATGAAGTATGAACAACATCAGTCCACGAGCTAAGAAAGTAAATGACCATGAAGTATGAACAATATCAGTTCATGAGCTAAGAAAGAAAGTGAACTCTGAAGTATGAACAAGATAGGTTCACGAGCTAAGAAGGAAAGTGACCCCTGGAGTATGACCAACATCAGTTCACGAGCTAAGCAAGTAAGTGACCATGAAGTATGAACAACATCAGTTGACGAGCTAAGAAGGTAAGTGAGCCCTGAAGTATGAACCAGATCGGTTCACGAGCTAAGAAGGTAAGTGAACCTGAAGTATGAACAAGATCGGTTCACGAGCTAAGAAAGTAAGTGAACCCTGAAGTATGAACAACACCGGTTCACGTGCTTAGAAAGCAAGTGACCCCTAGGTAATGAACACCATCGGGTTACGAGCTAAGAAAGTAAGTGAACAACATCGGTTCACGAGAAATAAAATTAAGTTAACCCAAAATAATGATCACCATCGGCTCGCGAGCGTAGAAAGTAAGTAAACGCTGAACTACGAACAACATCGATTCACGAGCTATAAAAGTAAGTGAACCCTGAAGTATAAACAACATTAGTTCACGACCTAAGAAAATAAGTGAACAACATCGGTTCACGAGATATACAAGTACGTGAACATTGAAGTATGAACAACATGAGTTAAGAAAGTATGTGAACTCTAAAAATATGAACAACATCGGTTCACAAGCTTAGACAGTTAGTGAACGCTAACATATGAACAGCCAAATAAACCCTGAAGTATGAACAGCTTAGAAAGTAAGTGAACCCAGTCCCTTTGTCTGCCATGCCTAAGGAAATATTTACCTGCCCCTTTGTCTGCCATCTTTACTGTCAGCGGCGAAATGCACTAAGATTTTCATACCTACAGCAACCCAGTTTTAAGACATCAATACGACATCAATATCATAAAAAGTTCATTCGTACGGACCTATTAGTCCTTTGTTCAAAGAAAAATAGTGTGCATACAAGTACATATCCGAACTGGAACGGAAACATTTCTCCGGTGTTTCTGTTTTGAAAAGGCGGATTGACTACGAATTCAATAAAAGTTCGTTATCCAGCTGTTTAATACCATAACTTCCATCCACGGTCTTTTCAGCATAACAGAGAATTTCAACTTCTGCGGCGTAATGAAGTTGCACATGACGTAAGATGGATAAAATTCAATATCTCAAAAAGCTGTCAAGGAAGACGGTAAAGCTGAACTTATTGAAACGGGTACAAAGTATATAAATGGGATCAGCCTGTGCAAATGATTTGGTACGAGGGCAAATCAATAAGTAAACCAGCCTTGACTAAGACAACCAAGATTTTCGCTCCTTTTCACAATACAGTCGAACTTCAGTGGCTCGAACAACTTTGGGACCTCGAAAATCTGTTCGAGACAGGGGTAGTTCGAGCAACTGAGGTTACTGACAGGAGGCATATCGAGATACTTTAAGACATCTTTTCGGTGTTCTATAATGAATATGTATGCTGTGTGTACTCATTAGAATCGCCTCATCGAGGCGATTCTAATGAGTACACACAGCATACATTTGCAATATAAAAGACTACAACCTCCTTAATTATTCCCCACTATTTCTTATGTAGAGGATTTCGCTAGGGGCTCAAGAATGGGTTCGACACATCCATGGTGAACGAGCCATCGAAGTTCTACTGTACATGTTTTATGCAAAAGGGCAAAATCGCTTGTATTTATTTTTGTTTTTGGATAGCCAAGTGGCCATTTTGTGGGAAAGTGACTGTCCTTTTGGGCTTTCCGATACTGATGTTTCCATTGGGGTCTGGTTTTTTCGTGTTTTTTTTTTTGTATCTTTCCCTTTGGTGTCTCTGATGGGAGATGTGGGTTGATTAGGTCTGTTTCGGCTAAACTACGATTAAGTGCACACAATCTTCCTATAGAAACAGGAAGGCATAGGGACATCCCTCGGTCTGATAGACCGAGAATGGAAGCGTAGAAACAGAAGAAATAACAACATGCTCCCTCTATCCATACCTGCTGCAAGGCCTTGTCCAACTGTAAGCAAGTATCGGACGTTACCTTTGCCACACCCAACCACCCCCGAGGAACAAATTAGAGCAGAGGTGAAACCGACCGAATTGTGGTACTGGAAAACCGCTTAGAATGTACAAACCTGTTCATGAAGCGACGAGTCGGGCCGCTCCTTCAAACCTAGTGGTTTCTTCGGACGGTTGGGCTTGAGATGTCATTTCGTCTTAATGTCGGGTAAATGTCCCTAAAATCTTGAAACGTCTCCAAAGCGACCTAAATAGTGTTGACGGGGATGAAAATAATCCTCAACACAAACAAACAAATCCATTAGTCGAAAGATGGACCTTAACCCATACCCTGCTGAATAAATTGAATCGCCACACCTATTTCCGACTATCAACCGAGCAAAATACTTGATTTATCATATGACGTCGCGTCTCAGAATGTAATAACGCCATATATTACATGCATTACAGAGAAATACCATGATTTCTACCAGACATAAACTTGGAATTTTCCTTTTTGCTAAGAAGAAATATTTCCTCTTAGCCGGGGAAATAAATCCCTTCAGCTGGAACTACTTTATGTACAAGATACGAGATACCGCTTTGCAGTAAAATTGTTCTATTCAAACGCGGGAAAGTTTCAATCACGGCGACGTTATTCATGACGTCATTGTAATGGCGTCTAAGAAATATCAACAGACGTTCAGAATGCGTGACGTTTGAGTCGGATGCAACGCTGAAACAAAAGAAAACATGGATATGACCATTGATTAGGATGTAAGTTTTGCTTTATTTAATCTAACGTTTTACTTGTTTTATCACTGAAACACTTTGTTTCTTCTATTTTTGTTCAAAACTGTAGAAAGCGCTTTCAAAATGGCGCCCATACAGTTGTTCTTCCACCCAGATTCTGTAACACTTCGCTGATTGAACCGTTTACATGAGCTGTAAACAGTCAACTGAACGGGCATTCAGATCCAAAATTCAAGATCCAAACTCTCCTAAAAGTCTATGGAAGTGCATGTAATATAAAGATTATACATTTCTCCTATTTGAAATATGGGATTTATAAACCTCGGGAGGTAAAACAATCCGTTAAAGAAACTCGTGCTTCGCACTCGTTTCTTTATCGGATTGTTTTACCTCCCTCGGTTTTTAAATCCCATATTTCAACTAGGAGAATGAATAATCTATATGTAATATTTTTGATAATCCACTAGTGGATTAAATATGCAAATTAGCTAGATACGTCCCGTAACGTTACATGTACGACGTCCTTAACGACGTCGCGTTTACTAATGGCGGAATATTGACACTTTTGTAAACAATCGAGAATAAAATGCGTTTTAAATGTCATATGATAAATAGAACATTGCATTCGTGCTCATGTATTATTGAATTTATTAAACTCGCATTTTATCCCTTTTCCTCAACTCGTTTAATAAATTCAATATACATGCTCATGTATTATTGAATTTATTAAACTCGTTGAGCACTCATGTAAGATCCTCTATATATCAAATTCCTAAACTAACCGACAAACAGTGATCTGCACTGCATGTTTGCAAAGGTAGGGCTTGTTGCGTTAATCGGGATAAGAGTTAAACGCTCTTGGGGGCATTATAGTTCTTCAATATGGTCACTTTCGCTCAAGTATGCATAGTTAGTTGATCTAGGGTCTAAATGACATGTTGCAAAATGTATTTGTTCTGAGGTCATCATGCGACTGCTTATCAGTAAAATTGTCACAAGTTAAAGAGATTGAACAATCTATAGGATAGAAAATCAAAACATTTGAAGAGGTCTGGGTATCTTTCAAGTGTATAATTTGTTTAAGATATTCTGCAGTGCAAGGTCACATTGAGTGCAATTTACTTTAAACTGATCGATGTCCCATTGCAAAAAGACAGTACACTTAATGGTATCCAACACCGGGGCACTACATCGGAGGGTGCACAACGGGTATACTCAAAATACACGTGTACCTACAGCGGGGTCTTCTCAACGGTACCCTACACTTGAGTTAACCCAACGGCACCCTACACCGGAGTATACTCAACGGCATCCTACACCGGAGTATACTCAACGGCATCCTACATCGAAGTACATGTATTCTATAAAACAGTGCCTACATCAGAGTGTACTCAACGGTATGAAGGTACCTTACATTGGAGTAAACACAACGATACCTATATCGGGGTACACTGAACAATACCTACATCGGAGTATACTCAACTGTACTATACATAGGAATATATTCAACGGTACATACATATGTGTGTGTGTGAATTCGGGTTTCACGTCGCTTTCAACAATTTTTCAGTCATATCACGACGGTGTCTGGTTGCGACAGGGAGCTCAATGCTGACTTTTATAGTGCTGCCTCACTGAAGTATATCATGTCCCAGACACATAACATGATACAACACCCAGTCACATTATCCTGACACTGGGTCGACCAGTCCTAGTTCTACCCCGTAAATCTGAGTGCCGAGCGAAGAGCAGCTAGTACAATTCTTAACGACTTTGTTATGTCGCGGCCCGGGATCGAACCCGTGACCGGCTCGACAAAGTTAGCAGGATGGCAGGACAGCAGGATGAAACATGTTAAGTTAGCAGGATGGCAGGACAGCAGGATGAAACATTAAGTTAGCAGGATGGCAGGACAGCAGGATGAAACATAATAAGTGAACAGGATGGCAGGACAGCAGGATGAAATATTAAGTCAGCAGGATGACAGGACAGCAGGATGAAACTAATAATTTAGGCGGATGGAAGAATAGCAGGATGAGAACTTGTTCTGAATTTCAAAATATATACAACAATGTAATTGGCACCTATAGCTATGTTAGAAACTAGAAATCAAATTTAGTCCCTTCCCGTCTTTAAAGCGTACGGCCGCGAAAACCCAATTTTCGTCCTGCCACAAATTCACCCAGATGAAAAATTGTTTCAAATCACTCATCCATCATGTTGTAGGCAACAAAAATCTATGTAAGAAAGTGAAAATTAAATTTGGCTCCTATCAGCGTTTAAAGCGTACGGCCGTGAAAACTCAATTTTCATCCTGCTGGAAGTGCAACACCGATTTTCATCCTGCTGAACCTGTTAAGTTAGCATGATGGCAGCACAGCAGGATGAGAAATTCTTCTGAATTTCAAAATATCAACCACCATGTTGTAGGCATCTAAAAACTCCGTAAGAAACTAGAAATCAAATTTAGCCCTTTCCCGTCTTTAAAGCGTACGGCCGCAAAACCCAATTTTCGTTCTGCCACAAATACACCGAGATGAAAAGTTGTTTCAAATTACAAAACATTTACCATCATGTTGTAGGCAACATAAATCTATGTAAGAAAGTGAAAATTAAATTTGGCTTCTATCAGCGTTTAAAGCGTACAGACGTGAAAACTCAATTTTCATCCTGCTGGAATTGCAACACAATTTTCATCCTGCTGAACCTGTCAAGTTGGCAGGATGGCAGCACAGCAGGATGAGAAATTCTTCTGAATTTCAAAATATTTACCACCATGTTGTAGGCATCTAAAAACTATGTAAGAAACTAGAAATCAAATTTAGCCCTTTCCCGTCTTTGAGGCGTACGGCCGCGAAAACCTATATTTCGTCCTGCCACAAATACACCCAGATGAAAAATTGTTTCAAATCACAAAACATTTACCGTCATGTTGTAGGCAACAAAAATCTATGAAAGAAAGTGAAAATTAAATTTGGCTCCTATCAGCGTTTAAAGCGTACAGCCGTGAAAACTCAATTTTCATCCTGCTGGAAATGCAACATCACTTTTCATCCTGCTGAACCTGTCAAGTTAGCAGGATGGCAGCACAGCAGGATGAGAAATTCTTCTGAATTTCAAAATATTTACCACCATGTTGTAGGCATCTAAAAACTATGTAAGAAACTAGAAATCAAATTTAGCCCATTCCCGTCTTTAAGGCGTACGGCCGCGAAAACCCATTTTTTCGTATTGCCACAAATACACCCAGATGAAAAATTGTTTCAAATCACAAAACATTTACCATCATGTTGTAGGCAACAAAAATCTATGTAAGAAAGTGAAAATTAAATTTGGCTCCTGTCAGCGTTTAAAGCGTACGGCCGTGAAAACTCAATTTTCATCCTGCTGGAAATGCAACATCAATTTTCATCCTGCTGAACCTGTCAAGTTAGCAGGATGGCAGCACAGCAGGATGAGAAATTCTTCTGAATTTAAAAATATTTACCACCATGTTGTAGGCATCTAAAAACTATGTAAGAAACTAGAAATCAAATTTAGCCCTTACCCGTCTTTAAAGCGTACGGCCGCGAAAACCTATTTTTCGTCCTGCCACAAATTCACCCAGATGAAAAATTGTTTCAAATCACAAAACATTTACCATCATGTTGTAGGCATCAAAAATCTTTGAAAGAAAGTGAAAATTAAATTTGGCTCCTATCAGCGTTTAAAGCGTACAGCAGAGAAAACTCAATTTTCATCCTGCTGGAAATGCAACATCAATTTTCATCCTGCTGAACCTGTCAAGTTAGCAGGATGGCAGCACAGCAGGATGAGAAATTCTTCTGAATTTCAAAATATTTACCACCATGTTGTAGGCATCTAAAAACTATGTAAGAAACTAGAAATCAAATTTAGCCCTTTCCCGTCTTTAAAGCGTACGGCCGCGAAAACCCATTTTTCGTCCTGCCACAAATACACACAGATCAAAAATTGTTTCAAATCACAAAACATTTGCCATCATGTTGTAGGCAACAAAAATCTATGTAAGAAAGTGAAAATTAAATTTGGCTCCTATCAGCGTTTAAAGCGTACGGCCGTGAAAACTCAATTTTCATCCTGCTGGAAATGCAACATCAATTTTCATCCTGCTGAACCTGTCAAGTTAGCAGGATGGCAGCACAGCAGGATGAGAAATTCTTCTGAATTTCAAAATATTTACCACCATGTTGTAGGCATCTAAAAATATGTAAGAAACTAGAAATCAAATTTAGCTATTTCCCGTCTTTAAAGCGTACGGCCGCGAAAACCCATTTTTCGCCCTGCCACAAATACACCCAGATGAAAAATTGTTTCAAATCACAAAACATTTACCATCATGTTGTAGGCAACAAAAATCTATGTAAGAAAGTGAAAATTAAATTTGGCTCCTGTCAGCGTTTAAAGCGTACGGCCGTGAAAACTAAATTTTCATCCTGCTGGAAATGCAACATCACTTTTCATCCTGCTGAACCTGTCAAGTTAGCAGGATGGCAGCACAGCAGGATGAGAAATTCTTCTGAATTTCAAAATATTTACCACCATGTTGTAGGCATCTAAAAACTATGTAAGAAACTAGAAATCAAATTTAGCCCATTCCCGTCTTTAAGGCGTACGGCCGCGAAAACCCATTTTTTCGTATTGCCACAAATACACCCAGATGAAAAATTGTTTCAAATCACAAAACATTTACCATCGTGTTGTAGGCAACAAAAATCTATGTAAGAAAGTGAAAATTAAATTTGGCTCCTGTCAGCGTTTAAAGCGTACGGCCGTGAAAACTCAATTTTCATCCTGCTGGAAATGCAACATCAATTTTCATCCTGCTGAACCTGTCAAGTTGGCAGGATGGCAGCACAGCAGGATGAGAAATTCTTCTGAATTTAAAAATATTTACCACCATGTTGTAGGCATCTAAAAACTATGTAAGAAACTAGAAATCAAATTTAGCCCTTACCCGTCTTTAAAGCGTACGGCCGCGAAAACCTATTTTTCGTCCTGCCACAAATTCACCCAGATGAAAAATTGTTTCAAATCACAAAACATTTACCATCATGTTGTAGGCAACAAAAATCTTTGAAAGAAAGTGAAAATTAAATTTGGCTCCTATCAGCGTTTAAAGCGTACAGCAGAGAAAACTCAATTTTCATCCTGCTGGAAATGCAACATCAATTTTCATCCTGCTGAACCTGTCAAGTTAGCAGGATGGCAGCACAGCAGGATGAGAAATTCTTCTGAATTTCAAAATATTTACCACCATGTTGTAGGCATCTAAAAACTATGTAAGAAACTAGAAATCAAATTTAGCCCTTTCCCGTCTTTAAAGCGTACGGCCGCGAAAACCCATTTTTCGTCCTGCCACAAATACACACAGATCAAAAATTGTTTCAGATCACAAAACATTTGCCATCATGTTGTAGGCAACAAAAATCTATGTAAGAAAGTGAAAATTAAATTTGGCTCCTATCAGCGTTTAAAGCGTACGGCCTTGAAAACTCAATTTTCATCCTGCTGGAAATGCAACATCAATTTTCATCCTGCTGAACCTGTCAAGTTAGCAGGATGGCAGCACAGCAGGATGAGAAATTCTTCTGAATTTCAAAATATTTACCACCATGTTATAGGCATCTAAAAATATGTAAGAAACTAGAAATCAAATTTAGCTATTTCCCGTCTTTAAAGCGTACGGCCGCGAAAACCCATTTTTCGCCCTGCCACATATACACCCAGATGAAAACTTGTTTCAAATCACAAAACATTTACCATCATGTTGTAGGCAACAAAAATCTATGTAAGAAAGTGAAAATTAAATTTGGCTCCTGTGAGCGTTTAAAGCGTACGGCCGTGAAAACTCAATTTTCATCCTGCTGGAAATGCAACATCAATTTTCATCCTGCTGAACCTGTCAAGTTAGCAGGATGGCAGCACAGCAGGATGAGAAATTCTTCTGAATTTCAAAATATTTACCACCATGTTGTAGGCATCTAAAAACTATGTAAGAAACTAGAAATCAAATTTAGCCCATTCCCGTCTTTAAGGCGTACGGCCGCGAAAACCCATTTTTCGTATTGCCACAAATACACCCAGATGAAAAATTGTTTCAAATCACAAAACATTTACCATCATGTTGTAGGCAACAGAAATCTATGTAAGAAAGTGAAAATTAAATTTGGCTCCTGTCAGCGTTTAAAGCGTACGGCCGTGAAAACTAAATTTTCATCCTGCTGGAAATGCAACATCAATTTTCATCCTGCTGAACCTGTCAAGTTAGCAGGATGGCAGCACAGCAGGATGAGAAATTCTTCTGAATTTCAAAATATTTACCACCATGTTGTAGGCATCTAAAAACTATGTAAGAAACTAGAAATCAAATTTAGCCCTTACCCGTCTTTAAAGCGTACGGCCGCGAAAACCCATTTTTCGTCCTGCTACAAATACACCTAAATGAAAAATTGTTTCAAATCACAAAACATTTACCATCATGTTGTAGGCAACAAAAATCTATGTATGAAAGTGAAAATTAAATTGGGCTCCTATCAGCGTTTAAAGCGTACAGCAGAGAAAACTCAATTTTCATCCTGCTGGAAATGCAACATCAATTTTCATCCTGCTGAACCTGTCAAGTTAGCAGGATGGCAGCACAGCAGGATGAGAAATTCTTCTGAATTTCAAAATATTTACCACCATGTTGTAGGCATCTAAAAACTATGTAAGAAACTAGAAATCAAATTTAGCCCATTCCCGTCTTTAAGGCGTACGGCCGCGAAAACCCATTTTTCGTATTGCCACAAATACACCCAGATGAAAAATTGTTTCAAATCACAAAACATTTACCATCATGTTGTAGGCAACAAAAATCTATGTAAGAAAGTGAAAATTAAATTTGGCTCCTGTGAGCGTTTAAAGCGTACGGCCGTGAAAACTCAATTTTCATCCTGCTGGAAATGCAACATCAATTTTCATCCTGCTGAACCTGTCAAGTTAGCAGGATGGCAGCACAGCAGGATGAGAAATTCTTCTGAATTTAAAAATATTTACCACCATGTTGTAGGCATCTAAAAACTATGTAAGAAACTAGAAATCAAATTTAGCCCTTACCCGTCTTTAAAGCGTACGGCCGCGAATACCTATTTTTCGTCCTGCCACAAATTCACCCAGATGAAAAATTGTTTCAAATCACAAAACATTTACCATCATGTTGTAGGCAACAAAAATCTTTGAAAGAAAGTGAAAATTAAATTTGGCTCCTATCAGCGTTTAAAGCGTACAGCAGAGAAAACTCAATTTTCATCCTGCTGGAAATGCAACATCAATTTTCATCCTGCTGAACCTGTCAAGTTAGCAGGATGGCAGCACAGCAGGATGAGAAATTCTTCTGAATTTCAAAATATTTACCACCATGTTGTAGGCATCTAAAAACTATGTAAGAAACTAGAAATCAAATTTAGCCCTTTCCCGTCTTTAAAGCGTACGGCCGCGAAAACCCATTTTTCGTCCTGCCACAAATACACACAGATCAAAAATTGTTTCAAATCACAAAACATTTGCCATCATGTTGTAGGCAACAAAAATCTATGTATGAAAGTGAAAATTAAATTTGGCTCCTATCAGCGTTTAAAGCGTACGGCCTTGAAAACTCAATTTTCATCCTGCTGGAAATGCAACATCAATTTTCATCCTGCTGAACCTGTCAAGTTAGCAGGATGGCAGCACAGCAGGATGAGAAATTCTTCTGAATTTCAAAATATTTACCACCATGTTGTAGGCATCTAAAAATATGTAAGAAACTAGAAATCAAATTTAGCTATTTCCCGTCTTTAAAGCGTACGGCCGCGAAAACCCATTTTTCGCCCTGCCACAAATACACCTAGATGAAAACTTGTTTCAAATCACAAAACATTTACCATCATGTTGTAGGCAACAAAAATCTATGTAAGAAAGTGAAAATTAAATTTGGCTCCTGTCAGCGTTTAAAGCGTACGGCCGTGAAAACTCAATTTTCATCCTGCTGGAAATGCAACATCAATTTTCATCCTGCTGAACCTGTCAAGTTAGCAGGATGGCAGCACAGCAGGATGAGAAATTCTTCTGAATTTCAAAATATTTACCACCATGTTGTAGGCATCTAAAAACTATGTAAGAAACTAGAAATCAAATTTAGCCCATTCCCGTCTTTAAGGCGTACGGCCGCGAAAACCCATTTTTCGTATTGCCACAAATACACCCAGATGAAAAATTGTTTCAAATCACAAAACATTTACCATCATGTTGTAGGCAACAGAAATCTATGTAAGAAAGTGAAAATTAAATTTGGCTCCTGTCAGCGTTTAAAGCGTACGGCCGTGAAAACTAAATTTTCATCCTGCTGGAAATGCAACATCAATTTTCATCCTGCTGAACCTGTCAAGTTAGCAGGATGGCAGCACAGCAGGATGAGAAATTCTTCTGAATTTCAAAATATTTACCACCATGTTGTAGGCATCTAAAAACTATGTAAGAAACTAGAAATCAAATTTAGCCCTTACCCGTCTTTAAAGCGTACGGCCGCGAAAACCCATTTTTCGTCCTGCTACAAATACACCTAAATGAAAAATTGTTTCAAATCACAAAACATTTACCATCATGTTGTAGGCAACAAAAATCTATGTATGAAAGTGAAAATTAAATTTGGCTCCTATCAGCGTTTAAAGCGTACAGCAGAGAAAACTCAATTTTCATCCTGCTGGAAATGCAACATCAATTTTCATCCTGCTGAACCTGTCAAGTTAGCAGGATGGCAGCACAGCAGGATGAGAAATTCTTCTGAATTTCAAAATATTTACCACCATGTTGTAGGCATCTAAAAACTATGTAAGAAACTAGAAATCAAATTTAGCCCATTCCCGTCTTTAAGGCGTACGGCCGCGATAACCCATTTTTCGTATTGCCACAAATACACCCAGATGAAAAATTGTTTCAAATCACAAAACATTTACCATCATGTTGTAGGCAACAAAAATCTATGTAAGAAAGTGAAAATTAAATTTGGCTCCTGTGAGCGTTTAAAGCGTACGGCCGTGAAAACTGAATTTTCATCCTGCTGGAAATGCAACATCAATTTTCATCCTGCTGAACCTGTCAAGTTAGCAGGATGGCAGCACAGCAGGATGAGAAATTCTTCTGAATTTCAAAATATTTACCACCATGTTGTAGGCATCTAAAACTATGTAAGAAACTAGAAATCAAATTTAGCCCTTACCCGTCTTTAAAGCGTACGGCCGCGAAAACCTATTTTTCGTCCTGCCACAAATTCACCCAGATGAAAACTTGTTTCAAATCACAAAACATTTACCATCATGTTGTAGGCAACAAAAATCTTTGAAAGAAAGTGAAAATTAAATTTGGCTCCTATCAGCGTTTAAAGCGTACAGCAGAGAAAACTCAATTTTCATCCTGCTGGAAATGCAACATCAATTTTCATCCTGCTGAACCTGTCAAGTTAGCAGGATGGCAGCACAGCAGGATGAGAAATTCTTCTGAATTTCAAAATATTTACCACCATGTTATAGGCATCTAAAAATATGTAAGAAACTAGAAATCAAATTTAGCTCTTTCCCGTCTTTAAAGCGTACGGCCGCGAAGACCCATTTTTCGTCCTGCCACAAATACACCCAGATGAAAAATTGTTTCAAATCACAAAACATTTACCATCATGTTGTAGGCAACAAAAATCTATGTAAGAAAGTGAAAATTAAATTTGGCTCCTATTAGCGTTTAAAGCGTACGGCCGTGAAAACTCAATTTTCATCCTGCTGGAAATGCAACATCAATTTTTATCCTGCTGAACCTGTCAAGTTAGCAGGATGGCAGCACAGCAGGATGAGAAATTCTTCTGAATTTCAAAATATTTACAACCATGTTGTAGGCAACAAAAATCTATGTAAGAAAATAGAAATTAAATTTGGCTCCTATCAGCGTTTAAAGCGTACGACTGTGAAAACACAATCTTCTTCCTGCTGTTATGCAACATTATTAAACTTTTTTTAATCATATGACGTTGTTGATAAGCAGTGGATTACGTCGTGTAATGAAAATTGTATGACCCCACGTGTAATAACACTTTGGCGGGATTAAGTAACGTCATGTCGACGTCCATGTCAACCATGCATTTTTTTTTCAAATTGTCAGATAAAAAGGCGATAAAATCCAATTTTAAGTGGTCATATGATAAACAGAATCTTTCACTCGTGGTCATTAGATATGAAATTTATAAAACTCGCCAAAGGCTCGTTTCATAAATTTCATATGAAATGACCACTCGTGAAAAATCGTCTATACCCGACATTGAGATGAAATGACATCTCAAGCCCTTTCGCCCAATGAAACCAATAGGGTTTATGAGCATGGACAGCCCGATTTGCACAGCTTTGCCTGGACAGGCTTAGATCCTCTAAGTAGTTTACTAGTACTCGTGTGTGGTAAGTTCCAGCTCTGCGTGGAAGCATCATGCAGCCCGACCCATCTTTTTCTGTAAGCCCCAATGGGGACGTAAAAAGAAAGAAAAATGATGTGTATCAGCGTATGTAAACATAATGATGCATAAGAAATAAAAAGTCGCCCCCGCCCATAGGGGCTTGAAGAAATATATGGGCTGCATGATGCTTCCACGCAGAGCTGAATCCGGCCCACACACTAGTACTGGTAAACCGCTTAGAGGATCTAAGCCTGTCCAGGAACCGCGGTGAGAGGCGGACTGTCCATGCTTATAAACCCTATTGGTTTCATTGGGCGACAGGGCTTGAGATGTCATTTCATCTCAATGTCGGGTAAAAGTCCCACAAAATTGGAAGCAACGTCTCCAAAATGACCTTTACAGTGTTGACGGGGACGTTAAACCTCAAATCAAACAGACAAAGAAATAAAAAGCAATAAGTAGAGGTAAAAAAAAAAAAAAAAAACATGGAAAAACCCAGATTCGAACACGTTTCGCTAGCATGAGAGCCGACGCCGTTGCTTATCGCGCCATAACACCTTTCAATTATATTAAATGAAAATGTCTGTGGTGATTATTTTATTTGAGGTTTAACTTTCAAGTCGACACTGTAATGTTTTTTTGGAGACGTTGCTTCCCATTTTGACGGACTTTTACCCGACATTGAGATGAAATGACATCTCAAGCCCTGCCGCCCAATGAAACCAATATGGTTTTTAAACATGGACGGGCCGACTCGCACAGATGACAGAAACTTTTTTATTTTTATTATTTATTTATTTATTTTATTATTGTCGTTTTTTTGGCTGTTATTTATTTATTTATTTTATTTTATTTATTTATTTTTTTTTTTTTGCGGGCTATCTCATTTGGAAAGTGTTGTCGCCCTTGCTTCGCCACTTAGGCATTTCTAACGAGATCCAACAGTCAATATTTGGAGCAGAAATAAGGAAAATTTCATTTTTTTTTCTTAAATCTTTTTTTTTTTTTTTTAGTGTTAAAGTTTTCAAATATATTTAAATAGACGTGTTTTGGTAATGTGCTCGACACTGAGATGACTTCTCAAGCCCTGCCGCCAAATGAAACCAATATGGCTTTTATGCATGGATGGTCCGACTTGCACCACTTTCCTGGGCAGGCTTAGGACCTCATAGTAGTTTACCAGTAGTCTCAGCTCTGCGTGGAACTATCATGCAACCCAATCTATTTCATCAAGCCCCGAAGGGCGTGGGCCAACAGGCCTATGTAATAATTCAATGCGTACCCAAATGTATATCAAGAAATAAAATGGATATTTTTAAATTATAATATGAAACTACTACTCAAAAGGTCAAAACCAGCTTGTGTTCCTGTACCCTTTGAATGAATGGTCCCGCATTTTCGGTATTGGGATATATTGCAAATATATCTCTCCCAATGGAAGTGTCTTTGAGATAGTTTCGTTCAAATTCTTAAACCTGCATTTTTAGCTCACCTGGGCCGAAGGCCCCGAGGGAGCTTATAGAATAGTGGGTCATCCGTCGTCCGTCCGTCCGTCGTCCATCCGTCCACACTTTTGAGCAGCTTTATATCTGCAGCCTGCAGGCTAATCTCAATCAGTTCTCGTCTGTAGCATGCCTCTGGTGGGGCATTATGGCATAAGCTTTCTTTCAAAATCGCACGAAAACTTTAGTTGCTATGGCAACCACAAGGTGGTAAAATGCTTGTCATCACCGTAGCGCCTTCAGTTTTGATCGGATCTTTCTGAAACTTATATGTAAGGTGGCTTGGGATAAAATCTCAGATGAGTTCGAAAACCAGCCAAGTTGGCCCATTTATCATAGAGTTATGACCCTTTGATTGCTGAAAATGCCGATTTTTGACTTTGTCATCACCGTAGCCCCTTCATTTTGATCGGATCTTTCTGCAACTTATGCGTATGGTGGCTTGGGATAAAATCTTGAAAGTGTTCGAAAACCAGCCAACTCGACCTATTTTTCATAGAGTAACGTCCCTTTGATTGCTGAAAATGCCGATTTTTGACCTTGTCATCACCACAGCCCTTTCAGTTTTCATCGGACCTTTCTGAAACTTATATGTAAAGTGGCTGGGGATAAATCATCGGATGAGTTCAAATATCGGCTAAGTTGGCCCATTTATCATAGAGTTACGTCCCTTTGATAGCTGAAATGTCGATTTTTGACCTGTCTATCACCGTAGCCCCTTGAGTTTCGATCGGATCTTTTTGAAACTTATATGTAAGGTGGCTGGGGATGAAACCTCGGATGAATTCGTAAACCGGCCAAGTTGGCCCATTTATCATAGAGTTATGTCCCTTTGATGACTGAAAATGTAGATTTTTGACCTTGTCATCACAGTAGCCCCTTCAGTTGTAATCGGATCTTTCCGAAACTTATATGTGAGATGGCTGGGGATAAAACTTTTGATGAGTTCGAATACAGGTCAAGTTGGCCCATTTATCATAGAGTTACGTCCCTTTGATTGCTGAAAATGTCGAATTGTGACTTTGTCATCACCGTAGCCTCTTCAATTTTGATAGGATCTTTCTGAAACTTATATGTAAGGTGGCTAGGGATAAAATCTCGGAGGAGATCGAAAACTGGCCAAGGCGGACCATTTTTCATAGTGTTATGTCCCTTTCATGGCTGAAAAAGTAGATTTTCGAACTTGTCATCACCGTAGCCTCTTCAGTTTTGATCGGATCTTCCTGAAACTTATATGTCAGGTGGCTGAGGATAAAACCTCGGATGAGTTCGAAAACCGGCCAAGTCGGCCCATTTATCATAGAGTTACATCCCTTCGATTGCTGCAAATGCTAAATATTGACCTTGTCATCACCATAGCTACTTCAGTTTTGATCAGATCGTTCTGAAACTTATATGTAAGGTGGGTGGGAATAAAACCTCGGATGAGCTCGAATACTGGCCAAGTCGGCACATTTATCATAGAATTACGTGCCTTTGATTGCTGAAAATGCCTATTTTCGACCTTGTCATCACTGCTGCCCCTTCTGTTTTGATCGGATCTTCATGAAACTTACAAACAAGTAAGTCAGGCAGAAAAGCTCGGAGGAGTTTGAAAACTCTTGAGTTTTTTTTTATCATAGAGTAACATTCCTTTGATTGCAGCAGTTAATTGCTTATTTTTGAAATTGTCATCACCCTAGCCCCTTCAGTTTATACCGGAGCTTCTTAGCAAGTCAGGAATAAAAGCTTGAATGAGTTTGAAAACCGGCGAGGTCAGCCTATATATCATAGAGTTACATTCTACTTGATTTGCAGAAAATGCTGACCCCGTCGTCACCTTGTCCTCCCATAAATCCTTCAGTTAAGTTTGGCACTTCCTGAAACTTTGAATCTGTCAGCTCAGGTGAGCGATACAGGACCATCTTGGTCCTCTTGTTTGTTTCTCTGATTGGGTTTCTTTTCAGTTACTTTGTGAACTTGTAGCATGTCTTTCTTGTTTTCTGTTTCCTCTTAAAAATTAAGTACATGAATAATTGAATAAGTAAAAAAATAAATATCAAGAATTAAATGAAAAAAATGAACAAATAGCTAAAAAAAGTTGAAAGCTATGTTGATTGGCAAGTAAATGAAAAAAAGTAAATAATATACTATTATAAAAAAGCAAACTTATTCATAAATGAATAAATGAAATCATAAAGCTAACCAGTGCTTCAGCTGAAGTGCACGACCCGCCGGATGCTTTTAGCTTTATGAGTGTTACCATATATGGGTATGGCGGCCATTTTGGTCATGTGACCTGGACATAAAACGGTTCCCCCAATAAATGCGCCTTATCGTAAGGAGCAAAAATATATCTTATACTTTAGTACTGTATTCTGAATCGTTTGCAGGATAAAATCCAACACAAAAGCATATGTGTCAAAGTTTGACCTAGGCACAAAGAAGGTCAAGGTCAACCCAGGGTCACCATTGTAGCAATTTATGATGGGCCTACGTTCCAGATGCTATTTATCAAGTTTCGTGGAAATCTGCACAGTGGTTCTGGAGAAGACTATTTTTGAAGGGTTTTTACCAAATATTGCTTGGCGGCCATTTTGGTCATGTGACCTGGACCCCATGAGGAAATTTTGGTTTCTCCCATCCCGTAGAGGCTCCATATGAAATTTGACTTCAATCGGCCCAACGATTTCCGAGGAGAAGCAGTTCGAAAATTTTCACATTTTTCGCCTCGGCGAGGCTGTCTTAAATGGAATGTAATATTTCGCAAGTTCATTGATAAGATCTCATTGATATTTATCAGTATGCCAAAAATTGTTTAAATATTCCAAGCGGTTAAGTCACTATCACCAATTTTCACAAACGGGTTACGGACGGACAGATAGACAGACCATATATGGCTTGGCGGCCATTTTGGTCATGTGTCCTGGACCCCATGAGCAATTTTTGGTTTCCCCCATCCCATAGAGGCTCCATATGAAATTTGATTTCAATCGGCCCAACGGTTTCCGAGGAGAAGCAGTTCGAAAATTTTCACATTTTTCGCCTCGGCGAAGCTATACTAAATGGAATGTAATATTTCGCAAGTTCATTGGTTAGATCTCATTGATATCTATCAGTATGCCAAAAATTGTTTAAATATTCCAAGCGGTTAAGTCACTATCACCAATTTTCACAAACGGGTTACGGACGGACAGACAGACAAACCATATATGGCTTGGCGGCCATTTTGGTCATGTGACCTTGACCCCATGAGCAAATTTTGGTTTCCGCCATCCCATAGAGGCTCCATATGAAATTTGGAGCCTCAATCGGCCCAACGGTTTCCGAGGAGAAGCAGTTCAAAAATGTTAGAAAAATTTCACATTTTTCGCCTCGGCGAGGCTATACTAAATGTAACGTAATATTTCGTAAGTTCATTGGTTAGATCTCATTGATATCTATCAGTATGCCAAAAATTGTTTAAATATTCCAAGCGGTTAAGTCACTATCACCAATTATCACAAACGGGTTACGGACAGACCCAAAGAAGGTCAAGGTCAACCCAGGGTCACCATTTTAGCAATTTATGATAGGCCTACATCCCAGATGCTATTTATCAAGTTTCGTGGAAATTTGCCCAGTGGTTCTGGAGAAGACTATTTTTGAAGGGTTTTTACCATATATGGCTTGGCGGCCATTTTGGTCATGTGACCTGGACCCCATGAGCAAATTTTGGTTTCCCCCATCCCATAGAGGCTCCATATGAAATTTGACTTCAATCGGCCCAACGGTTTCCGAGGAGAAGCAGTTCGAAAATTTTCACATTTTTCGCCTCGGCGAGGCTATACTACATGTAATGTAGTATTTCGTAAGTTCATTGGTTAGATCTCATTGATATCTATCAGTATGCCAAAAATTGTTTAAATATTCCAAGCGGTTAAGTCACTATCACCAATTATCACAAACGGGTTACGGACAGACCCAAAGAAGGTCAAGGTCAACCCAGGGTCACCATTTTAGCAATTTATGATAGGCCTACATCCCAGATGCTATTTATCAAGTTTCGTGGAAATTTGCCCAGTGGTTCTGGAGAAGACTATTTTTGAAGGGTTTTTACCATATATGGCTTGGCGGCCATTTTGGTCATGTGACCTGGACCCCATGAGCAAATTTTGGTTTCCCCCATCCCATAGAGGCTCCATATGAAATTTGACTTCAATCGGCCCAACGGTTTCCGAGGAGAAGCAGTTCGAAAATTTTCACATTTTTCGCCTCGGCGAGGCTATACTAAACGGAATGTAATCTTTCGCAAGTTCATTGGTTAGATCTCATTGATATCTATCAGTATGCCAAAAATTGTTTAAATATTCCAAGCGGTTAAGTCACTATCACCAATTTTCACTTACGGGTTACGGACGGACAGACAGACAAACCATATATGGCTTGGCGGCCATTTCGGTCATGTGACCTTGACCCCATGAGCAAATTTTGGTTTCCCCCATCCCATAGAGGCTCCATATGAAATTTGACTTCAATCGGCCCAACGGTTTCCGAGGAGAAGCAGTTCAAAAATGTTCGAAAATTTTCACATTTTTCGCCTCGGCGAGGCTATACTAAATGGAATGTAATATTTCGTAAGTTCATTGGTTAGATCTCATTGATATCTATTAGTATGCCAAAAATTGTTTAAATATTCCAAGCGGTTAAGTCACTATCACCAATTTTCACAAACGGGTTACGGACGGACAGACAGAATGACAGACTGACAGACTGACAGAATTACAGAATGACAGAATGACAGAATGACACGGTGATTTTAGGGCACTCTTAGAAAAAACCGACTTCAGTCGGTTGCTTTTTCTGCGGGTCGTGCAATATAATAAATTTATAATCCATAAGTACAGATAAATGCATCTAAATAAATAAATGAAGATAAAATAAATAATTCAGTAATGCAGAAGACAGGAATGTCATGCTACAAACCCCTGAATTCTGATACTTAGCTCGCCTGAGCCGAAGGCACCGGGGGGGGGGGGTTGTGATCAGTCACCTTCCGTCGACATCCGTCTGTAGGTCCGTACTTCCGTCCGTCCACAATTTCTTTAATAATAAGAGATCTCCTTCTAAACCGCTCAACAGATTTTGACCCAAATTGGCTGAAATGATCCTTGGGTAGTCCTCTCTGACTTGTTGAAAGAATTCCATTCTATGCAGAACTCTGGATGCCATGGCAACCAAAAGGGGAAAATTAGGGAAAAAAAACTTCGTCTGAAACCAGAAGGCCAGAAGGTCTTTGATATTTGATATGAAGCTTCATCTAGTGGACCTCTACCAAGATTGTACAAATTATTATCTCGTCCTACGTGAAGGAAGGCACCATAGGAGGAATGTGTATTCCTACCTGGCCATTTGGGGGCCCGAGACAACTTGCGCCGATCTCGTTAGCAACGTAGTTAGTTTTGTTTGTTTGATTTGAGGTTTAACGTCCCCGTCAACACTGTAAAGGTTATTTTGGAGACGTTGCTTCCAATTTTGTTGGACTTTTACCCGACATTTAGATGAAATGACATCTCAAGCCCTGTCGCCCAATGAAACCAATAGGGTTTATTAGCATTGAATCTCGCCTCGCACCGCCTTTCCTGGACAGGCTTAGATCCTCTAAGAGGTTTACCAGTGCGGGCCGGATTCAGCTCTGCGTGGAAGCATCATGCAGCCTATATATTTCTTCAAGCCCCTATGGGCGGGGGCCGACA
This sequence comes from Lucinisca nassula, assembly GCA_963580285.1. Classification (NCBI taxonomy): domain Eukaryota; kingdom Metazoa; phylum Mollusca; class Bivalvia; order Lucinida; family Lucinidae; genus Lucinisca; species Lucinisca nassula. The sequence continues at coordinate 16,268,559 of OY757012.1, read as the reverse complement.
ACGTAGTTAGTACAAATTGATATAATCATGCAGGTCGCATACAATCGCCCACCTGTCGAGCGCTCAAATGCGATTTTGTTTTTTATGTTTCATATTTACAGTTAAAATGTTTGAATTCGCTTTTTGGGAGAAAACTCTTCTTCTACTATTATCTCCAGGTTTTTTAATCTCTCTTTTTTCTATACTATCTTCTCTACTGTATTCTTACCCTCCGTGCGTCCGTCCGTCCGTAAACAATTTCTTCAAACAACAGCTTAAACCAGTGATCGGATTTTGACAAAATTTCACTGAAATGATCCTTAGGTGGTCCCCTTTCAATGTTGTTCAAATTGTTCCGGTCCGTTGCACAACTAGGTCACAGGAGCCAAAAATAGATTTTTTTTCACCGAAAAGTTAAAAACTCTTCTTCTCTGAAAGCCCCGCCCATATGGGCTTGAAGAAATATATGGGCTGCATGATGCTTACACGCAGAGCTGAATCCGGCCCGCACACTAGTACTGGTAAACCGCTTAGAGGATCTAAGCCTGTCCAGGAACAGCGGTGCGAGGAGGACCGTCCATGCTAATAAACCCTATTGGTTTCATTGGGCGACAGGGCTTGAGATGTCATTTCATCTCAATGTCGGGTAAAAGTCCCACAAAATTGGAAGTAACGTCTCCAAAATGACCTTTACAGTGTTGACGGGGACGTTAAACCTCAAATCAAACAAATCTTCTCTGAAACCACAAGGCCTATGTCTATGATATTTGGTTTGAAGCTTCATCTAGTGGAACCCCACAAGATTGTTCAAATTATAGTTCTGGGACCAAAAATGCCCCCGCCCTGGGCCCTTTGGTTTTACATAGGATTATATAGGGAGCATCTTTGAAAATCTACTTCTCTGAAACCACAAGGCCCAAGTCTTTGATATTTGGTAAAAATTTTGTGATTTGAAACAATTTTTCATCTGGGTGAATTTGTGGCAGGACGAAAAATGGGTTTTCACGGCCGTACGCTTTAAAGACGGGAAGGGGCTAAATTTGATTTCTAGTTTCTTACATAGTTTTCAGATGCCTACAACATGGTGGTAAATATTTTGAAATTCAGAAGAATTTCTCATCCTGCTGTGCTGCCATCCTGCTAACTTGACAGGTTCAGCAGGATGAAAATTGATGTTGCATTTCCAGCAGGATGAAAATTGAGTTTTCACGGCCGTACGCTTAAAACGCTGATAGGAGCCAAATTTAATTTCCACTTTCTTACTTAGATTTTTGTTGCCTACAACATGATGGTAAATGTTTTGTGATTTGAAACAATTTTTCATTTGGGTGTATTTGCTGCAGGACGAAAAATGGGTTTTCGCGGCCGTACGCTTTATAGACGGGAAAGGGCTAAATTTGATTTCTAGTTTCTTACATAGTTTTTAGATGCCTACAACATGGTGGTAAATATTTTGAAATTCAGAAGAATTTCTCATCCTGCTGTGCTGCCATCCTGCTAACTTGACAGGTTCTGCAGGATGAAAATTGATGTTGCATTTCCAGCAGGATGAAAATTGAGTTTTCACGGCCGTACGCTTTAAACGCTGATAGGAGCCAAATTTAATTTTCACTTTCATACATAGATTTTTGTTGCCTACAACATGATGGTAAATGTTTTGTGATTTGAAACAATTATTCATCTGGGTGTATTTGCTGCAGGACGAAAAATAGATTTTCGCGGCCGTACGCTTTGAAGACGGGAAAGGGCTAAATTTGATTTCTAGTTTCTTACATAGTTTTTAGATGCCTACAACATGGTGGTAAATATTTTGAAATTCAGAAGAATTTCTCATCCTGCTGTGCTGCCATCCTGCTAACTTGACAGGTTCAGCAGGATGAAAATTGATGTTGCATTTCCAGCAGGATGAAAAATGAGTTTTCACGGCCGTACGCTTTAAACGCTGATAGGAGCCAAATTTAATTTTCACTTTCTTACATAGATTTTTGTTGCCTACAACATGATGTTAAATGTTTTGTGATTTGAAACAATTTTTCATCTGGGTGAATTTGTGGCAGGACGAAAAATGGGTTTTCGCGGCCGTACGCTTTGAAGACGGGAAAGGGCTAAATTTGATTTCTAGTTTCTTACATAGTTTTTAGATGCCTACAACATGGTGGTAAATATTTTGAAATTCAGAAGAATTTCTCATCCTGCTGTGCTGCCATCCTGCTAACTTGACAGGTTCAGCAGGATGAAAATTGATGTTGCATTTCCAGCAGGATGAAAATTGAGTTTTCACGGCCGTATGCTTTAAACGCTGATAGGAGCCAAATTTAATTTCCACTTTCTTACATAGACTTTTGTTGCCTACAACATGATGGTAAATGTTTTGTGATTTGAAACAATTATTCATCTGGGTGTTTTTGCTGCAGGACGAAAAATAGGTTTTCGCGGCCGTACGCTTTAAAGACGGGAAAGGGCTAAATTTGATTTCTAGTTTTTTACATAGTTTTAAGATGCCTACAACATGGTGGTACATATTTTGAAATTCAGAAGAATTTCTCATCCTGCTGTGCTGCCATCCTTCTTACTTGACAGGTTCAGCAGGATGAAAATTGATGTTGCATTTCCAGCAGGATGAAAATTGAGTTTTCACGGCCGTACGCTTTAAACGCTGATAGGAGCAAAATTTAATTTCTAATTTCTTACTTAGATTTTTGTTGCCTACAACATGATGGTAAATGTTTTGTGATTTGAAACAATTTTTCATTTGGGTGTATTTGCTGCAGGACGAAAAATGGGTTTTCGCGGCCGTACGCTTTATAGACGGGAAAGGGCTAAATTTGATTTCTAGTTTCTTACATAGTTTTTAGATGCCTACAACATGGTGGTAAATATTTTGAAATTCAGAAGAATTTCTCATCCTGCTGTGCTGCCATCCTGCTAACTTGACAGGTTCTGCAGGATGAAAATTGATGTTGCATTTCCAGCAGGATGAAAATTGAGTTTTCACGGCCGTACGCTTTAAACGCTGATAGGAGCCAAATTTAATTTTCACTTTCATACATAGATTTTTGTTGCCTACAACATGATGGTAAATGTTTTGTGATTTGAAACAATTATTCATCTGGGTGTATTTGCTGCAGGACGAAAAATAGATTTTCGCGGCCGTACGCTTTGAAGACGGGAAAGGGCTAAATTTGATTTCTAGTTTCTTACATAGTTTTTAGATGCCTACAACATGGTGGTAAATATTTTGAAATTCAGAAGAATTTCTCATCCTGCTGTGCTGCCATCCTGCTAACTTGACAGGTTCAGCAGGATGAAAATTGATGTTGCATTTCCAGCAGGATGAAAAATGAGTTTTCACGGCCGTACGCTTTAAACGCTGATAGGAGCCAAATTTAATTTTCACTTTCTTACATAGATTTTTGTTGCCTACAACATGATGTTAAATGTTTTGTGATTTGAAACAATTTTTCATCTGGGTGAATTTGTGGCAGGACGAAAAATGGGTTTTCGCGGCCGTACGCTTTGAAGACGGGAAAGGGCTAAATTTGATTTCTAGTTTCTTACATAGTTTTTAGATGCCTACAACATGGTGGTAAATATTTTGAAATTCAGAAGAATTTCTCATCCTGCTGTGCTGCCATCCTGCTAACTTGACAGGTTCAGCAGGATGAAAATTGATGTTGCATTTCCAGCAGGATGAAAATTGAGTTTTCACGGCCGTATGCTTTAAACGCTGATAGGAGCCAAATTTAATTTCCACTTTCTTACATAGACTTTTGTTGCCTACAACATGATGGTAAATGTTTTGTGATTTGAAACAATTATTCATCTGGGTGTTTTTGCTGCAGGACGAAAAATAGGTTTTCGCGGCCGTACGCTTTAAAGACGGGAAAGGGCTAAATTTGATTTCTAGTTTTTTACATAGTTTTAAGATGCCTACAACATGGTGGTACATATTTTGAAATTCAGAAGAATTTCTCATCCTGCTGTGCTGCTATCCTTCTTACTTGACAGGTTCAGCAGGATGAAAATTGATGTTGCATTTCCAGCAGGATGAAAATTGAGTTTTCACGGCCGTACGCTTTAAACGCTGATAGGAGCAAAATTTAATTTCTAATTTCTTACATAGATTTTTGTTGCCTACAACATGATGGTAATTGTTTTGTGATTTGAAAGAATTTTTCATCTGGGTGAATTTGTGGCAGGACGAAAAATGGGTTTTCGCGGCCGTACGCTTTAAAGACAGGAAAGGGCTAAATTTGATTTCTAGTTTCTTACATAGTTTTTAGATGCCTACAACATGGTGGTAAATATTTTGAAATTCAGAAGAATTTCTCATCCTGCTGTGCTGCCATCCTGCTAACTTGACAGGTTCAGCAAGATGAAAACTGATGTTGCATTTCCATCAGGATGAAAATTGAGTTTTCACGGCCGTACGCTTTAAACGCTGATAGGAGCCAAATTTAATTTTCACTTTCTTACATAGATTTTTGTTGCCTACAACATGATGGTAAATGTTTTGTGATTTGAAACAATTTTTCATCTGGGTGAATTTGTGGCAGGACGAAAAATGGGTTTTCGCGGCCGTACGCTTTGAAGACGGGAAAGGGCTAAATTTGATTTCTAGTTTCTTACATAGTTTTTAGATGCCTACAACATGGTGGTAAATATTTTGAAATTCAGAAGAATTTCTCACCCTGCTGTGCTGCCATCCTGCTAACTTGACAGGTTCAGCAGGATGAAAATTGATGTTGCATTTCCAGCAGGATGAAAATTGAGTTTTCACGGCCGTACGCTTTAAACGCTGATAGGAGCCAAATTTAATTTCCACTTTCTTAAATAGATTTTTGTTGCCTACAACATGATGGTAAATGTTTTGTGATTTGAAACAATTATTCATCTGGGTGTATTTGCTGCAGGACGATAAATAGGTTTTCGCGGCCCTACGCTTTAAAGACGGGAAAGGGCTAAATTTGATTTCTAGTTTCTTACATATTTTTAGATGCCTACAAAATGGTGGTAAATATTTTGAAATTCAGAAAAATTTCTCATCCTGCTGTGCTGCCATCCTGCTAAATTGACAGGTTCAGCAGGATGAAAATTGATGTTGCATTTCCAGCAGGATGAAAATTGAGTTTTCACGGCTGTACGCTTTAAACGCTGATAGGAGCAAAATTTAATTTTCACTTTCATACATAGTTTTTTGTTGCCTACAACATGATTGTAAATGTTTTTTGATTTGAAACAATTTTTCATCTAGGTGTATTTGTGGCAGGACGAAAAATGGGTCTTCGCGGCCGTACGCTTTAAAGACGGGAAAGAGCTAAATTTGATTTCTAGTTTCTTACATATTTTTAGATGCCTACAAAATGGTGGTAAATATTTTGAAATTCAGAAAAATTTCTCATCCTGCTGTGCTGCCATCCTGCTAAATTGACAGGTTCAGCAGGATGAAAATTGATGTTGCATTTCCAGCAGGATGAAAATTGAGTTTTCACGGCTGTACGCTTTAAACGCTGATAGGAGCCAAATTTAATTTCTAATTTCTTACATAGATTTTTGTTGCCTACAACATGATGGTAAATGTTTTGTGATTTGAAAGAATTTTTCATCTGGGTGAATTTGTGGCAGGACGAAAAATGGGTTTTCGCGGCCGTACGCTTTAAAGACTGGAAAGGGCTAAATTTGATTTCTAGTTTCTTACATAGTTTTTAGATGCCTACAACATGGTGGTAAATATTTTGAAATTCAGAAGAATTTCTCATCCTGCTGTGCTGCCATCCTGCTAACTTGACAGGTTCAGCAGGATGAAAATTGATGTTGCATTTCCAGCAGGATGAAAATTGAGTTTTCACGGCCGTACGCTTTAATCGCTGATAGGAGCCAAATTTAATTTCTAATTTCTTACATAGATTTTTGTTGCATACAACATGATGGTAAAAGATTTGTGATTTGAAACCGTTTTTCATCTGGGTGTATTTGTGGCAGGACGAAAATTGGGTTTCCGCGGCCGTACGCTCTAAAGACGGAAAGGGCTAAATTTGATTTCTAGTTTCTTACATAGTGTTTAGGTGCCTACAACATGGTGGTAAATATTTTGAAATTCAGAAGAATTTCTCATCCTGCTGTGCTGACATCCTGCTAACTTGACAGGTTCAGCAGGATGAAAATTAATGTTGCATTTCCAGCAGGATGAAAATTGAGTTTTCACGGCCGTGCGCTTTAAACGCTGATAGGAGCCAAATTTCATTTTCACTTTCTTACATAGACTTTTGTTGGCTACAACATGATGGTAAATGTTTTGTGATTTGGAACAATTTTTCATCTGGGTGAATTTGTGGCAGGACGAAAATTGGGTATTCGCGGCCGTACGCTTTAAAGACGGGAAGGGGCTAAATTTGATTTCTAGATTCTAACATAGCTATAGGTGCCAATAACATGGTTGTATAGATTTTGAAATTCAGAACAAGTTCTCATCCTGCTGCTCTTCCATCCTCCTCAATTATTAGTTTCATCCTGCTGTCCTGCTGTCCTGCCATCCTGCTGACTTAATATTTCATCCTGCTGTCCTGCCATCCTGTTCACTTATTATGATTCATCCTGCTGTCCTGCCATCCTTCTAACTTAATGTTTCATCCTGCTGTCCTGCCATCCTGCTAACTTAACATGTTTCATCCTGCTGTCCTGCCATCCTGCTAACTTTTTGAGCTCCCGTGACCTCCCGTTCCCCGGAGCGGACACTCTACCAACTGAGCTATCGGTACATACATGTACATACACCGGAGTATATTCAACGGTATCCTACATCGGAGTACACTCAATCTGCGTCATACTTGGCAAATCGTTGTGATCATGAAAACGCACCTATATAATTTTGACCCCCTTAAACCCCACTTTTATATAGTAAAACTTGGGTTTACAGGGGTATGCATTATTTTCTTATTTCTGCTAAAATATACATTGTGGGTTTTCGTTCGAACCGCCTCGATGAGGCGGTTCTAACGTGTATCCACAGTCTATATTTTGAGAAGAAATAAGAAAAATGTCATATTTTTTCATCTAAACATTTTTTTCGGTGATAAAATTTATAATGTTGTTTGTATACTCGTAGGCGTGTTTTCCTAATGAAATCAGCGATTTTATAGCCGTACAAGGAAAACAATTACGCTTCAATGGCGAAAATAGTCTCATACACTCATTTTAGTATCTCTGAGGTCACCAAACCTATGATGATATAGATCAGCCGCGGCGTCTGTAGAACAAGATAGTCATTTTATAGGGGATCTTACACGAGTGGTCATTTCATATGAAATTCATAACGATAACACACCCGTGCGACAGTGTGCAATTTTTCACATCTCCAAAATAGCTACTTTTCTGACGAAAATCCGTGATATTTTTCTTATTTTACTCAAAACATGGGTTGTGCGTGCTCGTTAGAACGAGTGCCCACAACCTATGTTTCGGAGCAGAAATAAGAAATATAATGTATACCCCATAAACCCCAGTTTTCTCTATATAAAGTGGGGTGTAAGGGGGTGTTCATTTCACGGACTTGTTAGCATGATGTATGAAGCGAGCTGTTTTCATAAATTTCATATGAAATGACCACCAATGTAAGATTCTGTTCATCAATACAACGACTTTGAATCGGATTTTGTTGCAAAAGAATTTCAATAGAAACCATAGCCTTGTCATGGACGGCGTCGGGTAACCAAGTGTTATTATTTTTATTCTGTGACACCAGATACTGCATGTTGTAATGTTCAATCACCACAGGCCAAAACTACTTGTTGACAGCAATGGCAATGATCTGGGTCTTTGTGGGCTGCTCGTTATGAATCATATTTTATCATATGACGTCGCGTTCGAGAGTGTAATAACGTCATGTAATATTTTCGATAATCCACTAGTGGATTAAATATGCAAATTAGCTAGATACGTCCCGTAACGTGACATGTACGACGTTGAGGAAAAGGGATAAATTTTATCCCTTTTTCCTCAGCTCGTTCAATAAAATCAATAAAGCATGAACACTCATGTAAGATCCTCTATATATCATGACCGACTCGTACGGAGTAAATTACTTCGTTTTGCGATTTAAATAATAAAATATAAGACGTAGCTTTCAAGCCGAGATAGTGTCTTAACATAAAGAAAAAAAATGTCATAAATGAATAATTGCACAACAACGATAGTATTTGCATAATAAATTGAATTTTAGCGTAGAAGATTTTCTTTCATTACGAGTATTTTGTCCCGTATAATTTCGAACATTGCTATATTCTGATTTGTTAGCCTCCTGCAGATTGAAATAAATAAAAAAGAAAGACTTTAATACAATAAAGCAGCCGATTATTATTTCTATTAAAAGAAGCCATGAAAGAAAATGTTCACTGGTTTATCTGGATGTACGTTAGCGGAAACCATACCTAGAATGACTGAGTGTGTTTGGGTTTAACGACAGGTCAACCTTTGTGGGTCATCTCACAGAGAAAGGGAGAAAAAGAGATAGAAGAGACAGTAGAGGAGATGAGTGTGAGGGAAAATTGGGAAAGAGTAAAATGAATGGAAGTATAGAAATAGAAGAAATAACATTTCCCATCTACCATTACCTGCTGCTGGATAGCCCCCGCCCAAAGGGGCTTGAAGAAATACATGTATATGGGCTGCATGATGCTTCCACGCTGAGCTGAATCCGGCCCGCACACTAGTACTGGTAAACCGCTTAGAGGATCTAAGCCTGTACAGGAACCGCGGTGCGAGGCGGACCGTCCATGCTAATAAACCCTATTGGTTTCATTGGGCGACAGGGCTTGAGATGTCATTTCATCTCAATGTCGGGTAAAAGTCCCACAAAATTGAAAGCAACGTCTCCAAAATGACCTTTACAGTGTTGACGGGGACGTTAAACCTCAAATCAAACAAACAAAAACAAAACCTACTGCTGGATAGGAGGCCTTGCCCAAGGTCATATCGGATTGGTCAGTTTACCTATCCACACCTTTCCTGGGCAGGCTTATACGTACATGTAGGCGGTTCATCACGAAAACATGCTTATATAATTATCGCCCCCTCGAACCCCACATATATATGGAAAAACCGGGGCTTACAGGGGTTAACCTTAGTTTTCTTATTTCTGCTCTTAAATATAGATTGTGGGTACTCGTTAGAACCGCCTAGTTGAGGCGGTTCTAACGTGTACCCACAATTTATATTTTGAACAGAAATAAGAAAAAAATTCACAATTTTTTGAACAGAAACAAGAAAAAAAATCACTATTTTTCATCTGAAAGTTTTCGTTTTTGCGGTAAAATTTACAATGTATTTTTATGAGCATGATTTCGTAATGTAACCAGTACAGTGCACATTCTAGAGACTGATTTAAGACCCACCCCCATCACCACACACCCATTTATTTTTACTAACCGTTCCAATGTGGTTCTTCTGTTGTGGTTTTGCACAACCCGCTTGCTGAGTGTGCACCATAACACCCTGTGAGTGAGTCCGTCCGTCCGTCTGTGTTCAGTTTGTGAAATCACTGTAACATTTCATTACATTTCATCACTGTATACAATTACAGTGTAAATTTTACCGCCGAAAAAAACGAAACATTTAAGATGAAAAATTGCCAAATTTTTCTTATTTCTGCTCAAAATATAGATTGTGTCTCTAACGAGTAGCCACAATCTATATTTAAGAGCAGAAATAAGAAAAATATGAGGCGCCCACAAACTATATTTTGAGCAGAAATAAGAAAAATAAGGTTTACCTCTGTAAACCCCAGTTTTACGAAATAAAAGTGGGGTCAAGTGGATCAAAATTATATAGGCATGTTTTCGTGATGAACCACTAAGAATAGTTTGATAATGTTTGGCATACAGTTAGCTATTGACAGGATCTAATAAATGAGATTGTCTAATGCCTAATTTCATTACCATCACGAAAACACGCCTATATAATTTTGACCCCCTCGAACCCCACTTTTATATTTTTTCTACTCTAAGATATAGATTGTGGGTACTCGTTAGAACCGCCTCATCGAGGCGGTTCTAACGAGTACCTACAATCTATATTTTGAGCTGAAATAAGAAAAATATCACAATTTTTCATCTCAAAATTTTCATTTTTTTCGGCGATAAAGGTTACAATGTTTTGATATAAGCGTGTTTTCGTTATAAAATAGCCTCGCTGAGTCAATATTTTCGTCGAGGCGGTTCTAAAGAGTACCCACAATCTATGTTTTGAGCGAAAATATGAAAACTATCAGGAGTTCTATCTGACAAAAAAAAAAAAAATAATTTTTGGTGGTAAAATTTTACCAATATATTTGAATAGGCGTGTTTTCCTAACGGCGAACTGTCATGCATTTGTGAGCTTCGTCAACGTGTGACCAGGGTTAATTGTGGTCTGGGAGTTCAGGCAGTACGTGGGCATTGATCTGGCTCATAAAAGTGCGATTTCTTCCAAGAAAAACAAACAACCCAACAAAAGTGAAAAGTAGTGTTAAGAGTGCTAATTAATTAAAACTTCTCGGGCAAGTAGTTTTGAATGAAAACGTCAATCCCTCTCTATTATAGTTTTCTTGTAAAAATGTTGACCCATTAATGCCTAATGTAAGTTGGCATGAAATGAACTTGTAACTTGATCTTGCAATGTCCTCCCCGCGATGACCACACAAAGTTTAGACGGACCGGAGATCTGACACGCCTATTCAAACATATTGGATATTTTACCACCAAAATATGAAGATTTTTCAGCTAAAAAATCTGATATTTTTCATATTTCTGCTCAAAACATAGATTGTCGGTACTCGTTAGAACCGCCTCAGCCAGGCGGTACCCACACTCTATGTGTTTAGGCAGAAACAAACAAAAAGTAATGTATACCTCTGTAAAACACAGTTTTCCTATATGAAAGTGGGATTCAACGGGGTAAGATTATATAGATGTGTTTCCGTTATGGGTCGCTAAATGATTCACGTCATAAAAAATCTGTTTTGCCATTTGTGACCAACAGAGATGCTCATCGACCTGTACATTTTAAATTTTTGCTGGTCCGTGTAGATGAGCAGGCTGATTTAAAATTCTTATGTCGGGTCTCAAATGTTAAGGGCAATGGGAACACCTCGCAGGCTTTTTCGCCATTTTTCAAAGGGCGACAACTTTCGGGACTTCTTTAACGTTTTCTATAAGCCCTGTCCCACTGAAAAAGGGGTCTACTCTTATTCTTTCTTTGCAGGAGTTGCCTCCCCTGAAGGTGTATCCTTTCCCCTTAAACGAATCGCGGAGAAAGATATTGAACTCACAATGGTCAATAGGCTACCTAACTAGGCATAAAGACTTTTACCCCATTACGCAAACACACCTATACAAATACATTGCCACCTTTATCGCCAAAAAAAAAAAAAATGAAAATTTTATGATGAAAAATTGTGATATTTTTCTTATTTATCCTCCACATATAGATTGTTGGCACTCGTTAGAACCGCCTCATCGAGGCGGTTCTAACGAGCACCTACAATCTATATTTTAGAGCAGAAATAAGAAAAAGGTATACCCCCAGAAACCCCTGTTTTACTATATAAAAGTGGGATTTAAGGGGTCAAAATTATATAGGCATGTTTTCGTGATGCAGTGATCAGTTAAGAGTACATTTAACCCTTATCCAGCTGAATAAATCTATTTAGCCACACCCATTGCTGACTATCGACCAATCAAATTACTTGATATATTGTATTCATTCATTTCACAGAGTTCATGACAAAAATGTAGATCCTGATCGGATGGCTTCTTCTTCAGAAGCCACCTGATTTGGATCTATACTGTTTGCAAAAATGAGGAGGTTGACGTGAACAGCAGTATAATGGTTCACCTGTGTCCGACAAGTTTGACAAAATCACGCAATAACTGTTTGGGTGTTTCGAAATACGCATGCGCAAACAATAGTTTTGAAGTTTACATGCTTTGGCCTGCTGTAGATTTCAGAAAAAGTACAATGATAAGCCCATGTGATAAGGGTACTTGTGCCTACGTCGACAGAGATTTCGACAAGAATGCACAGACGTGTAATATCACACAAATCCTCACAGGAGAGCCAGAGCTTCTCTAAATTGCGCATGCGTATTGAAAGACAAACTGATCTTACAATGTAAGGTACATAATTGAGCTCATAGCCCAAAAGAAGAGGGGGCATCCAGATATAATGTATCTTATTTCTTCACAAAAACATATGTTGTGGGTACTCATTAGTAGCGCCTCGGCGAGGCGCTTCTAATGAGTTCCCACAACATATGTTTTCATGCAGAAATAGGAAAGTAGCTGTACTTTTCGCGAGAAAAAATGCGTATTATCTGGAGCTTTGACTAAGATCCATGTTCTTGCGAGTATGCTCATTTTTCTTTGCAAGCCATTCTGTGATGGCGTGTCTCAATGAATATTTAATACTAACAGAAAGTACTGTGGTTCTCGCAGACCATCTTATAACTCTCCTAGGATGGTGATAAATTCTAGTCATTATCACACACAGATTTCTATCTTTTTCTGGTCATGCTACATTGCCGTATGGTCATGCAACACGAAGTAATTGGACCCATATATAGGTGAGGTCGATGGATTTCTGCTGCTATCAGCAAAATTAAACTCGCGTGTCAAAGCGTTCGCGGGGTGGGTGGGGGGTGAAGGGGGAGTATTATGAATGTTACCTGCTACACAGTCTAGGACCCAGCATCCAGTGTTCAATCCAAAAATACCAAACCTGACAGTGTACCCCAAAAATAATATCCAGTATATCATCAGTAACCCCACCCACGCACAAATATCTGCAAATTTTAACATACGCTCAAAACTATTTAAAAAAAGGCCTTTCTGTTTAAAAAACTGTGTTTTTACTTATTTCTCCCGTCTAATGGTTAGAGTGGTAACAAAAGTGCATTGAAACAGTTTTCTGTTTAAAAAATGTGTTTTTACTTATTTTTTCCCGTCTAATGGTTAGAATGGTAACAAAGGTGCATTAAACAGTTACTTACAGCATATCTCTGTAATTACTAAAAAGCCATTGAAATGTTGTGCAGCAAGGAACAAAAACATTATTCGAACAGAAGACTAACATTTCCGCCAACAACAAAAACAACAAACCCCACCAAAAATGGTCAGTTTTAGAGTGATCCAAAATACCCCCTTTATGGCCTGAACCCATAAGATACCTTTTTTTCTAAAACCCACAAAAATACTAAAATCTAACTCCCCAAAGTTCCAGCCTATTTAGCAGGCAAAATTCAGAGTACCCCTGTTTTAAATGTTCTACCAAATCAGTTCTATGTTTCCTCCTTATTAGCACAGCCTATTACGAAAACACGCCTATAGAAATATATTGTAAATTTTACTGCCGAAACATTCGAACATTTTAAAATGAAAAAGTGCGATAATTTTCTTATTTCTGCTCAAAATATAGATTGTGGGTGCACGTTAAAACCGCCTCATCGCTGTGCCCACAATCTATATTTTAGATCACAAAATAAGAAAAATAAAACCCAGTTTTACTATATAAAAATGGGGAATTATAATTGTGACCCGTCACGCGAAAAGGGACCTTCTGGGAATTTTTGGCGAAAATGAGTTATAACTGATTTCAGATATATTGGTATTTGCGAAACAATTTGACACCAAATTGAATAAAATACTCCTAAAGGTTTCAGATTTACAGTATTTTAAACATAGGTACCCTAAACGTAATAATGTCACAGAAAACCGATTCGACGTCATGAGTTATTCGACGTCATAGGTTACGTCAACAAACTGTTAAAGGTAAAATCCCTTGTTATAATGCAAGGAAACATCTGAAAGGCATTTTAAAACACTAAAATATTTATTTCCTAAACACTGTCTAATTATTAAGCATTTTGAGAAATTTGGCATATTGCCGTCGTCTGAAACTGTATAGTTTTAGTGATAGCCATGGGAAGTTCAATTTTTTTTTTTTTTACTCTGGTTTTCGCCCAAATTTGTTTAACGATCCGCTTGAAATAAGTGAAAAAAATATTGACAACAAAACCTTTATACTCGTGTAGTCTATCTATCTATCTATCTATCTATCTATCTATCTATCTATCTATCTATCTATCTATCTATCTATCTATCTATCTATCTATCTATCTTTCTATCTATCTATCTATCTATCTATCTATCTATCTATCTATCTATCTATCTATCTATCTATCTATCTATCTATCTATCTATCTATCTATCTATCTATTGTTCCTGATATTGCCCCCGCCTATCGGGGCTTGGAGAAATAGATTGGGCTGCATGATGCTTCTTCGCAGAGCTGAAACCAACCGCACACGAGTACTGGTAAACCGCTTAGAAAGACTAAACCAGCCCGGGCAAAGTGGTGCGAGTCGACCCGTCCATGCATATAATCCCGCAAAGTGATGCGAGTCGACCCGTCCATGCATATAAACTCTATTGGTTTCATTGGGCGGCAGGCTTTGAGATGTCTTTTCATCTCAGTGTCGGTCCAACAAAACTAAATAGTGTTGACGGGACGTTAAACCTCAAATCAAACAAACAAAACTGTTATTGCGATCGGTCAAGTTTGACCATTTCTCCACTTTTGTATGATGAAAGCCTACACGGTATTCATGTTATTTCGGTAGGGATTTTAATCTGCATTCGCAGGAGAAGATTCTGCATGCACATCGGGTCTTCTGTTAAAGTCCCAATAGAAAGGACGTTGCACTTTGATGCTTCAGCTCTGCAAATGATGCCAGTGGAGCATGTTCTGACATCGCAAATTCATTACCGCTACCAGGAATTGAACCGGAGCCCTCTTACATCAGAGGCAACTAACCACTGATCTACCTGCACCGGGAAAAATTGGTACCGTCTGACGTAAACCACACCGGCAGGTTCTTATGCTGTCAAATTATAAGTTTTCGTGAAATACTTCTGCAAAGTCTTCCATTTTTTAACTGTCAGAAATTCAGAATAGAGTTTCTCAGGCTGGTGTGGTCCGCTACGGAACCCGGGAAGGGACATGATTTTTTTATTGTATAAAATGTGCGCACAAGAAAATATCTTGTGCGCACATTATAATATCTTGTTAGCAAAACTTCCCAAGATCTATGTTGTGCAAACAAGATATTATGTTGTCCGCACAAGATAATATGTTGTGCGAACAAGATAATATGTTGTGCGCACAAGATAATTTCTTGTGCGCACAAGATAGTATGTTGTCCGAACAAGATAATATCTTGTCCGCACAAGATAAAATCTTGTCCGCACAAGATATTATCTTGTGCGCACAACTTATAAATGTCCCTTCCCGGGTTCCGTTGTCCGCTAACCGACAAATAGAACTATTAAATATAGTTATGTTTGTATTTCAATACACCAAAATGGACCTCATCTCAGGATTTTTTTGGTGAGTCTTTAAACCGAGATCCCCGTCGCAGTATGACCTTAGATGTTGTTGGGACGTGACCCCCCACCCCTCCAACAACACACACACACCATCAAGCACCAAAATGGACCTCATCTCAAAATATTTGGATGAGTCTTTAGACCGAGATTCCGTCGTCGTATGACCTTAAATGTTGGTGGTACGTTAACGCCCCCCCCCCACCCCCACAGCTTGCTTTCTTTTTTTTCTTATCTTTTTGCCCCGTCAGTTGTCACAGTGGAGATTCAAATCATTGAATTTTACTGAGTTGTCAGAATTAATTACTCAGTCTCATTCGTCGGTAAGCTCAGCCTCATCAAGTTGATATATAACCTGGTTGGGTAATTGTTGGCACGCGGCCCCCGTCCATCGGGGCTTGAAGAAATAGATTGGGCTGCACGATGCTTCCACGCAGAGCTGAAACCGACCACACTTGAGTACTGGGAGAGGTTCTAAAGCCTGTCCAGGAAAAGTGGTGCGAGTCGGACCATTATGCATATATACCCTATTGGTTTAATTGGGTGAAAATCCCACAAAATTGGAAGCAACATCACCAAAATGGCCTATACAGTGTTGGCGGGGACGTTAAACCTCAAATCAAACAAAAAAATAATTGTTCGGAGCAAATTTCAAACAGATGGCATTATGGGGGGGGGGGGGGGCTACTGTGCTATAAATCCTATACTGAGTAATGCCTGTGCTAATATTATTGATTATCAACACCCAGAGTCTGTCAACTGGTTGACCCTATCGCCCGGGTTGAATATCGAAAATTATATCTCATGGGCCTGACCTTACCCAGATGAAAAATATTCGTTGCCCGGAGCAGACATGTAACCTGTAAACGCTGTTAAATTCAAGAGAATAATTTTTAGGTAACAGCTGTCACTTGGTGCGGAAGTAAACTGTGACGTTTACTGTTTATTTTTATTTTTACTAAAACAAGGGACGATACTCGAATAGGAACAGTGAAAGGTCTTGAAACGATGCCATTTCGCCATATGTAAGGTGAATTGTGAGTCCAATTAAGGGGAATGGGAATACCTTCATGTCATGCTTTAGTATTACCCAAAGGAAGGTAATGCTACTCTTCAAAAGGAGATTCGGAAACATAAACAAATATGGCTAACATTTTCTTTCTTTCTCCCGATACTGTTTTCGGTCAATTCTGACCATGATAACAGGTTTGGGGTGTGGCACAAATGTTTTCAATCCCCACCCCCAAAAAGAGCTTTGTGACACAGCCACCAGCAGATTAAAACTATTTACAAGAAGCCATCAGGGGAAGGAATCCTTGCCTATCCCCTGCCCAACCCTAGGATATTATATTTTGACCTTAAACCCATCAACTGTCTCAGAAGAGACAGCTTCGATTCTAAGGCCATTCCAAGTTGCAATTGTCCTGGGGAAAAAAGAACTCTTAAAACCATCCGTATAAGCATTAGGACGGTGATACTGAAAGGGATGGGACCTGGTTCTCCTACATCCTCCACCAGCTTCAGATAGGTACCTACTCTTATCTATAATGGCTAAATTATTGTGGATTTTATAGAATAGAGTCAGCGAAGCCTGCTCTCGCCTTTCCTGCAGAGTCGGCCACTGGAGTTCTTCAAGCATCTCTCCAACGTGACTTTGGTTGCGCCAACGTCTGCAGGTCCAGCGAGCAGCAGTCCTCTGAACTTTTTCTATTCTATCAGTCTCCTTTTGATGATAGGGCATCCAAACTGGAGCTGCATATTCAAGCTTGGGGCGAACTAAGGTTTTGTATGCAGCATCCTTGGTTTCCCTCGGTGCGAAGGCCAAATTTCTACGAAGGAAACCGAGTGTCTTAGTAGCCTTACTAGTTATCTCATTAATGTGTTGACCCCACTCGAGGTCATCAGTGATTTGAACTCCTAAGTATTTAGCAGAAGAAACGTTCTCTAAAACCTGGTTATGTAATGTATAACCATGGACCATCTGTTTATGTGGGGGGTGCCTTGTCACTCTCATAGAGTGACATTTGGCGACATTAAATTTCATGAGCCATGCCTCTTCCCAGGTTGCCAACTTTTCCAAGTCATCTTGAAGTATCTGTAGGTCATCAGACCCTCTTATATTTCTATACAGTACACAATCGTCAGCGAAAAGGCGGATTGTAGAGTTGATGTTGTCTGGCAGGTCATTAATAAAAATCAAAAACAATATCGGTCCCAGCACGGAACCTTGTGGGACACCAGACAGCACCGGGGCGGGGTCAGAGCAAACACCGTCAAGTACGACTCTTTGTGTTCGTCCGGATAGCCAAGCAGAAATCCACTGGAGGGTATCATTTCGGATACCATAGTACTCCAGTTTATACAGAAGTCTTCTGTGGGGGACTTTATCGAAAGCCTTAGCGAAGTCCATAATAATTAGGTCTGTTTGTTTGTGACCCCTATTATGGGCCCCGTCCAGGTTTTCCTGTAGGTCGTGGATGAACTGGACAAGCTGGGTCTCACATGACCTACCGCTTCTAAATCCATGTTGGGATTCGACAAGGATCTTGTGCTCTGAAAGATGTTGCATGATTTTGCCCACGATGATGTGCTCCAGAGACTTACAGCAAATACAAGTCAGTGATACAGGCCTATAATTGGCAGGGTCATACTTTTCCCCTTTCTTGTAAATGGGTGCCACATTGGCTTGAAGCCAATCATCTGGGACCTTACCCTGGGCCAGGGACTGATTGAAGATGCAGGCAAGGACTGGAGCAATTTCTGCGCTACATTCTTTTAACACACGGGCGCTGAGGTCATCAGGACCTGAGGATTTGTGGGGGTTAAGACGGTCTAGTAGTTTTTTGACCCCATTTGGGTCAATGAATAGGTCATCTATGTCTGGATAGGGGCTTGGTCCTTTTGATGGAGGGGCACCTACTTGTTCCCGGGTGTACACAGACTCAAACTGTCTGTTGAGTATATCAGCTTTGTCTTTGGATCCAGTTTTCAAGATTCCATTTTCTCTTAGGCAAGCTACACCCGTGGAATCCTTCTTCAAGTTTTTCATAAAGGACCAAAATTTTTTTAGCCGATCGTTTTGGTTACAGTCTTCTATAGCAGTATCTGTATCCAGGGGATTGAAGATATTGGAGACATATCTCCAATATGCATCTCTGATTTCCTTTTGAACGAAGGCTCTGAGTCTCCTGTAGCGACTCTTCAGGGCATCATTATCTGCCCTGCGGGCCTTGTGGTATAGTTTTTCCCTTTTTCTAATTAATGCCCTAATGCGGGCATCTATCCATGGGTATCCAAGTTTACATTTCGTCATCTTAGACGGGATAAACTTGTTTACCGCACTGAGTAAGACCGTCTTAAATTCAATCCACATCTCGTTAACATCAACGTGAGCAAAGTCCTGCGACATAAAACGGTCTGCAAAAGCAAGCATGTGGTCTTTCAGACCCTGCATATCAGCCCGTTTATAGAGGTAAACCTTACGAGGAGACTGAACGACCCTTTTAGCTTTTATGTCATACTCTACCAGCACTATATCATGGTCTGCTCGACCAATAGGTGGCATTCCCTTAACTCTTGTAACTGGGGTTGGATTGTTAGTAAGAAGGATATCTAGGGTCCGTTCTTGTCTTGTAGGGATATCGACAACCTGGGAGAGGCAGTGCTCCTGGACAATGTCAATCAAATTGGTCTGTACCTGTCTTTTGGGCATGCCCAAAGGTACATAAAGCTTATTCCAATCAATGTCCCCACAATTGAAGTCACCTCCAAGAAGGACATGGGCATTTTTGCAAGACATGATTCGTTTTAGAGAACTATTTAATTGATCCAAGTAGTCCGGATCAGAAATATCTGGGGGCCGGTAGAAGGAGCCCAGGTACAAAGTTTTACAGCCCATAATTTGAAGTTTGACCCAAACAAGTTCACAATCAGTCTCAAGTTCTGTCACCTCCGTACAAATCAAATCCCTCTTGAAACATACAAATACGCCCCCATGGGCATCTCCAACCCGGTCCTTCCTAATGGCATCATATCCATCAGGAAAAATTTCCGAGCTGGCTATGTCCGGAGACAACCAGGATTCACAACCCAAGATAATGTCCGGTTTCGCTGTATCAACAATTGTCTGAAGTTCAGGTTTCTTGTTCTTGATCGATTGACAATTCATAATCAGGATCCGAAGTGGGTGATTTAAAACAGACTTTTTGCCTGTTTTAGGTCTTTGATGCTGCACTCCAACAGGAGAAGAATGAGCAGTTGGTGTGCCTAAATCAGTTGGGATTGGACTGTCAGGGATTGACAGGGAGTCAAAACGATTGCTCGTCTCAATCAGGCCTAATGTATCAAACAAAGAAGTTTAGAAGTTTGGCATGCCACAGTTCAGGCATTCCCATGCCAAACTTCTGTCCAGAGGCTGATTATAAATAGAGTACATCCTGGAATCCATTCCCTGGCAGTCAATGTGGTACCATTTGTTACATGAATCACAGACTATAGCCCGGTCATCCCAGCCAACCGCAACCTCGCAAACGCCACATGGGAAATGTGAGGAAGAAAGGGATGTAGGACCGGGATTGAGTTCTGTGTCCCAAGAATTACTAATGATAATAAAGAAAATGTACAAATATGCCAATCTCTGGGAAGTCTTCTGAAAGTCCTTAAATTTCTTCATGTTATTAAACAAACATGTTCTCATCAAATGTGGCAGGCCTTCATCTATCTGCAAATCACAGTAAGACTTACCACTGTAACCCAATTTCACTGGAAACAGGTGAAAACTGCCGAGGTAAGAGTCCGTCTCTTCAAAACCGACGCGAATCTTCATGGCCACAAGGGCTGCACTGAAGAGAAATGTAAACAACCA
The DNA here is from genome assembly GCA_963580285.1 of Lucinisca nassula. Classification (NCBI taxonomy): domain Eukaryota; kingdom Metazoa; phylum Mollusca; class Bivalvia; order Lucinida; family Lucinidae; genus Lucinisca; species Lucinisca nassula. The sequence continues at coordinate 16,248,303 of OY757012.1, read as the reverse complement.
CTGCTTCATGACTAGCTATGTCAATATAGCAAAATATAGTTACAATTTCTGATCTAAGGTCCAACTATGCACTAGCACATCAATTCCAGATGGAATTTGGCCAAAAAGCTAGTTTATAGTAGGTCGCGAAAACTTATGACATAAAAACAGGAAGTACGGTGGCCATCTTGGAACAATGGCTCATGGGATTGGCTGGGACTTACCACACAAAAAATGAAAATATCTTAAAGAAAACACAAGGGAATACCCAATATCATAGATATGCACTTTCAGAAGGTAATCTTGTAAATTTCTGCTGAGTAGTTTAGTCAGAAACGCTCAATTAAGGTTAAAATTGACCCAAAACGGCACCCGGAGAAACGGAAGCGCCAAACAGTGTAAAAGCCAACACCCCAGTTCCACATTACCAGGAAGTGCAGGTGAAATGACAGAAAAATGATGTTTTTGGAGTGCAAAGGGCATGTTTGTTATAGTTTACTCCATGTCAGAGCAAGTAAACAAAATTTACATATGCAGCTACTCGAAAAAGTGCTGAGACATAGAAAGTGTGAGTATTCCGCCAGTCTTCGCCTGTTGAACTTGAAGCCTGTTTTTAATCTGTGATCTTTCAAGAACTTGGCATTCAATATGTACACACAATAGCTCAAAATTGAAACCAGACAAAAATAATTAATCACTCAGTGGACCTGGTCCAGAGGAGCCCCAGAATGTTTTTAATAAGTGTAAATAAAATAATCAGATACCAGCATAACAAGTACTGGTTTGCCTATAAAATTTGCCATTTTTTTTAATTGTTACTAACAGTTGTCATGTGACAGTTAAAGAATCATATTTCAGCAAATAATTTGGGACTGAAAAGCAGGGGCTATGTCATTCACTTGTGTAGATCTGCTTTGATCAGGGTTTTGCATATTGCATGGTGGGGGTCCTTCGTCCTAGCTGGATGGTTTCTTCCGACATGAATTCCATATTATGCCAGCCGTAGTGCCTTCAAATTCATTGGAGCCTTCATTGTAAACAAATAATTATAACTGAAGTTTGAAACTCTAACATGAAAGAATTTGCTCCTCAAAAGCAAAATTGCTCCTGAGGAGCAAATTCTTTCCTTTTAGTAGTGAAAGTGCTGTGGAACAGTACAAGTGTTGTGTCTTTGAGCAAGATGCTTTTTACACAATATTTTGTATTTGTTTCTACCCAAAAAAGAAATCCTAAAATGCCTGTGAGGCGGTATTACAGAACACACTGACAGAGGGATAGAGCAAGATGCCTCTCCAGGAGGGCTCTTTTGATAAAAAAAAAATAAAACAAGAGAAAGAAAGATAAAAAAGGCACGGAAGTTGTCTCTCTAGTGAAACAATGACAAATAGACTGCTTACACAGAGTTGATGGTTGTCAGTGAGAATCTGAATCTGTAGAAATGATCCCATAGCTTTAAGGCATTCAAGTGACTTAATTCTATCCACAAAAGTGACTGCTCAAAATATATAAATTAAACGTGAATTCAATTAAAAATTCTTAGTTAGAAATAAATATCCTGCTCTGTCTTCCACCTCCCCGTGGTGAGCAGGGGGCAACGGATATATGCCTTCCATTAAATTTGGAAGGTACTTATTCGGCTAACGGAAGCTACAGAAAATTATCACTTTTGCAATATACATGTAAATAGAATATTGTATTTTAATGGAAAGGGCATTCAAATGAATTATATGTGTTAATTTACAGCTTTAAATTGTAGGAAAATAAGCCCTTACCCTGCTGAATAGATAAATTATGCCAAACTCAGTTGCTGATTATCAAATAACTGAATATAATGAATTCATTCAAATCACAAACTGCATATCAAAAAGTGAATCAGATGGATCATTCATAAGCCATCTGAACTAGATCTAAATTGTTTGCAAAGGTAGGGTTTGTTCTTTAAAACAGCAGGATAAGAGTTAAGTACATGATAAAAAACTTTTGCTGTTTTTGTATCAGTTGTATCAGTTACTTGAGACTTTTTGGACTGTTTTTTTTTTTTTTTTCATTATTGCCATCCATGGCAGTCAGTTGTTGATTTAACCCATTCAGAACCAGAAACCCCTAAAGGGGTACCTTGGCAAACAGGGCAGGCCCAGATCAGACGCCGCAGAATGCGACGTCTGATCAGGACCTACACTGTTTGCCAAAAGTTCAGCCATTTTCCAAATAAATTTTGAAGAAAACTCAACCTGACAACCCTAAATTTCAAAATGGACTCCTGCTATATATAAGGTAGAAGATTCCATTTGGTACAAAAAGGGTTACGCTTGTTAAATTTTGCTTTCATGGCAAGGTGGTATCCACTTTACATTATAACACCCCGGCCTCCGCCCATCGGGGCTTGAAGAAATATATGGGCTGCATGATGCTTCCAAGCAGAGCTAAATCCGACCCACACATGAGTACTGGTAAACCGCTTAGAGCACCTAAGCCTGCCCAGGCAAAGCGCTGTGAGTGTCGGCCCGTCCTTCCTTATAAACCCTATTGGTTTCATTGGGCAACAGGGCTTGAGATGTTATTTCATCTCAATGTCGGGTAAAAGTCCCACAAAATTGGAAGCAACGTCTCAAATAATGACCTTTACAGTGTTGATGGGGACGTTAAACATCAAATCAAACAAAAACAAACAAAACATTATAACACCCCAGTGTGACAGCTAGGCTGTCCTTTGTGTCTCAAAATATGGCATTATTTCTGTCTAAGTTTTGGGATTATCATTCATATCTTTGCTACAAACATGGTAGATTGTTGTACATAATGACCTTATTGTAGATTTTTAATACCATAGAAATCCTAAAAATTTGAACATTTTGAGGACATGCTTTCGCAAGGTTGGGTAGTTATGGGGAATGGGAACACCTTCATGTGAGGCAACTTCTGCAAAAGTATTTATGTCTCCCATTTCAATAGGGGTCATCTCTTAATGGAAAGAATTTGCAAATTAGTTTTGTCTTAAATTGGCAAACATTGTAGGCCCTGGTCAGACAGGAGCAGTTTGATTTGGGTCTGCAGTGTTTGCTTAGGCCTGTTCATCCCTATACGGCATCCCTAATCTGTGTTTTGAGCAGCACTAAGAAAATAATCCATACCCTTGTAACCCCCAATTCTCTATATAAATATAAGGTTTGAAATGAATAACAGAAACAACTTGGGCATTAAATTTGGACAATTTTAATGAAGATAAATTCATCAAATATGCTGCATTTTGAGATTTCATGCTTAAGAATTAAATGCTCACCAAGGCTCAAGAAAAACACAACTACTGAACTCATTTAATAAATTAATTATCTATTTGTTATAACCTCAAATAGAAATAACACAAAAGTCAATTTACTTCATGCTCTGGTTATAGATCTCAAGACATGTTAAAATACATGTATGTAGGTTGGTGGGGTAATCATAAAAAACTGATGAAGAATTATGACTATGTCTGATACAATTTCATGGCAGATAATAGGATTATCAAACCAAATGTTACATTTATGCCAGTGATGTAATTCAATGTCAATGCGATAGTAAAAAGTATTGAAGTAACTATTTGACAAACAATTTCCATGTTTATGTTGAATTTCCATTTTTTCAAGCCTTCATGAAATTATGCATGTCAGTATGACCAATACACCATGAGTAAAAGCTGTGCTGTTTTAAAGCTTGTTTATGCTCTCATGGTGTCATATGCCAAAACTTGCACTTAATTTAACTTCTTGAAGCTTACACATTTTTGGTAGTACACCAATAAATTGACTTCTGTGAAATATGTGGGTGGGGTAGTCGGAACCCCTGAATAGCTGATTTCTTTGGCAGTGCTCGGAATAAATACTGTAAATGACCTTTAATAAGATTTATTTTTGCATGTTTTCAATACTTGATATCAAAAATATACACACATATAGTATGCACGTGATGAAAGTGTTGCTCTATGTATATTTTTGATTAAAAATCTTTTTTCTGTTCTTTTGGGGGTAAATGTAAATTTGGAAAAATATATGAGAAAGTAATCCATATACCTGTTATTTTCTCTGTCTGGTATTAATCCACATACCTTCTTGCATGACATAGTAGTTTTTGACAGTGATCTAAGGAGTAATTTTTTTTACAGATCAGATTTTGATTAAAAAATGTGCAGTGAAATAGGTAAATTATCAGAGGCTGAATTCTTTGCTATTACATTGATATTTCATTTTTATTCTTTTGTGGGTATAGATTCGACAGTTTCTCATTATGAGTAAATAATATGAAGATTGCTTTTGAAATATTGATGATTACCAAACTGTTCTGTTGCCAAGTGATTTAGAAATCAGATACAAGGAATGCAATGTCTGTTCCAAAAGTGTGTAACTTTTAATACCCAAAATATGCTGTATGTCCTTACTTTGGTGACCTAGTATCTTGAAAACTAATCCATGTACCATCGATTTTCTTTTCATATTTCAAAAGCACAAAGTGCAAATATTCAAAATGACAAGTTTCATCACAATCTATGGATAGCAATTTTTGGGTCAGGTGTACCCATTCCCCTTAAGACGCAGCGTAATCAAATTATCAGTATCAATTACGACGTTAACCTGAACATTATTTTCTAACGCCATTTACGCTAAATGACGTAACTTCCCAGAAGGTCCCTTTTCGCGTGACGGGTCACATATATGCATGTGATGTTTGTTTGATTTGAGGTTAAACGTCCCCATCAACACTGTAAAGGTCATTTTGGAGACGTTGCTTCCAATTTTGTGAGGCTTTACCCGACATTGAGATGAAATGACATTTCAAGCCCTGTCGCCCAATAAAACCAATAGGGTTTATTAGCATGGACGGTCCGCCTCGCACCGCGGTTCCTGGACAGACTTAGAGCCTCTAAGCGGTTTACCAGTACTAGTGTGCGGGCCGGATTCAGCTCTGCGTGGAAGCATCATGTATGTGATGTGAAAATGCTTTTTATTCTTTTAAAACAATTTGATTTATGGCATAACCGACTTCATCACGTGAACAAGTCGTTGAAATGAAGATCTTCCTATACGGTATACCCCACTTTATATAGAGACAACTGGGGTTTACGAGTGTATACATTATTTTTCTTATTTTTGCTCCAAGGCATAGATTGTGGGTACTCGTTAGAACCGCCTCAATGAGGCGCTTCTAACGAGCACCCACAAGTTGTGTTTGCTGTATTTATAAGAAAAATATCACAGATTTTCATAAGAAAAATGGCCATTTTGGAGATGTAAAAATGCACTATATCGCGCGGGTCTGTTATCGAAATGTATTTAAAGTTCAGTTTGACCTGACGGCCCCATATCAATAAGACTCGTCAAATACAGCATGCGAGGAAGCGTGAAGGCGTTCGTGTGCGTGTACGTACGCGCGTCTGTTCGTGTGTTCGATTTGTCTTTCTTCTTTTGGCCCAACATAAGAGAACACATAATGCTGCTGACCAATCAGGATCAAGATATTCAAACGAATGCGGGGACTACAAGCATATTATTCAACCCACACATTTTTATTTCGAAAGTCTGGCGAAGCCCGGGATCGATCCCACGACCCCTGGTTTATGAGGCGAGTAGCATAATCACTAGACCACGGGAGCTTCTAGGGAATACGCCTATACAAATACATTTCAAATTGTATAGCCGCAAAAACAAAACTTTCAAGATGGTAAATTGTGATATTTTTTAATACTGCTCAAAATATAGATGCAAAAATAAGAAACGTAAGGGTCACTACTGTAAATTTCTGTCACAGTTGAAGGTTCAAGGCTGGAGTGTTTTCGTAATGGTTGAAGTTGGTGAAGTTGTGGTCAACCTTGTCGTGGACTTTTACTTCAAAACAACAAAAGAAGACGGGTTTAAACTCTTGTTTTGCAATTTACACCAATTAGGCGCATTGATCTTGTTGTTTGGCTAAATTGAAATCGTGATTTTGAATGTTTTATCGCTGTGCGGCTTGTTTATCTAATTGCAGACCCGAAATCAGCGAAATACTAAATGCGTTGTAGAGGTACGCAGGCACTGATAATTGAATCAACGTTAAAACAGCACTGGGTACCTTGTTTAAACGTCGATTCTACGTTGGGTCAGCGTAGTTTTGCTGGATCAAAACTGTGTGCCTGGAGCGGGTCTTCGGATTCAAAAGATAAGTTTTGTAAGGAATCATACACTTTCAGGCACAGAAACTAAAACCAAGCCATATTTCTTCACAGTATAAAAAGTAAGATCTCGGCGCTCAATTTCCGACGACCACCAGTTATGAAAACGCATGCGTATATACGTATACAAATAAAGGGCGTTGTATTACCCGTTCGAAAACCTTGTAGTCATCGTGTTTAGTGGCAGATGAAAAGGTTGGGAAAGGAATGGAAATACCCCTGAGAATATACAGTGCAATTCCGCTATTAAGACCACCTAAAATTAAGGCTAATTATACTTTAAAAAAGCTGGCGTGTGTTTAGTAAGCTGCAGTTATTCTTTCTTCGTTTTTTTCTGCATACAGGGTCCTTAAGTCAGAGACCACCTTTGGGACTGTTCAAAAGTGGTCTCAAAGACCACTTTTGAACAGTCCCAAAAGTGGTCTTAATACAGGAATTTTACTGTTATTTTCTTTAAGAGTAGATTCCTTTTCGGAGGAACCATCATGTAAATAAGTCCGTGTAATGAAAACTCCTCTAAACCTCACTTTATGAAGAAAAAAGAACAAGGGTTTAAAGGGGTATAAATTATTATTTTTTTATTTCTGCTCCAAAACACAGGTTGTGGGTACTCGTTAGAACCGCCTCAAAGAGACGGTTCTAACGAGCACCAACAACCTATGTTGGAGCAGAAATAAGTCAAATATCACAATCACAAATTTTCTCAGCCAAGTCACACATTTTGAAGATACATCTATATGAAAGAATGCACTATATGCTATGAAAGTTAGAAGAAAAGCAAGCACAACAATTGTCTCCCTTTGTAGGGTATACTCATTGACCATAGAGGCGATAACAAGCTGCTTTATTGAATGGGTTCCTATGGGGTGACATGACAGACAATATATGTTGTAAAATATTTCAAGCACACTTATGTGTCCTTCAAAACACATACTGCATGATAGATTGTTTAAATCAAATTTCGCAGGTGTGCTATAGACCAGCTTTCTAGCAAATAAAATAGAATACAAATAAAATAGAATACAAATAAATTAGGTCATTTAAGTAATTTAAAGTGATCTCATTTTTACATTTCTCGATTCTTTCCGTTTTAAAACTGATGTCATAGTAGCTCTTCAACTACGGGCCTCCGTGGCCTTGTGAATAAGAGCGCTGACTCATAATCATTAGGTCTCTCACCATGGTAGGTTCGGGTCATATGTGAGACGCAAAGTTCTGCAACGGTTGGTCAGGTGTTTTTTCTCCCGGTACCCCGGTTTTCGCCCACCTCTGATTAACGATCGACTCGATATGAGTAAAATAATCTTGGAAGGGCCGTACAACAATTAAAAAAGCTCTTCAACTTCAGAAATTCCCGTTTCACTCAGCCACAAACAGAGATAAAGGTCATGTAAACAAGTCCGTGTAATAAACAACCCTCTAAACCACACTTATTAGCTGTACAGTAAAATTCCGCAATTAAGACTAGATCTAGCTGAAGTTCAGACGAATTCTGCTTCAAACAGATTATTTATTCTTTCGAGGTGTTTGCTGCATACAGTGTCCACTAGCCAGAGACCACTGTTGATCGAGGGGTTCTGGGTTCGCGCGTCACGGTGATCAAAGTTTTGTGCCCTTTAGTAAGGCACTTCGTCCACATTGCTCAAAAAAGAAAAAAAAAGTGCTGGTTATAGCAGTCGCAGATAAAATAGACGAGGCGGAGCTATTTGGGCGTTGTCGATATATGTCGAATTCGCTGAGTCCATTAGAAGAATCGGTAGAAAGCATTTCGCATGCTGTCTGCAAGCGGACCAAATGGCCATATTTCCACGGCTTTGTTTGTGTTACAGTTCAATTCACACAACTGGATGAGTTGGTTTACCTTTTTTCTGAATAGAGCATCCCAGAGGCAGGTACAAACGATAGCTCCGCCTAGTCAATCTTATCTGCGACTACTTTACCACCCAGGAAACCCTGCTCGTAATGCTCAGATGTGAGCGAGTAGCAGTAATAGGAGAAAAAATAATATTTATTACTTATTATTTTCACCGAAGTAGTTGCCTATACGAAGGGAGAAAATAATTCCAGACCAGAGTTAAGCCTCTTGATCTTAAACAAAAAAATCCCGATTACCTACTGCAGTTTTCTGTTCAGTGACGTATCCGGTAGGTACACTTTCTAGCTTTAGCCCTAGACAGCGAAAAATGTTAATATGTCGCTAACATTAAGCAACAATCACTACTTCCAACCTATGCAACACCCGCCCATGAAATAGGCATAATAAATAAACACGAAGTGAATATCACTGGCTTTCTTGTTTATTGTGAAGGTGAAAAAGAAATGCAATCAATATTCATTCATTCATAAAAGTTAAGAAAAGAATAATACTGCAGACAGAAATAAAGACAGACAAGAATATATATTCTATTAATTCGTGATTTATGTTTTGACAGTTTTGCGTTAGAAAAGGGAAGGGCAGCAAAACAACAAAACTGTCCATTTCTGAATACATGTACTTGTGGGAAAATGTTATGTTTGTTTGTTTGATTTGAGGTTTAACGTCCCCGTCAACACTGTAAAGGTCATTTTGGAGACGTTGTTTCCAATTTTGTGGGACTTTTACCCGACATTGAGATGAAATGACATCTCAAGCCCTGTCGCCCAATGAAACCAATAGGGTTTATTAGCATTTACAGTCCGCCTTGCACCGCGGTTCCTGGACAGGCTTAGATCCTCTAAGCGGTTTACCAGTACTAGTGTGCGGGCCGGATTCAGCTCTGCGTGGAAGCATCGTGCAGCCCATATATTTCTTCAAGCCCCGTGGGAATATAAAAAACACTGTTGAAAATTTTAACACTAGAAAATAATATGATTTTCGGGTAAAAAAAAATCTGATATTTTTCATACATCTGCTCAAAACATAAATGTAGGGTACTCATTGGAACCGCCTCGGCGAGGCGATTCTAACGAGCACCCTCCATCTATGTGTTTTTTTTCTGGTGTGTGTGTGGGTGGGGTGGGGGAGTGGGGGGGCTTGGTTTTACGGCCTTTTCAAGATTATTTCACTTGTGTAGTGTCCCAATGATATGGAGAAAAGATACTGTTCTTATTGCTCAATAGAATCGCCTCATTCTAATGAGCACCCACAACCTTTGTCTTGGAGCAGAAAGAAGAAACTAATGTATAACCCCGTAAATCCCAGATTTCTCTTTATAAAGTCGGGTTTAAGGGGTGTTCGTTTCACGGACACATTACGATAACACACCCGTGGGACATAGTGTATTTTTACACATCTCCAAAATGGCTACTTTTCTGATGAAAATTCGTGATAATTTTCTTACAAATACTGCAAACATGGGTTGTGGGTGCTCGTTAGAACCGCCTCAATGAGGCGGTTCTAACGAGTACCCACAACCTATGTCTGAGAGCAGAAATAAGAAAAATAATGTTTACCCCCGTAAACCCCAGTTTTCTCTATATATAAAGTGGGGTATAGGTGGGTCTTCGTTTCACGGACATGTTCACGTGATGTGAATAGAAAGATTTAGTGACATGAAGGTACGCACAATGCTATACGATGTCAGTTACCACATTTATTTTTGTATGGTCGCCCTGTATAACAGTATCTGATGGATCGGTCCGTATGTTTGTTTGTTTGATTTGAGGTTTAACGTCCCAGTCAACACTATTTAGGTCATTTTGGAGACGTTGCTTCCAATTTTGTGGGACTTTTACCCGACATTGATATGAAATGACATCTCAATCCCTGCCGCCCAATGAAACCAATAGGGTTTATAAGCATGGATGGGCCGACTCGCAGCAATTTTCCAGGGCAGGCTTAGACATTCTAAGCGGATTATCAGTACTCATGTGCGGTCGGTATCAGCTCTGCGTGGAATCATCGTGCAGCCAAATCTATTTCTACAAGCCCGGATGGGCGGGAGCTGGCTCAATTATTAGGTCCGTCACCGCTGTTGTTCGCGCCTCGCTCGGTCGGGCCACATGTGAGGTGCCAAGATGCAACGGAATGTCAGGTGTTTTTTCTCCCGCTTTCGGTCATCTTTGGTTGAAGAACGACCCGAAATAAGATAAATAAATCTTGAAAGCGCTGTAAAACCAAACAAATAAAAAGGAAAGGTCTAGTGGTAGTAGACTGGCAATAGCCAAAACACGTTGAAATGGCTATTGTTATTCGACTGGCAATAGCCAAAATACGTTAACAAGTTGACAAGGGTATGAGTTGACCAGTTACCTTCTGGGTACCAGAGATGCTGTACATAATCATAAATGACATCGAGGGGGCATTCCATCAAAATCCCCTTGAAACTGTATGAGGAGTCATTGAGACAAGAACTTCTATTGATAAAGTTGCTAAAACTGACAAAGGGCTATAACACTGGCAAAATTAGTCGAGCATGACGTCGGTGATGCATGCTGGGAACAATAACGGGAACGTTCCTAAAAAAAACCTTGAAAACCGTTGGAGGAGTTACAGAGACAAGAACTTTTGTTGATAAAATAACCTTACTGGCAAAGGGCCAAAACTTTGGGAAAAAATCCATCGAGCATGGCCGCGATAAAATATAATCCTCTCCAGGTTCATGGGAACCCAAACTGGAAAGTTTCATTAAAAAGCCTTAAAAACTGTAGGACGAGTTGCGGAGACAAGAATATATCTACGGGCGGACGGACTGATCGACGGAAGGACAGACGAACGGACGGACGAACCCATTAATATATTCCCCTTCAACTCGCGTCGGGGGATTACTACAGAAGAGAGCTGTATAACGTCCGTGTGTTTTCCTAATCTAGAAGTTCAAGTATGACAATATTCAACAAATGCTTATATGTAAATCAATGATGTAAATGTAACAATTGTGCGTATACTACACTTGATAAAAATACAGGGAATGCCACAAACGCAGAACACAGAGCACTTATTGCAGTAAAAGGAAGTTATGAGGCCTTATTAGGAATAAGGAAATATTTAAATTCGCTCGCAAAAATTCGAGGCCGGTGGGCCAGGCCTCAGATTCTATGACGGTTCCAGTGGAAAGACTTACTGAGGATAAGAGAAAATTTAATTTTAGGTAATTTTGGTTAGTGCCTGATGCCCTGACTCTGGTCGGGCCCATCGGAGTCTAACTGTTGGTTTTCTTGTGCTCCAGCAATTCCAGTGGTTTCTTACTGTCGAGTCATCACCGTTGTTTCATCTCTGTGGTTGTTTGATTTTTGTGGTCTCGGAGATATTGCACTGATGAGTAAGGAGGCATTCTGTCGCGGTTTATTTTTGTTATGGTTTGTCTTTCAGTGTGTATCGATTATACTTTTTGTCCTGGATAACCACTTGACCATACAGTGCTAATGGTGTTTCAATTTGGGACTAGTTTATTCATGTTTGTGTCAGCCCTCGCCCATCGGGGCTTGAAGAAATGGATGGGCTGCATGATGCTTCCACGCGAACTGAATCCGGCCCGCACACTAGTACTGGTAAACCGCTTAGAGGATCTAAGCCTGTACAGGAACCGCGGTGCGAGGCGGACCGTCCATGCTAATAAACCCTATAGGTTTCATAGGGCGACAGGGCTTGAGATGTCATTTCATCTTAATGTCTGGTAAAAGTCCCATAAAATTGGAAGGAACGTCTCCAAAATGACCTTTACAGTGTTGACGGGGAAGTTAAACCTCAAATCAAACAAACAAACAATTCATGTTTGTGTTTCTTTCCCTTTGGTGTCTCTGGTGGGAGCTGTGGGTTAATTGTATCGATTCCTGATCATTGCCTTCACTTCTATTTTGAGAAGTACATGTATGGAAATGTGATAGCATAATACTATTAATAATAGTTTTCATGCCTGTACAGTGGAACTTCAATGGCTCGAACACCTTTGGGCCCTCGAAAATCTGTTTCGAGACAGGGGTAGTTCAAGCCACTGAGGGTTACTGTCAGGACGCATAACATAATACCTTTGGACATCTTTTCGGTGTTCTATAATGAAAATGTATGCTGTGTGTACTCATTAGAATCGCCTCGATGAGGCGATTCTAATGAGTACACACAGCATACATTTGCAAGATAAAAGGCTAAAATCTCCTAATGTATCCCCCACTTTTTCTTAAGTAGAGGATTTTCCGAGGGGCTTAAAAATGAGTTCGACTCAGCCATGGTAAACGAGCCATCGAAGTTCTACTGTATATAGCCAAAAACCGCTTGATTACCATATGGCAGACATCCACGTGCACCAAAATATGTTATCCTTTATAAATAACAGTTAATTTCTATATGACAGACGCATGCACATATATGTGTACTTTTAAATCAGCTCTGCAAGTAAACATGTTTTCGTGATGCAGGCAATCTACTCTTTAATTAGTCAAGGTTATCTCAGATTTGTAGACTCTAATGACGTAATTTCGTCTTTATCAAGGAAATTTCCAGCCCTAAGCCAAAATAATACATTTCTTGCACACCAGAAAAGGAAATCCTTGTTTTTAACCTTTGATAGAAACTCTGTTCTTGCCCTGGTGTTATTACTCTGGCAAACTATATAGATCTACATAAGTAAAGTGCGCGAAAAATAAAGCGTTAAATGAAGTTTAATGAAAATTTTCGGTGGTTGTGCAAGAAAACAATCTGAGCCAGCGCACGGCAAAACCTAAAATAAGCAACTGCGCCCAGCGAAGACTCAGATCAGCCTGCGCATCCGCGCAGTCTGATCAGAGCCTTCGTTGTGCGCTCTAAGGGTATCTAAGGACCCGATGCTCCTTCATGCAGCAAGAGAAGTCTCCGATTAGACTATTTGGATGCGAAGGCTGATCTGATTCTTCGCTGGGCGCACATGTAAGACGTAGGAAATGCTGTGCCCCGGCTCATCTAATGCGTTTCTTGCACACCAGACAAGGAAATCCGCGATTTTACCCTGGGATAGAAATTTATGTTCTGACCCTGGTGTTCCGACCCCAAATCGAATATAATCGCGTGTTTGATAAATGCACTGGTTGATTACGACCTGGTGTGCGCCGTCGTTAAGGTTGACGTCATACACGATCCGTGACGTCACTTTACATTCCTGCAGTGTCAACACAATATGGCGGACGTTGATAACCGAAGTGACTGCAGCATTGAAATTCCGCGCTAAGAAATTGAAGGTATGCAAGAAAAAGAATCCAATATGGGTGTGAGGGGTGGATAGAAAAATCCGTCCCTCGGGATCACTGTCCGGCATCACTCGGCAAGCCTCATGATGCCGGACAGTGTCCCTCGGGACGGATTTTCCCATACACCCCTCACACCCATATAAGATTCTTATATTCCAATCCGATGGATGACCGTGCTGAGCGATACTTGTTACCATGATGTAAATTTAACATGAAAGGTCACGTGAACTGATTTATAGTTAACCCTTTTTGTACCAAATGGAATCTTTCTCCTTATATATGGCAGGAGTCCATTTCGAAATTTAGGGGTGACAGGTTCTGTTATCTTAATAAAAAACATTATTCGGAAAATAGCTACACTTTTTGCAAATAGTGTAATTTTCGAATGCAGCTGTTCTGCCCTGTAACCCTAGACAACTCACGTCTGCGTTCTGCGGCGTCTGATCTGGGCCTGAATTGTTTTCCAGGGTACCTGTTTTGGGGTTTCCGGTACAAATTGGGTTAACGACACCCCAGTGGGTCATTTTGTTTCGTCTCCCTGAGAATGGGAGAAAAACGATAGCAAGGACAGTAGATGAGATGAAAGTAATGGACACTAGAGAAAGTGGAAAATGAATGGAATTGTGAAACTGAATAACAACATTTCCCCTCTACCCTTACCAGCTGCAAGGACAGCAGGCCTTGTCCAACCAGCTGTAAGACAGTATCACTTGGACGCCTCAGTGACGCAAGATACAAGACAACTTCACCCAACCATCCCAAACCAAAAAAGTAAACTCCCCCTCAAGAGAAAGGGGGCGGGGAATGGGGTAGGGTGGGGGTGAGGATGAGGGGAAGCATTTAAAATCGGAGTGTGCTAAGGACCGCCTTTCTCGGGTGTTGGCAGCATGGTCCTGTGACCTGGAGATGAGAAACTTTGCATTCCCTGATTCGACCACATGGAATATTTCAACTCTTTTTGTACCGAATGGAATCTTCCACCCTATATATAGTGCATAAGTAGTATACCGAGCTCTTTGGCCCCAATGACGTCACAAGCCGGTCGACAAGATTGCCGTCATTTTGACCCGGGTTGACCTCGCGGGGGTCGCTCTCGATGCGTGGTTTGAGACCAAGATGGCCGCCATAAGCAGGACGAGGTGACGCGTTTAGTAGAAACGCCCTAGACCACGGGAAGGTAGCGTCACGTCCTAGGGCACGGGGGTCTTCTATATATACGGGCTCATCTACAAGGTGGAGGGGTGACCCCTTTTTACGGATTATCGAACGTACACCGATCGGGACTGATCAATCCGTATAATGTCAAGTCGGATGATCTTGCGGGGGTCCCCCTTTGTAGGTCAAGGTGGCCGCCGGGTGACTGTTTAGACAGAGACACCATATCCATCAGATCCGTATCCCACATGCTGTCCAGCCCTTCGACAATCACTCTAGATCTCCGGAATCTCGTTCCGGTCCCCTCCCGTAAGCGAGTAGGCTTCCTGTTTTGAAGCCATTTTACCTCGATCCGAGCCATATGGAACCGGATAGGAGCGGTGAAGCTCGAGCCCCTTCTTCTTTTGACTAAATTAGATGTCAAAATATTTAGCACACGACAATTAAAATAATAACTCGCATTATTTTGCCTTCTCCATTTGCTGCCTCGTTACTAAATGATTGCAGAATGGCTAAACTCTTCGTTTAATACGTCGGCTGACCCCAGATGACCTTTCAGACCGGTGTAGGTCTTCACCACTAACTATCGGAAACTGGAACACTCCGTACTTATTAGTCATGGAGAGTCCATTGTTATACATGGATTAGACCATTTATAATGAGAAAAACATTCGCCCATTCCGCACTCATTACGAGCACTCGCCGTTTCAAGCCTAACATCCTATAAATGGAACGAGATCCTGATGACACGACCCTAGGCAAACGGTACGGGCTATTATACGGGAATGTCTTGAATCATGACTTTTTCATAAAAATCGGCAAGAGGTCTAAAATCGCATCGTAGATGGCACATTTCTATCAAAGTTTTATCAAAATATATGCAAAGGCGTGGCAGTAAATGCCATTTTTCAACTACCTGTCGATTCCACTCGTCTAAGATGGAAGAACTCATTCGGCTTAAATGGCTTTTGGTCAGTTTTTATCGCGCTACAGCGCTGAGTCATTAAATTCGACACCATTTCAAGCCTAAATGGCATATAGATAAATACGCTATTTTTTCTGACTTCGGTTAGTTTATTTTATATATATCGCCATTGTCTAAATACTCCAGCAATACGGAAAATTCTCTCCGTCGTAGATGAAAATTAATGAGAAAAACATTCGCCCGATTTCGCCATTTGAATTGTCTTCACTCGTCTAAGAAACTTATTCGACTTAAATGGGTTTATGTCAGTTTTACGCGTTACGGGTCGTTAAATTAGATCGCGTTAATTGTTTTTTCAACATATACCCAGGTATTAACTTTTATGAATTTCGATGGTCTATTTTTAAACTTCAGCCGCCCGAGCTAATCGGGGCTTGAAGGAATAGATGGGGGCTGCGCATACATGAAACGACCGCATTCTGGTAAGGTTCTAAGACTGCCAAGGCAAAGCGGTGCGAGGAGGCCCTTATAAACCCTATCGGTTTCATCGGGCGATAGGGCTCGAGATGTCATTTCGTCTCCGTATCTTTTTTTCTTGCTTTTTACCGCGATCGGTCACATTTAACCATCACTCGCAGGTGTACATTATATACACTCCGGGTTGCAGGGTTGAAAGCCTACAAAGTAAGCGTGTAATTACGGTAAGGGTCTTTGACCTGTACAGGAGATGACTCTTCCAGCAAAGGGGACCTCCAGTTAACGTCCCGAACCGAAGGACGGTGCAATTTTTGGCTTTTACCCCCAGCAAATGATGCCAATGGAGCGTGTTCGGACACAGACCGAATTGTCTACACTCGTCTAAGATGGAAGGACTCATTCGGCTTAAATGGGGTTAGGTGAGTTCCTTTAAACGCCGTTTGATGACCTTTATGTATTGTAACAAATATTTTCTCAATTTCGATACACGTTTTCCGCATATGTCCCTTTTCGGGGACATTTGCAAACAGTGTGGGCCCGGATCAGACGCGGCGCTCGATGTAGGTCTTGACCTCATTAATCTCGCAAAGCTTATCGCTAACTTAACACAGCTTTTATTGGAACACTCCATAATTTTAGGCAGAAGATTCCATTCTGGGTTAGACCAAGAGAATATGGCATATAGATTTATACGCTGTTTTTTCACATGGTTCTCTAACTTTATAATGGTAGGGGTCTTTAAACTGCACCGTATCGATCCGAAGGACGGTGCACTTTTTGGCTTTCATCCCCGGGAGCGTGTTCGGACATCGAAATAATCACCGCGTCAGACATACATACAACAGAACCATCTCGTTAAAGATACGTTGTGGATGGGCGTTGAGGCGGATCATTAAATACGGGTTTCGGGATCCAGCCTCGGTGAGGCGGCGCATAACGCCTAAGTTCTGAGCGTTTGTTAGAATGAGGTGATCCCTCAAAGACATGTAAAAAATCAAAGTAGTAACAGTATCGAATATCTACGTTGTCGTGCATAAGGAGCGCTACGAAAAAAATCAAAGTAATAGCAGTACCGAGAATCTACCTTATCGCGCATAAGGCTTGCTACGAAGAAAAATCGAAGGAATAGCAGTACCGAGAATCTACCTTATCGTGCATAAGGCTTGCTACGAAGAAAAATCAAAGTAGTAGCAGTGCCGAGAATCTACCTTATTGTGCATAAGGCTTACAACGAAAAAAATCAAAGTACTAACAGTACCTTAATTCAAACTTTAAGACAGATTACATGCATACATACATACACCCCTCCCTCCTCTTTCTCCTCCTCTCCTTTCCCTCCTCCTCCTCCTCTTCCCCTCCTCCTCCTCCTCCCTCATCCTCCTTTCCCGTCTCCTCCTCCTCCTCCATTTCTCCTTCCCCATCCTCCTCCTCTCTCCTCCTCCTCCTCCCACATCCGCTTTCCCTCCTCCTCCTCCCTACGCCTCCCCTCCTAGTCCAGCTCTCCTCCTCCTCCTCCTCCTCTTCCTTTCCCTCCACCTCCTCCCTAATCCTCCTTTCCCTCCTCCTCCTCCTCGTCCATTTCTCATTCCCCTCCTCCTCCTCCTCCCTCATCCACCTTTCCCGTCTCCTCCTCCTCCTCCTCCATTTCTCCTTTTCCATCCTCCTCCTCTCTCCTCCTCCTCCTCCTCCTCCCACAGCCGCTTTCCCTCCTCCTCCTCCTCCCTACGCATCCCCTCCTAGTCAAGCTCTCCTCCTCCTCCTCCTCTTCCTTTCCCTCCTCCTCCTCCTCCCTAATCCTCCTTTCCCTCCTCCTCCTCCTCGTCCATTTCTCATTCCCCTCCCCCTCCTCCTCCTCCTGCCCCTCCTCCTCCTCCTCCCTCATCCTCCTTTCCCGTCTCCTCCTCCTCCTCCATTTCTTCTTCCCCATCCTCCTCCTCTCTTCTCCTCCTCCTCCCACATCCGCTTTCCCTCCTCCTCCTCCTCTCTACGCCTCCCCTCCTAATCCATCTCGCCTCCTCCTCCTCCTCCATTTCTCCTTCTCCTCCTCCCTCCTCCTCCTCCTCCTCACACAACCGCTTTCCCTCCTCCTCCTCCTCCCTACGCCTCCCCTCCTAATCCATCTCTCCTCCTCCTCCTCCTCCTCCATTTCTCTTTCCCCTCCTCCTCCTCCCTCATCCTCCTCCTCCCTCATCCTGCTTTCCCTCCTCCTCCTCCTCCATTTCTCCTTCCCCATCCTCCTCTCTCCTCCTCCTCCTCCCACATCCGCTTTCACTCCTCCTCCTCCTCCCTACGCCTCCCCTCCTAATCCTTCTCTCCTCCTCCTCCTCCTTCATTTCTCCTTCCCCTCCTCCTCCTCCTCCTCCTCCTCCTCCTCCTCCTCCTCACACAACCGCTTTCCCTCCTCCTCCTCCACCTCCCTACGCCTCCCCTCCTAGTCCATCTCTCCTCCTCCTTCTCCTCCTCCTTTTCCTTTCCCTCCTCCTCCTCCTCCTCTCGACACAACCACCTCCACCACCACCTCCACCAACACCAACACCTCCACCACCACCTCCACCACCACCACCACCACCACCACCACAGCCAAGTCCACCTCCACCACAACCACCACCACCACCACCACCTCCACCACCATCACAGCCACCACCACCAACACCACCATCTCCACCACCCAACATCATCCGCCGCCGCCGCCACCAACACCATCGCCACCACCCGCCAACTGATACAGTTTTTTCAGGACCAGGATAGTTTGCGGGAGGATTGGGTTTAAAATACGGAGAAGACAAACACTGTTTCCAGTCGGACAGGTGTACTTTTCTCAAATAGTATGACTTTCAATGTCTTTTCAAAGTCATATTTGATGCACATGTCCGACTGGAAACAGTGTTTGTCTTCTCCGTATTTTAAACCCAATCCTCCCGCAAACTATCCTGGTCCTGAAAAAACTGTATCAGTTGGCGGGTGGTGGCGATGGTGTTGGTGGCGGCGGCGGCGGATGATGTTGGGTGGTGGAGATGGTGGTGTTGGTGGTGGTGGCTGTGATTGTGGTGGAGGTGGTGGTGGTGGTGGTGGTTGTGGTGGAGGTGGACTTGGCTGTGGTGGTGGTGGTGGTGGTGGAGGTGGTGGTGGAGGTGTTGGTGTTGGTGGAGGTGGTGGTGGAGGTGGTTGTGTCGAGAGGAGGAGGAGGAGGAGGGAAAGGAAAAGGAGGAGGAGAAGGAGGAGGAGAGATGGACTAGGAGGGGAGGCGTAGGGAGGTGGAGGAGGAGGAGGGAAAGCGGTTGTGTGAGGAGGAGGAGGAGGAGGAGGAGGGAGGAGGGGAAGGAGAAATGAAGGAGGAGGAGGAGGAGGAGAGAAGGATTAGGAGGGGAGGCGTAGGGAGGAGGAGGAGGAGGGAAAGCGGATGTGGGAGGAGGAGGAGGAGGAGAGAGGAGGATGGGGAAGGAGAAATGGAGGAGGAGGAGGAGGGAAAGCAGGATGAGGGAGGAGGAGGATGAGGGAGGAGGAGGAGGGGAAAGAGAAATGGAGGAGGAGGAGGAGGAGGAGGAGAGATGGATTAGGAGGGGAGGCGTAGGGAGGAGGAGGAGGAGGGAAAGCGGTTGTGTGAGGAGGAGGAGGAGGAGGAGGAGGGAGGAGGAGAAGGAGAAATGGAGGAGGAGGAGGAGGCGAGATGGATTAGGAGGGGAGGCGTAGGGAGGAGGAGGAGGAGGGAAAGCGGATGTGGGAGGAGGAGGAGGAGAGAGGAGGAGGATGGGGAAGAAGAAATGGAGGAGGATGAGGAGACGGGAAAGGAGGATGAGGGAGGAGGAGGAGGAGGGGCAGGAGGAGGAGGAGGGGGAGGGGAATGAGAAATGGACGAGGAGGAGGAGGAGGGAAAGGAGGATTAGGGAGGAGGAGGAGGAGGGAAAGGAAGAGGAGGAGGAGGAGGAGAGCTGGACTAGGAGGGGATGCGTAGGGAGGAGGAGGAGGAGGGAAAGCGGCTGTGGGAGGAGGAGGAGGAGGAGGAGAGAGGAGGAGGATGGGAAAGGAGAAATGGAGGCGGAGGAGGAGGAGACGGGAAAGGTGGATGAGGGAGGAGGAGGAGGAGGAGGGGAATGAGAAATGGACGAGGAGGAGGAGGAGGGAAAGGAGGATTAGGGAGGAGGTGGAGGGAAAGGAAGAGGAGGAGGAGGAGGAGGAGAGCTGGACTAGGAGGGGAGGCGTAGGGAGGAGGAGGAGGGAAAGCGGATGTGGGAGGAGGAGGAGGAGAGAGGAGGAGGATGGGGAAGGAGAAATGGAGGAGGAGGAGGAGACGGGAAAGGAGGATGAGGGAGGAGGAGGAGGAGGGGAAGAGGAGGAGGAGGAGGGAAAGGAGAGGAGGAGAAAGAGGAGGGAGGGGTGTATGTATGTATGCATGTAATCTGTCTTAAAGTTTGAATTAAGGTACTGTTAGTACTTTGATTTTTTTCGTTGTAAGCCTTATGCACAATAAGGTAGATTCTCGGCACTGCTACTACTTTGATTTTTCTTCGTAGCAAGCCTTATGCACGATAAGGTAGATTCTCGGTACTGCTATTCCTTCGATTTTTCTTCGTAGCAAGCCTTATGCGCGATAAGGTAGATTCTCGGTACTGCTATTACTTTGATTTTTTTCGTAGCGCTCCTTATGCACGACAACGTAGATATTCGATACTGTTACTACTTTGATTTTTTACATGTCTTTGAGGGATCACCTCATTCTAACAAACGCTCAGAACTTAGGCGTTATGCGCCGCCTCACCGAGGCTGGATCCCGAAACCCGTATTTAATGATCCGCCTCAACGCCCATCCACAACGTATCTTTAACGAGATGGTTCTGTTGTATGTATGTCTGACGCGGTGATTATTTCGATGTCCGAACACGCTCCCGGGGATGAAAGCCAAAAAGTGCACCGTCCTTCGGATCGATACGGTGCAGTTTAAAGACCCCTACCATTATAAAGTTAGAGAACCATGTGAAAAAAACAGCGTATAAATCTATATGCCATATTCTCTTGGTCTAACCCAGAATGGAATCTTCTGCCTAAAATTATGGAGTGTTCCAATAAAAGCTGTGTTAAGTTAGCGATAAGCTTTGCGAGATTAATGAGGTCAAGACCTACATCGAGCGCCGCGTCTGATCTGGGCCCACACTGTTTGCAAATGTCCCCGAAAAGGGACATATGCGGAAAACGTGTATCGAAATTGAGAAAATATTTGTTACAATACATAAAGGTCATCAAACGGCGTTTAAAGGAACTCACCTAACCCCATTTAAGCCGAATGAGTCCTTCCATCTTAGACGAGTGTAGACAATTCGGTCTGTGTCCGAACACGCTCCATTGGCATCATTTGCTGGGGGTAAAGCCAAAAATTGCACCGTCCTTCGGTTCGGGACGTTAACTGGAGGTCCCCTTTGCTGGAAGAGTCATCTCCTGTACAGGTCAAAGACCCTTACCGTAATTACACGCTTACTTTGTAGGCTTTCAACCCTGCAACCCGGAGTGTATATAATGTACACCTGCGAGTGATGGTTAAATGTGACCGATCGCGGTAAAAAGCAAGAAAAAAAGATACGGAGACGAAATGACATCTCGAGCCCTATCGCCCGATGAAACCGATAGGGTTTATAAGGGCCTCCTCGCACCGCTTTGCCTTGGCAGTCTTAGAACCTTACCAGAATGCGGTCGTTTCATGTATGCGCAGCCCCCATCTATTCCTTCAAGCCCCGATTAGCTCGGGCGGCTGAAGTTTAAAAATAGACCATCGAAATTCATAAAAGTTAATACCTGGGTATATGTTGAAAAAACAATTAACGCGATCTAATTTAACGACCCGTAACGCGTAAAACTGACATAAACCCATTTAAGTCGAATGAGTTTCTTAGACGAGTGAAGACAATTCAAATGGCGAAATCGGGCGAATGTTTTTCTCATTAATTTTCATCTACGACGGAGAGAATTTTCCGTATTGCTGGAGTATTTAGACAATGGCGATATATATAAAATAAACTAACCGAAGTCAGAAAAAATAGCGTATTTATCTATATGCCATTTAGGCTTGAAATGGTGTCGAATTTAATGACTCAGCGCTGTAGCGCGATAAAAACTGACCAAAAGCCATTTAAGCCGAATGAGTTCTTCCATCTTAGACGAGTGGAATCGACAGGTAGTTGAGAAATGGCATTTACTGCCACGCCTTTGCATATATTTTGATAAAACTTTGATAGAAATGTGCCATCTACGATGCGATTTTAGACCTCTTGCCGATTTTTATGAAAAAGTCATGATTCAAGACATTCCCGTATAATAGCCCGTACCGTTTGCCTAGGGTCGTGTCATCAGGATCTCGTTCCATTTATAGGATGTTAGGCTTGAAACGGCGAGTGCTCGTAATGAGTGCGGAATGGGCGAATGTTTTTCTCATTATAAATGGTCTAATCCATGTATAACAATGGACTCTCCATGACTAATAAGTACGGAGTGTTCCAGTTTCCGATAGTTAGTGGTGAAGACCTACACCGGTCTGAAAGGTCATCTGGGGTCAGCCGACGTATTAAACGAAGAGTTTAGCCATTCTGCAATCATTTAGTAACGAGGCAGCAAATGGAGAAGGCAAAATAATGCGAGTTATTATTTTAATTGTCGTGTGCTAAATATTTTGACATCTAATTTAGTCAAAAGAAGAAGGGGCTCGAGCTTCACCGCTCCTATCCGGTTCCATATGGCTCGGATCGAGGTAAAATGGCTTCAAAACAGGAAGCCTACTCGCTTACGGGAGGGGACCGGAACGAGATTCCGGAGATCTAGAGTGATTGTCGAAGGGCTGGACAGCATGTGGGATACGGATCTGATGGATATGGTGTCTCTGTCTAAACAGTCACCCGGCGGCCACCTTGACCTACAAAGGGGGACCCCCGCAAGGTCATCCGACTTGACATTATACGGATTGATCAGTCCCGATCGGTGTACGTTCGATAATCCGTAAAAAGGGGTCACCCCTCCACCTTGTAGATGAGCCCGTATATATAGAAGACCCCCGTGCCCTAGGACGTGACGCTACCTTCCCGTGGTCTAGGGCGTTTCTACTAAACGCGTCACCTCGTCCTGCTTATGGCGGCCATCTTGGTCTCAAACCACGCATCGAGAGCGACCCCCGAGAGGTCAACCCGGGTCAAAATGACGGCCATCTTGTCGACCGGCTTGTGACGTCATTGGGGCCAAAGAGCTCGGTATACTACTTGCATAAGTCCATTTTAAAAATAGGTTAAGGTGTGACAGGTTGTGCTTAGTTTAAAATTTATGTGGAAAATAGCTGAACGTTTTGCAAACAGTGAAGGCCCTGATTAGACGCCGCGTTGCGGCGTCTAATTTGGGCCTGCGCTGTTTGCCAAGTACCCGTTTCGGGGTTTCCGGTACAAAATGCGGTAAATAGGTCAGTAAACAGTATGCTCATTTAGAACAAACGAATGTTATTACTGGGAAAACACTTATTATTCGAGTTTTATTGAAATGCAATTCTGAATGAACTCGCAAACCATTAATAAAGACCATTGTCTAGTTATAAACTTTACTTCAATTAAAACCACTGAAAAATATCCACCTACGCAGGTCGCTCTGTGTACAGTTAAAATCAACAAAAGTCGCACAATCTGAAAATACCCAAACTGAAAGCCGGGTCTGTACTGTAGCTGAACTGTATATGTTTGGGTGGGCTTAACCCTAACGAGGCTAGTCCCTTCCGGACGCCATTCACAACAGTTGTAATTGTCGCCTGCTTTGTGTTCTGCTGGTTACTTTAGCTGCTTTGTTTTCTAACAGAGTGGACCCATATCAGGCTGCTCCTCAAGGAGCAATTTGATCTGGCTCCACACAGTTGCCTGTATGCAATAATATTTTAACGTGCCGAGAGTTCTTCGAGTATGAAGTACATGGCTGCTCAGAGGGTAAAAGAAAAAATGCATTAAAGCCTTTGCGGAACGAAGAATATACAGACTCTTTTAAAGGGCTTCTCTGTCTAGTAATTGGAAACATACAGATATCAAAACTGATTTTTAACAATAAAATCATCATAATCAATTAATCACTTAATTTAAACCAAGTTGATTCTCGGGATTGCACCTGAGACTCGCCTGTGTCTCATCTATCATGCAGTATACGTCTCAGTGCAGGGAACCATACCAACTCGTAAAGCATACTGTCATATCAGCCGATGTCATCACGAAAACACGCCTATATCAATTTGACCATTTGACCCCTTAAACCCCACTTTTATACAGAAAAAAATGGGTTTGCAGGGGTATACATTAATTTTCTTATTTTTGCTCCATAATATAGATTGTGAGTACTCGTTAGAACCGCCTCATCGAGGCGGTTCTAACGAGCACCCACAATCTATGTTTTGAGCAGAAATAAGAAAAAAAAATCGAAATTTTTCATCTGAAAATTTTCATTTTTCAGTGATAAAATTTACAATGTATTTGTACAGGTGTGTTTTCGTAATGTAAATCGTCCATAATTCTCGAGTGTAGCTATTGTGCCCTGTAACCCTAGACCAATGCCGTCAAAAGAGGCATTCTAGCTCTAAGTTCAAATGCCGTGCCCGGCACCAAAACGGGCTGGATCTAAGAACACCACTGGGCTTCCTCTGCGAGTATCAGTATGCGTGAAGGGTTTCTAACGCGAACAGCTCTGGCATAACAGGCTGGCACTGAAGAGTTATTACTGCTCAGGGATGGAAAGTTAACAATGGAAAAATTGAAGTCGGATGGTTTCTCATTGTTAATTTTCCATTCTTGACAAACTGAAACGTTTGTCATATTAGAGTCTATTAGCAAGTTTTCTATTGTTAGTGTTGAGATAACAATCCAAGTGTTAGGAGGAGGCTGCAGTCTCCATTGTTTCCTTTATTTCAAGTTCACGTGGATAGATCAATTCCAAATACTCTGTATCGTTTGTGTTTTTCAGAGACAATACATCATCTATATATCTGTAGATGAAACGGAATTGTTGTACAAAGTGTTTCTTACCAGCTCTGAGGAGACTTTGTACAAACTCAGCCTCAAAAGTCGGCAGGCAACGGTGCACAATTAGTACCCATCGGTATGCGGACTGTTTGCTGAAATATCCGTCCGCCGAACTCCTTACAAAAATATTCTAGTATCTTTATGACATCCGAATCGGAGTATTTTTGCGGTGCACCAGCGTTTTAGCCAATAGCAACTGTTACAAAAACCCGAAGCATAAAGTTTGTATACCCTCTGACAGAATAAAATGCTTTTGTGATTGACAACCTGATCGTGGCTCTGGAAAAGCTTTATTTTTTCCCGATGGTCCAGAACAGCGAGACCTCATCAATGCCAACTAACTAACTAACTAACTAACTAACTAACTAACTAACTAACTGACCAAATAAATAAATAAATAAAGTAACAAATAGATAAATAAATTATGCGTTCTGTTTTATTAAGCGGCCCAGGTTTTTATGCATCACGTGAACAAGTCCGAGAAATGAACACCCCTTACATCCTACTTTATATAGGGAAAACTGGGGTTTACGGGGGTGCACATTATTTTTTTTATTTTTACTCCAAGACAAAGGTTGTGGGTACTCGTTAGAACCGCCTCAATGAGGCGGTACTAACGAGGCCCCACGACATATTTTTGCAGTATTTATAGGAAAAATTTCACAGATGTTCATCAGAAAAGTAGCCATTTTGGAGGTGAGACTCATGCACTATGTCCCATTGGTGTGTTATCGTAATGTACTGGCCTTCCGCCCGCCAATAGGGGAAATATATGGACTGCATGATGCTTCCGCGCAGAGCTGAATCCGGCCCGCAGACTAGTACTGGTAAACCGCTTAGAGGATCTAAGCCTGTCCAGGAACCGCAGTGCGAGGCGGACCGTCCATGCTAATAAACCCTATTGGTTTCATTGGGCGACAGGGCTTGAGATGTTATTTCATGTCAATGTCGGGTAAAAGTCCCACAAAATTGGAAGCAATGTCTCCAAAATGACCTTTACAGTGTTGACGGGGACGTTAAACCTCAAATCAACCAACCAACCAACAAGTCGGTACCTTCGTTGCAGTCTCATTTGTTTTATTTTAGGTACGTCGGCCCCCGCCCATTGGGGCTTGAAGAAATATATGGGCTGCATGATGCTTCCACGCAGAGCTGAATCCGGCCCGCACACAAGTACTTGTAAACCGCTTAGAGGATCTAAGCCTGTCCAGGAACCGCGGTGCGTGCTAATAAACCCTATTGGTTTCATTGGGCGACAGGGCTTGAGATGTCATTTCATCTGAATGTCGGGTAAAAGTCCCACAAAATTGGAAGCAACGTCTCCAAAATGACCTTTACAGTGTTGACGGGGACTTTAAACCTCAAATCAAACAAAACAAATTCACAAGTCGGTACCTTCGTTGCGGTCTCATTTGTTTTATTTTTTATTTTCGGTACGTTCGAGGAAAGAGTTGCAAACTCGGCTTGTCGCCTTTGATTTTGTTGTTTGTTAAAGATGTGTATGTCCATCTTTCCCTTTGATGCTTGGGATAAGCTCTGGAATCTGATTCGATAAGCTCCTGAGGTACCTTTACTTATGTCATCCATTGTGGAGGTTCATATCACAGACCTT
This sequence comes from Lucinisca nassula, assembly GCA_963580285.1. Classification (NCBI taxonomy): domain Eukaryota; kingdom Metazoa; phylum Mollusca; class Bivalvia; order Lucinida; family Lucinidae; genus Lucinisca; species Lucinisca nassula. The sequence continues at coordinate 16,221,814 of OY757012.1, read as the reverse complement.
TTATGTCGACATTACGACAGCACGCCTATTCAAATATTGAATATTTTACCACCATAAATGAAAAGTTTAAGATACAAATTCAGATTGCTTTCATAGCTGCTTTACATAGATTGCGTGTACTCGTTAGAACAGCCTCGACAAGTCTTTTCTAACGAGTATCCACAATCTATGTTTCTAAGCAGAAATAAGATAAAAATGAATATCCCTGTAAACCCAAACTATATAAATGTGGGGTTCAAGGGGGTTAAAATAAAATATACATGTAGGCGTGTTTTCATGATGTTTGAATTAAAATACATATTTTAGGCGTTACCGTTTTCAGGCAGTTTAACCCATTTAGTACCAGAAACTCCCAAAACGGGTACCCTGGCAAACAGTGCAGGCCCCGATCAAACGCCGCAGAACGCGGCGTCTGATCAGGGCCTCCACTGTTTGCTAAAAGTTCAGTCATTTTCCAAATAAATTTTAATGGAAACACAACCTGACACCCCCAAAATTTTGACATGAACTCCTGCTATATAGTATATATAAAGAGGAAGATTCCATTTGGTACAAAAAGGGTTAATATTGTCTACCCCACTTCTATTTCACTGACAAGGTAATCCGTACTACCAATATTTATGTAATATAAAATACAAATAACATCTTTCAAAAGCTCTTTTCAATAATGGCTTTCAATCCATGCTAATTTCGTAATCTCTAGACAGTTTTGCTATAGAGTTTTATTATTTGTTCTGTGTTCAGTATTAAACTTTAAGATGACAGTCACAACAATTGTCGTCTGTTTTGTCGCCTGTTGGTTACTTTAGAAATAATTGTGGTAAATATGGTGGACCCAGAGCACTGATCAGAGTCCACAATGTTTGCCTGCATGCAAAGACATGTTTGATAAGTTTCCAAGAAGATTCAGCAGACGACTTAAACAGACGACATTTTAAGATCCAGTTTTTTCTGGACAGCCTAAGGGTTAGTCGATATGACCCACGAACTTGAACTTGAAATGCAGCACACGTAACAGGTAATAACATTACGATACCATATCCATGTGATATAGTACCTTTTTCAAACCCCAAAAAAGGCAATTTTTCTGATGAAAATTTGTGATATTTTTCTTATTTATACTCCAAACATAGGTTTTGGGTGCTCGTTAGAACCGCCTCAGAGAGGCGGACCGCCTCATTGAGGCGGTTCTAACGAAAACCCACAAACTATGTCTTGGAGCAGAAATAAGGAAAATAAAGTATACCCCCGTAAACCCAAGTTTTCTCTATATAAAGTGGGGTTTAGGGGGTCTTTATTTCCCGGACTTGTTCACGTGATGATAATGCTTTCAACAATGAGGTTTGTCGGAAAGTCTAGGATTTGATGATTATATTTGCGAAAACTTTGCTTTTCGGTTCTTTTCTTCCATTCATTTTCTCTTGTTTCATTTTTTGCGATATACAATCCGCATCATCTCCCATCCATGACCCCAAGGAAACATTAAAACCCTACCATAAAGAAAAGGTCACAAGCTGAAAATGGCTAACGGCTATCCAAAAAAAAAAAAAAAAAAAAGGAGAAGATATAGTAAATACATGGTTAGTGTCTTTAATAATAAAATATAATCGGTGAGCCTTAGACAATTTTATAGGGGCGAGCTTTAGCGAGCCCCTATAAAATTGTCGCGGCGAACCGATTATATTTTATTATTAAAGACATTAATCATGTATTTAGTTTATACCGCAATTCAAAAATCAAGGGGTTTTGCAATAATTTAGCAAATTTAAGCACAAAAAGACAGCAGACAGTGCGGCATGTTAAACGACATTCAGTGCCATGGCGCGCACACGTAGTATCCCTTATACACTTATTACCGGTGTATACAAATTACCGGTGTATTCCGTTCTACCCGAATCGCTATGGCGTGCGTTATTATCGTTCGGAATTTCGCCCTTTATTATTTAGAAGACACTTTTCCCTCTGTCTAAAAAGGCAAAAATATAACAGAAATTTCTTGTTCTCAGGGTATATGATTTCTTTTATATGTAGTCATAAATCGTGATGTATGTTGTGTCATGTTTGGTAAATAAAATGGTATACTTCATAAAATATGCTGTAGAAACAGAAAAAAAAAAAACTTTCAAACAGGCCCTTTTTGCTTTCATTTTGAAGGCCAATAACTATTTCATTACAGTATCTCATCACATGTAAACCATTTTACCAAATTGGTTTTCTGCAGGATTTGTTCACATATACACCGGTAATAAGTAACACTGGACATTGGGAATGGTGGCAGGGGTAGGCCCATAGAAATAAAGTATTTGGCTGGTTGGCATTTATTATTTAAAATATATATTGTTTATATCCGTTGAAGGAATGAAATATAAGTTGATCTAGACACACTTTATCTGAATAAGTTGAATAGTTTGTGTTATATACTGACTTGAACACTTAATACACCGGTAATTAGTAACACCAGTATATATAACGTGACGTCAACGAGTGCAAAGTTTCTGACGTCACCACGACACAAAGACGCAGGAAACAACATGGACGCTCGAATAAAAGTTTCTCAGCGCTTTACATTCTGTAAGAAAATCTGCAAATAAGTAGTTTATTTTAGTTTTAGAAATTATTTTCGAGGTTGAGACTCAATTGCAGTAGCAGTGCGCAGTTATTCCAACGGGCCATTCAAACCAGGAAAGGCCGAAAAGGTAAGAATTTAGCTGAAATTTCTGAAAATAGGTTCAAACAAATATTGCAAAGATTTTAACTTGCAGTTTCGTTGTTTTCCCATGTATAAAAGGTTGCATGTTATTGTTTACACTTGTAAATTAGTGACCTGAAAAGTAGGTCCGGTCTATTAACGGTCACTAGACGTATTATAGGTCAGTGGAAGGTATTATAGGTCACTACCGATTATAGCGGGCATTCGACCACCTTTATTAGGTTACCAGAATGCTTGGTTGCGGTATAAATTAGTATACATAAACGAAGTATAACAATAAGAAACCACAACAGAAATACCACCTTGGAACGGCCAGTAAAACAGTCTGTACTGGGGGGAGGGGTGCTGGTGTGTGTGTGTGGGGGGGGGGGGGAGGGGGGGGGGGGGGCTTAAATTATACGTGGCCAAAATCCTTGCCCTGCGTTCTGTCGTGGTTGGGCAAATATTTGTTCAGTCAAAGGGGCGATTCTAATGAGTACACACAACATACATTTTCAAGGTCAAATGGGCCCCGTCAAGCGATTTTGGTACTTATCGCCTATGCGAGCAGCGAAGGTTCAGGCGAGCCTGCGCATCCGCGCAGTCTCGCCAGAACCTTCGCTGTTCGCTCATACAAGCAGTGAATCAAGAGGAACCTTCAGACAGAAAGCCATATCCCTGGCCCCTCTGAATGGCTGGGCATGCGCAGTTGAAATTTGTCATGACGGAATGCTCGAAGACACAAATTCGCTTGGCGGGGCTCAAATAAGACAATTATCCAAAGTATATTTATACACATATCTGCAGTTATGGTGTTTTGTCTAGAGACTCAAGAACGACTGTGAAAGAGCCGAGGTAAACGAATCATCGGTGTCCGAGCCATCGAAGTTTCTATGTATTGCCATTACGAAAACACGCCTATTCAAATACATTGCAACTTTTATCGCCAAAAAAAATTGAAAAATTTCAGATGAAAAATTACAATATTTTTCTTATTTCTGCTCAAAATATAGATTGTTGGTACTCGTTAGAACCGCCTCATCGAGGCGGTTCTAACGAGTACCCACAGTCTATGTTTGAGAGCAGAAATAAGAAAAATAAGGTTTACCCCTGTAAACCCCAGTTTTACTATATAAAAGTGGGGTTCAAGGGGGTCAAAATTATATAGGCGTGTTTCCGTGATGGTAACTATACCTTATTTTGTGCTAAAGGTTATGAGCCTGGAAAAGGAGGTTGTGGACCCAGCTTTTAGCCATGTATGAGACAATAGTCACATTTGATTGGATATAATTATGAAACTGATGAGAAATACTTAGCTGTTATTTTTTTTCTTGCAGGGTATTATATGTGCATTAAACACATAAAGAAAACAAAGTGAACTGTCTCCTGAATTTTCTGTTGTGATAATAATTGTACATGTGGTATCTCTGAATTTCCAAGACTGAATTTTCACTTTGAGGCAGGGTTACCTCCCTTAGACAGTTAGAATGCTTGAAATTGCCACATGACACCCTTGTTTTTTTGTATAATTTTGTAGTTGGCAGTTTGTTTACCATGTTTTGGGGTAAGAAATTCAATTTGAAATGCAGATTAATCAGGTACAGGGTCAAATATTAACATGTAAGCTTATGGAAATGTAAATAGAAGACCATAACCTAAACCGAAAGTAGAAAATCATCACCTCTGTCCTGTTTTTGGTCATTACATAATATTTTCACAAATTTGAAGGTTCTATGTAATTCTGTGTCATAAACTGGATCTTCCTGACATGTATTTTGCTACAAAAACTGTAAAATTTGTAACTTTAGTGCTAATTTAGGTCTAACTGGGCCATTTGATCAACTTTGTGCTTCTGATCCATGTAAATGGAGGGGGGGGGGTAGGGGTTGCTTTGCTCTAAAGCCATGTTAATCAGTGTTGTCATTTGTCTGTTTGGAAAGGAGTCTTGCAGTAGGTGTATGAACATAACATAAGTAAAAGAATCTACTCCATCTGGAATATATGGCATCAGGCTTGGTCCAAAGCAAAATTTCAAAAATTATTTCTCCGAACAGCCCGCTGCAATATCGCGACAAGTTTTCTCATCTGTTATAAGTTCTAATTGGTTAGATTCATGTTACTGGATCTGAACAGATATTTTCAGCTGTTTCTTATGGCATTAAGGCATTTATGACCATTTTCATCAATGTTTTGTCTTCAAAATATCCTCAAAATGCCTTTTTTTACTTAAAGTAGGGGGTATAGGTGTAGGAACAACCATAACTTCTACATAGGTGTGCTATTTAGGCATAATTTAGTGCATTTTAGGACTGAAGTATTCCAAAGACACATGAGAAGAACCACTGATGCAAGGCGGTCTCTGGGTTCCAGTCCAGAAAGAGGTAAACTTTGCGCTTTTTCACAAAATATGGTTCGTTCGGCTTTCATCGTAAAATCTGAAGGCGATAACTTTTTTGCAAACTTGAAAGATTCTTTGTCACTGAACATTTAGTATGCATGACTACATTATTATATATGATCTAAATTTCTATTTGGCAATTCTTTTGATGGATTATAAGGAAAATAAGGTTTGGTTTAAGGTTATGAGCCTGGAAAAGGAGGTTGTGGACCCAGCTTTTAGCCATGTATGAGACAATAGTCACATTTGATTGGATATAATTATGAAACTGATGAGAAATACTTAGCTGTTATTTTTTTTCTTGCAGGGTATTATATGTGCATTAAACACATAAAGAAAACAAAGTGAACTGTCTCCTGAATTTTCTGTTGTGATAATAATTGTACATGTGGTATCTCTGAATTTCCAAGACTGAATTTTCACTTTGAGGCAGGGTTACCTCCCTTAGACAGTTAGAATGCTTGAAATTGCCACATGACACCCTTGTTTTTTTGTATAATTTTGTAGTTGGCAGTTTGTTTACCATGTTTTGGGGTAAGAAATTCAATTTGAAATGCAGATTAATCAGGTACAGGGTCAAATATTAACATGTAAGCTTATGGAAATGTAAATAGAAGACCATAACCTAAAGGGGCCTTTCTGATATTCAATCGTCATCAGTGTGGCAACACACCAAAATGTTTATCAAAATAGGTGGCAAGCAAAGCATATCATTTTCCGAGCGCACAACAACCTAGGCAGCTCAAGAGACAGACCAATTGCAGACATCGAGTAAGAGGTGCCTACCATTTTCCCTTCTCATAGGCGTCCAAAACCATGCCACCTCAGCCCACCTGACCCACAAACCATGGCAGCTAAAGGCACCCGCAAGGAGGAGCCCTACGTAGCGAGAAAAGGCAAAATTTAAACTTAATAACCAAAAAAATGGGTGCCAATTCCGTTAAGATTAATTCAACTCTTTTTTTTAGAAAATTATGAAGGTGCACTTTTTTGTGATTGTGAATTGTCGGATTTTTTTTTTTTGGCTCTGGTTGATTCGTTGCACGACACTTTTGGCCCGCTGAAAATAATGAGAGGATGAGAATGTTGAATGAACGTCTTTATTTCCAGGGTGAATTCAAATAATAAACTCAGCATCAACAAAGACAACGTTACACGTATTGATTGGTACGGGTTTAACGACACATCAACACTTGTGGGCCATTTTGTGTCGGCTCCCAGAGAAAGGGAGAAAATAGAGATAGCAGATTAGATGAGAGTGACGGACAGAGGAGAAAGAGGAAAATGAATGGAAGTGTAGAAACAGAAGAAATAGAGGATATTTGATTTTTTCAGTGTAAGATCGAATTTTATTTCATCGAATGAACACCAAAACTGTTATTTTCACGAGTGGCATAGCCACGAGTGAAAATAGCAGTTTTGGTGTTCATGAGTGAAATAAAATTTGATCTTGCACTGAAAAAATCAAATTTTCTGTTTCTTACATGCTTCAAAAGGCAATATTTAGCGTCTTTAATGGTGTCGCTCACATTCGGAGAAAATTATCTTTGTTCCTGTTTGTTTCGCGTCAATTTAGTGGTGTCCATCGTGTTTAGTGGGTATACTATTGGGTGTAAACTGAAAGTTTGCACCTGAGAAATGGCCTGGGATGGTATTATTATGAATGATTAATGAAATAATTGAGAGAGTAGTTTTCCAAAGAAGTTGCTGGCAAGTCTAACGTCGCGCGACAAAAGACGTGACGTCAGCGTCATAAATGACGTCAGTAACGTCCCCGTCACACATGAACGGGCTATGCGTCAATAAGAACACATTTCAGTATTGTTCAGTTATCTGACAAAGATAAAATTGAAATTAGAGTTAGATTTGAAGAAAAAAGTAGTCCCAAACAGTGAAAAATAGAAAATCGTATTTTCACTGTTTGAAACAGTGAAAATACCGATTTATATTTCACTGATAAATCTCTATCATTCATTGAAAAGCATGTAAGAAATAACATATACCACCCACTATCTTTACCTGTTGCAAGGACAACAGATCTTGGTCAACTGTAAGCTAATATCAGTTGGACGCTCCATTTATGCAAGAAACATACCACCTGTGCCCCACCCAGCCACCCCAAAATACAATTTTAACTTCAATGAGGTAATAGTGAAGGGCATGTTATGAATAGATCGAATGTTAGATTTAACAGTCATGAGATTCAAAACAATAAAATCTGTCTACAAACCAACCACATCTCCTCCAATATTTAGCCAGTCTTTGTGTGGTTGGTGTGGCTTGCCGACAACACTTCACATTCTACATCAAAAATATAAGCGATGAAGGTTTTTATCATCTTATATATCGACAAAATCTTCTATAAAGACTTGTTATCTTAAACAAAGACACCTTAAAGGTGATGAAGCGTTTATTATCAGCATGTAAGTGCACTTCAATGTGAATAATTGTAATTGTATTACCCAAATATACATTTATAACTGACGCATGTACGGACATCCCTCCATTGGACTGGACTCTTTGTTGATTGAGCATCTTTTGATCTCTTGACTAATGCAGGCGTCACACTGTCCCGAAAATGACACCAGGTGGCCATACGAATATGGAATTTTGAATTTCGCGCGAAGATCGCTCCGAATATGGTCAACAGCCAATCTCGAGCCGAAGCGTGTTCGATGCATGCAGAAGGTCACACGATGGCATCCGAACCACACACGAAGGCAACACGAAGATGTGTTTTTTTTATTACGAAGTTTACCCGCAGGCCAAACGAAGGCCACACGACGGCTTCACGACGTCGTATTGAGAGTACGATGCGTTCGAACTAGGTCCCAAAGACGACACGTGACCTCCCGATGTTATAAAACCTTCGGCCGACCGTTTGAAATTCATTTGAAGATCGGAGAGTACACAGTACATTTCAGCTCTCTTGAATTTGATTCAACTTAAAACCAATTTAAAATGCCACCCAAAGAGAAGACCACTTTTTCAGAGAGACTTGGTTTATAGGACAATAAGATCTGCTAATCTTGTTCTCTAAGTTGCATCAAAAGAAGCAATGCTGCTGCCTTCTTTTTCCTGGTTGTCTCATTATCAAAGTATGCCATTCTGCAGGAACGGAATTGTCAATGATTATGACTGAAGCTTTGGGAGTTACACAAGCCTATGCTCTGTAACGCATTTTTGATTTTTATTTGCTCATCAGGACTGACTGAGGAAGATGCTCTGAGGTTGGCTTTTTATATGTCTGCGTTACCATGACACATGGGTATCGCTTGAGGTACTCAAATTCAGCTATCTTCGTCGACACCGTGGTCCAATCTCAATGTCATCGTACTATAATACGATGGCTACACGACGTCATTGCGAGGGGTTCACGTAGTCGTATTGCCTTCCTAAGACAATCGGACGACTTCTTGTTTCCCTCGTATTATCTTCGTGAGGCGTAAAATGCCCGAGACCACCGATGATCACACGAAGAAAAGACGAAGATGACACGATTTGATAAGATGCCCTCACGATGGCCATACGAAGGGCAAGATGGACAAACGAATTCAACCCGAAAATGAACCTTCGCAAGGACTTACGGCAATTTTTTGGCATGCCAAAGATTTTGCCGCCGCTCACGAAGGTGCTGCCGGAGCCTCAGAAAATCCACCGGTGATCATACGATGGCTTAAGATGTCCTCACGAATGGCCCGATGTTTTCACGATCCGAGCCGAATTAGAACATTTCCTTTATCGTGTTTCCATCTGGTGTCAATTTCGGGACAGTGTGACGCCTGCATAAATGAATACAAAGTAATATTTACTGTATTTCTAGCACAAACACATGGATTTCAGATATTCTTAGAATTCGGGACATGTCATTTGGTTCGCAACAGGAGAGATCTATCAGTCCTGGTCGAAATTCTGAGCCTTGGCAATGTGTACATGTATCTAGCACTTACGTAGAAAATGCGACGTTTGGTAAGATAACGTCAAAAATTTGCGACGTATACTGTCGGAAACACGACGTCATCATAATAATGTCGCTATTTGGTTCTGCACTTTCCGTTTTGAGCAATATACTCAATTTTTAACAAAACAACTCAATAAATGCATTAGAATTGAAAATTGACATTTAGAGAGGTAAGTCGTCGGTTTTACGGTCGCAAATTGGCGCGTCGCCGTAAAACAAATTTCCCGACCATAAAACCACCGGTTTACTCCCCAAATGACAATTGTAAATACAGTTATCCCCTGACTGGCTCCAAGTTTTTCATGTAGACAGGGAACAGACTGCAAAGGGTTGTTTTCGTTTGTTTGATTTGAAGTTTACACTGCAAACACTGTATTCTCACTGTGCACAGCCTGGTTTCGGTAGTAACTAAGCGCAGATCTCCAGGACAAATTTGCGCTTGGTGTAGCCCAGTGTTACGACAGTACGCTATAAACACACCTGGTTAATTTTAACGCTTAAAAGATGCAAAAATTATGATAATGATATTTTTTTCTAATTTCTGCTCATACATGATATATAGAATGTCGGTACACGTTAGAATCGCCTCATCGAGGCGATTATAACGAGAGCACACAATCTATATTTTCAAGCAGATATAAGAAAAACAGGGTTTACCCCCGTAAATCCCAGTTTTCTCTATATAAAGTGGGGCGTAGGATGTCATTTCATGGACTTGTTAATGTAATGGAGTAGTCGCTGCGGGAATATATCCAGGAGACATTTTCACTTGGTGTAGCCCAGTGTTTGTGTCCAACTTCGTTATCTCAAAGATTCCCATCCTGCAACTATCACATGTGTAAGTTTTCAAGAATAACAATATGGAAACAGCACGATCCTTTCCCTGTCAACTCAACAGGAGCCAACCCATATGACACAAAGAAAAGCTGCATCTTCAAATGTCGTCTATGTAATCACCTTTTTTAAAAAATATTTTTGCATATATGATAACAATGTGGACGCTTATTCTAACACAGCGCGCCTATATAGGCAATGGAAAATAACTGTGTTTTATTCTACAACAAATCACAGCTCGGAAGAGCGTGACGAGTGACGTCATTATAATTCCCAATTTATGACGTCACTAGTCGATTTCCTTGACGTTAGACGGTGTAACGTCATTTTCTCGCATCGAAAACGTAAGAAAAGGATATAAATGCATGTGTTTCAGTCGATAATTTAAGCGGGAGTTCTTCTAATAATGGCGAAAGGTTGTGAGATTTTGAAGGAAACAACAACATTATTGCCGATTTCAGCGTGTTAGAATCGAAATAGATCAGATCTAGTCTGTGATTTGTTGAGTAATAAATCACAGTTTGTCGGTCAGTTGTAAGTAGACAAATCACGCGCGCTACGCGCTCGTGATTTGTCTATTTTACAACTGACCTCCAAACTGTGATTTATTACTCAACAAATCACAGCTAGAGCTGATCTATTTCTTAATTAGACAGCTCCTGACCTTGGTATACACTGTTTTCAACAAAGACAAATAGAGTAACCAGTAGACAACAAAGCGCAAGACTATTGCTGTGAAGGGGGCCCTAACCCTTCTCTTGCTGAATATTCAGTTTAGCCACACCCATTTCTGACTTTGAACCAATCAGATTACTTGATGTTATTTATTCCTACAAATTCATAAACTGAATGTGAAACAGTGCAGATCCTGATCAGATGGCTTCTGCCATCTGATCTGGATCTACACTGTTTCCAAAGATAAGGGTTGTCGTGAACAGCATGATAAGAGTTAACTGCTTTTGAATTGCAGCCTAGAAAATCCCCGATTTGTTTATCAAAGTCTTAAAACAAACTGATCATTTCCCAAATTAGTTCAATTAAATTACTATATACCAGGAAGAAATATGTTTATTACCGTTTCAAAAAATGCAAATTAACATGCGAAATGAAAAACAAAACAGTCTGAACTTCACGGTGGTATGGGAAGAAGGCTGTCTTAATGCCTTCGATGTGCTTGCTTTAGACTAAAACAGTCTTGTTGCACATTACCCCTTATCCCGTTGAACACGACGATCCATAATTTTGCAAACAGGGTAGATCCGGAAGCCATTTGATCAGGATCTACACTGTCATTCAGTTTGCAATTTTTTATGAATACATTATTTCAAGTAATTTGATTGGCTGATAGACAGAAATGGATAAGGCACATCTGATGTATTCGGCAGGATAAGGGTTTACATGTGGCGATCAGCACAGACTCATACAAGACTTCGCATCATCTCGCAGTCCCACCCATCTTTGTTCGCAATGTCATTTGACGTATCACCAGTAACAATTCTGATAGCAAGTCCGTGAAACGAAGACCCCTTTAAACCCCCATATTATAAAGAGAAAACTGTGGTTTACGGGGTCTACATTACTCGTCACATTAAGGCAGTTCTATCGAGCACTCGCAATCTGTGTTGAAAGCAGAAATGACAACCATATTATACTTTTACCAAATATGTGTTATTTCTGACACCATGTTCACATGGAAGCGTTTTCTTAATGCCAGAGGTAGTATCAAATATCGACAAAACATGTGGCCGGGGCTTTTTCGAAAGTGCGTTGCGGGCCCATTTTACTATGTAGGCTTATTGACAGGCAATGTTTTCAATACAGAGGTATCTTTGTAAAATCGAAATCTGATCCCGACTTCAATTGTACGTATAAAACCCAAGGTGAGAAAAAAGCAAGCGGGGGTGCGTGGATAGGATATATTTTCTGCCTTATCTGATCGAACAACCCGGGGTCTGGAGGTCAACAAACTCATTAACACAAATTCAATTTTTGTGATTACCTATTTATTCGGTTTCCTATTCTTTGTGGAATACTTTTGGGGAATAAGCTTCATCGCTTACCAATAATGAACTATGGATAAAATAATATAAAATGCATTGTCTACGGTTACTGAGGTTAGCTACCGTACACCTCCCGGTATTGGGAAAATTGTTCCTGGGTGTAGAACCTGATCAAAGTTGCCAACTTAAGCGTTGCATGTTTACATTCTACAGGCAAGTTTTGAAACGTAATCAGGTAGTAAATTAAAAAAAAAAATCAGAATAATTTACAGAAATTTCGCAGAGTTGTAGTGTCCCAATCCAGGGTGTATTTACGGTATGTCGTGCTAGAACTGGTCAGTCATTTACATGAACTTTGATGTTGTTTGACAGCCTGTTGAAATAATAATAAATTATTTCTTCTGCAATGTACACCAATACTCCGTCACACAATCTCTGGTAATTACTGTCGAGCCTTAGTACAGTCGAACTACCCATTAGGAAAACATGTCCAGGTGAAATATAGGAGTCCAAAATGGTGCCCCACCCCCGCCCATAGGGGCTTGAAGAAATATATGGGTTACATGATGCTCCTATGCAGAGCTGAATCCGACCCGCACACGAGTACTGGTAAATCGCTTGGAGGATCTAAGCTTGCCCAGGTAAAGCGGTGCGAGTTGGACCGCCCATGCTTATAAACCCTATTGGTTTCATTGGGCGACAGAGCTTGAGAAGTCATTTCATCTCAATGTCGGGTAAAAATCCCACAAAATTGGAAGCAACGTCTCCAAAATGACCTTTACAGTGTTGACGGGGACGTTAAACCACAATTCAAACAAAACCAACATGGTGCCAGAAATGTCACATATTAGGGTAAAAAGGTGAATCTTTCTTAGTTCTCTTACAATATAGATAATGGGTTCTCGTTAGAACCGCCTCAATGAGGCGGTTCTAGCGAGTACCCACAATCTATGTTTTTGAGCAGAAAAAAGGAAAATTAATATATACCCCGGTAAACTTTAGTTTTACAATATAAAATTAGGGTTTCCGGGGTGTTACGATTTTATAGGCGTGTTTTCGTGATGCTCAGGTTGGGCCATGAAAATATATTCCAGACCAGGGTAGTTTGAGTGGCATAGGATTGGGCCACATACACGTATTCGGATACCCACAATCTATGTTGTTGAGCAGAAAAAAGAAAATTCATATGTACTCCTGTAAACCCCAGTTTTTACTATATAAAAGTGGGGTTTCCGAGGGTCATATTTTTTAAAGGCGCGTTTTCGTGATGCTCAGGTCCGGACCATGAAAATATGTTCCAGATCAGGGTAGTTTGAGTGACATAGGGTTAGGACAAAGTTGAGTATTGAGGGCTAGGTTTTACTACATTTTTAATATGGAGCAGAACGGCAATCAACGAAGTAAAATGAAGTGAAAATAAATTGTCAACAATGAAACAACTATGTCATTCATTGAGGGCTCTGTTTTACTACGTATTTTAAAGCATAGTTGAACGGCGATACTGGTAGTAAAACGTAGTGGAATGTAGTATAGGCTATTTGGCTACATATGGCTACACACGTGACCCAGCTACGTTTGTTATGAAATTTGCGCCCCGATGTTCCCGTCAATCTTCAGCACGGCCCGACCTTTAATTCGCTAGGAGATGCGCATGAAGAATTTTGAAAATGGCCACTTGGTGGAACGTTTGCAGCTAATCTGACTCTCCATGACGCTCGGATGCATCCATTTAAGTTTCAGCTCTTTCCGAGCTTTGGTTAGGGAGGAGATGTCATTTGAAGAATTTCAAGATGGCCAGCATGGCCTCTATCTTGAATATCGGAATTAAATAATTTTAGAAGAAAAAAATGAATCTCAATGTCGCCTAAATGCCTTCCCGATCAAGTTTTAGCTCGATCCGATCTTTGGATATGGGAACGGAACGAATTTTAGCAAATCGGAATATTCATGTCGCCACGATGCCTCCCATTAAGTTTCAGCTGGATCCAAACATTGGATCGGGAGAAGATGTCGTTTTAAGATTTTCAAGATGGCCACCGCGGGTAGCCATCTTGATAGCGGAACGAAAAAGTTTTAGCAAATCTGAAACTCCATGCCACCCCCCCCCCCCCCCCACACACACACACACTTACACACCGATTACTCTCATCGAGTGTTCGAGTGTTTTGCCAGCTCCGACCTTTGGTTCGGGTGAGGGTTTGTTTGAAGAATTTCCAGATGGCGGCAAACCTGGAAACCGGAAAGTTAGAGTTTCAAGATGGCCGTTATTTTTGGATATCGGAACGGAAAAATGTTAGCAAGTCTGAATCTCCACATCACGTGAACAAGTCCGTGAAACGAAGACCCCCCCCCCCCCGGCCCCTCCCCCATACCCCACTTTATACGGAGAAAACTGGGGTTTACGGGGGTATAAATTATTTTTCTTATTTTGGCTCCAAGACTTAGGTTGTGGGTACTTGTAAGAACCGCCTCAATGAGGCGGTTCCAACAAGCACCCACAACCTATGTTTGTAGTATTTATAAGCAAAATATCACGGATATTCATCATGCAGAAAAGTAGCTATTTTGGATATGTGAAAAATGCTCTATGTCGCACAGGTGTGTTATCGTAATGATGCCACCTCGATGCCTTCTATCAAAATTCAGCTGTAAGCGACTTTTCATTCGGGAGGAGGTGTCGTTTGAAGAATTTCCAGATAGCCGTGGCGGCACCTGGGAAATCGGAACGGATCGATTCTAGCAAATCTGACTGTTCATGTCACCGAATGCCTTACGCCAAGCATCAGCTTAATCCAGCTTCCGGTTCTGGAGTAGATGTCGAAAAATGAGAAACGTTTACGACGGACAACAGACAACAGACCACAGCATAAGCTGACCTGGAGCTGCTCCAGGGGAGCTTGAAACATTTTCAAACAGATGAAACAGTCCCCGCCCATCGGGGCTTGAAGAAATAGATGGGCTGCATGATGCGTCCATGCAGAGCTGAAACCGACCGCACACGAGTACTGGTAAACCGCTCAGAGGATCTAATCCTGCCCAGACAAAGCTGTGCGAGTCGGATTGTTTAGTGCTTATAAACGCTATTGTTTACATTGGGCGACAGGGCTTGAGATGTCATTTCATCTCAGTGTCGGGTAAAGGTCCAACAAAATTGGAAGCAACCTCTCCAAAATGACCTAAACAGTGTTATCGGGGACGTTAAAACTTAAGTCAAACAAAACAAAACAGATGAACACTTTTTGTATAGACGGATCCAATGTTTTGACACGTGACCTTGTTTACCTGTCATTGCGCATGCGCAAAATTACTTTTCCTTTTGATTACAATCTTTCGTGGTTGGCAGAAAGCCCGTGGTTCCATATAAACACATTGTAAATAGGTTTAATATTACGGGCATATTTTAGTTGACTGTCACAGAAAATCGATCGAAGAACACTTGAAATGAGTAGATAAATATATTTTATAGCTCATTCATGCATCTTCCGCGTTTAGTAATTCGTTTTGCGCATTTTTATTACAAATAATTAAGACTGTCCCGCCTCGTTACCTGTATGAGTTTAACAGGTAATTTAATCATCAAAACATCCTCAAATCTTCTAGAAACCAATAATTACTAGCCAAGACATGTCTATTATAAAAGTTTAAAGGTCAATTTTGTCGTTTCGATTCCAAACAAAATACAAGTTTAGAGAAAATAACATCGCATTTACAATGGCGATAAACGGCCAAAGACGTTTTCTGCCAACCACCGGTAAGTCCCGGCAAATAGTATTATTGAGTGATGACGTAGTGTTTGGATGTGTCTATAGCTAAGATTGGCTCAGGTGTTGTCATAATATACAGTCAAATTCCGCTATTAAGACAACCTAAAATTAGGACTAATTCTGCTATTAAAAGCTTATTTTGAAGGGTATACATAATTTGTATTTGTTTTTTTTTTTCTGCCTAAGATGTCCTCTGGTAAGGGACCACCTTTGGGATTGTTCAAAATGGTCTTTAAGACCATTTTGAACAATCCGAAAGGTGATCTTAATATAGGAATTTCACTGTATGTCAAATTCGCTGAGTCCACTTCCATAGCATTGTACATGTATGTGTTACAGCCGAATTCAAATAACCCCTTTTCGTTAATAGAATATTCCAAAGGCAGGCTCCGCATTCATTGCCACTCTTATCTGCTTCTACCATCAGGAAAACACACCTATATAATTTTGACCCCTTTTACCACAATTTTATGTAGTAAAACTGGGGTTTGCAGGGGTAAACATTATGTTTCTTAAGTACTCGTAAGAAGCGCATCATCGCCGCCACAATCTATATTTTAGAGCAGAAATAAGAAAAAAAAAATTCCCAATTTTTCGTCTTAAAATTTGCATTTTTCGGCGGTAAAATTTACAATGTATTCGTATAGGCGTGCTTTCGTTTAATGTATAACAGTACGCCAAGCTATAAAAGACATTCTAAACAGTATCTTTTCAAGGATAGGATACGCTGAATGTGGAAACCCACATTTTACGCACTATTTTGATGGCTGTAAACACGGAAATTGCCTAAATGATTAAGTAGGCTTTTAGGAAGATATCTTCTGTGTTTGCGAGTGGAAACACTCCCAGAAAGAGATAGTAACATTCCGTGCGAGAAATTTGTTTTCACCATCCCTTTAATGACCAAATAATCAATGGATTGCCATTCAAAACCTATAAACTCAGGCTAATTCATTTGAAAATCCGCTATAAATTTTATATTTTAATCAAGGAGCTTATCGAAAACTCAAGACAAAAGAAAATTAAAGTGATACCTGATACTTCCAGAATAAACGTACCTTGATGGTGTACAGGTGGAACTTATCTAAAGCGTAAACCACAGGTCGCGTGTTTGGTTTTGGACAGTAAGGGATAAGGGTTTAATCCGCGCCCACCATCATAGTGTTCCTTATATTTTCTTGTCCTTTGGGATCATTGATTCCATTGTGGAATTTTGAAAATATTTGAGGGTCACTAATGAGGCCTAATTGGCCGAAACTATATATCTAGTCTGGCCCAGAAAACATGTACACTCCATATTGTCCAGTTCTTCGGTGTATTCTTTGCTTCCAAAGGATAATCCTTTCTACAACATATTTAGGGGGTCTTTATTTCACGGACTTGTTCACGTGATGTACCTGTAAGAACAATATTTTAAAACGTCGTTTGTTGAAAATACCCAGCATACACAGCGTTAAAGGGCTGGAATCTGACTGAGAAGGCACGGATGCTGATTACATACGTCAGAATACACATTTTTTTCTTGAGGTTGTAACCATGCACCCGCATCCTTGGCACTTATGCAAACAGCGAAGGTACAATTTTTCTCACCCGATACACAAGAATATCGCTTTGTATTGCAGTATGTAATTTTCTTTTCTTGCACACCAGACAAAGAAATCCGTGATTTTACCCTGGGATAGAAATTTATGTTCTGACCCTGGTGTTCCGACCCAGGCAACTAACGTAAATGCGCTTCAAGTCTATTTAACTACCGGAACTACTTCCGCACTACTTTTATTTTGTAAACAATATACATGTGCGAGCTGTCAAAACTAACCGGAGGTGTTGTGCAAGAAAATGAATCCAATATGGGGCTCTGCTGCAGATGGGCGTTTCCAACCCGAGGGATGACCGTGCTGAGCGGAACCTCGGCACCCCATATCAGATTCTTATAGTCACACATTGCTGTCTCACCCTAGGGTTTTTTACTTGTCTCAGTCTGTCAATAATTGCTTTTTATAGGAAAACAGGTAAATTGCATTGGAACTATTTGTCCCCAAATTGTCTTCACATCACGAAAACACGCCTATATAATTCTGACGCCCTTGAACCCCACTTTTATATAGTAAAAGTCGGGTTTACAGGGGTAAACTTTATTTTTCTTATCTTTTGTTCTAAAATATAGATTGTGGGTACTCATTAGAACCGCCCCGACGAGGCAGTTCTAACGTGTACATGCAGTCTATATTTTGAGCAGAAATAAGAAAAATATCAAAAATTTTCATCTTGAAATTTTCATTTTTTTCGGCGATAAAGGTTACAATGTAGGTGTATGGGCGTGTTTTCGTGATGTGCCGTATGTTTTGTTACCCATACAAAGAGTGAGGCACCTTCTTATTACATTCCTTGATGTACATAGTCAACTTTTAATTAAATTGACATTCAGTGCGTCATTCAATTTGTGGTCAAGAGTCGTGAAATGTATATGCAGTGTCAACAATCGGTTTTCATTAAATGTAATGAATGTATTGAATCAAAGCACTGAGGGAACTGGTGGGTCGATTGTCTCCGAGTGTAGATTTGGAACGAGGACTTACACTTAGACATTTAAACCATTAAATTCTTTGCTGTAAGCAAACCATGTAGACCCTTCGTTTTATTTTTGGTGGCTCACCCTTAAATTACTGTACTGTAAGCAAACAGCGTAGACCCTGATCAGACGCCGCAGAATGGTCTACACTGTTTGCCAAGCCCAAACCATGATTCCAGCCCAGATTTTACAGATAACCCTTTTACGCAACACGCTGAACTAGCTCTGCTATTTTCTATAAATAAGTTACATTGATTTCGATAGTCACGTGGAGAACAGCACGAATTCAGTTTCTGTCCTTTATAACGTTGGGTCGATTGTAAAACAGTCGACCCAAAAATGGATTTGAGCAGCTCACTGGAAAAACGTTTAAATAAAATAAAAGTAGACACCAAAGGGAAAGAAACACGAACATATAGTAACTAACAGACTAACGGAAAAATCACTAACGGACAGCCGAAAGGACACACCACTGAGACTAACGGAAACATCACTAGCGGACAGCCGAAAGGACACACCACGTGAACAAGTCCGTGAAATGAACACCCCCTTAAACCCCACTTTATATAGAGAAAAATGTGTATTGCGGGGGTATAAATCATTTTCTTATTTCTGCTCCTAGACATATTTTGTGGGTACTGTACTCTTTAGAACCGTCTCACCCACAACCTATGTTTGCAGTATAAATAAGAACAAGAGGGCCATGATGGCCCTGGATCGCTCACCTGATCCACACTGTAGCAATGAAATGGTGGTAATACAGTAAGGTGCCTTGTCAGAAGGAAAATACAGGCCAAATATGAAGGTTCTATCTCAAATGGTTCAAAAGTTATGATACAGTAGGTCAAAGGTCAAGGTCACAGATCAAACTTTTTGTATAGATGTGAAGCCATTTTCACAAGGAATATACATGCCAAATATGAAGGCTCAATGTCAAATGGTTCCAAAGTTATGATTAAGTAGGTCACAGATCAAGGTCAAGGTCACAGCTCAAATTTTTTGCATGAGTGGGAAGACATTTTCACAAGGAACATGCATGCCAAATATGAAGGCTCTACCTTTAATAATTCAAAAGTTATGACAAAAACGATCGAAGGTCAAGGTAAAACATTTCCCATGGTTGATAAGCCCTTGTCACAAGGACCCTACATGCCAAATATGAAGGCTCTATCTTAAATGGTTCAAAGTTATGAGAAAGAAGGTCAAAGGTCAAGGTCACAGGTCAAAAGTTTTGTGTGGGTGAAAGTCGTTGCCACAAGGAACATACATGACAAAGATGAAGGCTCCACCTCAAATGGTTCAAAAGTTATGATAATGTCAAGGTCAAGGTCACAAGTCATTTTTGTATGACACAAGGAAACTACATGCCAAATACGAAGGCTCTATCTCAAATGGTCAAAGTAGATCAAAGGTCAAGGTCATAAGACAAAATTTTTGTATTGGTGGGAAGACCTTTTCACAAGGAACATACATACCAAATATGTTCAAAAGGTATGATAAAGTAGGTCAAATGTCACGGAAAAGGTCACGTTTTACATATGAGTAGGAAACCCTTGTCGCAAGGAACCTACATGCCAAATATGAGGGCTGTATCTCAAATGCTTAAAAAGTTATGACAAAGTAGGTCAAAGGTCTAGGTGATGGGTCAAAAACTTTTGAATGGCTGGGAAAGACTTGTCACAACGAACATACATGCCAAATATGAAGGCTCTATCTCATATGGTTCAAAAGTTATGATAAAGTAGGTCACAGGTCAAGGTCATAGGTCAAATATTTTTATATGAGTGGGAAGCCCTTGTCACAAGGAACCTACATGCCAAATATGAAGGCTCTTTCTCAAACGGTTAAAAAGCTATGACAAAATAACCTAGTGATCTACTTTTTGATTTGACATGACCCATATTTGAACTTAACTGAGATATTGTCCAGATGATCATTCTGAGCAAGTTTTATGATGATTTGACTAAAACTGTGGCCTCTTAGAGTGTTCACCACGTTTTTCTATGATTTGTCCTGCTGACCACTACGATAACTCACCCGTACGACATAGTACATTTTTCACATCTCCAAAATGGCTACATTTTAGATGGAAATCCTTGCTATTTTTGTTGCAAATGTTCAAAACATAGGTTGAGGGTGCTCGTTAGAACCGCATAAGTGAGGCGGTTCAAACGAGTACCCACAACCTATGTCTTGGAGCAGAAATAAGAAAAATAATGTATAACCCCGTAAACCCCAGTTTACTGTAAATAAAATGGGGTTTAGGGGGGGGGGGTCTTCATTTCACGGACTTGGTCACGTGATGCTAATTTTTTGAACCAACATGGCCCATATTCAAACTTGATCCAGATATTGTCAAGATAATCATTCTGAGCAAGTTTGATGATGATCGGACCAAACCTTGGGCCTCTTGTGTGTTCACAAGGTTTTTCTATGATTTTACATACTGACCTACTTATTGACCAGACATGACCCATATTCAAAATTATCCGAGATATTGTCAGATGATCATCCTGAGCAAGTTTGATTACGAACAGACCAAAACCTAGGCCATTTCTATGATTTGACCTACTGACCTGCTATAAGCATGGACGGTCCGAATCGTACCGCTGTGCCTTGGCAGGTTTAGATACTATAAGCTGTTTATACCAGTATCCATGTTTTATGTTGTTGTTTGTTACTTATTGTGTGTATCAGTTGTGTCTTTTTATTTTGGATGGCCATTTGGCCATTTTGTGGGAAAGTAATTGTCCTTATGGCCTTCCGTTGTTTAGGTTTCCATTATGGTCTGGTCGCTTCATGTTTGAGTTTCGTTCCCTTTGGTGTCTTTGATGGGTGGAGTAAGTTAATTGTATCGATTCCTGATCTTTGTTTTACTTCTACTTCAAGTGCGCTCGGTTCAGCTCTGCGTGGAAGCATCATGCAGCCCGACTATTTCTTCAAGCCCCAATGGGCGGGGGCCCATTTTTCTTAAACAAGAGGTGTTGTAGTATCCTAGAAGCGAACACTAAGGTGCTGATCAGACTGCGCGCATGCGCAGGCTGATCTGCACATTTGTTGCTCGCAAATCAGAATTTCCTATGGCGTGGCTCGTGGTACAAGCTATCTTGCTATCTGTCGTAGCTGTATATCACGCCATATTTCCCGAGTCTACCACTTACAAACCACAGTTTACGGTTTTAGAAATTATGAAGAAATTATATTTCATTAAGTTGTCAACGCACGACAATGAGCGAACTTTAGTCTTAAACAAGACACCCACGTGAGTTACACAGTTGCATGCATTGCATGTTCTGGAAGTACAGATGGACTATTGTTTCCTGGAAATGCATGAACTCATTTTGTACTTTTGTATCGGACAGGAAGTTGTAAAACAAGAGGCCCATGGGCCACTATGTTTACCAGAGCTCGGGTGGTGGTGGTGGTGGTGGTGGGGGGGGGGGGGGCACTGCCTACTTGCAGCCACGTATTTTAATCAACAATGGCAGCCCTGAGAATAAGGTCGTTACAGATAAAATTTGGACCTTATGAGCCTAGTGGCTTCAGAGGTCTGATGTCGCTTGGATGTGTTGTTGCAGGACAACAGATGACGATTGACAATTTCACATCTGTGGCAACCAATGGGCCTAAAATAATATGGCAGACAGAACATTATTAAAAGAACATTTCTATGAAAGTTTGACAAAACATCTTGAAAGGTGTCAAAGTCATTTTCAATTTTCCCACTTATAAGTCTATGGAAACTCTAACCTTGCCATAGCAACCAGATTAAAGAGCCAAATTTCATAAAAAAAAAATGTAAAGGAAAATATGTGAATATTTCTAAAAAGTCTCAGCCTCATAGAGCATATGGTTTCTGAGGAGATATTTTTGAAGTATTTTATTTTTCCGTTTTTAATTGTGGTCTCCAATGGCAACCATTAAAATTGAGCAGTATGCCTAAAATCATATGGCATATAGAAGAGTGCTTGAAGAACATTTCTATGAAAGCTTTGCTAAAATATCTGCCAGCTTGGCAGTACAGCAAATATTCAATATACAAGTATAAGGAAACTGTAAGTTGCCACAGCAACCAAACTGAAGAGCAAAGAACCAAAACATAAAAAACACACATATAAAACATGATGAGGCAAATATGGTGAATATTTCCATAAAGTCTCACAGCCTCATAAAACATACTGTTTCTGAGAGGATGATTTTTTATTTTTTATTTTTTTTTTCTATTTTGGTGGGAGGGGGCATTTTGGTTTCCATGGCAACCAATAAAAGTTGGAAGTTGGCCTAAAATCATATGGCGGGGTAGGCCCAATGTGCTTCTGGCGCCCGGTTACCTTAAAAACAAAATCAATCAATATCATATGGTAGATACATGTACATGTAGAGTGATTGCTCAAAGAATATTTCTATGAAAGTTTTTTTTTCTCAAAATATCTGCAAAGGCTTGGCAGTAAATGCAATTGTTTTGCTTTTTTTTCATCATTAGTCAATGAAAACGGTAAGTTGCCATAGCAACCAAACTAAAGAACCATCTTGCATATATTGTAAAACACAATCTTTTGAGGCAAGTACGTTGATTTTTTTTTTTTTAGAAAGTCTCAGACTCATAGAATATTCCGTTTCTGAGGAGATGATTTTTTTGTAAGTATTTTTTTTTGTTTCTACTTTTATGCATTTGGGTTTCCATGGCAACTAATAAAAATGAGCAGTAGGCCTAAAATCATATGACAGATAGTAGAATTCTTAAGGACCATTTCTATGAAAATTCTGTCAAAATATCTGCAAAGGTTTGGCTGTTAAACCTATTTTTCAATGTTCCCCTTTATAAGTCATTGGAAACTCTAATTTGCAACCAAACTAAAGAGGCGAATTTCATTAACAAAAAATACATAAGAGCTGTTGAGGCAAATATGGTGAATATTTTCATAAAGTCTCAGCCTCATAGAGCATATTGTTTCTGAGGAGATGATTTTTACAGTTTTTTTTTTCTATTTTTATTTTTTTTTTGGCATTTTGGTTTCCATGGCAACCCAAAAATATGAGTAACAGGCCTAATATCTTATAACAGACGTACAATTATTTTAATCTATCTCAACATACTGTGGAGGAATTTTTTTCCAACTGAGAAATCAAACCGAGAAATGACCAATGAAACGTTCAAACATGTTGTTTTTTTTCGTAACTTCTCTGCACAAGAGTAATATCTCACAAAATAAGTGTATGTTATTTTTCTATAGAATCACCATATAGAATTTTCACAACTCATTAAGAAGTTAAGCTAAGAAAATAATGATAATTTACATGTAATTCATGATCATTGAATTTGATAAAGATTTGCCCTTCATAAATTTTGAAGCCACAAAAAAATGATAAAGAAAACAAGAAAATATTGCAAAAATGATTGCGTAACGCATTACGCAACACCTATACAGATACATTGCCACCTTTATCGCCGAAAAAATGAAAATTTTAAGATGAAAAATTGTGATATTTTTCTAATTTCTGCTCAAAATATAGATTGTGGGCATTCGTTAGAGCTGCCTCATCGAGGCGGTTCTAACGAGTACCCAAAATCTATATTTTAGAGCAGAAATAAGAAAAATATGGGATACCCCCGGAAGCCCCAGTTTTACTATATAAAAATTGGGGTTCAAGGGGGTCAAAATAATATAGGCGTGTTTTCGTGATGGCTCCCATAATTATCTTTAAAAAGAGAAAACGAAAAGACAGTTAAAAAAATTGCCTCAGCAAACGACACAAGATATTATAAGACCCGAGGCTGAAAATTCCGTATGCTAGACACGGCCACTTAACACCACTTTATATGGAGAAAAGTTCAGTTTACCAGGGTATTCGTTATTCTCCTACTTTTGGGCTCAAAACATAGATTTTGGGTACTCGCCTGAACCGCCTCATTGAGACGCAGGCGTCGTATCAAGGTATTCATCTAAGACCAAAGTTTGAGCGATAAATCGCAATAAACTTGAATGGGAATCAAAGAGTATGAGCTGATATGAGCCTCCGTGGTGTAGTGGTTACGCTGTACTCGTCTCATAAACCAGGGGTCATGGGTTCGATCCCGGGCTTCTCCAGACGTTCGGATGAGTCTTTAAACCAAGACCCCGTCTCCGTATGACCTTAGCTATTGATGGGAGGTAAAACACAAACACCCACGCAAAAATCAGCGTGTACTGAAAGCTGTTATTAAAGATTGTCCTGTCTTACCGTGATATTTTCGAGTCCTTATCCTTTAAGCACCCATTTCTCATCATTGACTATGTTTGAATCTGCCCAGGTATCCTATACCACTCAACATGCGTCTTACATAATCTTAAGTTCAATGTAAATTCATCAACTATCAAACACAGCAAGCGCGACAGTCTACAGTTCAATACAATAAGCACCGGGACACGGAATAACTACAAGAAGACCTGGCGAACTGCGCAGACTCAGACCAGACTGCACATGCGCAGTCTGATCTGAGTCTGCGCAGTTCGCATGCGTGTTTCCACATCTACCGGCCTATCCAAACAGAGATTAGTTAAAACTCTGGTCAGATGGGTGAACGCAGAGGATAGCTTTTGTCTTAGTGCCCTGGGCCTGTTTGAAGATTTTGCTGTGAGTCAGTTCAATTAGAAACTAGTTTCACGTTCGATTGCCTAGTTAATCGCAGTATGTGGCACGCCATGTCCTGGGTTACCTGCACTTCGATTTTACAGATCCCTGTTTTAGAACAGAACAGAATGCAGAAAATGTCATAAGAGAATGGTCCGGCAGTCCACATTAGGTGAATTGCATGGGACAGAGACTGACATAAATGTAAAAGTTCATTTTAACCAATTGATGACCAATAGAATCGTCACCTTAAAGTTTTAAACATGAACTTGTCCAATTTATGTAAATGGTGTGTAAGAAAGCACCGATCAGAGGCTGTGTTTTGTACCAAAATTGACAATTTTCAACAGTTTGATGTCTTTCTCATAACCATTATGGAAGCGCGTTAGGAACGCCTCGAAGAACCCTAGGTCTATTTTCGAGCAGAAACAGGAATAATATACGACGCCTGTTACAAAAGTGTTAGCGTGGTGTGTTTCGCACCAGGCGTACCATGTGTGCCCACCTCGTCTCGATGGAGTGAGAGCACTGAAGAGTAACATAGGTACATGTAAAATTCTTGCTCACAACTTAAGAAGGAGCGGTCTTACAGGACGATTTGCTGGTGGGTGGCTAAGTTCAGGAGCGGGCAGCAGCACTTAAAGTACACGTAGCTGCTCACACAGGTCAGCATTACAAAAGAAACTCGCATTTTTTCAACAAAAAATAAATGTTACAAGGTTTTAACGATACGTTAATTGCAGGCACTTTCAGCGTCCAGTTTATTACGAAAACATTGGAAATGTTACCGCCGAAAAAGCGAAAACTACTAGATGAAAATTTGTGACATTTTTATAATTTTTGCTCAACATATAGATAAGGTGATTCAAACGACAACTAACATTCTATATTTTAGAGCAGAAATAAGAAAATATGATTTACCACTGTACACCCAAGTTTTACTATATAAAAGTGGAGTTCAACGGGGTCAGAATTATATACAGTCGAACTCCAATAGCTCGAACACCTTAAGGACAACGAAAATCTGTTCGTTGTAGTTCGAGCCACTGAGGGTTACTTCCAGGAGGCATAACGGGGTTAATTTTGGGACATCTTTTCGGTGTTCCATAATAAAAATGTATGCTGTGTGTACTCATTAGAATCGCCTTGACGAGGCGATTCTAATGAACACACACAGCATACATTTGCAAGATAAAAGTCGAAAATGTCCTTAATTATCACACACTACTTCTAATGTTGAGGAATTCCCTAGGGACTCAAAAATGGGTTCGACTCAGCCATGGTAAACGAGCCATCGGTGTTCGAGCCATCGAAGTTTTACTGTAGTTGTGTTTTCGTGATGTGTTCAAAACATCATTAGGTAAATGACTCGGCTCGATAGTGGTCAAAATGATAACTGTTATCGTAAGATTCCGCTATTAACCCTTGTCCTGCTGAATATTCATATATGCCACACCCACTACCGATTATCAACCAATCAGATTACCTGTAGCAAATTATTACAACAAATTCACAATCTGAATGACAAACAATGTAGATCCTGATCAGATGGCTTCTTCAGAAGCCATCTGATCTGGATCCACATTGTTTCAAAGAAAAGGCATATCCGGGCTCAGCAGAACAAGGGTTAAGACCACTTAAAAATTAAGACTAGTTCTGTTATTAAAAGCTTATTTAGTAGGTTGCAGTTGTTCTTTCTATGTGTGTTCTGCATACAATGTCCTCTGGTCATAGACCACCTCTGAGACTGTTCAAAAGAGATCTAATCGCCCCCGTCCATAGGGGCTTGGAGAAATATATGGGCTGCACGATGCTTCCACGCAGAGCTGATACCGACCGCACATTAGTACTGGTAATCTGCTTAGGTTTAAGCCTGCCCAGGTAAACCGCTGCGAGTCGGCCCGTCCATGCATATAAACTCTATTGGTTTTATTGGGCGGCAGGTATTGAGATGTCATTTCATCTCAATGACGGGTAAAAGTCCCACAAAATTGGAAGCAACGTCTCCAAAATGACCTAAATAGTGTTGACGGGGACGTTAAACCTCAAATCAAACAAACAAACAAAACAAAAGAGGTCTAAGACAGCTCTTTTGAACAGTCCCAAACGTGGTCTTAATATGTGAATTTTACTGTAGTCTATAGGGGTCAACTCTCAAAGGAAAGAATTTGCTAATGCTCCTAATTATTGTAACAAACAGACCTAAGCAAAATATCAGACTCTTTCAGACCAGGTTCCACACTGTTTATCATTCTATCTTCACTTAAAAGTGTTAAAAAAATCGGAGAATTACAGCACATTTTCTAGGTGCCCGGTTTTTTAGGATCTTGCGGTAGTCCAGTAATTGCTTCCATTACATACTGCAAATTTTTCTTTGTAAATGATTTCAGCCTTTTATGGAATAATTCGTGCATCTTATATTTAACCGCTAGTTATTACCCAGCAGGAGGGAAATGCTAGGCACGAGAATAGAAGAAAAGATATTAACAAGCTTATAGATTAGCAAACACAATATCTGACACTTCGTTCTGTGGGCTTAAAACGAAATTATTGGTTATGATAACTTGCAAAGTGCAATGCGCAAATGCACTCGTATAATTAATGGATGCGCACCAGAAACTGCATCTTAGCAGTGAGGAATGCTGAGTCGACAAACTGCTTTTCTTGGCAATGAGACAGGTCTAATCTCTCGAGGATCTAGAGATTTCGTCCATGCCTCTGTCTACAACATGTGCTATAGACTGATATCAGTCCTAGATGTTAATAGTTTTGTCCATGCTTGCCACATTTTATCTTATGCCATCATGCAAGGCTAGATTTTATTTTAAGCTGTCTAACATCAACGTGTTGAAATAGGGCTCGAGAGAGAGAGAGAGAGAGAGAGAGAGAGAGAGAGAGAGAGAGAGAGAGAGAGAGAGAGAGATATTTAATTAGTAAGGGGAACTGGGGAAGGGGTATATTTTTATTCATCTAAGGATTACTTAATAAAAAAGTCCCATTTCAACAGACTTTATAAGTCTACATGTACAAGAGCAGTTACATGTAATGTCCTGGCGAGACTGCGATTATTAAGATTCTATCAATAAAATAATACCCAACATTGTTCTGAATTTGATCAATTCAACTTAAAACTTACATGTTTTGCCATATTACATGATGCAGTATATTGGCGCATCCGCCCCATACATAACAAAACGCGGGATCGGGTATTTAAATCTCGGATGGCGGACTCGTTAGACAACCTTTGGTGGCAGCGGCGGGATACATCGCCCAGTGTATAGGCAAAGGGTGACTCTGGTCCCGAATCATGTTACTTGAATCGTACAAAATTGCGCAGGACAATCTTTGTGTCTGATGTTCGTAGAAAAAATAAATCTACATTCATTTTTTTTGCAATTCCGTATTTAAAGGCATATCAGTTCCATGCCAAACTGAACGTAGAGAGAAACGAGTTAATATCACATGTATTTTGTCCTGGTGACGTTGCAAAGGCGACCCCTCGTGTTCGTTAAAGCCAGAAGGACGGACTGAAAGAATGTAATAGGTATAAGTATCATACCATTGATTTTAGCCCTTATCTTGCTGAATATTCATTGAAGCCACACCCATTTCTGTCTATCAACCAATCAAATCACTTGATGTAATTTATTGCTACAAATTCATTAACTGAATGCCAAACAGTGTAGATCCTGATCAGATGGCTTCTTCAGAAGCCATCTGATCTGGATCTACACTGTTTCCAAAGATAGGGGTTGTCGTGAACAGCATGATAAGAGTTAAAAACCTGCTTCATTGAAGTGTTTCTAATGAAGTTAGGCAACGAACGTCGCGGTTAGTACCTGGATATATTGACCACGATGCCTGACACCATGGACAACACGGCAAATACGGCAATCTTTGCGATAGAATGAGTATGTCGACATCTTCAGCGATGAGTCAACACCTGTACGTAAGTTTAAACATTAGTCACCAAATTTACTAGACGCGCCCATTGGGTTTCTTATTTCTGCTCTAAAATATGGATTGTGGGTACTCGTACCTAAGAACCGCCTCAATGAGGCGGTCGCCTCGATAAGGCGATTCTAATGTGTTCACTCAATTTATACGCCTCGATGAGGCGGTTCTAACGTGTACCCTTAATCTATATTTTGAGCAGAAATTAAAACTATATCACAATTTTTATCGGAAAAAAAAATCATAATTTCGAAGGTAAAATTTACAATGCATTTAATAGGCGTATTTGCGTAATGTTTTAGTTCTGGGTATTGGTCGGTGATAATGCCTTGATTTTGGTTTCCTGCTTCGAATGCTTACATGTGATCCCCCGTGCTTGCGTAATGCAGAGTTTTTCCAAGATGAAACGGGAACCAGTAATTTCTGCAAAAATCAACAACAAAATATGGCGTCTGGCATGTTTGGCGACGCGGCTCTAAAATCAAACAATGCAGACCCAGATTAGACCGCTTTGAAGGAGCAGTCCAATCATGGTCTACAATGTTTAATTTAAGCCTTATACTATTGTCTACATTTTGTCAGTTGTTACATGTATTTGTTACCTGTAATGGATATTTTTCATGTAACAAAACAATTATTTCATTGCTGGTTTGTAGGATTGTCATAGCTTTTGGCCCTCTGCGCCTCGGCCAACAGTTCATGGGCCCCCCCCCCCCTCGGCGCCTCGGGGCAATTGTTTTGACTATCCCACAAACGGCAATGAAATAACTGTATATTCTCCCATGCCATGAAAGCAGAAAGTATCTACCCTATGGAACATGCAGCATAATTATACAATTTACTCAATACTGTCTTTTGTCACGTAATGTTATTATAAATGCACCGTTATTTTGAATGCAAGTCTTGTCACCCAAGACAGAGTAATGATCATGTGTTGTTGCAGACTTTTGTTTAAAGGCGACGAAAACGTATGGGGTCAGCAAATACGGGAGCTTCACTTTTCCGTTCAACTAATTTTCATTTAGTATAATTGTCAATTTTAATTCTTACCCGACAGCCAGACAATAGAAAAATTCCCTTAATTACGGAAAGAAATCTATTAACATTTGTATTACGATGATTGCTGCATTAACATATTATTGCCTTGTGTTGAGAATTCTCACCATAAAGATAGCACACCCGTGCAATATAGTGCATTAAATCATATCTCAAAAATTACTACCTTTCTGATGAAAATCTGTGATATTTTTCTTATTTCTACTGCAAACATAGGTTGTGGGTTCTCATTAGAACCGCCTCATTGAGGCGGTTCTAACGAGTACCCACAACCTATTTATTAGGGCAGAAATAAGAATAATAATGTACATCCTCGTAAACCCTAGTTTTCTCTATATAAAGTGGGGTTTATCACAGACTTGTTCACGTGATGAGTATTTTAGTTATAATCAGTTCAGACATGGCGGCAAATGCATACGGGTTTGGACTTTCAGAAGCAAAGATAACAGCCCAACAAAGGTTTGGGTTTGGTTTGGTTTCGAGCTTAACGACCAAGTCAACAGTTTTAGGTAATATTGAGCCAGTCCGTTTACATATCCACACTTTTCCTGAGCAAGCCTACACATGAGCGATTAACGGTACTGTGCATATTCTTTTGCAAGATGCTATTAATAATAATAATAATAACAACAACAACAATAATAAACCACAAAAACTGCCATTTATTAGAAAACATAATGTATACCGCCATAAACCCCAGTTTTCTCTATATAAAGTGAAAGCTATGGATAAACCCAATTCAGAAAGTTTGAATTAAAGTACAAACTAATTGATAACGCTGAAGACATCGATGTACGTGGAAATCACGGAAAGAATGAATTATTCTCACACATGCAAAACAAACATTCCAACTGCAACCGACCTATAAATTATTTTGTAGGTGTAATGGATGTACTCTAGCAATGGGTTGTCTTGCTTGAAATTTCGATTTTTATTTATTTTTTTTGGTCTTGGTTTTACAGCCTTTTCAAGATTGTTTTACTTATTTCGAGCCAATCGTTCATCAGAGGCTTGCGAAAACTGGAGTATGACATCACGTGAACATGTCCGTGTAATGACCACGCCCTTAACCATCATTTGGGAATATTCATTCGTGTAAATTGGTAGGTTTAGTCAAAGTCATTGATACACTGACAAACAAAGTTGATCAATATGAGTCGTGTCATCTCTAGATCTACATTGTTTGCATCGGTATCTGTAGCGGTCGATTAACAAGGCCCGAGATACTCTCTCTCTCTCTCTCTCTCTCTCTCTCTCTCTCTCTCTCTCTCTCTCTCTCTCTCTCTCTCTCTCTCTCTCTCTCTAACTTATTCGGACATATATTATGTTTTGTACACCCGACAATGATTCCACGCCAGCTATTTATAAGTGGCCTAGCAGTTTTAAAACAACTCTAACTTAGAAACACACTGTTTCTCGTCGTTGTGGGTTCGAGACGTGAGGTGCTATAACAAAAGGTCCATATGCTTTAAATCGCCGGGTACTCCGGGTTTCGCTTGATATAAGTGAAATGATCTTAATAAGGCCGTAAAACTCAACATGCAACGCAGAATAAGCCGCATCATATGAAAACATGATTTATGGCATTTGCGGACAACAAAGATACAGATCAGGGTGCGCGGAAGCGCAGTCTGATCTGCATCTTTGGGTTCGCTGTTAGGACATTAAACAGCATTTCTTATTTCAATAATGACGAGTGTAAATTTCAGGACTCTCTATTAGTCTGTGTAGCTGACCAGTTATGTTTGTTTCTAACATGTACCAGGTCGCAAACCTCTAAAAGACATCACTGATACTGACTTAAAATTGCGCAAAGCTCGCTGTCCTTGCAGCAGGTACATGTAAGGGTAAAGTTTGGATGCTGTCATTCCTCCAGTTTCTACACTTCCATTCATTTTCGCCTTTCTCCCCACGTCCTTCATTTCCATCTCATCTACTTTCTTTTCTATATCTTTTCCCCCTTTCCTTGGGAGACGTCACAAAATGACCCGATAAAGCCCGACACAACAAAAAGAAACGTACGTTCTCGAGACGGGGCTGAAACTCTGAGCATTATGACAAGTGACAATAATATTAGTATATGTTCGAAAGGACAGCCTCCTCGTTTTGCGACCGAAAGTTACTGAGCACAAAACCTCTTCTGTGCGCTGATGTCCACGTGACTATAACTGGTTTGTAGAAAGTCCAGGTAAGGTTTACTTATAGAAAATATCCAAGCTTATACTAATTTTATCGCTGTAAGGCCAGAGTATTGTGTAAGAGGGCGTGAATGGAATCATGTGTTGCGTTTGGCAAAACAGTATAGTCCCATATCAGGCGCTGCAGCACACGGCGTATAATCAGGTTCTGCGCTCTTTGCTTAAAGTACAGAAATTTAAAGTTTAACAAAATTGAGTAAGTCCTTCGTTGGCCACTTGTGCTTTCAGTGCTTTCATGTTTACGAGATCCTAGATTTCGCGCGAGAGTCATTTCACAAAAATAAAAGAAAATATATGTTCATGTGTTCTCGCATGATCTACAGGTATAAAAACGAAGTTTTGGTGTCAATGACTTGCTGAGTAGCCAACAGAGAGAAATATAAACACTTGACCAAAATGGTCATGAACTGGCTCGTGCCACATCGATTTCCATTAATTGGAAACAACTTATTTATTATACACACCTTCAACATAAAAGGTAATTACCATACAAACAGATTCGCTACTTTGCACACCCAATAACCTGAACGAGGGCACAAGAAAATACACTTAATGAGTAATGTGAACAGCTGGCAGATTATTCCGCCATTTGTCAAAGGGAGACAACTTTCGGGACTTCCTGTTCGCTTTTCTATAAGCTCAGACTTACTGAAAAGGGTCTACTCTTGAAGGAAAGAATTTGCTCCTCAGGAGCAAATTCTTTCCTTTAAGAGTTGACCCCTGTTGACATGGGAGACAAAAATACTTTTGCAGGAGTTGCCTCCCTTGAAGGTGTATCCATTCCCCTTAATGAGTAATGTGAACAGCAACCCAAAATCAGCCTGCACAGCTAAGAAGAAAATCATGGCTCATTCGAACTCTTTTTTGAACCCAAAAGGAATAATATTATTATTTATGGGAGTAAAATTTTACATAATCTTGAAAAAAGTATGTCGTGCATACCCATTAGCATCTCCTCATTAAAACACTTTATGGGAGTATTTCTTAATTAACCTTAAAACTGTGTTATGTATAGCCATCAGAATCGCCTCGATGAGTCGGTTCTAATGAGGACACACAACATACTTCTATATTATAAACAACAACAAAAATGTATCCGAAACCCTCATGCCCCCTGACCTAGTGCTGTGATTTACTCTCAGGGGTCTTGCGTGTTTGAGTTTTACGTCCCGACAATAACCGTAAGGTCAAATAGAGACGGGACCTTGGGCTAAGGACTCCTCCGAAAATCTTGAGAAGCCCGGAATGGAACCTAAGATCTCTGGTTTAGGAGGCGAGTAGCTTATCCACTACAGCATTGAGGCTTCTCCCCAGAGGCTGTAACTACCCTTGTCTCGAACAGATGAGGGTTCGAACTATAAATAGTTGTGCGAAGCAACGTTAGTTTTACGAGCTCGTTAGTGGTCAAATTGTTACCTGTTCTAGCAAGAACATTATCGAAAATTTTGGTATTTCTGCTGAAAAAATGTGAGCAGCTTTTAGCATATTTGCCATATTTAATGATCAATGTTTTAATTTCACTTCTGACGAATAAATCTTTATCTCAGTATTTAATTTCCTGGGATGATAAAATATATGTCGTGATCTAATGAGTCGTATACCATTTCGTACTAATGTACATGTACTTCAATAGTCAATTAGCCAAAATACGCGACAGTATCTGATTTTAATCTATAGAAATTAAAACATTCGTTATGAAAAATGTAAATTTCACTAGAAAAAAAAATGATTTTTCTTTCCTCCAATGTTAAATTAAAAACAAATTTGGTCATTTTGGGGTTGTTCTAATTTTTTCGGGATTTTCGGAGCTGGAAAACCTGCCAGTACAGGAAAGATCCCTTGATTTGACATCACACATTGTGATCCCAATTGTCTCGTATGCTTTCTCTATATAGGGTGGGGTTTAGGGGGTTCATTTCACGTGCTGTACAGTCTCATTTTACGGTCTTAATCACGTGCTGTACAGCTCTCAGACGTGTGTGTGTGTGTGTGTGTGTGTGTGTGTGTGTGTGTGTGTGTGTGTGTGTGTGTGTGTGTGTGTGTGTGTGTTTCAGTTTTACGTCCCACCGACAGTTATGGGGAGACGGAACCTCGGTTTAAAGACTCATCCGAAAGTCTGGAGAAGCCCGGAATCGATCCTGCAATCCCTGTTTTATCAGGAGAGTAGCATAACCACTGCACCACAGACGACGTAACAGAGACGCGAATGCTGTACGTAGTGCAGTTTAAAATAAGCTATATCCGGATTTCGTACAATTTAGCTATATATTGATGAATGAATGCCGCTAGAACTTAGAAATATTGAACTCAGATTCATTAGCGATCCACGTAAGCACAATCGTAAAAGGATCAGAAGCTACATGTAGCAGTGGGATGGGTTGGCGGTTTACGTTGACGACTTAACGGCAGGAAATATCAAATCCTGTTTTCTGGAAAAAATAAGAATCATACTAACAATTGGTCGTTTACTGAATTAGCCTAGAGCGTGATAAAGGTTAAACCACGATGTTTGAAGTTTGTCTAGTCAACATCACGAAAACACGCCTATATAATTTTGACCCCCTTGAACCCCACTTTTATATAGTAAAACTGGGGTTTCCGGGGGTAAACGTTATTTTTCTTATTTCTGCTCTAAAATATAGAGTGTGGGTACTCATTAGAACCGCATCGATGAGGCGGTTCTAACGAGTACCCACAATCTATATTTTGAGCAGAAATAAGAAAACTATCACAATTTTTCATCTTAAAATTTTTCATTTTTTTCGGCGATAAAGGTTACAATCTATTTGTATAGGCGTGTTTACGTAATGAATGAAGGTGTTTTATTTCTCCAATAATAGTATTTTTCTTACTGGTTATATTTTTAAAGATTAACTGATAATTTAGACAATGGCATTTTTTCTTATTGTATGTCAGAATTAGAAACAGACACAAAGAACAAGGTGTTGACGGCTTCTTTAATCATGTTAGATAAAAAAAATCTAACATGATTAAAAAACATAGCTGGTGTTAAGCCAAAAATGGAATTTAACTCTGTTAAAAGTTTGTTTTCTTTTAACCTGTTTGTTAAAATGGCACAAAGAATCTTCGGACAGGTCCCATTACAAATTTCTTGGCTATAGGACTGTGCGTTTTACCGAATTCCTCTACTTTTATGTTGGGGGCGCCAGTTAAATACGGATTGATCTATGCATCCAGTGTATTGTTTGTTTGATTTGAGGTTTAACGTCCCCGTCAACACTGTAAAGGTCATTTTGGAGACGTTGCTTCCAATTTTGTGGGACTTTTACCCGACATTGAGATGAAATGACATCTAAAGCCCTGTCGCCCAATGAAACCAATAGGGTTTATTAGCATGGACGGTCCGCCTCGCACCGCGGTTCCTGGACAGGCTTAAATCCTCTAAGCGGTTTACCAGTACTAGTGTGCGGGTCAGATTCAGCTCTGCGTGGAAGCATCATGCAGCCCATATATTTCTTCAAGCCCCTATGGGCGGGGGCCTAAGCATTCAGTGTAAATTTTCATTTGGCTTAAAGGACATTGGTTATATAGCAACGAAATAAAGAGCAAAAATGTTGTTTTTGGAAACAAAGAACACATAAAAGAACGAAAATCGGAGACTCGATTTTATTGAGTCTCTTCATACACCCCAATATAGTTTGCAAGGCTGCATACGCCCCCTAGCATCGGCTTAAGCGATATTTGATTTTCAAAATAATCAGAGAAAGTCAAGCATAAACAAGTTTAAATTTATTCTCTTTCTATGCAATAGATGAAAACTATATAAAATCTGAGGTCACTTCACGACCGTTCATATTTATCAGACGTACATACATGTAGCTTACGGATACTCGAAACCAGTTTGATCGAAATCGTTTCCATTAGGACATTTACCCAAATTTTGTAACGCCTGGTCAAGATCCTGTCTGACGTTCCCGAAATTTCCGTCCTAAAATGCCCTACACATGTTCTTTCAACGAAAGATCAGGCAGTGAAAAATGTGGCTGGAGTTATATTGCTGAATGCTAATAACCGGCTGAACTACATATACAGTAGAACTCCGATGGCTCGAACACCGATGGCTCGTTTACCATGGCTGAGCCGAGCCCGTTCTTGGGTCCCTAGGAAATTTCGCTACATAAGAACTAGTTAGGGGAATATTTAGGATATTTTCGTTTTTTATCTTTCAAATGTATGTTGTGTGTACTCATTAGAATCGCCTCAACGAGGCGATTCTAATGAGTACACACAGCATACATTTATATTATAGAAAACCGAAAAGATGTCTCAGAATTATCCCCTTTATACCTCCTGGCAGTAGCCCTGAGTGGCTCGAAGTACCTTTGCCTCGAACAGAATTTCGTGGTCCCAAAGGTGTTCGAGCCATTGAAGTTCTACTGTTTGTTTGTTTGTTTGATTTGAGGTTTAACGTCCCCGTCAGCACTTTAAAGGTCATTTTGGAGACGTTGCTTCCAATTTTGTAGGACTTTTACCCGACATTGAAATGAAATGACATCTCAAGCCCTGTTGCCCAATGAAACCAATAGGGTTTATTAGCATGGACGTCCGCCTCGCACCGCAGTTCCTGGACATGCTTAGATCCTCTAAGCGGTTTACCAGTACTAGTGTGCGGGCCGGATTCCGCTCTGCGTGGAAGCATCATGCAGCCCATATATTTCTTCCAGCCCCTATGGGCGGGGGCCTAAGCATTCAGTGTAAATTTTCATTTGGCTTAAAGGACATTGGTTATATAGCAACGAAATAAAAAGCTAAAAGGTTGATTTTGGAAACAAAGAACACATAAAAGAACGAAAATCGGAGACTCGGTTTTATTGAGTCTCTACATACACCCCAATATAGTTTGCAAGGCTGCATACGCCTCGTTGCACCGGCTTAAGCGATATTTGATTTTCAAAATAACCAGAGATAGTCAAGCATAAACAAGTTAAAATTTGTTCTCTTTTTATGCAATAGATGAAAACTGTATAAAATCTTGAGGTCACGTCACGACCGTTCATATTTATCAGACGTGCATACATGCAGCTTACGGATACACGAAACAGGTTTGATCGAAATCGTTTCCATTAGGACATTTACCCAAATGTTTGTAACGCCTGGTCAAGATCCTTTTTGACGTTCCCGAAATTTCCGTCCTAAAATGTCCTACACATGTTCTTTCGACGAAAGATCAGGCGGTGAAAAATGTGGCTGGAGTTATATTGCTGAATGCTAATAACCGGCTGAACTACATATACATGTAATTATATCTAGACTAAACTTAGGCCAGTCAAAATGGCATTGAACCTCAAACAAATTCCTTCAGAAGGGTTTTCACAATTTTCAGAATCAGTGAGGTGTCCTGACTTACAGGAACAAAATCCTCAAAAATATTCCCTGGCGAAATTGATTTTTTTGGACAAAATGTTAGAAATGTAAATAAAAATCGCCAAAAACAGGAATTGAATTATAAAAAGTTCATTATAGTATATCAAATTTATTTAAATAGCCAAAAATAAGCTAACTGTTGTCAAGTAGCGATGAAAGAAGTTTCCGCTTGACATGTGTACATAAACCTGCCTTTTTGGGGGTAAAAACTTGGAAATATTGACAAAAAACGCAGAAAATGGTAATAATTTTTTAAAAAAATTACTGGTGTGGATTCTTGTAAACGTTTCGATGTAAAAAGTTATATATGTGTATAAGTTAACTACAGGAAAAAAAAAAATAAAATTTGTATATGTTTAAAAAGTTCCATTTTTCGGGGTATGAAAATGCACATGTTTACATAGAAACACACAAAATCTAGTATTTTCCGGTGTAGTAGAAATTACATTATGAAAATAAATTGTATGATGTCGAACTAATTTATATAGCCAGATGTACACTGACTATATCAAGTAGCTCTCAAAAATCCTTCAGCTACGTGCCTGCACAGCAATTTGACTTTTTAAAGGCAGAAAATGTAAAATTTTGATAAAAAAAAACATGGAAAATAGGAATATATATTTTTTAAACTAGTGGTGAGGATTCATGAAATTTTTCTGATATCCCTTCTTAACTACAGGAATACAATACATTTTTAGATATTTCAAAAGTCAATTTTTCGGGTAGGAAAATACACATTTTTACACAAAACCATCAAAATCCATTATATGCCATCAGTAACACTATACTACTTAATATAGGGCTCTAACAATATACAAAATAGTACCGTCTTGTGCACAATAACTTGTCTTTCACTGATCATTATGTGTCCTGCAGGAAGGCATTCATATATATAAATGTCAAAATATACAAACACGTACTGTCAGATCATGAACCATCTTATATTGTGCAAAAATGTTGTTTATATCCAACAAAATACTGTTTTAAACCCAGATACCGCGGTCCCCGCACATTGGGGCTTGAACAAATAGATGGACTGCATGATTCTTCCACGCAGAGCTGAAACCAACCGCACACGAGCACTGGAAAACCGCCTAGAGGATCTAAGCCTGCCCAAGCAAAGTTGGACCGTCCATGATTATAAACCCTATTGGTTTCATTGGGCGACAGGGAATGAGATGTCATTTCATCTCAATGTCGGGTAAAAGTCCGACAAAATTGGAAGCAACGTCTCCAAAATGACATTGACAGTGTTAAGGGGACGTTAAGCTTAAAATCAAACACACAAAGACCAATACGAGAAAAGAAGAACAGGAATTATAGAAGAACATGCAAACTGTTAATAGATCAAAAGCAACATTGAGTTAACTAAATCCATGTCCAAACTATAGTAGACCTGAGTTTCAACCTGGATTAATAATTATTGTTCTTGTAGTGTGAATTCTGGGCAAAACAATAAGGAAATTTAAAAAAATCGTATGTTGGACAGGGCAACCATCCAGCAACTGAAAGTATGTTTCCTTTCCTTCTTATCCAGTAACATTTTATTAATAATGTTTTTAGATATATTTTTGCATTCAAAATCAAACCGCAAACTCTGCAAAACTAAAAGCTTGATTTAACAATATCACTGTGTATCTCGCCATTATCTAACATGAATAAGGACAACAGCAGTAACAAATAGCACTTTCTGCTTATTTCTATAAATATGCA
Source organism: Lucinisca nassula (assembly GCA_963580285.1). Taxonomy (NCBI): domain Eukaryota; kingdom Metazoa; phylum Mollusca; class Bivalvia; order Lucinida; family Lucinidae; genus Lucinisca; species Lucinisca nassula. The sequence goes on along the minus strand of OY757012.1, from coordinate 16,182,678 downwards.
ACAAAGTTACTGTGTGTGTGTGTGTGTGTGTGTGTGTGTGTGTGTGTGTGTTTGAATTCGAGTTTAACGTCGCTTTCAACAATTTTTCAGTCATATCACGACGGTGTCCCAGACACATTACATGATACCACACCCAGTCACATTATCCTGACACTGGGTCGACCAGTCCCAGCTCTACCCCGTAAATCTGAGTGCCAAGCGAGGAGCAGCTAAAAGCATTTTTAACGACATTGGTATGTCGCGGCCCGGGATCGAACCCATGACCTCCCGTTCCCCGGAGCGGACACTCTACCAACTGAGCTATCGGGGCCGGTACTGGAGAAAAGGAACAGTCAAACAGTTTTAAAGCATATTCATTTCCATCACCCGTCCATGCATTCACACTTTCTTTACTGCAAGGATTTCAACTAAACTGTGCAGGACTAATCCTCGGGTGATCTTAATTTTTTTTCGTAGAATTGTATTACCTGGAGAAGAGAAACGAGCTGATTACACAAATGTTCCTTGGGTGGCCCTCAACCAATGTTGTTCAAATTAATCAGTGGTGTAGAGATTAATTGGTGTGCCCTGTTGTCCTTAAATGGTCTAGATTTAAGCACTGCTTGTCAAATACGGTATTTGTACTCAATACAGGACACATTGGCACTCTTGGAGATGAAATTTAAACAAAACCTGTGAAAGTTCATGTGAAATTTCAATATTCAGTATGCAAATATGTTAGGTTTGATGAGGGATATACATGCAGGACCATCAGGTAATACAGTTCTAAAAAAATAAATTAAGATCATCCGAGGATTATTCCTGCACAGTTTAGTTGAAACCCTTGCAGTTAAGAAAGTGTGAATGGATGGACGGATGATGGAAATGGTCCCAATTACATGGCATGAGCACACTGTGTTCATGTGAGTTCACAAATTACCCCAATGATGGGGCCATATCTGAACCTAGAGTTGTAATTTGAACACCTTGATAAAGGTTTATTTGATGTAGCTATACATACTTACCAAATATCAAAGGTCCTGGGCCTTCTAGTTTCAACGTTGTTTTCAAAACCTTTCCCTATATGAGTCTATGCAAAATAAGTGACCCCCCCCCCCCCTAGAATCGGGCCATTTTTATTTCTGGGCTATAATATAAACTATGTTGGTTGAGCAATACTACATAAAGGTATACCAAATATCAAAGGCCTTGGTCCCCTGTTTCATCTGGGTCTTCCAGTTTCACAAGAAGATTTTAAAATGTCTGTGTAAAACAAGAGATTCTGAAGGTGGGGCCCTTGTTGATAACAGTGCTATGATTTGAACAATCTTGGTAAAAGTCAACTAGATGAATATACATACAAATGTCAAGGACATAGATTTTTTATAGTTTTACTAATATGAATCAATTTTTGAACAATCTTGACAAAAATTCTACTATCTGAAGCTATATTTACCAAACATCAAAGGCCTGACCCTTCCATTTTCAGGCAAGAAATTTTTTTAAGTTTTCCAATATGGGTCGATGTAAAACAAGTGATCATCAGAGGGGCCATTTTTGACCACAGGGCTATACTTTCAACAGTCTTGGAAAAAGCTACATACCAAATCTCTAAAACCTTACAGCTTTATACAAGATGATTTTAAAGATTTTAAGATTTTACTTATTCTCCTTTTTTCTGCCATGGCAACAAAAGTTGCATGGGATGGAATTCTTCGAACAGCAGACCCCAGTTGGGCCAATTGGTACCTCAGGGCTATACTCTGGGCAATCTTAATTGGCAGAGGTCCACTAGATGAGGATACCTATTAAATATCAAAGGCGAAGATCGTCTAGTTTCAGGGTGTGAGTTCATGTAAAACATTTGTAACACCAGGGATGGGTACACTTTTGACCCCAAGGCTATGATTTAAACAATGTTGATAAAAGCTGCTTGCCAAACCTAATAAAAGACCTTCTTGTTCTGGTTTCGGATAAGTATTCTTGCTAATTTCCCCGTTTTTGTTGCAATGACAATCAGAGTTGCATGGAATGGATTTTTGAATAACTCTGAACAAAATTTAGTGACTTAAGAAATGTCAATTAAGAAAACTGAGAACAGAAGGGCAGACGGATGACAGTGACGACCATGTACAGTGACCAGTTACAATAGATTCCCAGAAGCCTTAAGCTTATGAAAGCTAAAATATATAATACATGTTCATTTTTCATGTTTTGTTCTGTAAAAGTATGATCCTTTTACCCTGAAATAAGGATTTGTTTTTCAAAAGCTAAAAATGTTTCTTCATGCAGTAATCTGATGCAACGCTACATCAAAGTGTTTTCAAAAGCCGTTACCAGATACATGTATTAAAAATGTTCATTTTCCATGTTTTTTTCTTTGGCAAAATTTCCAACAACCTTAGAAAGGAACATTTCTGTGAAGGTATGAAGTTGAAGCATTTAATAGCTGCGTCAAAGTAGTTTGTGCATATCTGGTAATACAAACCAGCTCCACGGCAGACATGTATGTACTATGAAATTTTTTTAAGCAATTTCTACATGTGAAAAAAATATTGTATTTTTCGGTAAAATTCAACATTTTCATCGCCTGAAAAATGAAACTTTATAAACATTCCAATATCTTTCTTTGTTTCTGTAGTTAACGGCTATCCATATGTAACTTTTTTGCATCAAAACATTTTCAAGAATCCTCACCACTAACGTTTTACAAAAACATTCCCGTTTCCCTAGCTTTTTTTCAAAATTTTGAATTTCTTCCTTAAAAGGCAAACTTCTGAGCAGGCACAAAACTAAATGTTTTTTTTACAGCTACTTGAGAGTAGTTAATGCACATCTGGCTATATAAATTGGTTCGACATCATACAAAACAGTTTTATACTGCGGTTGCTACTGGCCCCCAAAACTAATGGATTATGAGTGTTTTATATAAAAATGTGCATTTTCCTACCACTCAAAAATGATTTTTTTTGACATATAAAGTTTTATTATTTTTCCTGTAGTTAACTTATACGCATATATAACTTTTTACACCAAAACATTTTCAAGAATCCAAACCAGTCACTTTTTAAAAATGTATTCCCATTTTCTGCGTTTTTGTCAATATTTCTAAGTTTTTAAGTTTCTAAGTTTTTACCCCCAAAAAGACAGGTTTCTGTACACATATCAAGCTGAAACTTCTTTTATCGCTACATGACAACAGTTAGCTTCTTTTTGGCTATTTAAATAAATTTGATATAATTTAATGAAATTTTTATAATTCAATTCCTGTTTTTGGCTTTTTTTTTTTCAAATTTCGAACATTTCTCCCCAAAAAATCAATTTCGCCAGGGAATATTATTGGGAATTTTTTTCCTGTAAGTCAGGACACCTCACTGATTGGAAAAATAGTGAAAACCCTTCTGAAGGAATTTGTTTGAGGTTGAGGGTCTTTTTGGGCTAAAATGACTGGCCTAACTGCCTGGACCGCGCACATAATGCGGTCCGTTTTCTGTTCTGAACTATTCCATCCATATGATTATACTGCCTACCCCATATCGATCGCTCTCATGAGGGCGCCCGCATTGACCCTATTGTATTATACTGAACATTTCATACTTTATCCCATCGAGGCGACTACGAACTGGTTGAATAAAAGTGTTTGTGTAGCTGTTGGAGCTGATCAGCAATCCGTTTCGTTGGTCTAGACCTGTTACGTTTTGTTTGTTTGATTTGAGGTTTAACGTCCCTGTCAACACTGTATAGGTTATTTTGGAGACGTGGACCTGTTACGACTCGTGTGCGGTCGTTTTCAGCTCTGCGAGGAAGCATCATGCACTCATCAGTTTCTTCAAGCCCCGATGGGCGGAGGTCGTCAAGACAATGTACCTGTCAGAAACCGGTCCCCTGCAGTCAACGTTTTTCGTTGTCTTTCGTCTCATAGTCGACATTGCAATGAGCCATTGGCTTCCAATCGTGCTTACAGGTACGCAATGGTATAGTAGTCGCAGCTAAAATTGACTAGGTGGAGCTATTCAGGTGTTGTCAATATATGTCAAATTCGCTGAGTCTACAAGAAGATTCGGTAGAGCGCCTTTCGCACGCTTTCTTCAAGCGGACGAAATTGCCATATACGATACAGCTTTGTTTGTGTTACAGATGAATTCACAACATCGGGTGACTGTCTTTATCTTTTTGTTAATAGATCATCCCCGCTCTGGCCACGTGTGAGACGCCAAGTTCTGCAACGGAAGGTCAGGTGGTTTTTCTCCGGGTACTCCGGTTTTCGCCCACCTCTGATTAACGATCGGCTCGATATGAGTGAAATAATCTTGAAAGGGCCGTAAAACCCAAACCAAAAAAAAAAAAAAAAAAAAAAATAGATCATCCCAAAGGTAGGTACAAGCGATAGCTCGTAAGGTAGCGGCTCTTTCCCCGTTTATACTCGCATTTCGACAGTTATCTAAAGAAAGTGAGAGGGTATGTTTTGGACTGAATTTTTGCAGGTAATCGCACACCGCCCTCGCCCATCGGTGCATTGAGAAATAGCTCTGGCTCTATGGTGCTTCCGCGCAGAGCTAACACCAACCAGGAAAACAGCTTAGCAGGAGGCAACATTGTGTGAGCCGGACCTTCCCTTAAACCCTAGCGGTTTCTTTGGGTGGTAGGGCTTGAGATGTCGTGCCATCTCAATGTCGGGTGAAAGTCCCACAAAATTAGAAGCAACGTCTCGAAGATGACCTAAATAGTGTTTACGAGGACGTAAAATCTCAACACAAACAAACAACTAAACATGCAGCGTATGACATTGAAAACGGTCGACAATCACAATATCTAAGAATCAGATCAGCCTGCATATCGGCACTGGTTGTACAAAGAAGCTTTAGGCCTCAAACCTGACACACGGCAAAGACTCTGACGAAATGTTCGCGGGTACACACGCTCATCTGTATTTCATCACGAAAACACGCCTATATAATTTTGACCCCCTTGAACCCTACTTTTATATAGTAAAACTGGGGTTTACAGGGGTGAAACTTAATTTTCTTATTTCCGCTCTAAAATATAGATTGTGGGTACTCGTTAGAACCGCCTCATCGAGGCGGTTCTAACGAGTATCCACAATCTATATCCACAATCTATATTTTGAGCAGAAATAAGAAAAATATCACAATTTTTCATCATAAAATTTTCGATTTTTCGGCGGTAAAATAGTCAATGTATTTGTATAGGCGTGTTTTCGTATTGCCACTTGGCGCGTCTGTTAGAAGATACATTTTCACTTGATTTGGCTACAAGGCTACGTCACAAGAAAATCTATTCGCGAACAACAAAGGTGCATACCAGACTACGCATACGCACAGCCTGATCATCACCTTACTGTTCGCTATGTGTACAAAACATCTCGTTTGACAGCACATGAGCACTGGTAAACCGCTTAGAAGGACTAACCCTACACAGGCAAAGTGGTGCTGGTCGGACCGTCCGATGTATATAAACACAATTGGTTTCATCGGGCAGCAGGGCTTGAGATACCATTTTATCTCAAGGTCGGGTGGAAATCCCACAGACTTGGAAGCAACGTCTTCAAAATGACCTAAATACAGTTGACAGGGACGTAAAACTCCAATTCAAACAAATAAACAAAATTTAAAACCCTGAAACTCTTGCTAATCTATGCATCTGAGAAAGCCAGTTTGGGTCTTATATCATGTTAACAAGTCTGTGTAATAAACACCCCTCTAAAACCAACTTTACATAAAAAACTGGGGTTTACAGGGCATATATTACAATGCATTTGCTTGTTTCTGCTCCCAGACATAGGTTGTGGGTACTCGTTAGAACCGCCTCAATGAGGCGGTTCTAAAGTGCACCCACAGCCTATATTAGGGGTAAAAATAATAAAAATGTCACACATCATAACGATAACACATCCGTGTGATATAGTACATTTTTCAAACCTCAAAAAAGGCCATTTTTCTAATGGAAATTTGTGATATTTTTCTTATTTATACTCCAAACATAGGTTTTAGGTGCTCATTAGAACTGCCTCATTGATGCGGTTCTAACGAGTACCCACAACCTATGTCTTGGAGCAGAAATAAGGAAAATGATGTTTACCCCCGTAAACCCCCGTTTTCTCTATATAAAGTGGGGTTTAGGGGGGGGTCTTAATTTCACAGACTTGTTCACGTGGTGTTTTCATCGGAAAAGCAGTCATTTCGGAAAAATAAAAGAATGCACTATGTCACACGGTGTTTTCGTAATGCCTGGTAACACCCCCAAGACAAGTTTTAGCGTTTATGGGTTCAGAGATGTTCTGGTTTGCAAGAAAAACAAATACATATACAGCCCTAATGGAATGTATACCCTCTGTAAACACATGTACGGGTGTTCAATACATTAGACACAACGCTTTGCCCAGAATGACTGGATTATTGTGCTACTCAGACACATCATTCAGTTGTAATCTGAGGACCCCAGCAGATAATTTTTATTGAAAATACTGTCAATGAAAATATTTACTTTAATAAATCGGTAATTCAAAACTTTTTATGTCTATAAATAATTTCCGACAGTCTAATCTCACTAAAGAGAAATGGGTCAAAAACAGTGGGCTTCGACACAATAGCGATATTCCCGAAGGTCAAACTCCAGGTCTATTTTTTGCCCCACCGACAAGTAGTTGATTAAATAACATGTCATTTCAAAAAGAAATATAACGTTTTCGGGTGATTTGTTTGTTTGATTTCAGGTTTAACATTCCCATAACGCTGTAAAAGGTGAAACCGACCCGCACACGAGTACTGGTAAACCGCTTTGAGGATCTACAATGTCAGCCTGTCCAGGCAAAGTGGTGCGAGTCGGCCCGTCCATGCTTATAGACCCTATTGGTTTTATTGGGCGGCAAGGCTTGACTCAATGCCGTGTAAAAGTCCCACAAAATTGGAAGCAACGTCTCCAAAATGACCTTTACAGTGTTGACAGGGACGTTAAGCCCCTAATCGAACAAACTTTGAAGTGGACAATTTCAAATTATAGGATGACAAGTTTGTTTTTGTTTGTGGCAAATTTTACTGAAATAAATAATAACATTAATAATAATAATCGACCTTATTTATATGAGGGTGACATTTAGTACTGGTGCCAATCTTCCATGTGGCCCTCTTTTCCTGGGTAGGAACCAGTGGATAAAGTTTCTTGCTCAAGGAAACAACACGTGGCGCTTGCGAGGATCGAACCGGCTACCTCTCGATCTCAAATCCGATGCTTTACCACTGCACCACAGCGCTCCACAGTTCTTTGAATGTTCTTTGAGCAAATAGTGTAGATCCAGATCAGACGCCGCGTTCTGCGGCGTCTGATCTGGGTCTGCACGGTTTGCCAATGTCCCAGAAAAGGGCCGCTTATTTGCATTGTCTGCTGGTTCCTATAGTCTGAAGTTTATCAGTGTTGGAAAAACAGGTAACCAGACCCCCCTGATTGTTAAGGTCAGGGGGTCTGGTTACCTGTTTTTTCCAATATTGACAATGTGCAAGCTGGGAGCCAGCAAATAAATGCAAATATGGTGAATATGGGTTTAGTTTAATCAATTCCTGTGTCACTACATTGCATAATCTATATAATCACTTACTTGTGACTTTAATAGAAAACGTCTATTGCTTGAATCAAAATGATTTTCCAGTAAATCCTTTTAGTTTATTATTTTATAAACCATTTAAAGTGTCTGTAAGACACTTCGCTTCCCTGGGGATGTTTACAGAGCGTGTCTGGTTACGTAAGATGAGTGAATATAGTTAATAAACCACTTCTAATCAAACAAAGATGCACATATAGTGCACTTATAAAACGTTTTTGATAAAGGCAACATTTTGATAAAAGGGATTTATTATCTGTTCAAGTCTCTCCAAGTGTCAAAATCGAAGGTAACGACACATTTTAGTGGACAAAAAGACACAATTTTAAGATATTATTCAAGTTAGATTATTTATAGCACGAATACAAAAAAAAAAAAAAAAAAAAAAAAAATGAATATTTGCACGTTATTTACAAGCTACCTTCTTCTTCCTCTTATAATAATAATAATAGTGATAATAATAATAATAATACAGAATTGTCAAGATCTGCCGTTTGTCCTTAAGTACTGTATCAAACAAAAACAAGCTATATACTCTTACTGTGTATATGTATATTATAACTTTTAATATATATAACTGGATCCTTTAATTAAAATGTAGCTTGAATTCCATGATAAATATGGATTTTAGCCAAATGCTGGTACATCGACAGCCGATTCAAACATCGATGGCGGATGCAAAAATCGATCGATTCAAACATCGATGGCCGATTCAAAAATTGATGACCGATTCAAAAATCGATGACCGATGCAAAAAAAAAATCGATGACCGATTCAAACATCGATGGCCGATTCAAAAATCGATGACCGATTCAAACTTCGGTGACCGATTCAAACACGTTCACTGCTATAGCACAATCGTGCGACATTGTGAAATCATTCAAGTTCATCCGCGAGATATAGTGCAATTTTTCATATCTCCAAAATGGCTACTTTTCTGATGAAAATCCGTGATATTGTTCTTATTTATACTCCAAACATAGGTTGTGAGTGCTCAATAGGAGGCGATTCTAACGAATACCCACAACCTGTCCTAGAGCAGAAATAAGAAAATGATGTATACCCCTGTAAACCTCAGTTTTCTCTAATTACCAAAATAAAGTGGGGTTTAGACAGGTGTTCTTTACACTGTGTCTTGATTCCCAAGAAGAACTGTTATATTTTAGATAACACATGTTTAGGGATAATAAATGGGTCTTTTTCTGCTTCTGGCTTGAAGATATATGCTTTGTATACGAGGCTATTCTAATGAAAACACGATGAACCGCCGCTCTAACGAGTACCCACAATCTATGTTGGGACAGAAACATGAAAAATGTCAGATTTTTATCTGGAATTTTTCAGGTTTTTTTTTTCGTGATAAAATTGTTTAAAAAGGCGGTTACTGACCACCACGTTAAGAAGTCCGTGTTTTGACTGAGATATAAAAGGGTATATTGTTTTTCTTATTTCTGCTCCAAAACAGCGGTTGTGGGCACTCGTTAGCATTCTTATAAAGGCGATTCTAAGCAGCACCCACAACCTTTGTTTGGTGCAGAAACAGAAAAATCAATCACATTTACGTCAGAAATACACGACCCACGCCCATCGGGGCTTGAAGAAAAAGATGGGCTGCACGATGCTTCCACCGCACACGAGTACTGGTAAACCGCTTAGAGGATCTAAGCCTGCCCATGCAAAGCGGTGAAGTCGGACCGTCCATGCTTATAAACCCTATTGGTTTCATTGGGCGACAGGGCTTGAGATGTTATTTCATCTCAATGTCGGAACTTGGAAGCAACACACAAGTGTTGACGGGGACGTTAAACCTAAAATAAATAAAAACAATCGTCAGAAATACAACCGTTTAGATATGTTCTATGTCACACGCGTACGCTGTCGCAAAGAAAGTGGAGTCTACAGGGGAATGCATAATATACATTTGTTTTATTTCTGCTCCAAATCATGCATTGCGGGCACTCGGTACCACCACCTCATTGAGGTAGTTTTAACGAGCGCCGACAATCTAGGTTTGGAGCAGAAATAAGATAAATATAACAAATTATCATCCGAAAAACATTACGATAACACATCCGTGACTAGTGATAGTATTTCATATCTCTAAACTAGCATTTTAGATGTTTTTTTTTATATATATATTTCTCTTATTTCTAGTCCAAACACAGATTGTGAGTGCTCGTTACATGTAGAACCGCCTCAATGTATATTTTAGAGCGGAAATAAGTGAAAAAATGTTTACCCCTGTAAATCCCCGTTCTCTCTATATACAGTGGGGTTTAGAGTGTGTCCATTACTCGGAATTGATAACATGATGATTTCAGCTCTGGAGATATGCAACACAGATACTTGGGGCCTGGACTCAGGTGAGTGATCATGTGCCGAACTAACCTTTTGAAGTTTGCACGGTTTTCAATAGTTTAACATGGCTGAGTGCTAACTTATCCTGTTCAAAAAGCTTTATCATGTCTAGAAAGGCTATAAATGAACGTAGTTGTGATGGCTATATGGCCCTTTTATCCATAAAAGGGTTATATAGCCAACACAACAACTTTCATTTATAAGTTTTATATATATATACATATGTATATGAAAGTAGTTGTGATGGCTATATAGCCCTTTTATCCATAAAATGGCTATATAGCCATCACTACTACTTTCATTTATAAGTTTTCTAGACATGATGAAGCTTTTTGATCAGGTTATGCTAATGTTTAGCCATGTTAAACTATGGAACTAATGTGCAAAATTCGAACCTCAAGAGGTCAGTTCGGCACATGATCACCCACCTGAGTCCAGGCCCCAAGTGTCTGTGATATGCAAGACAGGATGTGTTAACCAAAAGAAAATATCTGCAGTGTCAGTGCACCCTGAAATATATCTTAACCCTTTTTGTACCAAATGGAATCTTCCTCCTTATATATAGCATGAGTCCATTTCAAAATTTAGGGTTGTCAGGTTGTGTTATCAATCAAAACTGATTTGGAAAATGACTGAACTTTTAGCAAACAGTGGTGGCCCTGATCAGACGCCGCGTTCTGCGGCGTCTGATCTGGGCCTGCCCTGTTTGCCTAGGTACCCCTTTAGGGGTTTCTGGTACTGAATGGGTTAAAGATATTCACTAACCTTTAAAACGCAAAAATCCAGGTCTCTGTTCTGTAAGTGAATTTTCAGATTTACTGATAACACCAAGTTCCGTTTTCTTCCACACTTTGATGACTGCTTATCTTTTCAACTGTCAAAAACGAGTGTAATTTGTGAACATTAGCTAATCATTCATATACCCCAAAACGCCTCATTAAAATTCATCTACACCACAATTAAATTACTCTCGCTTTGTGTCGAATGTCATAGTCTTCTATGAAGAACAAAACAAACAAGTCACCCGATGTCACCCTTGAGAAAAGTCTGGTTTAAATGAAACCAAAAACTGAATGCGCCAATTGTAAATAAAAATGGCTGAGTGTGATTTATTTTCTCTCATTACCCCACCTGGCCAAAGTACAACAATGGACAATAACTGTGAATAGATCACTTGTATTTTTATATTTTATAAACAATTTGATACAATAAGTGATTTTGTTCGAGATATAAGGTTTCATTTTTGATATTCTTAAGAAAAAATAACAACAAAACAGAACGGCTGCTAAGAATAAAAAAAAAAAAAAAAAAAAACGGCAAACGAAATAAAGTTATAAACAAAGAACCCATTACGATAAGGTAAGGTGAGATAAGATAAGATAATATGAGACACGATAAGGTATCAAACACAAAATTAATAGAATCAATGATGTGGTTGAGAATAGGTTAAGGAAATCTAAGGCAAGTTTTCAGTTTATTTAAGTCTCATGCGAGGCTATGCCGAGCTCGAGACTTAAATAAACTGAAAAAGAGCCTGGGAGTTCTTTGTCAAGGTCTCAAACCCTATACCACTGATTCTTTTTCTCACCCACATACTTTAAAGAATGTGCTGTGAATGGTAAAAATGATTCGAAAGCTATTGCCACCAGAATGCTCAAGAATACAGAAAATAAATCAATATGCAAAATAGCCCCTGTACACAAACGTAACAGAGCAAAACAAGGTAGAGCCGTTATTATTCATGTCTTCTTAAGGAAGCTGTTTAAAAGAGACAGCTGGCAGATGAGTACCCCAAACTTCCAAAACTAGCCAAAAAGAGGAAAAAAATAGCTATTTGATCTGCTTCGTTTGAGACGGCGTGCTTTCCATACCAATCAAGTGTGGCCACAATGAAGACACTCCAAAAAAGGAGAAAGGGAGAAAAGACATGAGATAAAAGAGAGAATATGAAGCAAAACCTAGGTAGAGATAAACGTAGAAAAAGTACGTGGGCATGGTTGAGCATTGAGTGACCCCTGCGCCATGACCTATGACGTCATCAGATGCATACAGAACGGGACATTCAGTTAGTAAGACGCGGCCAACCGGCCCAAGGGATCAGCGTCTAGGGTGAAATGATCTCATCTACCCCCATTTCAACAACAATTTCACAAAAGCCCGGCCGTTCTAAGGATATAGAGAAAAAATAGGGTTTAAAGAAGTAAACATTATTTTCCTTATTCTTGTTCAAAAACATAGAGTTTGGTTATTCGTTAGAACCACCTCACTGTGGCGATTCTAACAAGCACAACAGTCTATATTAGAGGAGAAACAAGTATTACAAATGCCATAAGAAAATATGTTTTGCGTTATGAAAGAATGTGCACTATGTCACCTAGGTGTATTCATAATGCGTTTCTGGCTAATATGAAATAAAGGCACTGCCTTTTGAGCAAACACACTCTTTTACAGCACTTAAGTTTTACAACACTTAACTTCTTTAGTTAATTAAAACATACCGATAGTGCTAGATTGGTAGCTCAGTGGTTAGTGTACTTGTCTCTGATTCTAGAGGCCTCCGGTACGATTCACGGCAGCGAAAATAAAGTTTGGTGTCTAAATATGTTCCATTGGCATCAGTTGTAGGGATGAATGCCACAAAGTGCAGGGAGAATCATCCCGTATGCAAGTTAAAGAGCCTTATCGTAATTTCATGATTATCGCCCGGGCGTTCGTCCTGCAAATCGAATGTATGTACACATGCGAGTAATGGTAAAATGGGACCTATCGCAATAATACTAGATAGATAGATAGTCACGCTAGCAAGTCCTTGGTTAACCGCCTATATACAGATGCAGATGGTATTTATGTGGGGTACTTAACATTTCTTATATCTTCTCCTTAGCAAAATTAGGGGAGTCATTGACACCATTGTCCTATGGTATTTTCAGTATTTTGGCAGTACTTTCTATGCGTTCCCCAACTGAGATCATTTGCATCATGTCTGGCAGACCAAAAGTACAGGTGTCAAAAGAGGCTGTCGTGCAAAAGCCAGCTTACTTTGACCAAAGACCAGACCTTGCAGCAGGAATAGATGAAGGTCAACAGATAGACACCGCAGCTCTGGACAAAGTTCCACATAAATAGATTGAGTACTGTCAAGCTCAGAAATGCCAGCATGCAACCTCTTACAGTGGATCCAGAGCTTCCTTACCAACAGGGGCTAACCAGACCTGGTCAAGGCCAGTTTGCACTATTGCCCCAGCTGTATCCGGTGTACCTCAAGGTGCAATGCTAGGACATTTATTATTCTTCCATGCGTAAATTACCTGCCACAGAAAGTCAGCTCTGGAGCTGACCTTCTTGCTAATGACCTTCTTTTATATCACCAACTCTCAAGCATGACTCATACTGCAGCATTTCACAGGGAACTTGAATGGCTGCAGCTATGTCCATAATGGAATAAACTCTTTTCAACCCAACCGAATGTGTGGCAGTCAGGGTAATAAAACAGAGCACATTGCCATGAACTGTCAGATGATGGAAGAGGCCATGATTAGACTTATCCTGGATTATGCCACATCAGTAAGGGAGTCACATTTTGTATCCAGCGGCTGGAGACGGTGCATCGGCGAGTAGCTCGGTTTGTCAGAGGTGACTACCACACAACCAGCATTACTTCCCGAGTGATGCAACACTTTGCCGGCAAACTCACCAGCATTGACATCTTGTGTCAAAGTTGTGGTGGCATCTGTCCGGGCTAAGTGGACATCCATGCTCGCAGTGCCTCCAACCTGAAAGGAGCGAACTGTACAGGATACTCCTGTGAAAACATCTGTCAGCTCTCCCTCAGACTTATTTGACGTCACTAGAGCTGTTGTCTGGGAATATGTGGCGGCCGTAAAAAGTCTCCCTGTCGTACATCTTAGTGTAGTTTATATTTTCTTGTCCTTTGGGATCATTGTGGAATTTTGAAAATATTTGAGGGTCACTGATGAGGCATAAATAACCGAAACTAGCCAGTCTGGCCCAGAAAACATGTACACTCCATATTTTTCCGTTTATGTTGTATTCCTTGATTCCAAAAGATAAACCATTTCTAGAACATATTTAACGTCACTACAGCTGTTGTCTGTGAATGTCTGGCGGCCGTAAAAAGTCTCCCTGCCCTACACCATAGTGTAGTTCTTTTGGATCATTGATTCCATTGTGGAATTTTGAAAATATTTGAGGGTCACTGACGAGGCCTAAATGGCCGAAACTAGCTAGTCTGGCCCAGCAAACATGTACACTCCATATTTTCCCGTTCTGTGGTGTATTCCTTGCTTCCAAAGGATAACCCTTTCGAGAACATATTTAAGGACAACTTCCACAGAGTATTATCACATCAGGGATCATTGAGGGCTCCAAGAGGGATTATGCAAGTCTTCCCTAAACTACGTAAAACTACGTACGTCTTTCAAAGTTTTTAATTATGTAGGCGTGTTTTCGTGATGCATCCCAATATGGTCATTTCCTGATACATAAACTATGCAACACAGGCTGCAACGTTCATCTACGATTATCTGAAAACAGGGTTAGGTTCTGTGAAAGCTGCCTCGGTATCTCGGTCGGATGCGCGTCCGGCTTGTGATCTGGAGATAGCGGGTTCGATATCTGCCAGGGGAGAAGCATTATTTCGTGGAAATTGATCATGGATTCTTTTGACGGCCATTATCTCCTTTCCGCTTTATCAAGAAGGGTAATTGTCAGTTTCTGGCGAAAGAACGTACATCGTACTGGTTTTCGGTGATCCGTCTGACCTGGCGGATCACAAAAATTTTGGAGCTAGAAAAAGAGAATTTTTTTTTCTTGTTTATTGTTTCTGGTTTCTTGTCTAACTCATATCAGACAAACAAACCAGCAAAATATTATTGCTGGTTATCGTAGATTATTATGTTTTTCATTTGTAGATTAATTTACATTGGTGACATAATTTCCCGCCATTACCACACCAGTGGGTGGGGTAAACGCAAAAATTGAATTATTCTTTGTAGGCTTGCCACATTCATTTTTCTGAAGAGCCGGTGAGTTGTCAGATATTTGAGTGTGTTGAGCTGTATAAAATTTAGAACAGGGTGCTGAATAGTCCTTTGTAGCTGTCAGTACACTGTTTGTTAAAAACTCGGATTCAGAATTGTTACTTTCATTTGGAAGAGCCTTGTGTTATCAGCTTGTCAGCGAGTGTGGACTGTCCGTACAGCTGGCAGACGGCTGGTAACCGAGTGCTGTCAGATAGTTGAGTGTGCAGAGCCCTTTATCTTGTAGTACTGCTGACTCAAAGTTGCCCTTTATGTTAAAATGAAGGTCTCCCTGCTTCCCATGGTCTTAATTCTTTGGTTCACCCTTTGGAAATTAAGTAACAGAACCCAACCGAATGATGGAAATCAGGAATGCAGGATTGCAAAAGAGCAACACTGCGATAAAACTTCTCAGTACTTGGCTGTAACTAGGAAGCTAGGAAACAAACGACGTTCGGAGGGCTTACGCAACTTCAAGTCCTCAGGTGGAACAAATTTGGTCATTCTATTGATCCTGGCCGGAGACATTGAAACTAACCCCGGTCCAAGATTTCGCTGTGGGCTGTGCAAAAAATATTGCAAAGACTCTCAGAAATGGGTAGAATGTGAGGACTGTGAAAAGCATTTTCATTCCTCGTGTTCTGAATTGGATGAAAACCAATTGCTAGAGCTTGAAATTGGAATTGGAACTTGGTATTGCAAAGATTGCAAAGCAGACTGTGGCCTTTGCAGTGGTGATGTTCTAAATGAGCATAAGGCAGTTCAGTGTGACCAGTGTGAAATGTGGATTCACACTGATTGCGCTTTCCTTTCAGACGCCGAGTATGGCAAACTGGTTAACTCGAGTTGTTCATTGATATGCCCGAAGTGCAAGTTTTTTTTAATTTTTCTGACTCGTTCTTCAGCGAACCTATAGAACTGGAACAAATAAATAAATTTGAACCTCTGTCAAAGGAGAAAGGAGTTAAATCTCCGACTACTGACATGAGAAAGCCGAATTTTGTAAAAGGTTTCTGAAACTTTGCAGTATTAACATTAACGGTTTAAGAGGAAAGATACTTGAACTTTTAGCTTTCCTTGATACTCACCATCCACATATTGTGGCTATTCAGGAAACAAAGATTGACAGTTCAATTATGACTTCGGAGCTTTTCCCTGAAACTTGCGAATACAGTGTCTACAGAAAAGATAGAAACACTCATGGCGGCGGGGTGATGTTGCTCGTTCACAGAGATATCCCTTATATGCCATTCATGGAACTGGAAAACGATTCAGAATCTGTTTGGGTTAAGGTTTTTGCAAACAAAACTTCCCACTTTATTGCAAGTTGGTATCGACCACCTAACGACACTGTCGAAAACTTCCAGTTATTTAAAGATCAGCTTGATCGCATTAAGTCTCAGAATAAGGGTAAAAAACTTCCTACAGTACATGTCTTAGGTGACTTCAACTTCAGAGAGATTGTTTGGCCAGATAGGCTCAGCAAACAAGGCACGATGCTGAGTCCGTCAGAGGGACAGGTGTTGGTCGACATCATGAATGATCATGGCTTGGAACAGGTTGTTGACTTCCCTACGCGAGACAGAAACACTTTGGATTTGATTCTTACAACTTTGCCAGGACAGTTTGGGGATATTCAATCCCCGGACAAACTAAGTGATCATGATATTGTCTCAGGATTTTTGAAAATCTTCATACCACCTATAAAGAAACCTCGTAGAAATGTGTACTTATATCAAAAGGGTGACTATGAAACTATGAGGAAGGATGCCCTAAAATTTGCAAGAGAGAAATACTTTAATGGTCATTCAGACGCTCGGTCTGTCCAGGAGAACTTTGATTTGATAAAGTCTTTCATTCAAGCTTCGTCCGAAAATCATATCCCCTCCAAAAACTAGCAGGTCTGTATCTTCAATTCCTTGGATCACACCAGAAATAAGAAGAAAAATTCGGAGGAGAAATAAGATTCATGCTTAGGCAAAAAAGTCGGGAAGTGGTAAACTCAGAGCAAAATTAGAAAACTTGAGACGGGAAATTAAAAATGACATCAAAAATCAGCATGATCAGTATGTAAATAACTTGGTAGGTGATGTAAAGGGGAATCCCAGATACTTCTACAGATATATCAATAGCCAGAAGAAAGATAGGCAAGGTATCCCATCCCTTAATAAAAGAGGAGGGAACGGGGTCGCTGAATCGGACTCTGAAAGGGCAGAGGAATTGGTTGGTCAATTCAATGATGCATTTAATAAAACTGAGTTCAACGAGGTTCTATTGACTGGAAGATCGGCCCATTTCATGGAAAATAGTGTTGTATCCTCTGCGGGAGTGATCAAGTTACTTAAAGGCTTGAACCCTTCTAAAGCTTTAGGGCCTGATGAGCTTCACCCTAGAGTACTGAAGGCACTAGCAAACGAGTTAGGTCCAGCTTTTGCTCATCTTTTCCAACAATCTCTCGATACGGGTGAAATTCCCAAAGAATGGCTCCTAGCGAACATCTGTCCACTTTCCAAAAAAGGGGACAGGGCTCTTGCTCGTAATTATCGCCCGGTGTCACTGGCCTGTGTTCTATGTAAATTGCTTGAACACATAGTCTGCTCAAACATCATGGCCCACTTGGATGAACATAAACTTTTGTCAGACAGACAACACGCATTTAGGAAAAGGCATAGTTGCGAAACTCAGTTGAGCACGGTTATTAATGATTGGGCAAAAATCCTGGACAAAGGGGGGCAGGTGGACACATTTATTCTGGACTTTGAGAAGGCTTTTAACACCCCTCCTCATGAACTACTTAAATCCAAATTATTTGGTTATGGAATTGGTGGGAAGACTCTTAAATGGATAGATTCCTTCCTTTGCTACAGAAAACAGCGTGTTGTTGTTAATGGTGAATCTTCAGTATGGGCGCCAGTTTTGTCTGGAGTCCCACAAGGGACTGTTCTTGGTCCTCTATTGTTCTCCCTGTACATCAATGATATTTCCACTGACATTGACTCAAAAATAAGACTGTTCGCAGATGACTGTGTTTGTTACCGGGAAATTAGAGATGCAGATGACTCACTGAAACTTCAGGCTGACATAGATAGATTAGGATGTTGGGCCAGAAAATGGGGCATGAGATTTCAACCAGTTAAATGCAATATTATGCAGATAACAAGGAAGAGATCTAATAAAGTTGAGGCTTCTTACACCTTAGAGGGAACGATCCTCGAAAATATGAATTCCATTAAATACCTTGGTGTGACAATCATTCACGATTTGAGATGGAATGCACACATTAGCAATATGTGTACAAAAGCGAATAGAACACTTGATTTCCTGAGGCGAAATCTTCATCAGTGTCCTCAGGATGTGAAAGAGACAGCATACAGGGGACTTGTTCGCCCAATCTTGGAATATGGTAGTTGCATCTGGGACCCAAGCGGAGTGGTCCTTAATGAAGAAATTGAAAAAGTTCAGAATAGAGCTGCTAGATTTGTAACTGGAAATTATTGCTTTGAAACTGGGAGCATGACTGGAGTTCTAGGAAAATTAAGATGGGAGTCTCTCAAGAAAAGGAGAAGAGACAGGAGGCTCATACTCTTATACAAAGGTCTAAAGGGTGCTGCCAGCATTCCAACAGATGACCTTGTTCCCCCGGCTAGGCACTGTAGAAAACACCATTCAATGACGTTTCAGACCCTTACTGCAAGAACGGATATTTATAAAGAATCGTTTTTCCCCCGAACCATTAGAGATTGGAATGCCCTTCCCGATTCTATTATTTTGACGGCTGAAGATGCTGAGGATTGTGTAGCTAAGTTTACATCTTTGGTTAGAGCTAGGGACTAACTTTCCATATCACAGGTCCTGGTGTATGAATGTCAATTGACGTGTCACCAGTAACAATTCTGATTCTGATTCTGATTGACCGTTTCCGTAATGTCTGTATAAGCCTGTCTAGGAAAAGTGTGGTTAGCTCGATAGGTCCTTAACAGTGTTGTCTGTGCCTTCGAACTCCAAACAAACAAATCTCCAGGCCAAATGCTATTATATTAAAAATGGTCAAACATCTTGTTAACCCTTATATGACAATGGAATATTCCATCAAAGAGTTTGGATGGTCCATTTCCAGTTATAGGGGTGTCGGGGTTATATATTTACAGTATTTGTATTATGTGCACGTTGCAGAGAGAGAGAGAGAGAGAGAGAGAGAGAGAGAGAGAGAGAGAGAGAGAGAGAGAGATGATGTGTCAGTCACACAGTCAGACCGGCGATGGATTAACCAAGTAATGTGCCAGAACCGATTTCGGTCAGAAGGTCAAAAGATTTGTTACTTGACATTTGTTTGCAACATCCCAATCAACCCATTTTTTGGTTAATGTAATTCTGGTGACGTTCCTTCCAATGTGTGGGACTTTTAACCCGACATTGATATGAACCCTACCGCCCAGTGAAACCAGTAGGATTTATATGCACCACTTTGCCTGGGCAGGTTGATTTAGATACCAGAACTCACGTGCGGTCGGTTAAAGCTCCGCATGGAGTCCAATCTATTTCTCGTAGCCCCGGGGCCCCGGGGCCAATAACTTGTCATTTACCCGACCCTTGTAACAAAATCGTGACTTATAAAAATGAGCAGATCTTATAATAAATGTCTTTAAAAACTTTATTTGAACAACAAACAAAACACTTACACTTTTACCTAATGACATATGAAATCTTCCTGCATTAGGATCATGTTACGGCATAGGCATGAGACATATTGGCACCCGACATTATTCAATGTCTATTTAAAGAATCAAATTGTTAAAAAAGTAAGAATAGAATGTTATCTCACAATCAAGAAAATAAAAAAAGTAAACGCGGGTCTAATCATTTCAATAATTATTGCGAAGTTAATAAGAGAGGTATTTTGAAGAAACCATTATATGAAATAATTAAATTCAGTTGGAAGGTGACGAGTTAACCCATTTTGTCCTATATGGAATCTTCCTCCTTATATATAGCACAAGTCCAATTCAAAATTTAGGGGTGACAGGTTATGTTATCTTTATAATTTATTTGGAAAATGGATGATTTTGTTTTGCAAACAGTGTAGGCCCTGATCAGACGCCGCGTTCTGCGGCGTCTGATCTGGGCCTACACTGTTTGCCAGTATCCCATTTTGTGGTTCCCGGTACAAATTGGGTTAAGCATTAAGAACCCATGAAATGATTGACACCACAGGGAAATTCGAAACAGGAATAATTGACTCACATATTTAATCAATCATTTTCATGCAACGGGTTCCCAAAGGAGACATTGGTGAGGGGTGGGGAACAACACCGAACAGAACAGAACTTTTTTACAGGTTTCCCACGATTGGACCGATTCAATTCATTTTTTATTTTGTTTGATTTGATTTTTAACGTCCCCTTTAACACCATGTAGGTCATTTTGGAGACGTTGCTTCCAATTTTGTGGGACTTTTACCCGACATTGAGATGAAACCCTGTCGCCAAATGAAACCAATAGGGTTTATAAGCATAAGATCCGCTAAGCGGTTTACCAGTACTCGTGTGCGGGCCGGATTCAGCTCTGCGTTGAAGCATCATTTCTTCAATCCCCAATGGGCGGGGGCCTAATTCGTTTATTTAAGTATTTAACATTTATTGAAGTACATGTATGAACAACATTGCTCGTGACCCGATGTTGAATGTTAGATAAATAACTTTTGTTACTTATTCATGTATGTACATCTTTTTCCATCCATCATTTTTCGAAAAGTTCTGTTTTTTTTTGTGTGTGCTCAAATTTAAACAAGAAAGCATTAATGTGCAGACTTTTTCTGGCGTCATAGCCCATTCATACTCAAGAAAACTAGCGTTTACTTTGACGTCACTGACGTCACCTGAGTTAATTAGGTATTCAATGAAGTATGGACAACACCACGTTCATATAGCAAAAGCTCACTAAAGGATTTTAATCTTTAAAAGCTGTGAGAATGTAAATATAATTTTTTATAATGTATATAGAGGATATTTTCTTTTTGTGATGAATACCGAAACTATTTCATCGCGTGTGTTGAAAACATAAGAATTTTCACGAGTGCGAAGCGCGAGTGAAGATTCTGATGTCTTCAGCATATGAGATGATACATGTTTGGTACTCATCTCAAAAAATATTTTTTGCTTTTATTTTATGCGTAACTCTGGCGGTGTACTGTAATCAAACATCTGTTCGTACGAGGGTTGTTCAATAAGTATCTGGCTTTACCTACTTAGAGTCACGCTTGACCTCTCCTTTAGCTACTCCGCAACAAAAAGTACTTCCTCTTTCGAGGTTCAATGGCTGAAAGTATTTTTTGTCGAATTGTGTGTCTTTAGAGTCAATCCATCCTCCATTTTTACGCCCCCGCCCATAGGGGCTTGAAGAAATATATAGGCTGCATGATGCTTCCACGCAGAGCTGAATCAGGCCCGCACACCAGTACTGTTAAACCGCTCAGAGTATCTAAGCCTGTTCAGGAACCGCGGTGCGAGGCGGACCGTCCATGCTAATAAACCCTATTGGTCTCATTTGGCGACAGGGCTTGAAATGTCATTTCATCTCAATGTCGGGTAAAAGTCCCACAAAATTGGAAGCAACGTCTCCAAAATGACCTTTACAGTGTTGACGGGGACGTTAAACCTCAAATCAAACAAACCCTCCATTATTATTTATTATTATTATTATTATTTGCGACGGAAGAAAGGGCGAGGATTGTGGCAACGTAAAATCGATTTAAGCCCTCAGTGGAATTCGTTTCACTGTCCGTTCCAAGACGGTTCTTCTGTCGCGGTTTATGTTTGTGATGGCTTGTCTTTGAGTGTGTGTATCATTTATATTATTTTGTTTTGGGTAGCCAATTGTCCATTTTGCGGGAAAGTAACATTCCTTTTGGCTTTCCACTATTAATGTTTCCATTAGGGTTTAGTTGTTTCATGTTTGTGTTTCCTTCCCTTTTGTGTCTCTAATGGGAGCTGTTGGTTAATTGTATTGATTTCTGATCATTGCCTCCATTTTATCTTTACGACAACAATTCATGGTTACCATGCGGGACGCCAGATCCTGCCATCACAGGAACAAATCCGTGAAATGAACACCTCTTAAACCCCACATTATATATAGAAAACTGGGGTTTAAGGGGTATACATTATTTTCTTATTTCTGCTCCAAGACATAGGTTGTGGGTACTCGTTAAAACCGCCTCAATGAGGCGGTTCTAACGAGCATCTACAACCAAAGTTTGCGTATAAATAAGAAAAATATCACGGATTTTCATAAGAAAAGTAGCCATTATGGGGATGAGAAAAATCACTATGTCGCACGGGTGTGTTATCGTAATGGCAACGCAAGACCATGTGTTTTCTCTGGTTTCTGGGGTGTTCTGTCACGCCTGACTTACTAGCGGAACAATGTAAGTGAAACGATATTGAAAGGGCTGTTAAACCAAATCATACAACAAAAATGTTGTAGACAGAGGGACATGAGCCTCAGTGACCTGACTGATAGCCTTCATGCGGACTGAACAAATTACTTGTCTGAATCACGACAGAAATAATGGCAATAAGGGCGAGCATTGTGGCGGTTTTTCTGTCGCGGTTTAGTTTGATTTGTTTTTGTTATGGTTTGTCTTTGGTAGTTTGTGTCGCTTATATTATTTTATTTTGGATAGCTATTGGCCATTTTGTGGGAAGGTAACTGTCCTTTTAGCTTTCCGCTATTGATGTTTCCATTTGTTCTGTTGTTTCATGTTTGTGTTTCTTTCCCCCCTTTGGTGTCTCTGATGGGAGCTGTGGGTTGATGGTATCGATTCCTGATCATTGCCTCCACTTCTATTTTCTTTTGCACTGGTGACATTGTTATTGATTACTGATGGCCCGCCCCAATCGGGCCTTGGAGAAATAGATTGGGCTGCATAATGCTTCCACACAGAGATGAAACCGACCACACGAGTTCTAGTAAACCGCTAAGAAGGCTTAAGCCTGTCAACGCAAAATGGTGCGAGTCAGACCGCCCATGCATATAAACCCTATTGGTTTCATTGAGCGGCGGGAATTGAGAAGTCATTTCATCTCAGTGTCGGGTAAAAGTCCTAGAAAATTGGTAGCAGCGTCTCCAAAATAACCTAAATAGTGTTGACGGGAACGCTAAACCGCAATTAAACAAAATTAATATGTCACATAGATTTTTCATTCTGTATGTGACCGTCATGATTCACTGCTGAGCTCAGGTTTCTCTGTGCGGATCTTTACTCTGTATGGGAACTCAGGACGATAGTTAACTATTCACAAACTCCAGAGTTCAAGTACCCTGATCGTCCCACTGCAGGCTTTTTTGTGACTCGAACTTTGCATTTACCTAACCTATTCACAAATTACTATTTACACGGAACAATTCTTACACATGTTTACACAAGTAAGTCTTAAAATGCTTAAACCGTTCAGTACCAGAAACCCCTAGAGTGCTACCTTGCCAAACAGCGCAGGCCCAGATCAGAAGCCGCAGAACGCGGCGTCTGATCAGGGCCTACACTGTTTGCAAAAAGTCAAGCCATTTCTCGAACTAAATGTCGAAAAACACAGCCTGACATCCCTCACGTTCGAAATGGACTCTGACATATACAAGGAGGAAGATTCCATTTGGTACAAAAAAGGTTACATGCTCTTACATGAACAGTTTTGTTGCAGGGAAATGGTTGTTAAAATTGATGACAAAATGTGATCATTACGAAAACACGCCTATACAAGTACATTGTAAATTTTATCTGGGAAAAACGAGAATTTTAAGATGATTTTTTTTTATATATTTTTCTTATTTATATTGTAAAAATTTGTTGTGGGTGCTCATTAGAACCGCCTCATTGATGTGGTTCTAAGGAGAACACACAACCTATGTCTTGGTGCATAAATAATGAAAAAATAAGATTTAACCTGTAAACCACAGTTTTCTATATATAAAGTGGGGTTCAGGGAGTCTTCATTTCACGGACTTGTTCATGTGATGGATCAGTTCTGAGGAAACGTCTCGCTTACATGATCTATAAATGTTCACGTGACTATGCATTTTGGATTAAATTTACTACTACTACTACTACTACTACTACTACTACTACTACTTCTACTAACACTACCACTACTACTAATACTACCACCACCACTACTAATACTACTACTAATACTACTAATTATTATAATAATTGCAATGCCCAATGCATAGACATAACATATACAAGGACCAATGCGTAGGTAACCTGATTAAGTTTTGACAACATTGTTTTAATAATTTACAGAAAAAATATCTGTTTTTCAGAAGTTGTAGGCACTGTAGGAGAACATACTTGTATACACAACGTAAAGCAGTCGGTTTTATCACTTGTATACACATCGTATAGCAGCCGGTTTTATTACTTGTATACACAACGTATAGCAGCCGTAATTATTACTTGCATACACAAAATATAGCAGCCGGTTTTATAACAAATATAAACACTGTATTACAGCCGTTTTTATTACTTGTATACACAAGCTACAGCAGTCGGTACTATAACTGGTATACACAACATATAGCAGTCGGTTTTATTACTTGTATACACAACTTATATCAGCCGGTATTATTACTTGCATACACAATGTATAACAGCCGGTTTTATTACTTATATACACAACGTATAGCAGTCGGTTTTATAACTTGCATACACAACGTATAGCAGCCGGTTTTATTGCTTGTATACACAATGTATAGCAGTCGATATTACTACTTGCATACACAACATATAGCAGTCTGTTTTATTACTTGTATACACAATGTATAGCAGCCGGTTATATTACTTGTATACGCAATGTATAGCAGCCGGTTTTATTACTTGTATACACAACGTATAACAGTCGGTATTATTACTTGCATACACAACGTATAGCAACCGGCTTTATTAAATGCTGCTGATTTCACTGGTATCCACTGCATGACTGCTTTGATTTCTCCAATTCTGTGTGGAGCGAATTGCTGCAAAGTGTTCCACATATACATTAGCATACATTAGAAGTTAATCGAGTCACTGATATGATCGAGTTTCTATCATACCTATTCTTGTTTATGTTAGTGGTGTGATTTAATGTGCGCTAACGTCGTTGCGAAAACACGCCTATTCAAATATATTGAGAAATTTGCCCCCCCCCCCCCCACACACACACACACAAAAAAATTCTTCTAACAAAAATTCCGACATTTTTCTTATTTCTGCTCAAAACATAGATTGTGGCTACGCGTTAGAACCGCCTAGATGAGGCGGTACTAACGAGTACCCACAATCTATGTTTTTGTGCAGATGAGCAGAAATAAGAAAAATAAAGTATACCCATGTAAACCCCAGTTTTACTATTATAAAAGTGGGATTCATTGGGGTCAAAATTATATAGGCTTGTACCTGATGGTCTGTCTCTGGTCGGGCCCATCGGAGTCTATCTATTTGTTTTCTTTTGCTTCAGCATTTCAGTTGTTTCTTGCTGTCGAGTCCTCACCGATGTTTCAACTCTGTGGTTGTTTGATTTTTGTGTTCACGGAGATGTTGCACTGATGAGTTAGGAGGCCTTTATGCGGACTGAACAAATTATTTGTCTTAATCGCGACGGAAGTAAGGGTGAGGATTGTGGCCACGTAAAATCGATTTAAGCCCCCACCCCCAGTGGAATTCGTTTCCGCTGACTACTCCAAGGTGTTTCTTCTGTCGCGGTTTACTTTTGTTATGGTTTGTCTTTGGGTGTTTGTGTCGCTAATATTATCTTATTTATGATAGCCTATTGGCCATTTTGTGGGAAAGTAACTGTCCTTTTGGCTTTCCGCTGTTGGTGTTTTCGTTGGGGTCTGTTGCTTCATATTTGTGTGTCTTTCCCTTTGGTGTCTCTGATGGGAGCTGTGGGTTAATTGTATCGATTCCTGATCATTGCCTCCACTTCTATTTTGTTTTTGTGATGTGTTACTAAATCTGAGGGGCCCAAGATGACTGTTTTATTTGTTTGTGGCTTTTCAGAATCTAAGGATCACTCATGGTTTTTCATGCATTTACATTTGGTTTGAACTATATTTTCAATTGCTTCTATGACAATTGACAATTACAATTAACATTTGCCGGGTACCGATGAAGCTGCTTGCGAGGCCCAGTGTTCAAATATCTGCCGAAACATCCGGCAAATTATATTATACTGAACTAACCATAGATGATCTATTTTGTTGCATAACTTGCTTTTTAACGGCCCCCGCCAATCGGGGCTTGAAGAAATAGATGGATTGCATGATGCTTCCACGCAGAGCTTAAACCGACCCGCACATGAGTACCTATTGGTTTCATTCGGCGGCAGGGCTTGAGATGTCATTTCATCTCAATGTCGGAAAAAAGTCAGAAAAAATTCTAATAGAACATGTGAATAAGTTGAAATAAATTATGGGCCAAGTAACTGTTAAAAAAACTTGACAGTTTTGCAAAATTCAATTAAATAAATTTTGAACACCACACCATTACCCCACCCACTTTTTGTACATTCGGTAAACCCTTAAACCAGGCTACATGACAGCTAGCTCAGAACTTTGTTACCAATGGCGTCTGTTCAACATTGACGTTCTGACTTCATCATAGAATGTTAGGGCAACAACGTTATGTCGCTCAATGTAACGAAACAAAGCAATGACCATCTTGTTATATCACAAGTTCAAACAACTACGGAACCCGGGAAGGGACATGATTTTTTTTTATTTTATAAGTTGAGCGCACAAGATAATATCTTGTGCAGACAAGATATTATCTTGTGCGGACAACATATTATCTTGTGCAGACAAGATATTATCTTGTTCGCACAACATAATAAAAATAAAAAATCATGTCCCTTCCCGGGTTCCGTAAACAACACATGGATTTCATGGTTTAAACTTTTGTATTGATGTTTGAACGCGTCCTGGCCAATTCAAGATTAGCTTCAGGCACCTATGGTTCAGAACATCAATTAAATAAAGCCAATTCTTCTGATACCGAAGCTCCGCTTTTGTATTTACATGTACATTTATCTATTTAGATGGGTTTGTTTCACGCAAAATGTGTGATAAACTTGATGATTTTGATTTTAAGATTGTAAATTTTCCTTTCTTGGCTGGTGATGTTCCTCGTGCAGCATTCTACGGTGTATACGAGGGTAAGCTAACAAATAGCGGGAATTTGTCAGTAACTCAATAAAACAAGAAAACATCAAATATACCTGGTTACGTTCCTTCTATAAAGAATCCCTTCTTCCGGATGACGGATTCCTATCTGCCCTGCAGGTTTCGAATGCCCGTTGCTAGGCTACCAGAGTTCATGAGTCTAACTTGCATGGTCACTTCAAGTTCAAGGTTATCTATGTCATAGTAACGCTTATTTAGTTGAAACCTGGGAAACTGCGTGACAGAATACAATATGATCCAGCGCACGACAAAACCTACAATACGGCATGTGCGCCCAACGAAGACTTAGATCAGCCTGAGCATCCGCGCAGTCTGACCAGAGTCTTCGTTGTGCACTCTAAGGATAGCTATAAGGGTCCGATGCTCCGTCATGCCGCAAGAGAAGTCTCTGGTTAGACTATATGGATGCGCAGGCTGATCTGATTCTTCGCTGGGCGCATATGTAAGTTGTAGGAAATGCTGTGCCCCGGCTCATATAGTTTATATTCATTTCAATTGAATCTGTGGCCTTGAATCAGCCCTCGCCCATCGGGGCTTGAAGAAATAGATGGGCTGCATGATGCTTCCACGCAGAAACCGACCGCACACGAGTATCGGTAAACCGCTTAGAGGATCTAAGCCTGCCCAGGCAAAGCAGTGCGAGTCAGACCGCCAATGCTTATAAACCCTATTGGTTTCATTGGGCGACAGGGCTTGAGATGTTATTTCATCTCAATGTCGGGTAAGAGTCCCACAAAATTGGAAGCAACGTCTCCAAAATGACCTTTGCAGTGTTGACTGGGACGTTAAACCTCAAGTCAAACAAACAAACAAACAAAACAAGGTTATTGAGAAGGTTCAGTTATTCTTTCTTTGTGTTTTCTACACCCATTGTCTCCTAATAAGGGACCACTTTTGGGACTGTTCAAAAGTGGTCTTAGGACCACTTTTGAACAGTCCCAAAGGTGGTTTTAATATAGGAATTTTTGTTATATTAAAGTCTATTGATGCTTTGGCCTTGAAGGAAAATGGACAGAGAAATATAGCACATGTAATTAACCGAATAGTGTGCATGTGAGACTAATTGAGCCCCACCAAGCGAATTTGTGTCTTCGAGCATTCCGTCATGACACATTTTAACTGCGCATGCCCAGCCATTCAGAGGGGCCAGGGATACGGCTTTCTGTCTGAAGGTTCCTCTTAAATCACTGCTTGTATGAGCGAGCAGCGAAGGTTCTGGCGAGACTGCGCGGATGCGCAGGCTCGCCTGAACCTTCGCTGCTCGATTAGGCGATAAGTACCAAAATCGCTTGACGGGGCCCAATTTATATTATGTTTATGTGAAATCAATGGCATGAAGTCAAATTACTTTCCAAACAAGATTGGATTGCTAGAAACATATTCATAAAATGGAAATTAGCTGGTCGAAGAAACGTTTTCATTCATGTAATATGAAACAAAAGCAATAATTACGTCGCCATATTCTGAATTAACTTCGACATACAAAATAATTACGCAACACGTTCTAAGGTTTCTTGAATGAGGGGCGATCAATAAATTTCAAACTGACTGCCATAGGTTGAGATTGTTTATTAATCGACTCAAAGTTATTAACTACAGATGCATCCGACTGCTGTTGTGCACGTGACTATAGCTTGCCATGCACAGAATCCAGGTACCGGTTATTTATTGCGGCGCTAGTCTTCTTCTTGTGACACCATAACGCTGCGTAAAAATAAAATCTGGACTGGGCTCATGTTTGTATGGTTGTTTGTTAGTTTCACATCTCACCGACAGCCAAGGTCATATGGAGATGGGACCTCGTTTAAAAGACTCATACGAAAGTCTGGAGAAGCCCGGAGTCGAACCCATGACCCCTGGTTTACAAGGCGAGTAGCATAACCACTACACCACAGAGGCTTCTAGGCCTGGGCTCATGTACGGGCTCAATGGCAAACCGTGTAGACTCAGATCAGACGCCGCATAAAGCGGCGTCTGATCAGAGTCTACACGGTTTACTGAAAATACTGGAATTTAAGGTTTAAAGGCCAGGGGCCAAGTATAAAAGCCAAGGGATCTAAAAAATGTCCAGTGCTTTCCCTAGTTCACATACAGTCAACATGTAACTTTCATCACAGAAAACTCAAAAATGCAAAGCACAGACCACATAAAATTATGAAACTTGGCACATTACTTTTTTAAGACATAGACATTAATGTAATACGAGAATTGAAATGAAATTCCATTCCATAGTTTGTTTTTCAGAAAATCTTTTTTTGCTGTCTGCTACAAAATTCAAATTTTTACCACCAGGTATAATTGATAGCAAGTGGGAGGGCTTATCAGAGTTCATAACCTCTACTGCAGCAGCTGAGAAGTGTAGCTCCTTACACAAACACACACACAATCCAATAAAATTACTGGTTACAAAGCCAATAGATTCAAACTGATAACTGTCTTGTGAGACAATAAGCCCATCCCACTTGCCATATTGGCTTAATTGCTGACCGGTAGGATATTTTGCTGTTTGATACCTGGCCTTTAAGCGAAACAGCTTAAGTGTCATAATACATAACTATTTTCAGTCTACACCCAGAGACAATCCACCCACCAGTACTGTCAGGCATGAACTGCATAAAAAAGGAATCATAAAATGTCTTCGGACATGTGCACTCTGCAAAGACTGAGATCTTCCAACACATCTACACATAGAATAGCCAAAATAGTGTTTCCTAACAAACATGTGCCTTCAGTGGTCTACATCTCTTTAACGTTTCAGTCATATTGCCATATGGTAAAGGGGAATAGCAGCATCAAAACCATTCATCAGAAACTAAAAAGGTTGATAACTCTGTCAAGTGAGTGAGTGAGTGAGTTTTAGTTTTACGTCCCACCAACAGCTAAGGTCATACGGAGAAGGGACCTCGGTTTAAAAACTCATCCGAAAGTCTGGAGAAGCCCGGGATAGATCCTGCGATCCCCGGTTTACAAGGCGAGTAGCGAAACCACTGCACCACGGAGGCTTCTAATAACTCTGTCAAGCGTGAACGTTTCTTCCATTACCATTTCCATACCATTCAGTGCTAATTTAGACGTATATGTAAATTGGAAACAAAATACGTCAAGAATATTAAGTCAGATAGAGGAAATGAATCGCTGACGGTCGGACAGACATACCCTGCTTTACAGTACTTGAGTGGTATAAAACTAAACTGCATGAATCTAAAATCGAACGAGTCAGCCCTCATGAATCAGCCTAAATAACATGCTTATTCTCAGATGGCCTTAATGCACCTGCATTAAGTATTGCGCATTTATATCTTTTCTTCTGCAAGATAGGTAGTAAATAACAGATAATAACATGATAAACAACTCAATAATTCATTGCTTGAAGATTAAACTTTGTGGTAATTTGAGAACCCAGTACAAGACATTTTCCCTAATTAACAAAGGTCTGGTATAGTTTGATTTCCATCACTGCAGTCGGTCTTAGGTGTTATAGTTCTATCACACTGACGGAGAATGGTTTGCTACCTCACGTAAACATTACATAATTGTGTCCCCTCAAACCCCACTTTTATACAGTAAAATTCGGGTTTACTCGGAGTCTAACTTGGTTTTCTTTTGCTCCAGCAATTCTGTTGTTGTATGCTGCCGAGTCCTCAACCTTGTTTCATCTCTGTAGTTTTTTTTTATTTGTATGTTCTCGGAGATGTTACACTGATGAGTTAGGAAGCCTCAATACGGACTAAACAAAATTAGTGTATACCGCAATAGAGGTAAGGGCGAGGATTATGGCCATGTAAAATCGATTTAAGCCTCCCAGTGGAATTCTTTCCACTGACCGTTCCAATGCGGTTCTTCTGTTGCGGTTTATTTATTTTGTTGTTTGTTGGTTACTGTGAGTATCACTTGTGTCTTTTTATTTTGGATGGACATTTGGCCATTTTGTGGGAAAGTAACTGTCCTTATGGCCTTCCTTTGTTTTGGTTTCCATTATGGTCTGGTCGCTCCATGTTTGTGTTTCTTTCCCTTTGGTGTCTTTGATAGGTGGAGTAAGTTAATTGTATCGATTCCTGATCTTTGTTTTACTTTCACTTTACAGAGGTAAACCTTATTTTTCTTATTTCAGCTCTACAATATAGATTTATGGTACGCGTTTGAAAAGCATTGCAAAGAACATACCCCACTATAAGTACTGTGAAAAGAACAAGATAATAATTGAAAATCAAACATCAATGCTTATTTTCAGGGTTTTGTTATGCAGTCATTGTTACTTTTCTGCCAAGATCATTTTCCGTGAATTAGACAATTTTCGGCATCAACAGCTATATATACATATATATATCAAACTTTATCAAAGACTGTAGCGGGAGTTCCAGGCAATAATTGCGAACAATTAGGACAAACCCTGGAACAAATAAGGACATATCTAGAGCGCATAAATGAACCCCAACCAGATACAGAGACAATAAGAGAATCTACCCCAGTAAATATCCTAATGGAAGAGGAGGCTCTTAGGATTTAAATGAAGATCTCAAAATTATGGGATCTTAATCTGAAAGCTAGACGATTAGCTTATTGGCACGCTTATCGCAACGAAAATATAGCCAAAAAGTATGAAGAATGGTCAACACAAGAAAATGTTATCATTCCGCAATGGCTACAGATGAAACCTATCCAAAATGAGCCAGAAAACCTAACTAAACGGAGAGAAAAACAGGTACATTACAATTTAAAAACCGAAATAGACCTGCTGCGTCTTAGACAAGAGAATCAGGAGGAAAAATACAAAGGGATAGACGCTAAAATGAAGGAAGAAATTGATAAAATTGCTAGTGGACAACGAGGAAATGCGTTGTGGAAACTACGGGTAGAGGATTGCCAGCGAAATGAAGAAATCTCGCAGAAACGTTGGGAAAAACGAAACTCGGCTTGGTTCATGAAATATGAAGATACATTTAAAGCCAGGCACGAGAATAAAAAACCCATATATAAAAATTGGAGAAGAAGAGGAAGGTCCACGCTCATACGCAGAGGCTGTTTCTTCTAATCAACAAAGGGTGCGTCAACCAAGTCCCATAGTAGTATCACAAGAAGGTCAACAGACCCAAGAAACTGGACAAGAATCCGATGAAAGACCCTTATTACAGAGGGGTCCAAGACAACAAAGGCCACAGTCATATCCACGGGATACGGGAATCGTAACCGGGAGCACAGGACAGCTCCCGACAAGACAATTACGACCCAACCCGACTAACGTTGAGCTACCACGGCTTAATGAAAATGGAGAACTTTATTTTTTAAGCCGAGGTCGGTGTCGGGGCAGAGGCCGGGGCCGGGGCCGGAACCGCGGCCGGGGCCGAAGCCGAGGTCACCTGTCCAACGTACAATAGAAAAGAAAAAGTTAAATGATATAACAATAATAAATTTATCTAACAGACAATTCAGTTCGGCAGAAATATCTTTATTAAATAAAGGCCTCAAATTTACCCCAACCCCACCAATTGGCAATCCTGACCAAATGAACGAAGATGTAAAGGAGTTTAATAGGAAACAAAGCATATACCACCGAACACACTGCTGGTCTCATTTGACATGGAAGCACTATACTCGAACATTCCCCACGATTTGGCAATGGAGGCAGTAAAGTACTGGTTAGAAAAATATCCCGCGGAACGGAAAAGTCAAAGATTTTCGAATGATTTCATTATAGAAGGTATTCAATTCATTCTCGAGAACAACACATTCTCATTTGATAAAAACTTGAAGTTTACTGAAAATATAGTGTTATTTGGCATATTTATTATTTTTGCTATAACCATTATTGCGGGCATAAGTAGATAAGTTCTAATTTAGGCTTCCCTTCCTCGCAGGGACATAAAATCTATGTTTGTGAAACATTACACATAGGTATAAAATTTACCCCTAATTTACACAAGGAAAATGTCATAGCTAGCGTCTTAAAAAGTAGTGTTATGTTTTCCAACATTGTGTTATATCGGCTATTGCACGTTGTTTAGAAAATTATGTTCTAGTGGACGACCTTCATATTAGGTAACAGCTTATAGGAACGTTGACGATACACTTCTGAAACGTCGTTTACAAATTATGTCAAAATGCGCATAGATTATACACACACTTTACTTCTTTGCGCTGCCATAGCTCCTAAACTAAATCGGTAGTAAAGGACTTTTTTAACATTCTAATAAAAAATGAATACGACGCAAAATATCAGTTTTAAGAAAGTATATTTGCTACTGGCCATTAAAGCTTGAAAATTCGGCAATTTTCATCCGTGTCTATATACAAACGAGTCTGATTTTTTTGCGCAGTCATGACGCCTAAACGAACTAGGTAACACATATGTCTATGCAGAATGTTGAGAAGTACTCGCTTGCAAAATTTGAAAAAAACATTCTAAGGGAGAGCCCATTTACGTTATACTATTCTTGACCTTAATTACATCAGTTCCACCCGGTTTATGTTGATTTTTAGCCTCAGAAAATTATCTGTTGTCTCTCTGCAAATCCGATTGTGTTCGATATTCTTATTTAAGAATGTCTGGGTATTGTTTGACAGTCTGGGACAATAAATATTTGCTCAAGGCCATCGATCTTGCATTTAAAACAATTATATTGAATAATTCTCTGTAATCCTATTTAATCTTGGTAAACACGTACACGCCGACACCACCATGTATTTTCAAGGTTATATTAAAAAATGCAAGATCTCCAACAAAACGGAATGCGATAAAAGTTTATGCACCTATACTCGAAGATATAAGAAGATGACATGTGTCGCTCTCAGTTATTTTGCACCAAACCACCTTGTGCATGTTTGTCTTTTGCAACAAGGACTATCGTAAACTGAATTTTATGTTGACTTAGTATATAAATTCATCAAATGCAGTGCTTGCAGTAATTTAAGTACCAAATTTCGTAAAATCAACTTCGATGTAGAAATATTGGATGTACAAGAATTTAGTCAGTGGAAGTTGACCCAAGAACAGTTAATCACTTTGCATCCCTCTTTAACTGCATGTCGGCGGGTCCGGCCTCCGACTCTTTGACAGCTCCGGTCTTAAGGCTTGCGTTTTAAGTAAATAATGTCTGAATAGTTAGATCCTTTGGGAGCATAGAATACATCAAATTAAATGACAAAAAGCAGTCTCGGTTTTATTGAGTCTGTTCATTTCCAATACTGACATGTGCAACACCGGCCACGCCCTCTGGCACATGCTTAAGCAGAACTCTATTTTTTAAATGATTCTAAATGAATTCAATGATCCCAAAGGACCAGAAATTATAATCTGTACTATGATGAAGTTTGGGGAGCCTTTTTACTGCCGCCACACGGCACAACACCAGCTGCATTGAAGATAAATAAGTCTGAGTATGTCTATCGGAGTCTATTAGCAGGGGTAGTCCCAGAATAATAAAATGAGGCAGGTAAGTGTTTGTTAAGGGATATTTTATTTGTCGCAATAAACGCTCTTGTATGGATTTGAGACTTTAAATAAAGCTTGAGCACAGCGTAGGGGTTATAACACAGACTGCATGTAAAGTAGTATACCCAATCTCGGCTGAAAACTTTGCTTACCTCTTTAAATGGTCAGGGTTCAGACACTATGACGACTCCGGCCTAAAAGCTTTTAAATAAATCTGTTAGTGCCTGATGCTCCGTCTCTGGTCAGTCCATCTGAGTGCAACTGTGGTTTGCTTCGCTTCAGAATTTCTTTTTTTCACCCTGTCGAGTACTCATCGTTGATGTTTGACTTTAATGTTTCGGAGATTTTGCACCGATGGTTATACACCTTAACGCAGACTAAACAAATTACTTCACGTCATCACGAAAACACGCCTATATAATTTTGACCCCCTCGAACCCCACTATTGTATAGTAAAACTTGGGATTGTAAGGGTTAACCTTATTTTTATTTTCTTTTTTATCTAAGGTATAGATTGTGGGTACTCGTTAGAACCGCCTCATCGAGGCGGTTCTAACGTGTACCACAATCTATAGTTTGAGCAGAAATAAGAAAAATATCACAATTTTTCATCTTAAAATTTTCATTTTTTCGGGGATAAATGTTACAATGTATTGGTATAGGCGTGTTTTCGTAATGTAAACCACGGTAGAACTAACGGCGAGGGTTGTGACTCGTAAAATCGATTACAGCCCCCAGTAATTTTACAGACCATTCGGATGTGATGCTTCAATTGCGGTTTATTATTGTCATTATTTGTCTTTACGTGTATGTACTGGCGATACCTTTTTATTTTGGATGTACATTCGACCATTTGATGGGAAAATATTGTCCTTTTGCCTTTCTACCTGTAATGCTTTACATTACGATAACACACCCGTGCGACAGAGTGCATTTTTTTCACATCTCAAAAATGGCTACTTTTCTGATGAAAATCTGTGATATTTTTCTTATTTTTACTCAAAACATAGGTTTTGGGTGCTCGTTAGAACCGCCTCATTGAGGCGGTTCTAACGAGTACCCACAACCTATGTCTCGGAGCAGTATTAAGAAAAATAATGTATACCCACCTAAACCCCAGTTTTCTCTGTATAAAGTGGGTTGTAAGTGGGTGTTCATTTCACGGACTTGTTAGCGTGATGACCCATGTATGCCTAGCGCCCTTTTCTGGGTCATTGGCAAACAGAGCAGACCAAGATCAGACTACAATGTTTGCATAAAGAACATTCATTTTGTAAAAATTGCTACAAACAAAAAGCAACCTGATACCCTATAATTAGAAATGGACCACTCCAAACTTTCTGAGTGGAAGATTCCATTGTCATATATGGGTTAGTTACGGTTTCGTTACTTTATATTTGTGTTGTATTCCTTTTGCTGTCTTGGTAGGAGTAAGGTGAATGTATGGATTCCTGATCACTACCTTTATTTCTGCTCTTTATATATACGAGCAGTCAACCATCAAAGTACATATTTGTAAGTAAGAACCTAACAGCGTCATAATTCAGTGGAAAAAAAAGGAGAGAATGACAATAGAATCAAGTAAGTTCGTGTTGGCCCAGGCTCTCGGTCAGATGTATTGGTCCTAAGCATTCAGCCTTTGGCCAATACAGCAGACTTCGGACCTCTAACTGGGCCAATGCGAAATTACTCGATTAATAATATCATATTATTAGTATATATCAATACTCAAAGGAAATGAATAAATTACACGTTATTTCATTGACACTTTTAATACAAAAGCAGAAAAACATTTACACACCTTGTTTACAATATATATATTTGTAAATCATATCCTTTACATAAATGACATGTTATAAAATAAAACATGGCGAGAGAAAATATGCCCGTCAAGTATTGCATATACAGTCGAACTTCAATGACTCGAACACCGTTGGTACCTCGAAAATATGTTCGAGACAGGGGTAGTTCGAGCCACTGAGGTTACTGTCAGGAGGTATAACGAGATACTTTTACACATCTTTTCGGTGTTCGATAATGAATATGTATGTTGTGTGTACTCATTAGAATCGCCTCATCGAGGCGATGCTAATGAGTACACACAGCATACATTTGCAAGATAAAAAACTAAAATCTCCTTAATTATCCCCCACTATTTCTTATGTAGAGGATTTTGCTGGGGGCTCAAGAACGGGTTCGACTCATCCATGGTAAACGAGCCATCGGTGTTCGAGCCATCGAAGTTCTACTGTAGTAAAGGCAAATATCAGTTTGTGTTCCCGTATAGATCATATCCCTTCATGTCTTCGTATAGTGCACAACTTGGTGGTGCTGTTCGAGCTTGTCCGAAGACAAATTCTTGCTTGTCCCGGCTCATATATCAAGAAGAAGTGCCCAGGGTGATTACAGGAAAGTTTTGAAACCATGATAAGTAAATATACCATAGCAACACATAAAGTGAGTATTGGGTGATAAATGAAGATTTGTTTGTTTGATTTTGATTTGGCATTTAACGTCCCCGTCCACACTGTATAGGTCATTTTGGAGATGCTGCTTCCAATTTTGTGGGACTTTTACCCGGCATTGAGATGAAAGGATGTCCTAAGCCCTGTCGCCAAATAAAACCAATAGGGTTTATAAGCATGGACGGTCCGACTCTCACCGCTTTGCCTGGGCAGGCTTGGAGTCTAACTATTGGCTTTCTTTTGCTCCTGCATTTCAGTGGTTTCTTGCGGTCGATTCCTCACCGTTGTTTCATATCTGTGGTTGTTTGATTATTTGTGTTCACGGAGATGTTGCACTGATGAGTTAGGAGGCCTTCATGCGGACTGCACAAATTATTTGTCTAAATCGCAACGGAAGTAAGGGCGAGGATTGTCAATCGTAAAATCGATTTTAGCCCCCCCCCCCCACCCCTCCAGTGGAATTTGTTTCCGCTGACCGTTCCAAGGCGGTTCTTCTGTCACGGTTTATTTTTGTTAGGGTTTGTCTTTGTGTGTTTGTGTCGCTTATATTATTTTATTTTGGATAGCCTATGGCCATTTTGTGGGAAAGTAACTGTCCTTTTGACTTTCCGCTATTGAAAGCCAAAAGGATATTTACTTTCCAACCAAATTGCCAACTGGCTATCCACAAAAAAATAATCTAAGCAACACAAACTCTCAAAGACAAACCATAACAAAAATAAACCGGGACAGAAGAACCACCTTGGAAGGGTCAGTGTAACAAATTCCATTGGTGGCTTCAATCGATTTTACGTGACCTCAATCCTCGTCCTTATCATAAACCTATATTGGGGCTATTCATTTAAACAGTCTTGCGGGGGCGGTTCAAATGAAAATCCACAACATAGGTCATCACGAAAACATGCCTATATAATTCTGACCCCCCCCCCCCCCAAAAAAAAATTTTGATACAGTTAAAATTGAGTTTACATGGTTAAACCTTATTTTTCTTATTTCTGCTCTAAAATACAGATTGTAGGTACTCGTTAGAACCGCCCCGATGAGGCGGTCCTTACGAGTACCCTAAATCTATACTTAGAGCAGAAATAAGAAAAATGGCACAGTTTTTCATCTTTTTTGGCGACAACATTTTACAATGTCTTTGTATAGGCGTGTTTCGTAATGCTTCATAGACAATTGATAAATATTACCCTTTAATTATCACCAAATATCTATCTTATCTATTTATATGTATACTTTTTCTTTTCACACTGTCTATGTACAAGTTA
Organism: Lucinisca nassula; assembly: GCA_963580285.1. Lineage (NCBI taxonomy): Eukaryota > Metazoa > Mollusca > Bivalvia > Lucinida > Lucinidae > Lucinisca > Lucinisca nassula. The sequence goes on along the minus strand of OY757012.1, from coordinate 16,144,309 downwards.
ATAAATTATACACTCATTTACACATAACTTCCATATTTAGCATTTCTGTCCAATGAAAAGGGCAATTTTTTATGTATGTTTCCCCATTAAGAGAAACTGTTTTGCATTGCTTTGTTTGCCAATTGCACTATTATGTGTCCAATAAAATCTGAACAAACTAAACAGTTTTACGTTTGTTTATAAAACGTGTTTATAAAAAGTGTAAGAAAAATATAAAGTCATGACCAATATATCTTAGAAAACTGGATTAGAAAAACAATTAATCTCAAATTACATGAAAAAGCTAATAAATATTCATGATTTTTCCAGTCATCTTAAGTAGAAATTTAAAAAAAAGAAAGAAAAGATACAAAAATGGATTAACATCACTGAAACAACATACATACTGAAGAAAAAAATAAAGGAAGCACTATCAAGCGTGAGTATTTATCACGAAAACACGCCAATATAATTCTGTCCCCCTTAAACGCCATTTTTATATAGTAAAACTGGGGTTTACAGGGGTAAACCTTATTTTTCTTATTTCTGCTCTAAAATATAAAATGCGGGTACTCGATAGAACTGCCTCATCTTATTTCTGCTCCAAATATAGATTGTAGGTACTCGTTAGAATCGCCTTGATAGGGCGGTTCTCACGAGTACCCACAATCTATGTTATAAGCAGAAATAAGAAAAGAACGACGATTTTTCATCTTAAAATGTTCGTTTTTTTGCGAGTAAAGTTTACGGCGTGTTTTCATAATGGTGAGTATTTTTGTTTATTGCAATGAGAAGTAAACAGTACAGAACTATCTGTTCTTTATTCACGTGGTTATCTCCAACTGTTTCAATCGTTCTAATAGCTTGTCCTGTATGACAGGGTATATTCCAAGACTTGTTAGCACTTCTCTAGGATTAGATTCACCTTCCAACATTTCACCAATGGCCTGTGGATGAAATAAACTGTTGAATAAATAGAGGACCTTACATGAGTGTTCATGTACTATTGAATTCATTAAACGAGTTGAGGAAAAGGGATAAAATGCTCGACAACTGGTCAACTCGTACAAAGTCAACTCGTACCTAAGTCAACTCGTACTTGTTTTTGGTCAACTCGTACCCGTTCTTTGGTCAACTCGTACCCGTTCTTTGGTCAACTCGTACTTATTTTGGTCAACTGTTACACGGGGGGGGGGGGGGTACTATATATATTTGGCGGGGTGGAGGGTCGAACACTAGTGGACTTAGGTCATAAGTAGCCCTATGGATTTGGACTTGAAGAGCGACACAGATTTTTTATTTGCCCCCATTCCCAATCCCAAGTGCATAGTAGGGTTGGGGTGGGGCCCAAGAGTCCAAAACCTATTTTGTTCAAACAAGGCCGTGTTGCCTATCAAGTCAAACAGTAGAATACAGCGGTGCCCAAATTATGCCCCGAGGCATATCTTGGGTTCACCGGAGGCTAGAAATTTTGCAGCGTCTGATCTGCGTACTGGCGGGTTGGAGGGTCGAACACTAGTGGACTTAGGTCATAATTAGCCCTATGGATTTGGAATTGAAGAGCGACACGGATTTGTTATTTGCCCCCTCTCCCAATCCCAAGTGCATAGTAGGTCTGGGGTGGGGCCCAAAAGTCCAAAACCTGTTTTGTTCAAACAAGGCCGTGTTGCCTATCAAGTCAAACAGTAGAATACAGCGGTGCCCAAATTATGCCCCGAGGCATATCTTGGGTTCACCGTAGGCTAGAAAAGGAAGTACTTTGAACCCTTTTATTGTGAAATGGTTTTCACAGCGCGGGGATTTGCGATGGCACCAAATCAACCTACTCTAGTTATTATTATTGCTATTATTCACCTTTAACCCAATCAGTACGCAGATCAGACGCTGCAAAACGCGGCGACGCCTGATGAGGGCCTACGTTGTTTGCAATAAGTTAAGCCACTTCCCGAATAAATTTTTAAGAAAACACAACCTGAAACCCCAAAATTTCGAAATGAACTCCTGCCATATATAAGGTGGAAGATTCCATTTAGGTTAATTGACACATCAGTTAATGGTGTACCGATTATTGTAGGTGTAAACAACAATTATCGATACAAGTTTTATCTAATTGTCCTTCATCAAAGACTGTTTGTGATTCCTTTGATTTTGCCGGTGAGCGGCGGTTTTTGTTCATGACACGCAGGAATTTTATGGTCAGTTATTTTATGTGCATTATTTGCTTTTGAATTGCCGATTACTCGATATATAAGAAGTACAAAATCCTTGCAGCATCATTCATCTTTGAAATCTCTTAGTGAGAATAAAAGCTTAAAACTTTCATCAAAATGTCTGATTTGTGCACTGCATGTTGTAAGTAGAAGTAAAAAAAAGATCAGGAATTGATACAATTAACTTACTCCACCTATAAAAGACACCAAAGGGAAAGAAATACAAACATTAAGCGACCAGACCATAATGGAAACCTAAACAAAGGAAGGCCATAAGGACAGTTACTTTCCCACAAAATGGCCATATGGCCATCCAAAACCAAAAGACACAAGTGATACACTAGTAAGTAACAAACAACATTAATAAATCGCCACAGAACAGCCGCCTTGGAACGGTCAGTGGAAGATTTCCACTGGGGGGCTTAAATCGATTTTACGTGGCCACAATCCTCGCCCTTACTTCCGCCGCGATTTAGACAAATAATTTGTTCAGTCCGCATGAAGGCCTCCTAACTCATCAGTGCAACATCTCCGTGAACACAAAAATCAAAGAACCACAGAGGTGAGACAACGGTGAGGACTCGACAGCAAGAAACCACTGAAATGCTGGAGCAAAAGAAAACCGACAGTTAGACTCCGATGAGCCCGACCAGGTTGTTGGTGGACGTCAGCATGCTATAAATGCGATGTTTGTGACCGTTGGCTGCATCGTCTTTGTGGGTCAGGTAATACAAATTTAATTTATACCACCTGTACATCCCGCTGTTTTTATATTCGCCGCCATGTAACCTGTTTTGTCCCCTAAATCAGTTAACATGCCTATGAACTGACTATTCATGACATGGCGTGATTAAACATTGCGTGATCTCATCAAGACCTGTTTTGTCCCTTTTCCTCGTTCAGTTATCATGCCTATGAACTAGCTATTCATGTCATGACGATAGTAAACACTGCTTTGATCTCCCCATGAAAACATACCTATACTCTCCGGTTCGATCCCCGGTCGAGTCGCTACATTTTCTTTCATCAGTGCCAAAACATAAATTGTGGATACTCGTTCGAACCGAATTGTTACGGCACGTTAATAAGCCCGTGTAAAGAGTACATCCCTAAGCCTCATCTTTTTATAGAGAAAACTCGGGTTTACGGGGGTATACATTATGGGATCTTTCTTATTTATGCTCCAATTCATAGGCTGAGGGTACTCGTTAGAACAGCCTCAACGAAGTCGTTCCAACTAAAAATCACAACCTATGTTTGCAGTATAAATAAGAAAAAATCACGGATTTTCGTAAGTTGAAATTTTGGAGATGTGAAAAATGCACTGTATTGCACGAGTGTGTTATTGTAAAGAAAATAAAACAAGCATGTTAGCCAACTTTTATGTTTTGAGCATATACGAGATGTATAACTACATTTTATTTGCAAATGAGCATGAAATGAAAGTTATACAATTATATTTTTCTCGTTATTTTAATAAACATATGTAGATCGTCTTATGTTGATCCCCCCCGCCACACACACACACACACTTGGAACATAGATTGTTGGCACTCGTTAGAGCAGCCCCACTAGGATAGGTCTAACGAGCACCCATAACTTATGTCTGGATACTGGTCAGATAATAAAATCATCTGATTAAAGGGATATGGGGGTCATACACATCTAAGGCGCCAATTTTGGCGCACGGGTGTATCGTCTTCGTCGTCCGGAAAAGGGTCAGGAGTCTGCATAGACCATAAAGTTGACCTGTATATATGTGTACTTCAGTTAAACTTACCCCAAAACAAAGGTACGAGTTGAATAAGGTACGAGTTGACAAAGGTACGAGTTGACCAAACTCGGGTACGAGTTGACTAAGGTACTAGTTGACTTAGGTACATGTACGAGTTGACCAGAAACCAAATGCTCGGCAAGCCGAGCATTTTATCCCTTATTAAACTCGTTGAGGAAAAGGGATAAATGCTCGGCAAGCCTCGCATTCTATCCATTTTCATCAACTCGTTTAATAAATTCAATAATACATGGGCACGAACGCAAGATTCTATTTATCATAATTATGACATTTAATATGCATTTTATTTACAATTGTTTTATAACCGCCATTACTTCCGCCATTAGTAAACGCGACGTCGTTAAGGAAATGTAACGTTACGGGGCGTATATAACTAATTTGCATATTTAATCCATGAGTGGATTATCCAATTTATTTCATGGCGTTGAAACACTCTCAGATGCGACGTCATATGATAATGTAGAATATTGACTTTCTTTCTTTTCTTTTTCTATATATACTGCCATACCGGTGTACGAAAAAACATAGAAAGACAAAAGAGAGAAGCGACACAAAGTAGATAAGTCAAAACATAGACGCGACATTTAATAGATCGACAAATAATAGAACGACCAATAATAGAAAAATAAGTGTGAAAAACGACAATTACCTGACCGCTTGGCAATTGCTACACGCCATTGAAGATCAAGTCAACCGATCAGTAAGTTTCAGTTAAGCACCGGTCGAGAAAATTTTGATGACTCTTTTCGGGGCCATTTTTGTACTTCTTTTGTATTTCTTTTGAAATGTATTAAATAAATTCTGTTCACGTTTATTTTCCATGCTTTTGATACAGCCCGTTATTTTCAATCGAATTGAATGCTGCTTTTTCATTTTGGACAGGCTAACTGGCGCAAAATTTCTGAACTCGGCCTTCGAACTAAGTACATTGACGACCTTGATTTCAGCTTGAAAGTACGTATGTTTACGGCACTTGCATTCCTACCACACGACTCTGTCCGCCATGCGATCCATGAACTCAAGCTACCTGTCCGCAAACCTCAAAATTCCCGAGATACGTGTACGTTTACAGTAAAAAAAAAGTATTGTTGTCGAAAAATGGATAGAATAAAATTTTCGATATTTCTGAACTTTTTCGATGTTATTTCGATCTTTTTTCGATGTTTTTCGATGTTTTATTTCTATGTTATGTCTTTCTATGTTTTGTCTTTTCTATGTTTTTGCTTTTCTATGTTTTGTCGTTCTACATGTATGCTTGTAGATCCTGCCATACGCCCTCGCGGGCATTCTAGGCAGGTGTATATTACATACACTCCAGTTTTGCAGGATGAAAGCCTACACAGTAATCATGTAATTATGGTAGGGTTTTTTAACCTGCACAGGGGATGGTTCTCCCTGCACAGGGGGCCTCCAGTTTACGTCCCGATCCGAAGGACGGTGCACGTAATGACATTCATCCCTGCAAATGATGTCAATGGAGCGTGTTCGGACACCGAAAATTTATCGCCGCTGCCGGGGATCGAACCAGGGACCTCTAGCATCAGAGGCAAGTGCACTAACCACTGAGCTATCACGCTCCACATAATGAATCACTTAATGAATATCAACATTTCTCGTTAAGGTGTTAGTATCTGTATTTGCCCGAGTACAGTTATTCAACTCCTAGAAAGCTGAACTGAAAATATAGCGTGCAAAGAGGAATGTGAACAGACTGCACCAATGTGCAGCTGGACATGGGTCTTTCATTTGCACATTTTGAACCCATTTGATACCGGAAACCCCAAAACGGGTACCCTGGCAATCAGTGCAGGCCCAGATCAAACGCCGCAAAACGCGGCGTCTGATCAGGGCCTGCACTGTTTGCAAAAAGTTCAGCCATTTAAAAAAAAATTGAAGAAAACACAACCTGACATACCTAAATTTTGAAATGGACTCCTGTTTTATATACAGAGGAAGATTCCATTCAGTACAAAATGGGTTAAATTCTTACGGCTGAAATATTTTCAAATTATGACGTTACTCCGAAAAAGCAACAACCATTCAAAAGTAGATATTACTTAAAAAAATCAAAACAAGCGATAAATCACTGCAACAGAACGAAATGTCCTGCGAAGGTCGTTGATAACAACTGCGAAAAAAGAGAATATGTCTTAATTTCGTATGTTTCCGTTAGTTTTATATCAGCCAAAGTGTTGTGTATCAGACCATTCTTTCATTTTCTAAGCAGTTTAACAGACAAACAGCATGTTAAGAGCTGAACAAAATAGCATCTTGAAGACTCCCTCATTATACATGTAAGGGTGACTTTAAGTTCATTTTGGCAGCTGTTTGGCAGTTTCAACTATTTAGAACTTATTTTTCTCTGACACCAGTTGCTTTTTTAGATTTTAGCTTTTCCATTTAAAATTTACTTAAGCATCCCCCGCGATGCTGCTGTTGTGGTTTATTATTGCTATAATTCGTCTTCGCGTGTAGGTATTGCTAATATCATTTTATTTTGGATAGCATTACGATAACTCCCCCGTGCGGCATAGTACATTTTTCACATCTCCAAAATGGCTAATTTTCTGATGAAAATCCTTGATATTTTTGTTATAAATATTCAAAACATAGGTTGAGGTGCTCGTTAGAACCGCCTCAGTGGGGCGGTTCTAACGAGTACCCACAACCTATGTCTTGGAGCAGAAATAAGAAAAAATGTATACCCTGTAAACCAAAGTTTTCTCTATATAACGTGGGGTTTAGGGGGTTTTCATTTCACGGACTTGTTCACGTGATGGCCGTTTGGCAATTTTGTTGGAAAGTAACTGTCCTTTTGGCTTTCCGCCTGTGACGTTTTCATTAAAGTAAAGTTGTTTTGAGTTGGTGTTTCTTTCTCTCTGGTGTCTTGGATGGGCGGTCTCATGCAGGTGTCTTGATTACTTGACATTGCCTTCACTTCTATTTCTTAGCATCTTATTTTTCTGACATATACATTATTAACATCTGTTGTTTGTGTATGTTGCAGCGCATTACGAAAACACGCCTATACAAAAACAATGCAAATTTTACTGCCGAAATAGAATTTTAAGACAAAAATTGTGATATTTTTCTTATTGCTGCTTAAAAATATAGATTGTGGGTCAAGTTAGAACCGCCTTATTCACGGGGTTCTAACGAGTAGCCGCAATCTATATTTAAGAGCTGAAATAAGAAAAATAATGTTTACCCCCTGTAAACCCCAGTTTTACTATATAAAAGTGGGATTAAAGGGAGTCAAAGTTATATAGGGGTGTTTTCGTGATGGAGCAGACGTGGAGCATACATCAGAAAAAAGATGCCTCAAAATTTAATGCATGTTGTTCGGTAAAATGCGTGTTATATAAACACAAACATTAAATCTAGATTTGTTTTCGGGCACTGCAAAATTATATGCTGCATAGTACAGTTTATCAAATGTCGTCGCGTCTGAGTGTTATAACGCCATGTAATATTTTCGATAATCCACTAGTGGATTAAATATGCAAATCAGGTAGATACGTCTCGTAATGTCACATGTACGACGTCTTTAACGGCGTATTTACTAATGGTGGAATATTGATAGTTTTGTAATTGAACGTGAATAAACATCTCAATATCGGGTAAAAGTCCCACAAAATTGGAAGCAACGTCTCCAAAATGACCTATACAGTGTTGACGGGGACGTTAAACCTCAAATCAAACAAACAAGACAGTGTAATCAAGTCACTGCATGTAGTAAAACATACCGTTAGTTCCTCCTCAGTTAATGAGGATATAGCTTTATTCGTTGTGTCTTCGATCTGTCTTGTTAACCTCTCCTGAAAAGTAGAAAACAGAAGAATTTCATCAAAACGAGATGCAACTAAAATGATTAACTGCATTCATAAATAAAGCTAAAAAGTTTGTCTTTAGAAACAAAAACAGAAATAGCATCATGCGACTCTAAGATGGCGTTCTGTTGCAGATGGGCGTTTCCAACCCGAGGGATGCCTTGCTGAGCGGAACCAAGGCTACACCGAGGTTTCGCTCAGCACAGTCATCCTGAGGGTTGGAAACTACCATCTGCAACAGAATCCTGTATTAGATTCCTTTTTCTTGCAAAACACTATTGAAAAGTTTCATTTCACTCCATTTAACTTTTTATTTTTCGCGCACTATACCTTTGTAGTTTGCCTGGGTAAGAACACCAGGGTAAGATCACAGTTTCTATCCCAGGCTTATGCTATATCTCTGGTCGGGCCCATCGGAGTCTAACTGTGGGATTTATTTTGCTCCAGCATTTCAGTGGTTTCTTGCTGTCGAGTCCTCACAGTTGTTTCATCTCTGTGGTTGTTTGATTATTTCTGTTCACGGAGAAGTTGCACTGATGAGTTAGGAGGCCTTCATGCGGACTGAACGATTGTTTGTCTAAATCGCGACGGAAGTAAGGGCGAGGATTGTGGCCATGTAAAATCGATTTAAGCCCCTCCTCCCCCCCCAGTGGAATTCGTTTTCGCTGACCGTTCCAAGGCGGTTCTTCTGTCGCAGTTTATTTTTGTTATGGTTTGTCTTTTGGTGGTTGTGTCGCTTATATTATTTTATTTTGGATAGCCTATTGGTCATTTCGTGGGAAAGTAACTGTCCTTTTGGCTTTCCGCTATTGATGTTTCCATTATGTCTGTTTTTTCATGTTTGTGTTTCTTTCCCTTTGGTGTCTCTAATTGGAGCTATGGGTTGATTGTATCGATTCCTGATCATTGCTTCCACTTCTATTTTTTAATCCAGGGATTTCCTTATCTGGTGAGCAAGAAAAGCTTTTCCGTTTCAGTTACTCTCCATGAGGAGTACTGCAGTTTGCAATAAGGTTATAAAAGTTGTCCATTCTACATACATTTACATATTGCAGCACACACATAAGCAGTATTACAGCCTAAATGACAATACCAAGGGCTCGACTATTCCCAAGCAGCAATAAAAGGTTAAGCTGTACCATGGTAAGAAATTAGAGAAAACATTCTACCATCATAACATGACACAGCACCAGATGCAGTGAAGGAAAATGTAGCTTTAAAAGTTGTCTCTACAAACAAAGGACTGATTTTACAATATAGGGACTCTTTAAAAATACAGTGTTGCAGTTTAAAACTGCTACGCTCGTAACGAAACCCATCATGCATTCGTTCTAATAGGTGATAGATGGGCTCTGTGATGGCAGCAAAAATAAATTAGCACTCCTCCTCCCATCTTAAACTTTCCACAGCAATGGAAAGGACTTTTTTCCTTCACGCCGATACGAGATACATTTCCAGGAATTAATATCATTAAATAGTTGCACAAACGGGGTCATATACAGATGATGTACGGTGCCTTTCACTACAATTTCCGGACGACTCTACCAACTACTCTACAGAGGCATTCCCGGTTCAGGATGCTCAAATGGCGCTGTTGATAGAGAATACCAGGTGAGTGTCTTTTTTATATTAAGTTTATCAGGCAAGGCTTCGAGAACGCTTGCAGAATCGCGAGGCTTGCCGAGCGATTCTACATGCGTTCTCGAAGCCGCGCCTGATAACCTTGATATCAAATGATACGAATCTGGTATTCCATTTATCAGTTTATCCCCTTGTACACTCTTAAATTAGCAATTTGATGGTCCTCAGTGGGTCCCATTGATATATTTAATATCAGCTGACCATATTTTCCTATGATATTTTTTTTTTTTCATGTAATTTTTCCATTTTTCTCAGTAGCAATAACATTTTTGTCATTTTTTCAGTGGTCCGGTTCATTCATAAAAGTGCAATGTCATGTTGACGTGATAAAGCTCACTTGACCTGAGATAGCATATCTTTATCAGGTCAATGCGTTGCAATGCAAAAAATATAGGGAGTAACTGATAAACTAGAATTGAAGGCAATGATAAGGAATAAATACAATTATCCTACAGCTCCTATCATAGACACCAAAGGGAAAGAAACACAAACATGAAACAACAGGCCCTAATGGAAACATCAATACTGGAAAGCCAAAAGGACAGTTACTTTTCCACAAAATGGCCAATTGGCTATCCAAAACAAAATAATATAAGCGACACAAACACCCAAACACAAACCATAACAAAAAAAAAAAACGCGACAGAATAACCGCCTTGGATAAAGTTATGTGATACTGCAGTAAACTATGGATTAAAAAGGGTTCATTTATTATTTTTCCCTTGAGTTTTCTTGAACAAGTACACACAACATATAAGAAAAATATCTCTAGTGCAGTGGTACAAGTAGGTGCCGTCACCACATTTGTTCTTGGGTTAGGTTCCCCGCAGGAGATAAAATAAACAAGAGGGCCCAATGGCCCTATATCGCTCACCTGTGTACCAGAAATTCATTAGTGTAGGAGACCACTTGACATTGCTACATACTAAATATCTAAGCTCAGGCAAAGCGGTGTCAATGCTTATAAACCCTACTGGTTTCATTGGGCGACAGGGCTTGAGATTTAATTTCATCCAATGTCTAGTAAAAGTCCCACAAAATTGGAGGAGACATCTCCAAAATGACCTATACAGTGTTGACGGGGATGTAAAACCTCAAATCAAATAAAATCTTTGCCTTATGGTTTTGGAGAAAAAGTTTTTTCCATTATACATGTAAGTCTATAGGAGTTAATGAGCACTGAGGCTTGGCCAATTTTGACCCAAAGGGCACGGTTGGCAGGGTTTGTGTAGGCGACCATTTTGTGTTGCTATATACTAAATATCTAAGGTCTGTACTTCATGGTTTCAAAGAAGATGTTTAAAGCTTTTTCCATTATAAGTTTGTTGGAGTTTAGGGGCCACAGGATTTGGACCCCAGGGGCATGATTGGCAGGATTCATGTAGGCGACCACTCGACATTGCTACATGTTAAATACCTAAGCTCTGGGACTTATGGTTTCAGAGAAGAAGATTTTTTCCCCATTTGAAGTTTTTTTTTAACATTATAAGGGCCCTGTGGTTTCAGAGAAGAAGATTTTTTAAGTTTCTCCAATTGTAAGTCTATGGAAGCTAAAGAGCCCTGGGGTGGGGCCAATTTGGATCCCAGGGGCATAACTGGCAGGATTTATGTAGGTGGCCAATTGACGTTGCTACATACTATAAATTTAAGCTCTGGGCCTTATTGTTTCATAGAAGAAGATTTTTTTTTTCAATTATAAGTCTATTGGGGGTGATGAGCTCGGGCAAGGCCAATTTTGACCCCAGGGGCAGGGTTAGCAGGATTTATGTAGCTGGCTATTTTATGTTGCTAGATACTAAATATCTAAGTTCTGTGCTTCACTGTTTCTGAGAAGAAGAATTTTGAAGCTTTTTTCCATTATGAGTCTATGGGAGCTAAACGGCCCTGGGGCGTGGCCCATTTGGACCCCAGGGGCATGATAAGCAGGAAATATGAAGGTGACCACTTGCCGTTGCTACATGCTAAATATCTAAGCTCTGGGCGCTGTGGTTTCAGAGAAGAAGATTTTTTAAGTTTTTTTCCATTACGAGTCTATGGGAGCTAAGGGGCCCCGGGGGCGTGGCCCATTTGGACCCCACCGGCATGATTGGCAGGATTTATGTAGGTGACCACTTCCCATTGCTACATGCTAAATATCAAAGCTCTGGGCCCTGTGGTTTCAGAGAAGAAGATTTTTAAAGCTTTTTTTTCCATTATGAGTCTATAGGAGCTAAGGGGCCCCGGGGCGTGGCCCTTTTGGACCCCAGGGGCATGATTAGCAGGAATTATGTAGGTGACCACTTTCCTTTGCTACGTGCTAAATATCTAATCTCTGGGCGCTGTGGTTTCAGAGAAGAAGATTTTTTAAGCTTTTTTCCAATATGAGTCTATGGGAGCAAAGGGGCCCCGGCGCGTGGCCCATTTGGAACCCAAGGGCATGATTGGCAAGAATTTTGCAGGTGACCAATTGCCATTGCTACATGCTAAATATCTAAACTCTGGGCCCTGTGGTTTCAGAGAAGAAGATTTTTGAAGCTTTTTTTCCATTATGAGTCTATGGGAGCTAAGGGGCCCCGGGGCGTGGCCCATTTGGACCCAAGGGGCATGATTGGCGGGATTATGTAGGTGACCACTTGATGTTGCTACATGCCAAATACCTCAGCTCGGGGCCCTGTGGTTTCAGAGAAGAAGATTTTTGAAGCGTTTTTCCATTATGAGTCTATAGGAGCTAAAGGGCCCCGGGGCGTGGCCTGTTTGGACCCCAGGGACATGATTGGCAGGAATTATGTAGGTGACCACTTGCCGTTGCTACATGTTAAATATCTAAGCTCTGGGCCCTGTGGTTTCCGAGGAGATGATTTTTGAAACTTTTTGTTCCATTACAAGTCTATGGGAGCGAAGGGGCCCCGGGGCGTGGCCAATTTGGACCTCAGGGGCATGATTTGCAGGAATTATGTAGGTGACCACTGGCCGTTGCTACATGCTAAATATCTAAGCTCTGGGCCCTTTGGTTCCAGAGAAGAAGATTTTTGAAGCTTTTTTTTCCATTATGAGTCTATGGGAGCCAAGGGGCCCCTGGGTGTGGCCAATTTGAACCCCAGGGGCATGATTGGCAGGAATCATGTAGGTGACCACTTGCCGTTGCTACATGCCAAATATCTCAGCTCTGGGCCCTGTGGTTTCAGAGAAGAAGATTTTTGAAGCTTTTTTCTATTATGAGTCTATGGGAGCTAAAGTGCCCCGGGGCTTGGCCCATTTGGACCCCAGGGGCATGATTGGCAGGAATTATGTAGGTGACCACTTGCCGTTGCTACTTGCTAAATATCTAAGCTCTGGGCCCTGTGGTTTCCGAGAAGAAGATTTTTGAAGCTTTTTGTTTCATTATGAGTCTATTGGAGCGAAGGGGCCCCGGGGGCGTACCCCATTTGAAACCAGGGGCATGATTGGCAGGAATTATGTAGGTGACCACTGCCCGTTGCTACATGCTAAATATCTAAGCTCTGGGCCCTGTGGTTTCAGGGAAGAAGATTTTTGAAGCTTTTTGTTCCATTATGAGTCTATGGGAGCTAAGGGGCCCCGGGTTGTGGCCAATTTAGACCCCAGGGGCATGATTGGCAGGAATTATGTAGGTGACCACTTGCCGTTGCTACATGCCAAATATCTCAGCTCTGGGCCCTGTGGTTTCAGAGAAGAAGATTTTTGGAAGCTTTTTTCCATTATGAGTCTATAGGAGCTAAAGGACCCCGGGACGTGGCCCGTTTGGACCCCAGGGGCATTATTGGCAGGAATTATGTAGGTGACCACTTGCCGCTGCTTCATGCTAAATATCTAAGCTCTGGGCCCTGTGGTTGCCGAGAAGAAGATTTTTGAAGCTTTTTGTTCCATTATGGGTCTATGGGAGCGAAGGGGGCCCCGGGGCGTGGCCAATTTGGACCCCAGGGGCACGATTTGCAGGAATTATGTAGGTGACCACTGGCCGTTAATACATGCTAAATATCTAAGCTCTGGGCCCTGTGGTTTCAGAGAAGAAGATATTTTATTTTTTTCCCATTGTAAGTCTATGGGAGCTATATGTTGCCATTGCAACCAGAATTCCAATCTGATCAGCCCAAAAACCTTATGCAGCCTTTCCCCCTACCTGATGATGCTTCTCATGAATTTTGATCAAGATTGACCATGGGGTATTAGAGATATACTTATTTGAAATTGTTTACGGACGCACGCACGGACGCACGCACGCACGACGGACGACGGACAAAAAGTGATCACAAAAGCTCACCTTGTCACTACGTGACAGGTGAGCTAAAAATAAATGATAAATTACAAGGTGTTTCATTACACTAAACACTGGTTGCAATCGGAATTTTTACTTGTGATACTTCCAATAACATTCATTTACCAGCAAGTCGAAGAAAGCTATACAGGTTGCTTCTGGTGACAAGAAAAAGAAATAATGCGTCTCAATTTTAATGAGGCAGTATATAAGCAACGTTATCATATGACGTCGCGTCTGAATAACGCCATTTAATAAATTGGAAAATCCACTAGTGAATTAAATATGTAAATTATTGAGATACGCCCTATTACGTTACATGTACGACGTTCTTAACGACGTCGTGTGTACTTATGGCGGAGTATTGACATTTTTGTTAAACAATCGTGAATAAAATGCGTTTTAAATGTCATATGATAAATAGAATCTTGTATTCGTGCTAATGTATTATTGAATTTATTAAGCTCGTTGAAGTAAATGGATAAAATGCGAGGCAATTTTATCCCTCGCATTTTATCCCCTTTTCCTTTAATAAATTAAATAATACATTGACACTCATGTAAGATCCTCTATGTAGTTTGCGTGAACAGTGATACTAAATAGTTTCAATGATCGCAAAACAGTACTGTGATGAATTGATTGATTGATTTATTTATGCATCACAAATTAGCAACATACATGTTAAAACAAAACAATGAAGTTAAAGTATGACGTTCAATCGTCACCATATAACACAATGCTGTGAAATGAAATAAAGCTATAGACTGATGTGTATGACACACAGAAACAAACCAAACTTTAAAACAAAATACTAACTGAAGTATGCTAAATAACAATCCTTTGAATGCAAAGACTACAAACTGGACCAGGGGAGCTCACATGCTTTTGGTTGTTGTTTTTTCTGAGCACGACCAACTACTTCGGTTCATCAGTGACCATCGAATATTTTTTAAAGTAGAAGTGAAGGCAATGATCAAGAATCAATACAATCAACCAACAGCCCCCAACAGAGACACCAAAGGGAAAGAAACACAAACATGAAATAACTAGATCCTAATGGAAACATTAATAGCGGAAAACCAAAAGGACAGTTATTTTCCCCCCAAAAATGGCCAAATTGACTATCAAAAACAAACGTCCGGAGTATATCATCACGAAAACACGCCTATATAATTTTCACCCCATTGAACCCCACTTTTATATAGTTAAACTGGGGTTTACAGGGGTAAACATTAATTTTCTTATGTTTGCTCTAAAGCATACATTGTGGGTATTCGTTAGAACCGTCTCGGTGAGGCGGTTCTAACGAGTACCCACAATGTATGTTTTGAGGAGAAATAAGAAAAAAATCGCAATTTTTCATCTTAAAATTTTCCTTTTTCCGCGGTATAATTTACACTGTATTTTTTTTTGACGTGTTTTCGTAATGTCAATTCCAAAGGTCTAGAAAAATGCAGCCCACTTTATAATGAAAGACAGGGGCGCTTTTTACGACCGCCACACACTCCCACTCAAAACTGCAAGCTTTTGTCAGTATTGAAGCTTTCTTTAATGTTCATTTAAGTTTGAATTAATCCGAAGGGGTTCACTTAAACTTTGCCCTAGATAGTTATTATAGGTATAAGAGCTTGCAGATAATGTTTTTCTAAAATCATGACACCTTACACTGTTTTAAACAATAAAACGTTTTTTTTTTCTTGTTTTAAGACTACCCTAAACAAAACTGTCTATGGCTGACAATATGCAGGATGTAAAGGCGGGTTTCATAAATTCCGCTTGAAATGAATACAATTGTAAAATTCTGTTTATCTCATGACTATTTCAAATAGGATATATATTTCGAAGACGTTCAAAAATAATTTCAGTAGAAAACGTATGGTTGTTACCATTGGCGCCAGTAACCATGCGCCATTGCACTTGGCCATACCATTTTTATGACATGACGTAATCCTCTAAAAACTGTAATTGATACGTTTCTTATAAGAATTATCATTTTATGACTTACCCGTTTTTCAAGCCACTGTCTAAGTCCAGCCAACTGCTCAGTTCCCCGTATTTTGGCCATCTCTGTACGTATATGAAATGAATAAATTTACATGTTGGCATTACGCAAACACGCCTACACAAATACATTCCCACCTTTATCGGCGAAAAAATGAAAATTTTATGATGAAAAATTGTGATATTTTTCTTATTTCTGCTCAAAGTATAGATTGTTGGGTACACGTTAAAACCGCCTCATCGAGGCGGTTCTAACGAGTACCCACAATCTATATTTTTTAGCAGAAATAAGAAAAATAATGTTTACCCCTCTAAACCCCGGTTTTACAATATAAAAGAGGGGTTTGAGGGGGTCAAAAATATATAGGCATGACTTCGTGGTGTATATTTCTGTTCAAAGGCATGCATGTACCTAGTGGGTACTCACTAAAGCTGCCCTTCCTTTCCGTTGATTCAAGAGGGGCAGTTGTCAGTTTCTGGCGAAAAAAATGTGCACTGTACTGATTAACAGCTTATGTATAAGCCTGTCAAGGATAAGGGTGGTCCGATAAACTGACCGGCTCGATATGGCATTATTGTCTTGCCTTGGTCGTACAACAAAAACACCAACAATAATAACAAAAAAAAAAAAAAAAAAAAAAAAAACATGTTTACTGCAGAATTCGTAAAAAAATATTACAAATTTAGGGGAAACGGTCAGTTTTGGAGCCAAGAAACTATATACTACTAATACAAGCTTTGTTGGGATAATCAGATAACATTTGGGTGTCATGGAGCCAAGAAACTATATACTACTAATACAAGCTTTGTTGGGATAATCAGATAACATTTGGGTGTCATGGAGCCAAGAAACTATATACTACTAATACAAGCTTTGTTGGGATAATCAGATAACATTTGGGTGTCATGGAGCCAAGAAACTATATACTACTAATACAAGCTTTGTTGGGATAATCAGATAACATTTGGGTGTCATGGAGCCAAGAAACTATATACTACTAATACAAGCTTTGTTGGGATAATCAGATAACATTTGGGTGTCATGGAGCCAAGAAACTATATACTACTAATACAAACTTTGTTGGGATAATCAGATAACATTTGGGTGTCAGACTTGTTTTAACCTGTAGTAAGATTTACAAGCATTTGCACGCTTTAAGCAAACAGTGTAGACCCTGACCAGATGCCGAGGTCTGTGGCGTTCGATCCGGGTCTCCATTGTTTGCAAACCAGCAACCGTGGCTTGGACTGACTGGCTATAAGGAGGTCGTGGATTCAATCCCCGCCGGGTCAGGAACATTCTTTCATAGAAATTGATCGTGAAATATTTTGAGGAAGGGCAGCTGTCAGTTTCTGGCAAAGGAATGTGCACTGTACCGGTTTACCATTTATTATAAGCCTGCTCTTAGGTAAAACAGGCCGCGGCTTTGACATGACATAAATATGTTGACTGGATCTATAAACGCCAAACAAAATCACAAAGGGTTTATCAATGCCTTGATTTACGTACACTGAAATTACATATGTCAATTTATAAGTAAACTTGCATCACGAAAACACACTATATAATTTTGATCTCCTTGAACCCCACATTTATATAGTCAAACTGGGGTTTACAGGGGTAAACCTTATTTAGTTTATTTCTGCTCTATAACAAAGAGTGTGGGTATTAGTTAGAACCGTTTTAACGAGTACCCACGACCTATGTTTTGAGCAGAAATATAAAGCATATCAGGATTTTTATCTGAAAAAAAAAAAAAAAAAAACATTTTTCATGGTAAAAATTTGCCAATGTATTTGAATAGGCGTGTTTTCTCAATGGAAAATTAAAATGAAGAAGGAAAGCCTCGATGGTATGCATTGTAAGAATTAAAGGCATTTATTTTTTATTATTGAGGACTATCAATTCATTACATAATATTATGTAGCCCTCAGAGCTGACTGAAGAGAAGTCCTCTGTCTTCAACAGATAAGGGACCTCCGTGGGGGAAATCAATAATTTACTAACTATTGACTGGTGTACATTATTGATTTTCCCCTTAAGTGCATCTGTTATTCGGCCCCCGCCCATAGGGGCTTGAAGAAATATATGGGCTGCATGATGCTTCCACGCAGAGCTGAATCCGGCCCGCACACTAGTACTGGTAAACCGCTTAGAGGATCTAAGCCTGTCCAGGAACCGCGGTGCGAAGCGGACCGTCCATGCTAATAAACCCTATTGGTTTCATGGGCGACAGGGCTTGAGATGTCATTTCATCTCAATGTCGGGTAAAAGTCCCACAAAATTTGAAGCAACGTCTCCAAAATGACCTTTACAGTGTTGACAGGGACGTTAAACCTCAAATCAAACAAAACAAAGCATTTGTCAGGGGATACAACAAGAGCTACTAATCACCCTATTAAGGACCGCCTTTGATCTGCTATAGTCAGTATATCACATGGGGCAATAAAACAATTATGAACACTCGGTGTGTCCTACTGTTACAAGAACAAATGCCTTTAAGACTTACAGACCAGCTACCGGTAATAACCCATATTTTATTTTTCTCCGCGGTAATAGGCTTTTTTTCTCCGAGAACAAGCGAGAAATTTCACCGAGAAGAAAAACATTTCGCGTTTCAAAGCGGTTAATTTCTCCGTGAAACGCCGCGAAATTTCTCCGCGAACATCGGTTTTTCTCGGAGAAAGCCAATAAGTACAGGTGAAGTCGTTCACGGTGTTTCTCCGCGAAATCTGCCTATACCTACATGTATATTTGTTCATGTGCATGTATTTTTTCATGCATTAAAGCATATGACGAAATGCTTGTTCTTTGTACAAAGATCGACAACTCTAGCGATCTTAAAGTATGATTTTGATCCGGTTGGAATAATTATGATTTGCATCTTATGCACTTTACAACGCAGTATGAACACGATGGATGTGTTCCTTTTTTAACTGTTGTGTAAACGCTTCATAAATTGAAAACTGTTGATTTTCTATCAGTTCAGCATATTGAGAGAACTTTATTTTTTTATCAAGTAAATACTTTAGAAAAATCAAACTCAATGTATATAATAACGGGGATCCTGCTTGTACATGTATATGTGGGCGTTGATCTGGCTCTACATTTTGTTTGATCTTTTTCTTACACTGCGAGTAATTAAACATCACTGATGCTTACACTTAAGCTCACATGTAGCCAGAGTGAGAGATCTAATGTTTAAGAGTAGGCCACGGTGCCCCGCTTGTGTTTCTTGCCTTTACAATTCAATTTTTGCTCATACATGTACATTAACCCATTTCAGACTGGAAACCCCTAAACGGGTACCGTGGCAAACAGGGCAGGCCCAGATCAGACGCCAAAGAACGCGGCGTCTGATCAGGGCCTACACTGTTTGCAAAAGTTCAACAGTTTTCCTAATAAATTTTGAAGAAAACACAAAATTTTGAAATGGACTCATGCTATATATAAGGAGGGAGATTCTATTTGGTACAAAAAGGGTTAATATGGGGAAATTGCGCGGCAAGCATTCCCAGGCTGCATATAAGTCTGATCTCTAACTTGGAACAGAACTACAAAATTCTCCAAGATAATCAGCGAAGTTTGTACAGACATGCAACCTGGGTATCTTGTTAAGTCTACTGTACACCCCGAAGGTAACTGGCCCCCGTGTCCTAATGGGTAAGAGCGCTGACTCTTAACCAATTCAGTACCAGAAACACCTAAAGGGGTACCATGGCAAACAGTTCAGGCATAGATCAGACACCGCAAAACGCGTTGTCTGATCAGGGCCTACACTGTTTGCAAAACGTTAAGCCATTTCCCGAACTAAACATTTAAGAAAAAACAACCTGACACCCCTAAGTTTCAAAATGGACTCCTGTATATATAAGGAGGAAGATTCCATTTGGTACAAAAAGGGTTAATCATCGGGCCATTAGGTCTCTCCGCTGTGGTTTGCGCCTCGCTCGGGCCACATACATGTAGTTGGTAACGAGTGCCCACATCCTACATTGGACGTCTAGGAACATATTAAGGAAAACGTATACCTTTAAACGAGAGTTCTCTCTATACATGTATGTGTGCATGTAAAATGGTGAATAGTGGGTCGTTCATTACACGGGCTTTATTAACATGTTGAAGCACCACTTGTTTGCTCCAACTGGGAGTGTTCATTAGTTAGGGGTGGATGAGGGGTCGGGGAAGGAGACTTGGTAGCGCAGATAATGCGGGCGAATGCAAAGTAGCATGTCATTTTTCACGCGCCTGCGTGAAGCATGGCGCGATATAGGTGTGTGGTTTTTCGTCCGTTCGTCCGCGACATAGACCTAGCCTGCGGTGGAATTCATGTGTTCCTCGTTAACTGGTCACTAACTTTGCATTCAAAGCACCGCTTGCTGTACCAATTTGACAGTTTGTAATCACAAATAAATGAGGCGAATCTGAGCTTTTGGTTTTGTTTGTTTGAGGTTTTACGTCCCCGTCAACACTGTTAAGGTCATTTTGGAGACGTCGCTTCCAATTTTGTGGGACTTTTACCCGACATTGAGATGAAATGACATCTCCAGCCCTGCCACCCCATGAAACCAACAGAGTTTATAAGCACTGACGGTCAGACTTGCACCACTTTGCCTGGGCAGGGTTAGATCCTGAAAGCGGTTTACCAGTACTCGCATGCGGGTCGGTTTCAGCTCTGCGTGGAAGCATCATGCAGCCTATCTATTTCATCAAGCTGAGCTTTTGGTAAATGTCACACATCATCATGGTGCTAATAACCTACATGTACGACTCATTATGAGAACTCGGCTATTCAAATATATTGTAAAATTTTACCACTAAAAACGGAAAATTTTCGGATAAAAATTCTGGCATTTTTTCTGCTGAAGCTTGTTGGTACACTTTAAAACGACTCGGCGAGGCCGTTCTAACGAGTACCCACAATCTATGTGAGCAGAAAATAGATAAATAATGTATACCCCTGTAAATCCCAGTTAAAAGTGGGGTTTAAGCGGGTAACAAATACAAAGGCGTATTTTCGTAATGTGAATAAGAGTTGTCATGAGACTTTTAAAAAATAAAATACTAAAATGACATTGTGTAACATGAAAGAATATTTGATTATGATTTAACAATGACTACCATTTGCCTTCGCTTACAAAAACAACGCCAAACAAACGAAGAAATAATAATTAGCCGAACATTTCACGTAAGCCCAATTGTATTTTTTTCTCCGCGAAACGCGGGTAATTTCATTTTCAATGAAAGCAATCGGTCAAATTTTCGCCGAGAATCTCCGAGAATTTTCTCCGCGAAACCGGGAGAAATTTCAGCGAGAAATTTCTCGCTCATTTTATCTTGTCTCGCTGTTTTGCGGAGAAAATAGCCGATTTCGCGTTAGGCGGTTTCTCCGCGAAACAAAAAAATGGGTTATTACTGGTAGCTGGTCTGTACGTTGTTGTAATTGTTCTGTAACACATGTAACATTGAACTAAACATGCAATCATAGGACGCTACATATTATTTTCCGACTGTGGTCAAATTCAGGTTGGTTTCTATTGCATCAGTTCATTTTCCTGTTGAAAATGATCTGCCTGAAATACTCGTAGTTCTGGTGCACCATTTGAACGCTTTATTGTATTTTTGACCATCATAACATTTTACCTTTACGATAACATGCCTATATAATTTTGACCTTCTCAAACCCCACTTTTATATGGTAAAAGTGGTTGTTTACAGGGATATACATTATGTGTCTTTTTTCTGCTTGTAGGTACTCGTTAAACCATCTCAATTAGATTCGAGCGGAAATAAATATATCTTGTTGTTTTCGGCGAAAAAAAAATTACAATGTATTTGTGTATGTGTGTTATCATAACGTTTTGCACTCTGCTAAAATGCGTTTTTTTATTCTGAATTGATAACACACGTTTAACTGCAGAACAGACTAAAATAAGCGTGTCATCAATGTCATCACGTGAACAAGTCCGTGAAATTAAGACCCACCTAAACCCAACTTTATATAGAGAAAACTGGGGTTTACGTGGGTAAACATCATCTTGCTTATTTCTACTCCAAGACAAAGGCTGTGGGTACTCGTTAGAACCGCCTCATGGAGGCGGTTCTATCGAGCACCCACAACCTATGTTTGGCGTAAAAAGAAGAAAATTATCACACATTTTCATCATAAAATTACCTTTTTTGAGGTATGGAAAAAATGTACTATACCACACGGATGTGTTATCGTAATGGGCCTGCAACACGTACCTTCCTGTAAATGATCCAGCTGTGCCTGATCTCTTTCTTTCTTGTCCATATACCAGACAGTGATAGCATACCTGAAAAAGCGAGACTATAACAAGTGATATACGATGATATTGTAGATGGGCGTTACCAACCCTAGGGATGACCGTGCTGAGTGGTGGCTATGCCGGGGTTCTGCTCAGCACGGTGAATCCTATCTACAACAGAACCCTATATTAGATTTTCATTTTGCTTAATACCGCCGAAAAAATCATTTTACTTTATTTAACGTTTTATTTTTCGCGCTCTATATTTATGTAATTTGTCGGGGTAAGAACGCCAGAGAAAGAACAGAAATTCTATCCCAGGCAAAAACCATGAATTTTCTAATCTGGTGTTCAAGAAATAATAATCAGAGTATCGGCTTTCTTATATGATGAAATTAAATGAATAAACACATTTTTTTTATATTTTGGTTGTGCTTTTACGGCCTGCCCAAGGTTATTTATTATAATAACTTACTATGAGGCGATCGTTAATCGGAGGTGGGCGAAAGCCGGACTTCCCACAGAAAAGGCACCTGATCATCTTCTGCACAACTTGACGTCTCACATGTGACCAGAGCCAAGCTCGACCCACAGCGTTGAGAAAGTGAGTAAAGATACGAGGGCTGATTAATATGTTATGAGCCTCGTATTGAAGGAGGTACGCAGGGATGTTCTTTTTACGTCCTACTATTTTCTGACTATATACTGCCGTGTACCCCAAGTCTGGTCTCATTTGACCAGTTGAATCAACGAGGTAGCACTCTAAAGCAAACAAGAAAAGCAGCTTTTGCAAAAATGGCAAATCTGTGAAGGAGCAGTGATCAAATATTTGCATTAAAATGGTTTAACACCTAAGGATAGCCATAATGATATGGTAGCAACACTTCGGAAATATGCCCCTTCATATGCTACAGTGAAAAGATGGGTGGCGGAATTTAAGCGCGGGAGACAGAGCCTTGAGGATGACCCCGGTCTGGACACCTGTCAGTGTTGCAACCCCACAAATGGTCAATAAAGTCCATGATATTTTTATGACTGACAGGCGGCTCATATTATTGTTAGAAGAGCAGGATACGAACAGCCGTCTTGTAGTTATCGAGGCCCGCAAGAAATTAGAAAGCCATTTGGAGATCGTAATTGAGCCCCGCCAAGCGAGTTTGTGTCTTCGAGCATTCCGTCATGGCAAATTTTAACTGCGCATGCCCAGCTATTCAGAGGGGCCAGGGATATGGCTTTCTGTCTGAAGGTTCCTCTTGATTCACTGTTTGTATGAGCGAGCAGCGAAGGTTCTGGCGAGACTGCGCGGATGCGCAGGCTCGCCTGAACCTTTGCTGCTCGCATAGGCGATAAGTACCAAAATCGCTTGACGGGGCCCGTATTAGATATTTTAGAAAATTTCTCGAACTTCTATACCAGACAGACAGAACATAAAAAGTGTGAACGCATTGTCGGCGAGATGTTACCGATAGAAGAGGACTATCAAATCAACCCGAGATCATTCTTAAAACGCGGCAAATTTATCATCCGCGGGAATGCTAACAATCGACATTCAACGTGCACTGAACATTGAAAATGAAAGCTCAGAGACTTATAAAAATGATTACGTGTCGGCAGTATCATTTCATAAGAATTAAGACACCATAATGACCCAGTTCCAATGCCTATCAACAAGAGACAGTATTCAACTCTCTCAAATAAAACTGGTAATTCGTGCATGAAGAAAGTTCAACGTGAAAATGTCCAAGAGACGAGGCACACTGATTCTATCATGAATTCACGCGCCGCATCAATTGAGCCACGTGATCAATTCCACGGAGAACCATGTTTGTAGACAGTTAGCTGCGAGGGTCCCTCTGTCGGACAGGACCGTTGGCGCCAATTAAAACGGGTGCAGATCCCTGGATTCTCTGGTGACAAAAGGATATACCAGAGCTGGAAAGCGACATTGCGGCAAAACATGCCCAATTCTAGAAGCCGAAATTGACTGATCAAAACAGAACGGACATGGCATTGGATCCAGCATCCGGTACGCAGATCACTTTCGGCTCGGAGGGGAATAAACGCTTGGAACAGACCACTATGACGGCAAGCAACGTTTCTACATCAGATTTCATCGTACTACGAACTGGTCCAGTCATACTGAAGAATGGAGTTCGAACGCTTAATATTAAATAGAAGTGGATGCAATGATCAGGAAGCCATACAGTCAACCCACAGCTCCCATCAGAGACACCAAAGGGAAGGAAATACAAACATTAAACAACACACTCCAATAGAAACATCAATAGCGGAAAGCTAAAAGGACAGTTACTTTCCCAGAAAATGGCCAATAGGCTATCCAAAATAAAATAATATAAACGACACAAACACACAAAGACAAACCATAACAAAAATAAACCGCGGCAGAAGAACCGCCTTGGAACGGTCAGCGGAAACGAATTCCACTTGGGGGCTTAAATCGATTTTACGTGGCCACAATCCTCGCCCATACTTACGTCGCGATTTAGACAAATAATTTGTGCAGTCCACATGAAGCCCTCCTGGACGACTAAGGCGTACATTAACTCTGATGTCACCGCACAATTTGGATTGCAAGGTAAGACAGAGAGATTTACAGTCAATGTTACAAACGGAGGGGTGAAAACGTTTGAAACGGTTAATGTGGAATTAAACATGTGATAAAATATTGCGATAAAGTCTCCGAAAGATCAGGTAGAAATCTCGTTTGGTCTATGAAAAACGCCACAATATTGTCATCAAAATATGGCAGATAATTGCAGTGATCGCATTATAAAAAAAAATCCATTCTCAGAAAGTAAAGGTGTGGAAGAAACACGATCTTACATGGGAGTATTTGTTTGATTTGAGGTTTAATGTCCCCGTCAACACTGTAAAGGTCATTTTGGAGACATTGCTTCCTCTTTTGTGGGACTTTTACCCGACATTGAGATGAAATGACATCACAAGCCCTTTCGCCCAATGAAACCAATAGGGTTGTTAGCATGGACGGTCCGCCTCGCACCGCGGTTCCTGGACAGGCCTGTGTGCGGGCCGGATTCAGCCCAGCGTGGAAGCATCATGCAGCCCATATATTTCTTCAAGCCCCTATGGGCGGGGGCCCCTTACATGGGAGTAAGGGCAAGCCTCGTTAACCAGATAGTGACCCTCGGGACGGATTTTTCTGTCCATCCCTCACCTCAATTAAGATTCTTATAAAACAATGGCCTACACCTTAGAAGGGTCAGCTACCATAACACAATAAATGTTGAATTTGAAAACAACAAACAAATGCAGTAAGCATATAGAATTGCAGAAGCGTTACTACAATTTCTCCCCCTTGCGTAGAAGTGCACTTTAGCACTATCTTCAGCATACAAATAATACCGAGAGGTAGAAATAGAGAATACCAAGTTCGTGCCATTTGATATCAAGTTTATCAGGCAAGGCTTCGAGAACGCTTGTAGAATCGCGAGGCTTGCCGAGCGATTCTACATGCGTTCTCGAAGCCGAGCCTGATAAACTTGATATCAAATGATACGAATCTGGTATTCTATTTATCAGTTTATCCCCTTGTACACTCTTAAATGAGCAATTTACGATCAGTTGATGGTCCTCAGTGCGTCCCAGTATTCTGGCGGTCGATATATTTAGTATCAGCTGACCATATTTTTCCTATATTTTTCTCAAGGTTGTCCGGTTCATTCAAAAAGTGCAATGTCCCTTCGACGTGCTAAAGCTCACTTGTCCTGAGATAGCATATCTTCATCAGGTCAATGAGTTACAATTCAATATATATATATGGGGTAACTGATAAAAACACAACTTGTGACGAGCAGCGAAACGCAGGAAGTTAAAACTGCATCGGCCCTCCCTTCTACATAAGACGTCCAAGCAAGGCTAAACTGAACGAGTAAAATCTACTACAAGCTAAAAAAACAAAGCATAATCTGAAAATCTTGAAGCCAAATACCGGAAAGCTATGCGAAAGCGAACCATGCAAAAACGCCGCCGTCAGCAGCAAGAACATCTGCATGATCAGACTTTGATGATGGGCAGGACAATGTGAGTATTTACTTGACGTTCATAAGGAATCATTTTCCGAAGACTTAGTTCATTTCAACTTGAATGCTGTAGGGGACGAATTCCATTTTATGTGTATATGTTATAATGTAAGGCATATACTGGTTTAAAAAACAGCTTTTCAAAGACATTTAAGATATAGTTACAGAATTTGACTCGCTTTGTCTGGACAATAAATTCTTGTTTACTACATCTTTGGGGAAATGGATATTATTTCAAAAGTTCTTCTTTATAAAGATAAATGTTGCGAGATTAGACAAAAGTTTCTTGGTTCTAGTCAATATGCAATCACTTGAACTTAATTTCATTGTAGTACACAATATTAAACCTACTTCATGATTTGGCAGAATACTGGCATTGGAATAATTTCTAGCCTCCGCCTATAGGGGCTTGAAGAAATATATGGGCTGCATGATGCTTCCACGCAGAGCTGAATCCGGCCCGCACACTAGTACTGGTAAACCGCTTAGAGGATCTAAGCCTGTCCAGGAACCGCGGTGCGGGGCGGACCGTCCATGCTAATAAACCCTATTGGTTTCATTGGGCGACAGGGCTTGAGATGTCATTTCATCTCAATGTCGGATAAAAGTCCCACAAAATTGGAAGCAACGTCTCCAAAATGACCTTAATAGTGTTGACGGGGACGTTAAACCTCAAATCAAACAAACAAACAAAAACTGGAATAATTTCTGCCAGCTTGCAGTACAGTAAAATTCCTCTATTAAGACCACCTTTGGGACTGTTCAAAAGTGGTCTTAAAGACCACTTTTGATCAGTCGCAAAGGTGGTCCCTGACCAGAGGACACTGTAAGAAATGTTAAGTAGGCTACACCCTTCAAAATAAGCTTTTAACAGCAGAATTGGTCTTAATTTTTGGTGGTCTTAATAGCTGAATTTCACTGTATATTAAAGAATACGACAAAACTGTGAAGTAAATGTTTTAGAACCTTAGATATACATTTGTTGTCCACACATTTTCTCTCATTTTGTCCTGTATTGTTGATATACGTGTGATGTTATATACATGTATGTGTCTGGCATTTTGAATTGAATGTGGAAAAAATTTTGATAAACAAGCCAAGGAAGATAACTACGGTTTTATTCGTTTCAAAAGTGAATGCAATTTGTTCCCCATGGAACTGATGAATACCAGAGACAAGCATTGGTGATGAAAACTGGCCCCGATGTTATAAACGTTTCCCAAGCTAAACTCACTTGAGCAGAAATTTATCCTGCTCATAAATCTTAAGATGCCAACGATTGTTAGCATTTTAAATTCTATAAGCAGCATAAACAATATTATTTGCTGATGTAAATGAAAAATTGACTCGTTTGTTTCTACTTTAACAATTATGAATATTACATACACATGTATCTTATGCTCAAGTGAGTTGAGCACGAAAAAAGATGTGTAGCATTAATTAGGGATAGGTTTCAACGGTTTCTATCGCGACAAGCGAAAAGGAGTCTTCGAGCATGCGCAATTAGTGAAGTCGCTAACATCAGGTGAACAAGTCCATGAAACGAACACCCCCTTACACCCACTTTGTATAGAGAAAACTGGGGCTTACGAGGGTAAACATTATTTTTCTTATTTTTACTCAAAGACATAGGTTGTGGGAACTCGTTAGAACCGCCTCAATGAGGCGGTTCTAACGAGTACCCACAACCTATGTTTGCAGTATAAATAAGAAAAAATGTCATGGATTTTCATCCGAAAAGTAGTCATTTTGGAGAGGTGAAAAAATGCAATATGTCGCATGGGTGTGTTAGAGTAATGTCTGACTGTACACAAACGTACGGTAAAATCCTTTAAGGGGTATGGGAACATCTGGCAGATTTTTCCGCCATTTTTCTAAGGGAGATAACTTTCGGGACTTCCTGTACGCTTTTCTATAAGCTATGACCCACGGAAAAAGGGGTCAACTCTTAAAGGAAAGAATTTGCTCCTTAGGAGCAAATTCTTTCCTTTAAGAGTTGACCCCTATTGACATGGGAGACAAAAATACTTTTGCAGGAGTTACCTCCCCTGAAGGTGTTCCCATTCCCCTTAAGTTCGGACACCTAGAGGACATGCTGTAATTCTCCAGAATATTTTAACAAAATTGTTTCACGATCCAGCAATGAGTCTAAAAAGTGCAGATGGAATGGCAAACCGTGTAGACCTTGATCATACTGCTCCTTCACTGCACTGTTCGCTTAGGCCCATCTATCCCAATACTTAGGATCATTATGACATGAAATCCTGATACATTACACACACCTGTGAGAATTGGTGCATTTTTACACATCTCCAAACTGACCATTAATCTGATGAAAATCCGTGATATTTTTCTTTTAAATATGGCAAACATAGGTTGTGGGTGCTCGTTAGAACCGCCTCACTGAGGCGGTTCAAACGAGTACCCACAACCTTTGTCATGGAGCAGAAATAAGAAAACATAATGTAAACCCCGTAAACCGTAGTTTTCTCTATATAAAGAAGGGTTCAGGGGGTGATCATTTAACGGACTTGTTCAAGTGATGCACTCAGAATAGCACAAGTACCCGGATGGCAAGAAGGATGGAGTATAGCTGAATGCGATCATGGAAGACTGATCAGCTTACGTGAATACGCAGGCTGATCTAAATCTACGCGGCCACACAAGTCTTTCGGTCCCCGCCCACCAGGACTTAACAAATGTATGGGCTGCATTATGCTTCCACGCAAAGCTGAATCCGACCCGCACACGAGTACTGGTAAACCGCTTAGAGGATCTAAGCCTGCCCCGGCAAAGCGGTGCGCAGAGTCGGACCGTCCATTCTGATAAACCCTATTGGTTTCATTGGGCGACAGGGCTTGGGATGTCATTTCAACTCAATGTCGGGTAAAGTCCCACAAAATTGGAAGCAACGTCTTCAAAATGACCTTTACCGTGTTGGCGGGGACGTTAAACCTCAAATCAAACAAACACACAAGTCTAGCTTACTATAGGTTTTTCGTGCGCTGTCTCATTGATGGTTTCAACATTTAACAGTAAAAGCTAAAAGCAGCAGGCTAAAACGTTCAGTAAGAAAATATCCCATATCAAAGCAAACGTGTTGAAAACAGTATTATGTAATCTTCAAAGCAGAAGTTCTCTTTATGGCACTAAAAAGCTAGGCAAATCCCTCACTATACTTAACCAAAAGCGTGGTAGACAGAGTGGTTTGAACTGGCTAACGTCTGTAATCATAAATGAATGTGAAACCTAGGACGCAAAGATGGACGGACGGAAGAACAAATTGGCATGACAGCTGAGACAAATATTACATGTTTTTTATGCATTTACGGATTTATATCAAAATCTAAGTGGTAACTAAAAAACTTTGCAACATGATATTTTTGGTCGCTGCTTTTCATTTAGTTGGCCATCCAAACCACGAAAAAATACTTCTGATGGCAAAATTGAGTAGAGTATGGCATCCATGCTAATAGTGTTCTTTTGTGTGATGCAAAAGTGATAGGGGTGGATGCCACTTCTGAAAATGCCCCTGAGCCTCAGAATTAGGTCAAAGGTCAAATGAGTGCAAAAATACAATAAAATTTGTACATGCTGGTATTTGTACCCTCTCTCTATCTAAGCAGGCCAAATAAAGTTAATTCAAACACCAGCAATGCACTTAGGACATATTGTTTATGCATCATATGTGAGAAAAGAAGTTGTATCATAGATTTGGCCAGGGACAAAGGTCATTTAAGTACATGTACAAATTTTCATTAAATATGCATCAATATTTATTGTACAAAGGGTTATCTAGTATGTCACTGAAACAAAGCCAAATGAGTTGGCATTTCCTTATCTAGGAAGCATAAAACCCACACATTATACAAACAGCATACTGGCCAACCTAATCGGCCTTAGGTCAAAGGTCATTTAAGTACATATTTGGCAAAATGTGTTTATTTTGCAAAATACGTTGTTTATTCTCATACCATACATTATTATAAGTAACATTCCAAATCGTCTTCTGAGTTCTTACTAAACGTCACAATGATATATCAAGGATATAATATATGATGAAGATATATCTAATAATAACACAAGTGGGTAATCATCAAGGGTAACGTGCAACTACTGTAAAACACTTATATTTGGCGGTCATTTTATTTTGGCGCTATTTGCAGTCAAGGAAAACAACGCCAAAATAAAAATCCGCCAATAAAGCTAAAAGAATGCAAGAGAAGAAATTTTATTCTACACATCACAATTATAATATGTCAATAGGTCATAGGCATCATCGGTGACAAAAGAAAAAGTGTATTTACTTCTTTAGAAGCCGAAATAAAGAAAGGCAATGTTCTAGTCATAAGACAGCTCAAAACGGCTGAATGAAAACAAACACACATTGAGAGTTATTGTCAAAATTGTGGATGTTATTAGTAATTGATTGATGGCTTTTAACTGTGAGCTCAATATGATGGGTAAACCAATCAGATAAGAGGAAAGTGACACACCTCCAGACAGACATTTGGATTATCAAGGTAGCACATTGGGTTAATCATGCGGTGAACACAAAAAATTAACTAATTACTACAGTTTTTGCATGACGCTGTTGATGACCAACTCCGATGATTTTTTGTCATCTTAGATGGCTTTGTAGATTCGACCGATTCTTTTTCTTCGGAAATCGAAAATCCGCCAAAATATAAATCCGCGAAAAGGTCTACTCATAAAAAGCGCCAAAATTTGCTGCCGCTTAATGTAAGACTAAGTGTTTAACAGTCTTCAAAGTTTGTATTTTACAATATGCCACTTCATTTTAAGAGCCGTTTAGATCCGTTCTGATACCGAGGCCCCGTTTTTAGATTTACATCTGTCTATTGTGGATGGGTTTGTTTCCTGGAAAATTTATCATAAATGCTATGATTTTGACTTAGAGATTGTAAATTTTCCTTTGTTGGATGGTGATTTTCCTCGTGCGGCATCCTATGGCGTTTATATTTTGCAATTAATTCGATTTGCCAGAGTGTCTAGTCATCTAACTGACTTCAACACTCGATATAAATTGTTAACTGCTAAACTTCTTAATCAGGGCTACCGGTATCATAAACTACGTAAAGCCTTTTCAAAATTTTGAAGACGTCATTCCGATTTCATACCAAAATCGAATGTTGGACTTAAAAGGTCTATCGGAACCTGAAATTTATGGCGACTTAGTGTATAAATTCAGAAAAATATATATATAATTCAATGACTTCAGCACCCAATTTCGTCAAATCATTCTTCGATATAAAAATTGGGTACAACATAAAGGTTATACGACAGACTGCATGCATGGTAGTTAACCCAAGCACAGTTGACAATATTGCGTCCCTCTTTAATTGCACGCCGGTGGGTCAGGCCTTAGATTCTATGACGGTCCCAGCATAATGGCTTGCTGCGAATTAGAGAGAATTTAGTTTTATGTAATATTAGTTGGTGCCTGATGCTATGTCTCTGGTCTGGCCCATCGGAGTACAACCTTTGGTTTTCTTTTGCTCCAGCATTTTAGTGGTTTCTTGCTGTCCTCACCGTTATTTCATCTCTGTAGTTGTTTTGATTTTTGTGTTCTGTGAGATGTTACACTGATGAGTTAGGAGGCTTCCATGCGGACTGAACAAATGATTTGTCTAAATCGCGACGGAAGTAAGGGCGAGGATTGCAGCTGCATAAAATCAATTTAAGACCGACCCCCCCCCCCCCCAACCCAGCAGAATTCGCTTCACTGACCGTTCCAAGACCGTTCTTCAGTCCCGGTTTATTTATGTTATGGTTTGTCTTTGAATATGTGTATCGCTTATATTATTTTGTTTTGGATAGCCATTTGGCCATTTTGTGGAAAAGTAACTGTCCTTTTGTCTTTCCGCTATTGATGTTTCCATTAGGGTCTAGTCATTTCATTTTTGTGTTTCTTTCCCTTTGGTGCCCTTGATTGGAGCTGTGGGTTAATTGTATCGATTCCTGATCATTGCCTTCACTTCAATCAAATACACGTAACAAATGTATTTTTTATAATAAATACCTGTCATCAACACATCCTTGTGTTAAATATGACAAAATTTGATTAGAAAACATCCATTTTTTTACAAGTTTTGTACTTAAATAACTCCTGACCTATAAGACTGTCATACTTAGAGGGTACATTTAAAATATTTTTCATTGTTCACTGCACCTGGATAGTTTCATTGTGATTTTAAGCAAGAAATTTCCCCAAATATAAGTTAAAAGAGAGTTATGAGTTGTTTCGTGTTTATTTTTGCACTCATTTGACCTTTGACCTTCTCCTTGGCCTCAGATGCATTTCCAGACGTGGCATCTGCCCCTATGATTGTTGACACACATCAAGGATTATATTTAGCATGGGTGTCATACTCAAGTCAATTTTGTCATCAAACATAAAAATATCACACTTTTTTGCACCTGCTTAGTCACGCATAAAGGATGTTTTTATGTGTTGTTAATTGGTTTATCTATTATTGCCAGTTATCCGAGATGCAACATTTTAATTAAGGGGATAAGGTTAAAGTTTGATTTTTAATTGTCTTACACAAAGAAAGTGTTAAAATCGGTCCTGCTCATAATAGAGTAACATTTTAGTTGAAAATATTTAACGCTTGTAAAACCATTTTATATCGCCTGTTCTGTTTTAGAAATGGCACAGTGTAGTATTCTGTCTATGTTGTGATAAAAACCGGCCTGGCAACCCGGTTCAGTCAGCTGGTGGGTACTGACAAATAAAACCTCTTGTCGGACAGGCTAGCTCAACGGATGTCGCGATTTGACTTACGGTAGTTGCGCAAAGGCAATGTTTCAGACCCATAACAGAAACGAAGTCACAAAGAAAATATGACAGTCTTATAGGTCAGGAGTTATTTAAGTACAAAACTCGTAAAAAATGGATGTTTTTAATATTTTGATAACTAGAGAAAGCGACCAGTGGGTCACGTATACCCCCGGCCAGCGCCACCCTCTGATTTATCTTTTGAGCTTGTATGAAGAAATCAAGAATCTATAAGAATTTATAAATGTGTTTGTAAAAGCTAAACCAAACATAAAATTTCTAAATGGACCAAGTATGTGAGGGCATCAAAGTTAATGAAGGGGTGGTGGCATCAATGTTACTGAAGCAGGTGGGGTGTGCATCAATCAAATCTTTTGACTGGTATACAACATCGATGCAAATATCAATTGAATTTATCTTAGAGTTTAGAACATACAGGCATCTATAAAGATTGTAATAAAATTTTAACCAAATGTAAATATCTAAGACTATGACCTTGAGGTCAAGGTCACAATGGGTGGGAGAAGGGACATTCATCACAAAATCTTTGGACTGGTATGCAACATTGATGCAAGTATCAACTTGATTTGTCTTAGAGTTTAGAACATACAGTCATCTATAAACTCTGTCATAAAACTATAACCAAAAGTAAAGTTTCTAAGTCTGTGACCTTGGCCTCAAGGTCACTGTCGGTGGTGTGACATGCATCAATGCAATCTTTACACCAGTATGTAACTTCAGTGAAAGTATCAACTAAATCTATCAAAGGGTTCAGAAGATACAATGTCTTAGAAAATTTAACGCAAAACATTAACCAAAATGTTAACGGACGGAATGACGGACGGACGCACGGAAGAACGGACTCACGGACAGAGGAACGGCAGAACGAAAACTATATACCCCCATAGCATACTTCGTATGGCGGGGGTATAATAAATACTGGTCAGCAACACATCCTTATGCTAAATATAACAAAATGTGTTCAGAAAGCATCCGTTTTTCATGAGCTTTGCACTTAAATGACCCCTGACCTATAAGACTGACCTACTTTGAGGGTAAATTTATAATGATTTTTCATTGTTCACTGCACCTGAATAGTTTATGGTGATTTTAAACAAACATTTTCCCCAAATATGTGTTAAAGAGAGTTCAAAGTAGTTTCATGTTTATTTTGCACTCATTTGACCTTTGACCTACTTCTGAGCCCCAGACGCATTTCCAGACGTGGCATCCACCCCTATGATTGTTGACACACATCAAGGATTACATTTAGCATGGGTGCCATACTCTACTCAATTTTGCCATCAAAAGTAAAAATATCAATCTTTTTTTGGATTGGATGGCCAACTAATTATTATATTGGCCAGAGCCATAAAACACAGTTTGCGACCCCAGAACCAATGCTTTACTTTTTCTGTGACGGCTTTGTCCTACATCTTAAATCCTTATGACGCCAAGAAAAACTTTCTGTTTATGTCATCTGCTGCTATTTCTTGCAAACTTTTCAAACATATTTTGCACACACCAAACAGTATGGACCTTGATCAGACGGCTCCTGTAGACTGCTAAGAGTAGTCTGATCCCTAGCAGTGTGATCTGGGTCCACACCGTTTTCAAAAGCTCTATGATTTTTAAAGTAATAAGCAGACAACAAAGCAGACGACCATTGTTGTGATTGGCGTCTTAAGGATTTAAAGGGGTGGAGTTTGATATCTTATGTCTATGTCCGATGTTTGATCCTCTGTTATCTAACTCACGAGTCGCGTCTGACTGGTGATCAGAGGATCGCACGTACGATACTTGCTGGGTCGGCCGCATTCGTTCTTGAAGGTTGATCATGAAAATTTTTCTATGGTTACTCTCTCCCTTTCGTCAAGAGGATGGCAAGCCATGCAAACGGCATTACTTAAACACGCCTATATTATTTTGACCCCCCCTCCTTGAACCCCACTTTTATATAGAAAAACTGGGGATTGCAGGGGTATACCCTTATTTTTCTTATTTCTGCAGAAATAAGAACAATATCACAAATTTTCATCTTAAAGTTCTCGTGTTTTGGGGGCGGTAAAGTTAACAATGTATTTGTATAGTTGTATAGGCGTGTGTTCATAATGGGATGAGATGGGGTATCTGTCCGGGGCTATAGGGTTGAAAGGTCACCGTAAGATGTCACTAAGACGAAAGACGTGGCGCGAGAGATTGCAACCGTACAGTGGCAGGCAAAGCAATAATATTGTCTAACCAGTTATCACTGTACTATATGTAGATTCTGAACAACTTTTTAAGCTATGTAGGCCGAGACTGTTTTTGATAATAAATTAGTGACAGGTCGCAAAAGCTAATTTTCCTTGACAGTAGCACAAGACACACGATTTCTTCCTCATTGACTTTGCCTAACACCGTACGGTGTATGTGTTGCTTTCTAGGTCTATTGTTAATCTACTAACTATACAAGCTTCCCACCTGCTATTGTCCACATAATTGTGGCTGACCATGTATAAAATTCAAGTTCCAGTTATTAATACCAGCGCCTGTTTTTTCCCTATGACGTCAAAACTAAAGTAGTATTCATACCGGTCCTTAAGATAAACAGTATACGGAAGAACTGAAGGTAAATCCTTCAAAACGAAGGCGGGTCTTACAAAAGCCCACACAACTGCACAGATCAGACACCATACTCCAACAGCCTAGTCATAGTGTTCACAGTACCAGATGATTTCGCTTCCAGTAAGTATGCTAGTCGCTTACCTAGTGGAGCTTATATACAGTCCTTATGGTATTTAGTGCCAGTTATGGTTTTCATGTTTGGCTGTGGCAGTTCCCGGGAGATTTGCGTATCTGAGCCCCGCCAAGCGAACTTGTGTCTTCAAGCATTCCATCATGACAAATTTTAACTGCGCATGCCTAGCCATTCAGAAGGGCCAGGGATATGGCTTTCTGTCTGAAGGTTCCTCTTGCTTCACTGCTCGCATAGGCGATAAGTATCAAAATCGCTTGACGGGGCCCATCTTGCTTTATAATCATTGCACCATTCTGCAAACAACCTGCTATATTGAAACGTCTAGCTCGTTATGTGGCTTTCCATGAATAAAGGTTTCAGTCTATTTTGTATAAAGAAAAGAGGAAAGATACCTTGTTCTGTAAGCCGGATGAACTTCATGTGGATTCCTTCTGTCCGACCAGAAGAAGAGAAGATGGTTGGCTGCTGGTGGCACGTCCACGTAACTCTCTCCTCCAGACGGTAAAATACGCAGTGTTCCGCCATGTTTCTGTAAGACATTTTGATTTAAGCGGACACATTAGAAATTTGTCCATAGCCATAGCAACAGAAAATGTGTTTTTTTTTTTTTGTGATTCATCACGAAAACACGCCTATATAATTCTGACCCCCTTGAACTTCACTTTTATATAGTAAAACTGGGTTTTACAGGGGTAAACCTTATTTTTCTTATTTCTGCTCTCAAATATAGATTGTGGGCACTTGTTAGAGAACCGCCTCGATGAGGCGATTCTAACGAGTACTCACAATCTATATTTTGAGCAGAAATAAGAACAATATCACACTTTTTCATCTTAAAATATTCATTTTTTGGTGGTAAAGTTTACAATGTATTTGTATGGGCGGGTTTTCGTAATGAATGAAGGATAGCTTTCCTTGTTTCTCCATATAAACCTTTGTTGTGGTTATTGATTAGAACCGCCTCGTCGAGGCGATTCTAATGAATACCCACAACACAGGCGATTAATCGAGATTGACTAAACCTATCCTTTAAAACCTTATCTGTTACTGTACCCGGGGCCATAACATTCTCTCCGACTGACAGCCCTCAGCACCACGCATGCGCAGTGAACTTACATGGCTAGAAACACGTGTTCTTGCATGCAGACACTTCAAGGTCTCATGTGCATGTCTGCAAGCAGCAATGGTTCTGGTGAGACTACCATTACATGTACGAAAACACGCCTATTCAAATATGTTAACACATTTTACCACCAAAGCCTAAAGATTTTCAGGTAAAAAATTCTGATATTTTTCATATTTTAGCTCAAAACATAGATTGAGGGTACTCGTTAGAATCGTCTCGGTGTTAGCAAGGATGTCTTAGCGAAAGGATATATTAGCAACAATGTCTAAGTTGGCAAGGATGTCTTAGAGAAAGAATGTGTTAGCAAGGATGTCTTAGCGAAAGGCTGTGAAAGTAAGGATGTCTTAGCGAAAGGATGTGTTAGTAAGGATGTCTTGGCGATAGGATGTGTTAGTAAGGATGTCTTAGCGAAAGGATGTGTTAGTAAGGATGTCTTGGCGAAAGGTTGTGTTAGTAAGGATGTTTTAGCGGAATGATGTGTTAAGAAGGATGCCTGAGCGAAAGGATGTGTTAGTAAAGATGTCTTAGCGTAAGGATGTGTTAGCAAGGATGTCTTAGCGGAAGGATGTGTTAGTAAAGATGTCTTAGCGTAAGGATGTGTTAGCAAGGATGTCTTAGCGGAAGGATGTGTTAGTAAGGGTGTTTTAGCGAAAGGATGTTTTAACAAGGATGTCTTAGCGAAGGATGTGTTAGCAAGGATATCTTAGCGAAAGGATGTGTTAGCAAGGATGTCTTAGCGGAAGGGTGTCTTAGCGAAAGGATGTTTTAACAAGGATGTCTTAGCGATGGATGTGTTAGCAAGGATGTCTTAGCGAAAGGATGTGTAAGTAAGGATGTCTTAGTGAAAGGATGTGTTAGCAAGGATGTCTTAGCGAAAGGATGTGTTAGCAAGGATGTCTTAGTGAAAGGATGTGTTAATAAGAATGTCTTAGTGAAAGGATGTTTTAGCAAGAATGTCTTAGCGAAAGGGTGTGTTATTATAAAAATGTCTTAGTGAACGGATGTTTTAGCAAGAATGCCTTAGCAAAAGGATGTGTTATTAAGGATGTCTTAGCGAAAGGATGTTATATCCAGGCTGTCTTAGCGAAAGGAGTTTTTAGCAAGGAAGTCTCAGCGAAATGCTGTGTTAGTAAGGATGTCTTAGCGAAAGGATGTGTTAGCACGGATTTGTTTTAGCGAAATGATGTGTTAGCAAGGATGTCTTAGCGAAAGGATGTCTTATCGGAAGGATGTCTTAGTGCATGAGCGCTGAGCATGAGCCGCTATATATACAGTGTGTTGGTTTAGCGCTACGATGCCCTTGGACCCAATGTTTATTTATATAGTCAGGGTTGGCTGTATTCGGAATGACTGGGTAAGCAGGTTAGTCTTTGGATCACGTAAACACGCCTGTATAATTTTGCCCCACTTAAACCCCGCGTTTATACAGAAAGACTGTTGTTTACAGGCGGTATACATTTTTTTCTTGCACACCAGACAGGAAAATCCGTGATTTGACCCTGGGATAGAAATTTATGTTTTGACCCTGCTGATCCGACCCAAACTATGATCGAATATCATCGCGTGTTTGATAAATGCACTGATTGATTACGACCTCGTAAGCGCCGTCGTTAAGGTTGACGTCACAGCACGTTACGTGACGTCACTAAACATTCCTGCAGTGTCAATATAATATGGCGGACGTTGGTAACCGAAATGTCTGCAACATTAAAAAATCCGCGCAGAAATGGAAGGTGTGCAAGAAAAAAAATCCAATATGAATGAAAAATACGTCCCTCAGGATCACTGTCCGGCATCACAAGGCAAACCTCGTAATGCCGGACAGTGTCCCTCGGGACGGATTTTTCCATCCACCCTTCACTCCCATATAAGAATCTTATATTCTTATATATGCTCAAAAACATGGATTTTGGTGGTAAACATTTACCAATGTGTCTTAATAGCTCTTTACCGAAGACACGTTTCGCTTGTCGCCTCTCTCGTGATGAGTTGAAATAAATCTCATTTGCCCTACTGACATTCAAAAGCAGAATTTCTATTTAATTTACAAAATTTCTGGGTTATCACTTTGAAGAGAGGCAAACTGGTTAACCCATTGCATGCGGGAAACACCTAAAGGGTTACCCTGGCAAACGGTTCGGCCCCAGATCAAACGCCGCAGCACGCGGCGTCCGATCAGGGCCTGAACTATTTGCTAACAGAATTTTCCGTTAAAAGTAGAATAAAAACAAACAAAAAAGGCCTGACACCCCTACATGACGAATGGACTTGTCCAACATATAGCAATGGAAGAGCCCACTAGTATACAATGGGTTGAAATGATTCAGCTGCGTTATTATTTGTTGGTGGGGTTCTAATCTTCAAGATAGAAATCCGTTCCTTCAAACACGCCTATTCGAATATATTGAAAATTTTACCACAAAAAAATTGCAAATTTTCAAAAGAAAAATTCCATTTTTTTTTTTTTTCATATTTCTGCTTAAAGATTGTGGGTACTCGTTAGAACCGCCTCGGTGTTGCAGGTGTTGCCTCCCCTGAAGGTGTTCCCATTCCGCTTAAATACCTCTATAAAAACTGTTTTTTATTCATGGGTCTTGTGAATGTGATGGTTAGTGCATGGTGCGTGCAGTCTTAATACTAAGTGCTTTTGATTTTGTTTGATTTGAGGTTTAACGTCCCTGTCAACACTGTAAAGTTCATTTTGGAGACGTTGATTCCAATTTTGTGGGACTTTTACCCGACATTGAGATGAAATGACATTTCAAGCCCTGTCGCCCAATGAAACCATTAGGGTTTATACGCATGGACGGACCGACTCGCACCGCTTTGCCTCGGCAGACTTAGATCCTCTAAGCGGTTTACCAGTACCTGTGTGCGGGTCGGTTTCAACTCTGCGTGGAAGCATCATGCAGCCCATTTATTTCTTCAAGCCCCGATTGGCGGGGGCCTAAAAATAATAATACTAAGTGCTGCTTTTGAAAGTTGTTTATTTACCTCAGGATCCCAGTCTCTGTTCAGATACAGAATACACGTCACGACGCGGCCATCTTTGTTTGGGTTGTCAACATGACGTTTGTAATATGCTCCGTCACCAGGGTAACACGCCATCATCGCCTGTCACACAACGAAAACAAACAAAACATAAAATCAATTTAACTCATTAAAGAATCTGGTTTTAGTTTTCGTAATTATCTTAAGGTGGTTAGGCATTGTTACCGGCCGTGACGCCTACCTTCAATTAAATACATTGGTGGATTATGTAGAGCTTTTATAACAAATCTCTAACAATAGGGTCAGAGAGTCGACTGGTTGGCTCAGTGTTTCAGCCCGAGCGTCCCAGGTTCGAATCCCATCGGAGAACGGGAACTTCATCTATGTTTCTTTCCTTTGTTACGACTTTCACGCCGTTATCTAGAACACAAGTTATATTTTCTGCGATTTTGGACGGGGGATGACTATTGAGACTGCCGGTAAGCTTTCTTGTTTAAAAACCCACTTTGAAAATCGGGTCTAGAGCGGGAGATGACTATTGAGCCTGCCAGTAAGCTTTCTTGTTTAAATGCCAACTTTGAAAATCGGGTCTAGAGTAGACCCGATTTTCAAAGTGGGTTTTTAAACAAGAAAGCTTACTGGCATCTCCCGCCCAAAAGGGTGGAAAATATAAGATCTGGAGCCAATTCATAAACATCAAAATGGCCCTAGTGATGACGCAGATGGAAATACATGAATATGCGCATATTTCGTGACGCCTCATAAGATAACGTCGAAACTTTGCAGTAGTAGGCATATGTTAAGCCTCCCGATCTCATTAATTTACGCAACACCGATTTCCATTGACGGTCATTCGATTTTACATCGCTGACAAGCAAACACTGTCCCCTTACATTAGGTAATGTGTAGTACGTCAAAGCATGACTCTGATCATCGATCACCCACATATAGAAGGAGAAAAAAAAAAAGGATCATTACCAAAAGGCACATGTGACGTTGCATAAACTTTATGAGGCTTACCGGGGTAACATGAGGTTGCGCTGACGTTGTGACGTTGCAGTAAAGTCATGACGTTTCATGTACGTCGATCGGACGTCGCATTAACGTTACTGTGCATGCAGGGATAAGTCTTCATTATTCTTTTCTTCTACGCTCGGTATTGAGAGAGAGAGAGAGAGAGAGAGAGAGAGAGAGAGAGAGAGAGAGAGAGAGAGGTTACCTTTGTTCTATTAGCAATTTCGTATTTTCCATCCAACAGGTCATTAAACTGTACAAGTATGTGATCCATCTTAGTCAAAACGTCCCCGACACCCGGCGTTTCATTTTCATCCCCTTCATCCCACACTATCTTGTCACTCCTGATCTCAGCATTCACAACTTTCTTATCCTCTTCACCACTGGTCCTACCCCCTCTTAACTTCCCAGCCTGGAACCCCCCCATCTTCTCAAGTTTATAAAAATCTCGCAATGCCTTGTCAATGAGACGATCAGGAAATACCCCTTCCATCACACAGTAGCCATTCAATTTCATATTGTCTACTGCTATTTTGGCAATAGATGCGTAATCTTCTGAATTGTCCATTGCAACTGTTTTAACGGGTAGGTATGGTCTTGTGTCAAATGGAATGCCATTTCTCCTGCTTTTCTTTGAATCGGTGTCATCCTTTTCCGAACATTCGTATTCTTTCGTTGGTTTTTCATCTTTCTGTTCTGAAAAGGTTACCGAGTCTAATTTTGCTTCGACGAACTTGTTATTTTCGACAGTAGAATTTGACTTTTCGTTTAATCCAACATTCTCGATTTCTTTTCTTTTATTTTGACAGTACGTTTTATGACTCGGCCAGTCCTTTATTTGGTGTT
The DNA here is from genome assembly GCA_963580285.1 of Lucinisca nassula. Lineage (NCBI taxonomy): Eukaryota > Metazoa > Mollusca > Bivalvia > Lucinida > Lucinidae > Lucinisca > Lucinisca nassula. The sequence goes on along the minus strand of OY757012.1, from coordinate 16,102,751 downwards.
CGCGTGAACAATAAAACTTTACCTTACAAAAGCCACATCTTTTAAGACCTTTAATCTCTCCACACACGTTACACACGAGTGGTGGGGTGTTTGACATTGTCCTTGGGGCCGGTAGAAAACAAATACCCCGGTATTTCCCTATTATCCACAAACGATTTATTAGTTTGCTAAATGACAACAAAGACCTTATGACTGAACGAAGTAAATTTACACATATCGACCATATTGCACTGAAAAATAATATAAAAACAAACACATTAAAATATTCAACAAGTACGGATTTGTTGTTGTTTACGTATGTTCCATTCAGTGTTTTCTAAAGGAGAGTTTTCGTTTATTCAACGAAGGCAGACAACTCTTTGTTATACAATGACGGAATATACTTTTACGGGTTATTTGAGACTGACGGGGCGTGCGGTCGGCAGTCGTACAGACACTTTAGTCTCTAAAACTTGCGCATTTTGTTTGAATGGTGGTTTTACGTCCCCATCAACACACTGTATATCATATTGGAGACGTTCCTTCCAATTTTGTAGGACTTTTACCCGACATTGAGATGAAATGACACCTCAAGTCCTACCGTCTAAACAAACCAATTTATAGCGTTTATACATGTATATGCAGAATCGCACTACTTTGACTGGGTAGCCGGTTTCAGCTTTTTTTGTGGAAGCACCATGCAGTCTCGGACCCAATATGCAGTGTATTGGGTCCGTGATGCCGCTCTATCTATTTCTCCAAGCCCCAATAGGCGGATACCTTCAAACTTGACAATATGAGGAGTTGGGGCCTACACATTACGAAAACATGCCTATAGAAATGCATTGTAAATTTTACCGCCAAAAAATTGAAGATTTTGAGATGAAAAATTGTGATATTTTTCTTATTTCTGCTCAAAATATAGATTGTCGGTACTCGTTAGAACCGCCTCAATGAGGCGGTTCTAACGAGTACCGACAATCTATATTGTAGAGGAGAAATAAGAAAAATAAGGTTTACCCCTGTAAACCCCAGTTTTACTGCATAAAAGTGGGATTCAATGGGTCAGAATTATACAGGCTTTTTTCCTGATGATTAAGCATGACATTTACGGGCAGTGAATCACATACATCCTTGGCAATACATCTCAGCCAGTATCGATACGAAGTAGTAATGCTGTGTTGATGTGGACCCAACATTGACTCGACGTTGGCTTGCAGTTTTGTGCTGGCTAGGATGCATATATCATAACAATTATAAACATTTTCATCATGAGTTTGATAAAGATCATAATGACAAAGTGTGTTTGTTTGATTTGAGGTTTAACGTCCCAGTCAACACTGTATAGGTCATGTTGGAGACGTTGCTTCCAATTTTGTGGGACTTTTACCCGAGATGAAATGACATCTCATGACCTATCGCCAAATGAAACCAATAGGATTTATAAGCATGGACGGGTCGACTCTCACCGCTTTGCCTGGGCAGGCTCAGATACTCTAAACGGTTTACCAGTACTCGTGTGCGGTCGGTTTCAGCTCTGCGTGGAAGCATCATGCATCCCATCTATTTCTCCAAGCCCCGATGGGCGGGGGCAAATGACTAAGTGTGGATGGTGCCGAGGGAACTGGAGAATAAACATTGGTAGGCGTCAATAAAAGTACAAAGCGGCATTGTTCCACCAATAATAAAACCGACACGATTAATCGGACAATATATCAATCGATCAATACATTCCACTGGACTTATTATCGATACTGATTTGAATAATTTTTTTGAGGTGGATATCAAAACTATTTTATCGAGTGTGTTGAAAACATCTAAATGTTCACGACTGCGATTTTAGATGAATAAGGTGATATTATTCTTATTTCTGCTTAAAATATAGATTGATGGTACCCGTTAGAACCGCCTCAATCTATATTTTAGAGCAGAAATAAGAAAAATAATGTTTACCACTGAAAACCCCAATTTTCTATATAAAAATGGGTTGGAGGGGGGAGGGGGGTGCAAAATTATATAGGCGAGTTTTTGTGATTGCATGTTTTGGGCTATGAACCAATGCATTATGCAACACGGGTGTGATATCTTTACCCATACATATGCCTAGCGGCCCATTTCTAGGCCATTGACAAACAGTGCAAACCCAGTTCAGACGCCACAGGACGCGGCGCCTGATCTGGGTCTACACTGTTTGCTTAAAGGAAACTCTCTTTTTTGTAAAACGTGCTACAAACAAAAACTGACCTGACACCCAAAACATTGGAAACTTACTAGGTGGAATATTCCATTGTCATATACGGGTTAATGTGAATTGCTTACTTACATGTATAAGCAATCCCAGTAAATCAGGTAAACATGTAATTCACACCCATAACGGAAACACGCCTATACAAATACACTGTAAATTTACCGCCGTAAAAATGAAAACTTTAAGATGAAAACTCATTTCTGCTCAAAATATAGGATGTGGGTACACGTTAGAACCGCCTCATCGAGGCGGTTCTTACGAGTACCCATGTTCTATATTTTTGAGCAGAAATAAGAAAAATAAGGTTAGCCCCTGTAAACCCCAGCTTTACTTCATAAAAGTGGGGTTCGAGGGGGTCAATATATAGGCGGGTTTGCGTGATGCCTCTTTACCTCAGTTTATATAGAGAAATGCTCCACCATCAACTGGTATCATTGCAGAGATGCACTGTCCTTCGAATCGGGACGTTAACTGGATATTGCCATCATGAAAACACGCCTATATAATTTTGACCCCGTTGATTCCCACTTTTATATAGTAAAACTGGGGTTTGCAGGGGTAAACGTTATTTTTCTTATTTCTGCTCTAAGATATAGACTGTGGGTACTCGTTAGAACCGCCTCAATGAGGCGGTTCTAACGCGTACCCACAATCTATATATTGAGCGGAAATAAGAAAAATATATAAAAAAAAATTCATCTTAAAATTTTCAATTTTTCGACAATAAAGGTTGCAATGTATTTGTATAGGCGTGTTTTCGTAATGAATTAACATTTTGATCACTAGCGAGCTCGTAAAAGTAACAATTGGGTCCCGATTTTCACCCGTAGACGAATTCTACTGGTCAATACTCTCATAAACAACAACAACAACAACAACAACAAAACAACAACAACAAAAAAAAAACAACATTAAACTAAGACTTAATGTTTGTTTGAAGAAAATGTGAACAAGTCCGTGAAGTGAACACCCCTCTAAACCCCACTTTATGTAGAGGAAAACGGCGTTTACGGGGGTATTCATTTTTTTTCTTATTTCTCCTCCAATGCATAGGTTGCGGGTACTCGTTAGAACCGCCTCATGCAGTGAGGCGGCTCTAACTTGTACCCACAACCTATGTTTGCAGTATAAATAAGATTTTCATCAAAAAAGTAACCATTTTGGGGATGTAAACATGCATTGAGTCGCATTAAAAAAAAAAAGAACTTAAAATTAAGGAATCCTGGAAAGGACAGACAATTTATTTTAATTTGTTATGCGAGCAAGATAATATCTTGTGCACACCACTTATTATCTTGTTCGCACAACATAATATCTTGTGCGCACAACTTATTATCTTGTGCGCACAACATAATCTCTTGTGCGCACAACACATTAAAATTAAAATTGAATGTCCCTTCCCGGGTTCCGTATAAAAATGTTTCAATTAGTCTGTCTTTGTTTTATCCATTACAAAAACACGCCTATACAAATACATTGTAATCTTTACCGCCGAAAAAAAAAACGAAAATTTTAAGATGAAAAATTGTGATATTTTGCTTATTTTTGCTCAAAATATAGATTGTGGGTACTCGTTAGAACCGCCTCATTGAGGCGGTCCAAACGAGTATCCACAATCTATGTTTTTGAGCAGAAATAAGAAAAATTATGTGTATCTACTTGAACCCAACTTTTACTATATAAAAGTGGGGTATGAGGGGGTCAAAATTATATAGGCGTGTTTTCGTCATTAACAACAAGTGGCCTCTAATGCCACGGTCACAAATCACTATTCGAGCCCCGCCCGACTAGTTGGCGACTGCTTTGGAGGTGAAATCGGGCTGGAGTCCTGCCGGCGTCCCGTCGGATGTAGAGGCATCGGTGGTGGTCGGGAAACGTTAACTCGCACTTAAATTTCCCACCGAGCTCTCACCGTCTTCTAGATCGAATTAAAGTCGAGCAGAGCTCGTACTGACGTCGGGACGATGTCGATGGCATCGGTTGGCATCCGGTGGTCGTAAAGAGCGGACCCTGACCAATCAGATAATCGGGCAGTAATCGACCGACGCCCGGCCGACGCCGGACAAGTTATCAAGCGGAATCCGCTCAACGAATCCTGTTTCGGCTGTCGCCGCTCGATCGCCGACCGGTTTCCTGCCGGCGTCCCACTGATTGGCGCTCGACTATGTAAGGGCCCGATCTCCAATGCGTGCCAGTTTTTTAGCAGACCAGTAGGGATAAGAGGCATCTTGTATCGCTTTTCTTCGAAGAAAGGTTTCTTCGACGTCAACAAATTAAGGTTGTTCACCCAACAACCGAGCTGACGCATTTGTTGTACAGAGAGGAAAAGATGCAGTTTATATAACCCTAGACAACATTCCCGGCGGGTGTAAACCCGTCCCTCGCCCGGCGACGGGCCATGTCCGGCCGAGAACTGGGCGGACATCTGCGTAATATCGACCGAGGCTCGGTCGGCTAGAAACAATCGCCAGGTATACGGCCGGCGTACGGCCGGTAACATGTAGTGCACCAGCCGATTTCCGCCCAGCGTATATGCCGATGCTTCCCCGCAAAAATCTGGCAGACACCGCCCGATTCCCGGCGAATGTCCCTCAAGGCCCCGCGCGGTATACTTTTTGCCAAAAGCGGCGAGCCAGACACCGGCTTCCGACCTCTTCTCGACTTGGACAGCTCGGCCGACCACCATGTCTAGTATAGCTCGGCCTGGGTGCGCCGATTCTGTGACCGAGGCAGAAGGAAGAGACCCCCTTTTGGACTGTCCAGTAAACGGTTTACAAGTACTCGTGGGCGGTCGGTTTCATCTCTGCGTGGACGCATCATGCAACCCATCTATTTCTTTAAAACGCAATTAGCGGGGCCCGTGTTAGGGTTTAACGACACGTTCATGTTAAATAATGACCCCTGGGGAAATAACCAGCGCAGAATTTTCTGTATAGAGAACCAACCAATCAACCAACCCACCCGACTCGACCAGACCCATTCAGTCAGCAGCAGCAGCAGCAGCAGCACGACCACCACCACCACCAGCACCACTTCCGCCGCCGCCACCAACACGAACAGCGACAACAGCAAAAACAACCAGCCTTTTACCGCCCTCGCCCATCGGGGCTTCAAGAAATAGATGGGCTGCACGATGCTTCCACGCAGAACTGAAACCAACCGCACATGGAGAACTGGTATACTGCTTAGAGGTTCTAAGCATACCCAGGAAAATTGATGCGAGTTGGACCGTCTATGCATATAAACCCTATTACAGGGCTTGAGATGTCATTTCATTTCAATGTCGGGTAAAAGTTCCATAAAATTGAGAGCAACGTCTCCAAAATTACCTTTGCAGTGTTGACGGGGACGTTAAACCTCAACTCGAACAAACAAGCAAACAACCAACCAGCCTTTATTGCGTCAAAAATCCAGTAAAAATAAAACATGACGCGACAGGTCGATCCTTGTCTTCTACTTGAAATAGCTTGGAGTCTAAAACTGTCTATATCTGACATTTATTCAAATGTAAATCTGTGCAAATTAAACTAAATAAGGATTCCTAACCAGAAAAACTAACCATTACGTCTTCTCAGACACGTTTCCCAGGCTTCCCGATGTCGCTAAACCCATTGTATGCTAGTGGACTCTTCCATTGCTAGATGTTGGACAACTCCATCTGTCATATAATGTGTGGTAGACCTATTATTTTCGTTTTTATTCTATTTTTGACGGAAAATTCTGTTAGCAAATAGTGCAGGTCCTGATCAGACGCCGCGGTCTGCGGTGTCTGATCATGTTGTGCACTGTTTGCCAAGGTACCCCTTTAGAGGTTTCCTGCATGCAATGGGTGTATGCATCATGAAATTATTGCGCTGTCAAAAATCAGGAAGGAAATATCGGACGCAAAAACAAAACAAAAAAAAATTTTCTATTAATAAACCACCATGTTAAGCCCGGATCACGGCCCCGCCCATCGGGGCTTAAAGAAATATATGGGATGCATGATGATTCCACGCAGACCCGCACCGACCCGCACACGAGTACTGGTAAACCGCTTAGAGGATCTAAGCCTGCCCAGGCAAAGCGATGCGAGTCGGCCCGCCCATGCTTAAAAACTCTATTGGTTTCATTGGGCGGCAGGGCTTGAGATGTCATTTCATCTCAACGTCGGGTAAAAGTCCCACAAGCTTGGAAGCAAAGTCTCCAAAATGACCTTTACAGTGTTGACGGGGACGTTAAACCTCAAATCAAACAAAAGCCCGGATCATGAATACTCTTGCAAACCTCGCAGTGAATAGAGGGGGCACACGCCCGTCCGACATAGTGCAATCTTCCATGACGAAAACACGCCTATACAAATACATTTTAACCTTTACCGCCGAAAAAATGAAAAATTTAAGGTGAAAAATTGTGATATTTCTCTTATTTCTGCTCAAACTATAGATTGTAGGTACTCATTAGAACCGCCTCATCGAGGTGGTTCTATCGAGTACCCACAATCTGTATTTAAGAGGAGAAATTATGAAAATGAATTACATTAGTTTGACTATATAAAAGTGGGTTCAAGGGGGTCAAAAAATATAGGCCTGTTTTCTTGATGATATCTCCGAAACCGTGACTTTTCTGATGGTTGGTTGGTTGGTTGATTCGAGGTTTAACGTCCCCGTCAACACTGTAAAGGTCATTTTGGAGACGTTGCTTCCAATTTTGTGGGACTTTTACCCGACATTGAGATGAAATGACATCTCAAGCCCTGTAGCTCAATGAAACCAATAGGGTTTATTAGCATGGGCGGTCCGCCTCGCACCGCGGTTCCTGGGCAGGCTTAGCTCCTCGAAGCGGTTTACCAGTACTAATGTGCGGGCCGGATTCAGCTCTGCGTGGAAGCATCATGCAGCCCATATATTTCTTCAAGCCCCTATGGGCGGGGGCTGAACTTTTCTGATGGAAATTTGTGATAGTTTTCTTAGGCGGTTCTAACGAGTACCCACAACCTATAATGTACGTGTATACCCCTGTATAGCCCAGTTACCCTATACAAGGTGGGGTTTAGAGGGGTGATCAGTAGACGGACTTCTTAATCTGATTCAAAGTTATTTAAAAAAAAAAACAAAAACAACAACAACAACAAAAACAAGAACAAAAAAAAAAAAAATAAAATAAAAAACAGAAAAGCGATTATTATGATCGAAATATCAAGAATTGCCACCAGAAAACATGATAATATACTTACCAATCTATATATTAACCTTTTATCCCCGCCCATCGGGGCTTGAAGAAATAGATAGGCTGCATGATGCTTCCACGCAGAGCTGTAACCGACCCGCGCACGAGTACTGGTAAACCGCTTAGAGTATCTAAGCCTGCCTGCTGCAAGTCGGCCCGTCCATGCTTATAAACCCTATTGGTTTCATTGGGCGACAGCAGGGCTTGTGATGTCTTTTCATCCCAATGTAAAAGTCCCACAAAATTGGAAGCAACGTCTCCAAAATGACCATTACAGTGTTGACGGGGCGTTAAACCTCAAATCAAACAATCAAACAAAACCTTTACCGCTCTCCGGGCTGATTCAACAGGCGATAAAATGGTGATATTTCTCTTACGTTTCTCTGAAAACAGATTTGGATGAGGCCTAATTGGCCGAAAGTGGCTAGTCTGGCCCAGAAAACATGCTCACTCCATATTTTTCAGTTGTGTGGTATATTCCTTGCTTCCAAAGGATAACCCTTTTAAAGAACATACATGTATTTGAATACCATGCAAAATTTCCCCAATGGAGAAAATTTTCATGAAACGTCAAAATCTGTATTCTTGGGAAAATAAGAGAGTTGAGTGCAGGAACTTGCTCAGAGTGCTAAGCGCTTTCTTGTCTTGGTGTCAGCCCCATCATAGTTACAGTGTACCAGGCTTTAACTTGTCCATTGGTGGGGAAGATTATAAGAATCTTATATGGGTGCGAGGGGTGGATGGAAAAATCTGTCCCGAGGGACACTGTCCGGCATCACGAGGCTTGCCTCGTGATGCCGGACACTGATCCCGAGTAACGGATTTTTCTATCCACCCCTCACACCCATAATGGATTCTTTTTCTTGCATACCTTCCATTTCTTAGCGCGGATTTTTAATGCTGCAGTCACTTCGGTTACCGACGTCCGCCATATTGTGATGACACTGCAGGAATGTTTAGTGACGTCTTGTAACGTGCTGTGACGTCAACCTAAACTTCAGCCCAGACGGCGCATACGAGGTAATCAACCAGCACGCGATCATATTCGATTTTGGGTAGGAACATCAGGTCAGAACATAAATTTCTATCCCAGGGTAAAATCACGGATTTCCTTGTCTGGTGTGCAAGAAAATCAGTGATGGGGTGGAATTTTTTTACCCTTTGGACAAGACTTGTCCTTTGCATGGTTTCTTTGTCTCAAACTGCTGTCTCACCCTAGGCTTTATTAGCTGTCCCAATAAGTCAGTCATTGCTTAATATATGAAAAATGTGTACATACATGTAGCAGTGTACAAATGTCTCCTGGTGCATGTTTTGTTACCCATGCAAACACAACTTTGTACAATTTTAACAGCTTTATCAATATTATGAAAACACGCCTTTAGAAATACATAGTAAATTTTACTACAAAAAAAAAGACGTTAAGAGAATTTTAAGATGAAAAATTGTGATATTTTCCTTAAAATAAGGTGTACCCCTGTAAACCCAAGTTTTACTGTATAAAAGTCGGGTTAAAGGGGGCCAAAATTATACAGGCGTGTTTTCGTGATGAACTTCGATGAAATTGACATTAAGTATGTCATCAAACTGCTATAAGTGGCTTAGAAAGAAAGTGATGAATAGTACCCTACATGAATAATTATGAAGGGGTTGGGAAAAAATAGAAGCTTACTGGAAATATTACTTCAAGAATGATAAACGCTCTACTTGTTTGCTTTATTAAATTTCTTTGAAGGGGCGATTTTGCAAATTACATTACGAAAACACGCCTATACAAATACATTGTAAACCTAACCTCCGAAAAATCGATTTTTTTTAGATGAAAAATTGTGATTTTTTTCTTATTTCTGCTCTAAATATAGATTGTGGGTCCTCGTTAGAACCGCCTCGTCGAGGCGGTTCTAACGAATACCCACAATCTACATTTTAGAGCAGAAATAAGAAAACTAAGGTTTACCCCTATAAACCCCAGTTTTACTATATAAAAGTAGGGTTCGAGGGGGTCAAATTATATAGGCGTATTTTCGTGATGATTTTCCGTATTCTTGGGCAGTCTGATGGTAATATCTTTAGAAAAAATATCATTGGAAGCGAATTCTTTAAGGTACATATAGGTGGGTAGGAAAAATGATCAACGATGACTTTTTTCAAATGAACCTTTGTGGTTGTTATTATTTCTGTCCCATGACTAGATTTTTGATCCTTTTACGACCCGCGGTTTTAATAAGTTTTTGTAACTAAAATAATGAATATATTATCTTTCTCGCAAGGAAATCCTGGACTCTATGATAAAATTTCTTATCCTACCCAGCTTATCATGCCCAGGGATTGGATAAAAAAAAACGAGACTTTTCACGTGTTGCCGAAGTTATGTTTGACGTCACTGCACGTATCGTGAGATCTAAACGATATTTAACACCAAAATATCATGTCCTTTCCAATCTTTCTATGCAATGAGCATCCAGTTTAACATCAAACTGCTGTCAAGTACCCAGGACAGAAAGTGGTGAATTATACATACAATGTAGTTTTCAGAACTCAACAGCGCGTTTTAAGTTATTAAAAATGAATATATTAAAAACAATAATAAGAAGTTCACTGGAAATAACACTTCACTGTGAAGGGGACATTTTGCAAATTAATTTCCTGTATTCTTGTGCAGTCGGCTGGTAATATCTTAAGAAAAGAACACCATTTGAAGCCAATTCGTTATAGTAGGCGAGTAGCATGGGATTTTATTGTCTCGACCTCAACCCGCATCATAGATTCTATTAATCTCTTATGGCCATGAATATGACATTTTGTTCAAATCTACACCATGACTAGATTTTTTCATGTTTACACGACCCGCCTCTTTGAGGCGTTTATAATGAGTTCCCACAATGCATGTTTAGAACCAAAATAATGTTTATTTGAATTGAGGTTTAACGTCCCCATCAATACTATTTAGGTCAATTTGGAGCCAATGTTTCCAGTTTTGTGGGACATTTATCTGACATTGAGATGAAATGGCATCTCAAGCCCTGCCGTCCAATGAAACAAAAAGGCTAATATGTATTAAACGGTCTGACTCACTCACTTTGCCTTGGCAGACTTAGTCCTTTTTAGCGTTTACCAGAGCTCATGTGTGGTAGGTTTCAGCTCTGCTTGGCAGCACCATGCAGCCCAGTCACCAAAATAATGTATATGAACGTTTCTACATACAAAACTAGAGTTTATCAGAGTGCTCATGGATCATTTAAGTCAAGTTTAAAGCAATCAAGAACTCCCCAGAGGTACATGTAAAGGGTAAAACGTCAACTATCGAGTAGATATACTTTTAAATGTAAAATGTTCTGTCTCTAAAACTGATATCATGTCAAAAATGAGTGACTGTTAAATCACATCCTATCTTTTTACTTTAATGTTCCGGTTAAGTTTTTTTTTATAACCTTCATATTGTCTAAAAGCTTTTAAATGAGATTTAAATCAAATTGAGTTATCGCCATTCAGTCTGGTGTGGGTTCTAACTGAGGTCAGAACACAGAAACATATCGTAGACATCATAAGGACCCCGTCAAGCGATTTTTGTACTTATCGCCTATGCGAGCAGCGAAGGTTCAGGCGAGCCTGCGCATCCGCGCAGTCTCGCCAGAACCTTCGCTGCTCGCTCATACAAGCAGTGAATCAAGAGGAACCTTCAGACAGAAAGCCATATCCCTGGCCCCTCTGAATGGCTGGGCATGCGCAGTTAAAATTTGTCATGACGGAATGCTCGAAGACACAAATTCGCTTGGCGAGGCTCATAAAATACTTTTAGACTAACAGATATGAGTCACACCATGAAAAAACATGTTTTGCCCTTCGCGAACAATAAGGTGCAGATCACCTTACTGTTCGCTGATTTGCACCTAATTGTCCGCTGCTTGGATAGTAAAATACCTCTAGTTTCTATACCACTCTTTCTGAGCCGGCCGTATTGGGCTTACTAGTACATGGTCGTTAGCCCCAAAGAAAGGTTTTTACATGACGGGACCTATAAAGAGATTATCACAGGGCGTTTTTCATATCATACCCTATATCAGTCTGAGACTCCCATATTATCCCGAGGGTCGAAGGCCCGATGTATGATAAGGATCGACGGCTGATATGGTAAAAAATATATAAAACATGCCATATCATAATTTATTTATCATTTATGTCCGACCTTTTCCCCTTTAAAACTTATGTAATGGTTTTATGTTTAAAGCCCTGCTAAAACATTCACCTTATTTGCACTATCTGCTTGCTCCTAGTCTGAAGGTTATCAGCGTTGGAAAAACAGGTAACCAGACCCCCTGACCTTAAAAGGTCAGGGGGTCTGGTTACCTGTTTTTCCAATATTGACAATGTGCAAGCTGGGAGCCAGCAAATAATGCAAATATGGTGAATAGCGAAGCTTTTGGCGAAAAGCAAAGCAAAGCAATAGTAGGCATTTTTTATACTTTTCTGAATTACATGAATTTTCTCCGAAGAACCAACTATGAACGAGTGATTCGTATTTTATTCGTGTCAAACTTTAACGGACACCCAGATAACTGCAGTCGGTTAAAGTTAATACATAGAGATTATCATATGGCATGTTTCATATCATACCCCATATCAGCCCGAGGGCCGAAGGCCCGAGGGCTGATATGGGTCGAGGGCTGAAATGGGGTATGATATGAAAAATGCTATATCATAATCTATTTATCATACATTTCACTTTAAAAAAAATGTTCAAAATAAATTGTATTAATTGCATCTGCCTAATACCAAAGTTAGTTATATTTTCCTCTCGTATTCGCTGAGCCGTGCCATGTTTTTTTTTTTTTTTTTTTTTGCTAAACAGTTCGAACAGACGAAAATGTTGCAAATTGCAAATGGCGTCCAGAACAACAAATGCGAAATGCCTCAAAAGGAAGAACGCCGAGTGTTCCGAATAGGGTGACTTCAGAGGTATGATAAAGGCTTAGGGGTGCGATAAAGGCCTGTGTTATGGATTTTGGGGTATGATAAAGCCCATGCGATATGGCAGCACGTGCAAGCGTAATACGTGCATTGGTGTCACGTTCGTATCGCATATTCGAAAACTAAGTATTTTATACAAAATGTATGATAAATAGATTTATATAGGAACTTGATAATTATTTCCCCATAAAATGAAAACTAATAGCAATACCTTTTCTGCGCCAGCGGCTCATTATTTTTCATTCTCACGTGGTGCGTGATAGCTCAGTGGTTAGTGCACTTGCCTCTGATGCTAGAGTCCCAGGTTCGATCCCCGGCAGCGGCGATAAAATTTCGGTGTCCGAACACACTCCATTGGCATCATTTGCAGGAATGAATGGCGAAACGTGTGCCGTCCTTCGGATCGGGACGTTAAGTGGAGACCTCCTGTGCAGGGAGATTAATTCCCTGTGCAGTTAAAGAACCCTACCATAATTACATGAATACTATGTAGGCTTCCATCCTGCAAAACTGGAGTGTATGTAATATACACCGTCTGTGTCCCCTCCTGGGGTTAAGGCGAAATAGGAAGAAAGAAAGAATGAAAGAAAGAATATCCACATGTATTTCAATGAAATTTTATAAACAACTTTTTAGGTCCTTTTTACATATATTTGGAAGCACCCTCTAAATGTATAGAATATATAGTAAAACTACTGAATGAAGCGACAAAAACTGATGAGTTTATGTTCATAACTGTTTTGTAAATTGTTATTTTTTTTCTGTGCCAGTGGGAGTAAAATTGCAAATTTATTGTGAACACGTCCATATAAATTTTGTAAAATAAAAATGAAAACAATTTGGTCCTTTTTGAAAATGAAATACACTAACCCCTGTTTCTATTTTTCTTTTTCTATGGATTAGATGTCACCTAGGTAACCATGGCTAGGTAGTTGAGGCCTTGGGGAGATAACCATATATTTTCTGTGTTGTACGCGTCATTTCCCTTGATTATCAGCACACCCGAGAAAGGTCGTATCCGTATAAGTCCGTTATTTTTTTTTTTAATTCCATATAAAGCGAAATACATTTAAGACATTTGTGAAAAACGGTATCACGTGCTCACGCCTTAGCGAACGTAATTCGCGCGGATTACACGTTCGTATCGCAAATTCAAAATCACCGTAATTTGTAGTCAGTGTATTATAGCCGGTGCAATTTGTCATGGGACTGGCCTCTTTGAATAAATTAGTCAATGTTACCGCCTAATAGGTCGGTTATCGTACACTTCTCGTCATCTAGGCATCTCGTGAATGGCGACCCATGTATTCATCACGAAATCACACCTATATAATTTTGACCCCCTTGAATCCCACTTTTATATAGTAAAACTGGGGTTTCCGGGGGTATACCTTATTTTTCTTATTTCTGCTCTAAAATATAGAGTGCGGGTACTCGTTAGAACCGCCTCGATGAGGCGGTTCTAACGAGTGCCCACAATCTATATTTTGAGCAGAAATAAGAAAAATATCACAATTTTTCATCTTAAAATTTTCATTTTTTCGGCGATAAAGGTGGCAATGTATTTGTATAGGCGTGTTTGCGTAATGTGAATAACAATGAAAACGGCGAAGAGACGTGAAATGTTGGTAAAAGAGGTCATTAGTCTCATGTCAAATTGCATAAGCTGTATATTTATCACACATTTAGTACAAAATGCTTCTTTGAATATGCGATGCGAGCGTGGAATCAGTGCACGTATCACGTTGGCTGAGGCGAAAGGACGTGATGCAATATCACATACAGCTGGTGCAGTTTGACATAAAAATGACCTTCATGCAAAGAATAAATAAATGAGTCAATGCTATCGCCTAGTAGGTAGTTTTTCGTAAAGTTCTCGTGATTTATCGGCATCGTGAATTGCGACCCTTTTACCGACCTCTTCAAAGAACGGCGAAGATAAATATTATTGGTAAAAAAAGTAACTATACCAACTTCCGGATAAATTCCAGTAGCTATCTGGTAGCTAAACCTCCAGTAGCTAAAGATGGATGTAAACATGCGAATCGGACGTTTAGCTACAAAATGCATAAATTTGCATTTGCCCAAATCATTCTGCTCAAGAGTTGTCTTTCAATATGTGCTTAGAAAGTTTTTGCAAGCCATTTGGCATTGCGCATGCGCAGATGAACTTTATTATGTCTGAGATGAAAGATCATGTCCATTGAGCATCGAAACTCACTTTACCTTTACAAAATCTCATAATTTAGCATTATAATCAAGGCTGTTAACCATGATGGAATATAATGTAGAAAATTCATGTAGCACGTAGCACTACAAATTGCGATTTCAATTGTACACAGGTTAACAGAATCGGAAGCCAATACGTGATAGCCTGTTTCTCTTAGCAAATGGAACTAAAGTTCCAAACCTTTTGTGAATAGACACACAGGGTATCTGATAAAAGGTCACATGTAAAAAATTTTAAATCTGGTACTAAGTGTAAGATTTTGTGGTGTTAAATCTTTGCTTTTTTAAGGATTTACTATGCGAAATTGTAACAGTGACCCCTTGGGTGTTTAAAACAATAGCCCATGCTGGCGAGTTACAGTTTGGGCCTTTGCACGGCAAAATGAGTCCTCTAACCCAAATAAAACAAAGTTTGTATATTCTTTATTTGTAGTGACCATGGTAATAGAAGCAATTTTATATATGGGAACTTTTTGACAGAGTATATACACATTCAGTCGGGTGTGAAATTATGGTAATAGAGGTAACCAGTCTCATGTCAATCGGCCTCCGCCCATCTGGGCTTGAAGAAATAGATGGGCTGCATGATGTTTCCACACTAAGCTGAAACCGACCGCACACGAGTACTGGCAACCCGCTTATGGGATCTAAGCCTACCCAGGCAAAGCGGTGCAAGTCGGACCGTCCATGCTTATAAACCCTATTTGTTTCATTGGCGACAGAGCTTGAGATGTCTTTTCATCTCAATGTCGGGTAAAAGTCTAAAATAGGCATTTTCAGTGAAATAGGGGACGTAACAAATATGAGTAAAAGGCCAACATTTTTTTTTTTTTTTTGGTTTTAGTTTTACGGCCCTTTCAAGATTAGTCGGTCGTTAATCAGATATGGACGAAAACCGGTGTACTCGGGGAAAAACCACCTGACCTTTCGTTGCAGAACTTGGCGTCTCACATATGACCCTAGCCAGGTTTTAACCACAGAGAGACCTATTATTAAGAGTCAGTGCGTTATCCACCAAGCCACAGAGGCCCGTTCAACAGTTTTCGAATTTATCCCTGACTTACTTATATGGGCCCCGTCAAGCGATTTTGGTACTTATTGCATATGCGAGCAGCGAAGGTTCAGGCGAGCCTGCGCATCTGCGCAGTCTATCCAGAACTTTCGCTGCTCGCTTATACAAGCAGTGAATCAAGAGGAACCTTCAGACAGAAAGCCATATCCCTGGCCCCTCTGAATGGCTGGGCATGCGCAGTTAAAATTTGTCATGACGGAATACTCGAAGACACAAATTCGTTTGGCGGGGCTCATATGATAGTTTCAGGAAGATCCGTTAAAAAACTTAGGGACCTATGGTGATAAAAATGTCAGAAATAGGCATTTTCAGAAATCAAGGGGACATAACTCCATGATAGTCGGGTCGACTTTACCAGTTTTCAAACTCATCCGAGGTTCTATTCCAAACCTATTCATATATTAGTTTTCGATCAAAGCAAAAAGTCATAAGGTGATGACAAGGTTCAAAACAGGCATTTTCAGCAAAGAAGCGGACATAAATCTCAGTAAACGGCTGACATTGCCAGTTTTCGAACACATCTGAGCTTTTGTCCCTGGCTTACTTATGTATTAGTTTCAGAATGATCCGATCAAAGTTGAAGAAACTACGGTGATGACAAGGTCAAAAATAGGCATTTTCGGCAATCAAGGGTACGTAAGTCAATGATTAATAGGCCGACTTTTCAGTTTTTGTACTAATCCACGCATTTACCCCAAGCCTACTTATATGTAAGTTTCAGAAAGGTCCGATCAAAACTGAAGGCGCTACGGTAATGTCAGACATTTTCTCATTGTAAATCTATTGGACCTTGTTGTTGCCATAGTAATCAAAGATTTTATTTGATTTCGATAAAACCTGATGTCACGAATCCCCCAACAGAGACATGCTATAGACGAGAAATAATTGATATCAGCCTGTAGGCTGAAGAGCTATAACTTTTAAAAGGTGGGGACGGGCGGACGGACGGACGACGGGTAGGACGGACGACGGGCTGGCAGACCACGGATGGACTACTATAATATAAGCTTCGACATGAAGGCAACAAAATTTTGACATAAAATGCAGAATGACATGGATATTGAAGCAACGGAATTAGATTATAACCAGTGCCAGTATAAGACTGTGTATCCATCCACCTGGTAGTCAAAGTTCACGTTTGTCATCGCCCCCAACCTGCAAAACTAAAAGTGGTTTGCCATGATTGGCTTATGAAATACCCAACTGTCTAATCAAAATTAGTTATCTACAAATTAAATATGCATGTATAATGTAGTTTTGAATTTTAGCTATGTGCTATTTGGTTTCCCTATCGAATTCTGTCTACACACTGATAACAACTACGTTCTATAAAGGGTTATCCTTTGGAAGCAAGGAATACACCAAAGAACTGAAAAAATAAGGATTGTACATGTTTTCTGGGCCAGACTAGATAGTTTCGGCCGATTAGGCCTCATCAGTGACCCTCAGATATTTTCAAAATTCCACGATGGAATCAATGATCCCAAAGGACAAGAAAATATAAACTACACTATGATGTAGGGCAGGGAAAGATTTTACGGCCGCCACACATTACCAGACACCAGCTGTAGTCTATTTTGATATTTATGCCGAAAACGTATATTGTAGTGTTTGTTAAAAGCAGTTCTAAAACAGAGACATAGGGTAAGCGTTTCAATACTGAAGTCCACTTGGCTATCACTGGAAACGGCTATCTATTGAAAATATATCGGAAAGGGTTATCTATAGAGTCTAGACTGGAATCATGAGTTGGACTTGACAAGCAGAGTAGATCCAGATAAGCCGGCGAAGTCTCATCAGGGTCTATAAGTTTTGCTTAAAAACAAGAATTTGAGTGTTAAACGAAACAATTTAAGTCTCGGTCCAGGGCTATTTTCCCAGCCATTACGAAAATATAAATATGCCTATACAAATACATAGTAAACTTTACCGCCGAAAAAAAGAAAATTTTAATGTGAAAAATTGTCATTTTTCCTTTTTCTGCTCAAAATATAGATTTTGGGTGCTCGTTAGAACCGCCTCATTGAGGCGGTTCTAACGAGTACCCACAATTTATATTTTAGAGCAGAAATAAAAAAAATAAGGTTTCTTCGATATAAAAAGATTTGGTACAACATGGATATTATACGACAGACTGCATGCATGGTAGTTAACCCAATCACGGTTGGCAACTTTGCTTCCCTCTTTAATTGCACGCCGGTGGGTCAGGCCTCAGATTCTATGACGGCTCCAACGTAAAGGCTTATTGAAAATTAGAGAGATAATGTCGGTTGGTGCCAGATGCTCTGTCTCTGGTCGGGCTCATCGGAGTCTAACTGTTGGTTTTCTTTTGCTCCAGCATTTCAGTGGTTTCTTGCTGTCGAGTCCTCACCGTTGTCTCACCTCTGTGGTTCTTTGATTTTTGTGTTCACGGAGATGTTGCACTGATGAGTTAGGAGGCCTTCATGCGGACTGAACAAATTATTTGTCTAAATCGCGACGGAAGTAAGGGCGAGGATTGTGGCCACATAAAATCGATTTAAGCCCCCCAGTGGAAATCTTCCACTGACCGTTCCAAGGCGGCTCTTCTGTGGCGATTTATTTATGTTGTTGTTTGTTACTTACTGTGTGTATCACTTGTGTCTTTTGGTTTTGGATGGCCATATGGCCATTTTGTGGGAAAGTAACTGTCCTTATGGCCTTCCTTTGTTTAGGTTTCCATTATGGTCTAGTCGCTTAATGTTTGTATTTCTTTCCCTTTGGTGTCTTTTATGGGTGGAGTAAGTTAATTGTATTAATTCCTGATCTTTGTTTTACTTCTACTTTACCCCTCTAAACCCCAGTTTTACTGTATAAAAGTGGGGTTCGAGGGATCAAAATTATATAGGCCTGTTTTCGTGATGCTTCACCCAGACAAAATCGAGCCACCAGTACTGCACTCTCACTACTTTGATTATTCCTTGGACGGAAGTTATCAATTTCTGTTCATTACATTCTTATCTAATTTGCATGAAAAAAAATCCTGGAATCACATATGCAATACATAATTAACCCATTCAGTACCAGAAATCCTTAAAGGGGTACCTTGCCAAACAGTGCAGGCCCAGATCAGACGCCGCATGATCGCGGCGTCTGATCAGGGCCTCCACTGTTTGCTAAAAGTTTAGTCATTTTCCAAACAGATTTTGATGAAAACCCAACCTGACACCCCACCAACTAAATTTTGAAATGGACTCCTTCTGTATAAATGTAAAAGGTTGAAGATTCCATTTGGTACAAAAAGGGTTAACAAGCACGCACACTAGTACTGGTAAACCGCTTAGAGGATCTAAGCCTGTCCAGGAACCGCGATGCGAGGCGAACCGTCCATGCTAATAAACCCTGTTGGTTTCACTGGGCGACAGGGCTTGAAATGTCAGTTCATCTCAATGTCGTGTAAAGGTCCCACAAAATTGGAAGCAATGTCTCCAAAATGACCTTTACAGTGTTGACGGGGACGTTAAACCTCAAATCAAACAAACAAGCAAACAAGCACGCATCCACCCACCTCACGGAATCACGAACAATGCTGTTCAATTTCAGATTGACAAGTTGTATTAGAGAGAGAGAGAGAGAGAGAGAGAGAGAGAGAGAGAGAGAGAGAGAGAGAGAGAGAGAGAGAGAGAGAGAGAGAGAGAGAGAGAGGAAAACACGTTCGTAGGTAGCGGAATAAAATACAGTAAAGTTCCTATTAAGACCACCTTTGGGACTGTTCAAAAGCGGGTTTAAATTGAAGAGTCCCAAAGGTGGCTCTTTACTAGAGGACACTGTAATGGGTGTAGAAAATGTTAAGAAAGAATAGCTGAAACATCACAAATATGATTTTAAAAGCAAAATTAGTCTAATTTTAGCTGGTCTTAATAACGGTATGGTATTTACCAGTCAGCCGTGTTAAGGTAAAACGCTACTTCCGATTTGCGCACGGTAACGACTCAGATCAACATACACATCAGCGTCCAGTGTGCGCTTTGTAAATTTTTTTTGGGGGGGGGGTTTGTACGGTCTTCACTAATATCAAATCAATCGTTAATCAGAGCTGGGCGAAAACCAGAGTACCTGGACCTTCCGTCCCGAATGAGGCGCGAACTACAGCGGTGAGAGAGCTAATGATTAAGAGTCAGCGGTCATACCCATGAGGCCACGGAGGCCCGTTACTTTGTAAATTGGAGCTGACCCAAAGTTTCTTCAGGAGTGGAGTTTCTTCCCTTGCTGACATCACGTCAACAAGTCCGTGAAACGAAGACCCCCTAAACCCCACTTTGTATAGGGAAACTGGGGTTTACGGAGGTATACATAATTTGTCTTATTTTTACCCCAAGACATAGGTTGTGGGTACTCGTTTGAACCGCCTCAATGAGGCGGTTCTAACGAGCACCTACAGCCTATGTTTGCAGTATAAATAAGAAAAATATCACGGATTTTCGTTAGAAAATTAGCCATTTTGGAGATGAGAAAAAATGCACTATGTCGCACGGGTGTGTTATCGTACTGAGCGCACATGCTCAAATCATATTTGAGACGCCAAGTTCTGCAACGGAAGGTCAGGTGTTTTTTTCTCCGGGTACTCCGGTTTTCGCCCACCTCTGATTAACGATCGGCTCGATATGAGTGAAATAATCTTGAAAGAGCCGTAAACCCCCCCCCCAAAAAAAAAAAAAAACACAAAAAAACAATCCCTTTTAGTTAAAATCTCATTTTTCAATGCCGTCTCGTGAGTTTTGCTGAATGAATTGATTTATTGTTATCAAAGAAGAAACGGAAATTAACCCATATATAACAATGGAATCTCCCACCTAACAAGTTTGGAGTGGTCCATTTACAATTATAAGGGTGTCAGGTTTGTTTTGTTCGAGGTAAGCGGCGTCTGATCTGGTTATATACTGTTTGCCAATGTCCCCAAAACAGGGCCGCTAGGCTTATATGGGTTGAAGTGATTTTGCATGAAGACTTTTCATTTCCGCGCCATTGTGACTTTAGAAGGTTGCATGCCTTGATCTCTGCGATGAGAAAAAAAAAACACAACAAAATGTCAATGAAATGGCAAATGATCTGAGAAAGGGAACGACACCAATCAAATACACACCCACATCCACACCATCACATACGCACATACGAATAACGTCTTAAATATGTACTATAAAAAGCTATTCCTTTGAAAGCAAAGGCTACACGACAAATCTGAAAACTGTGGAGTGTTGGCTGCAAGATTTGTCTGGGCCAGAGTCCTTGAAGTGATTATTCTTGTAGACCCTTAATTTATATTAGAGAAAAGTGGCGTTTTTAAGAGAGGGTCTTCATGTTTTTCTTCAGTAATGCTATAAATGTAGATAGATGCGCTTGTATTGAATACCCTGGATCTATAGTCGGAATTCGAACAATGAACTCATTTCCATCTGAAAAATGCCTTCCACATGAAAGAGAACGTAATGACATTAAAAGATGATCATTGGCTATCAAACAACTTTTGACAAGTTTTAAATCAAGCCGATCGCTAATAAAACATAAACACATCAACATCCCTTTCTGCTGAAATGCAATCTGAAGTTATTGAAGATCTAGATCAACGTATATGTATTTGGATGACTTGTTAAATATTGACAATACCTACATTTATTCGATAGTTTGATTAGTCAAATTTACCGTTCAGGGGCCAGTTGTTCAAAGCATCGTCAGCTTAACGAGCTCGTTAGTGGCCATATTATTAACTCTTCTAGCAAGTACAATATCGTAAATTTTGGTATTTTTGCTGGAAGAATGTGAGCAGCTTTTGCGTCAAAAGCTGCTCACATTTTTTCAGCAAAAATTTCAGCATATTTGCCATATTTAATGATCAAAGTTTTAACTATACGTTAACTAACGACGTCGTTAGTTTTGAACAACTGGCCCCAGCACTTCAACTTAATAAGACATTCTTCTGATACCGATGACCCGTTTTGAATATACATCCATTTTTAAGATGGGCTTGTGTCAAGCAAAATTTATGATAAATGCGAGGTATTATAAGTTTTTCTTTCTTGAAAGGTGATGTTCTTTATGCGGCATCCTACGGTGTTTATATATCGCAATTCATTCGCATACGAGGACTGGTTGATATATTGTGAGCCTCGTATTGAAGGAGGTACGCAGGGATGTTCTTTTTAAGTTCTGCTATTCTCTGACTATATAGGGCCGTGTACCCAAGGACGGACCTCATTTGGTCAGTTTATATCGACGAGGTAGCACTCTAAAGTAAACAAGACTTGCAACTTAAATTGCAAAATGGTCAAAATCGGTGAACGAGCAGTGATCCAATACTTGCATAAAAAAAGGTTTAACACCTAAGGATGTCCACAATGATATGGTAGCAGCAGTTGGGAAAGATGCCCCTTCATATGTTACAGTGAAAAGGTGGGTGGCGGAATTTAAGCGCGGCAGACAGAGCCTTCAGGATTACCCCCGTCCTGGAAGGCATGTCGTTGTTGCAACCCCAGAAATGGTAAATTAAGTCCATGATATTGGTATGACTGACAGACGAGTCACAGAAAGATATATAGCCAGTAAAGTTGGCATTTTACAGGAATGAGTACATTCCATTCTGACAGAGGACCTTGCAATGAGAATGCTTTCGACCTGATGGGTACCAAGACCTGACAGTTGATCAAAAGCACACCAGGCGCACATTATCGCGCACGAAACTTTATCTTTTCTGAGGAAGATCCTTGGCAATTCCATCGGAGATTTGTCACTATGGGCGGAACATGGGTCCAAAATTTTAATCCAGAGGTCAAACAACGATCGAAACAATGGAAGCACCCTGTCTCAACCCGCCAAAGAAGGCAAAGACTGTTCCACAGCTGGGAAGGTTATGGCCTCGGTTTTCTTGGATGCAGATGGTATTCTGCTAATATATTATCTCCAAAAAGGACAAACAATCAATTGCTCATACTATGCTTCACTTCTGACGCAGTTACGGGAACATATTGAACTGAAGCGCCGCGGAAAGTTCACTAAAGGCGTGTTGTTCCATTAGGACAATTCTCCTGTTCACAAGTCTGTCATTGCTATGGCTGCCATTTACGATTGTGGCTTTAAATTGATAGGATATCCGCCTTATTCACCTGATCTCCATCTTTCAGACTTTCAGATATAAATTCAGAAAAATATATAACCGCAATGACTTCAGCACCCAATTTCGTAAAATCAGTCTTCGATATAAAAAGATTGGGTACAACATGGATGTTATACGACAGACTGCATGCATGGTAGTTAACCCAATCACGGTTGGCAACTTTGCTTCCCTCTTCAATTGCACGCCGGTGGGTCAGGCCTCAGATTCTATGACGACTCCAACGTAAAGGCTTATTGAGAATTAGAGAGATCTAATTCAAGGTAATGTTGGTTGGTGCCCGATGCTCTGTCTCTGGTCGGGCCCATCGGAGTCTAACTGTTGGTTTTCTTTTGCTCCAGCATTTCAGCGGTTTCTTGCTGTCGAGTCCTCACCGTTGTCTCACCTCTGCGGTTCTTTGATTTTTTGTGTTCACGGAGATGTTGCACTGATGAGTTAGGAGGCCTTCATGCGGACTGAACAAATTATTTGTCTAAATCGCGACGGAAGTAAGGGCGATGATTGTGGCCACGTAAAATCGATTTAAGCCCCCCAGTGGAAATCATTCCACTGACCGTTCCAAGGCGGTTCTTCTGTGGCGGTTTATTTATGGTGTTGTTTGTTACTTACTGTGTGTATCACCTGTGTCTTTTTATTTTGGATGGCCATATGGCCATTTTGTGGGAAAGTAACTGTCCTTATGGCCTTCCTTTGTATAGGTTGACATTATGGTCTGGTCGCTTAATGTTTGTGTTTCTTTCCCTTTTGTGTCTTTGATGGGTGGAGTAAGTTAATTGTATTGATTCCTGATCTTTGTTTTACTTCTACTTTTCATCTATTTCAAAAACAGAAAAGGCCCCGCGCCAGCCCGGGGGTAGAAATATGGCGGCTGCCTTCGGGACTGTGACAGAGTGGTAAGACCCCACCGAAAACAGTACCCCTGCCGAGTCACCCGGTGCCTCGAAATAGGTGAATGCCTTCAGCAATTCAGCAGAAACTTCTGTGAGGGAGAAAATACGGGTGGGGATGGGTCCCAACTGTTCCTCATTTTTTATTGAAATCTTGGTGCATAGTTGAGATTCATAAAACAGAGGTGGAGCGGAAGGACTATGGTCCTGTCATCGAGTATAATAGCAATGTAGCTTTGGTGTTGGAAATAGGAGATCAATTTTAATTAAACGTCCCCTTGTAGGGCTCCAAGGAGGTTGGGGCGCAAAGCTATCGAATCATTAATTATCACCATGGGATCCAACACTAGGAAAAGAACATTTTTAGACTTATCCGATGGCGACCCTGAACCGGCTTCATTCAATTTCAAAGCAAATGAAAATTTCGCAAGGTTTTTATTGATTTCGAGCGACGAAGAAAAGGCCGTAACTACACTTTCACCTTTTGTCATTGAAAAAAAAAATGAAGCTTAAATTGGAACGCCAAAAAATGTAAAAAAAAAAAAAATCGAAAAACGGAACACTTTTAATTGAAACTAATCGAAAATCTCAAACGGAAAACCTTCTCAAAATTACCAAATTTGTTCAACCTTAACGTCTCTGTCACGGAGCACAAAACATTAAATTCGTGTAAAGGAATACTCCGTGACAGAATGCTTAAACAGGAATCGGAAGCTAGCATTGTTGAATATTTGAAAGAACAAGGAGTTACGGCCTGCAAACGATTCAAAATTAAAAAAGACGGAAATCAAATCAACACCAACACACTACTACTTACTTTCAACACAACTACGTTGCCGAAATCGCTAAAATCTTCTACAGAATAATACCGGTCGAAATCTACGTGCCCAATCCTCTGCGATGTTTTAATTGTCAGAGGTTTGGGCATCACAAAAATGATTGTACTGTCCCCGACGGATCTGTTTGTGAGAAGTGTGGAACCGATCATCACACTCTCAACTGCAAGAATTCTCAAAAGTACGTGAACAGCGGAAAAAATCATCTATCCAAATCAAACGTCTGTGAAGTTTGAAAAACGGAAAAAGAAATTATGAAAATCAAAGTCACTCAAAACGTCACATACTTGGAAGCCAAGAAAACTCATCAAAATAAACCAGAAACCACATTCGCCAAAGTTGTCCAATCCCTTACCAGCACACCTGAAACAAAAGAAACATCTTCACAATTCAACGAAAAAGATTTTGAAATTAAACCACATTCATAAGTAATTTCTTCTTCTGTTAAATCAAAAACATCGTCGCAACCTACTACATCGTCACAACCTACATCTACTCACCATTCAATATCAGAAACTAGACCAACTTCACAGACCAGTTCACAGCCGAACACCAACCATTCAAGCAGATCTCACTCCCGATCCACGTCGGGGACAGCGGATCAAAAAGAAAAAAAAAACGGCAAAGACAAACATAAAGGATCAAACACAAACAGTAAAG
Source organism: Lucinisca nassula (assembly GCA_963580285.1). NCBI lineage: Eukaryota > Metazoa > Mollusca > Bivalvia > Lucinida > Lucinidae > Lucinisca > Lucinisca nassula. Next base: position 16,077,541 of record OY757012.1, on the reverse strand, counting down.
GGGCGTCGGCTGATCCAGTAAAACTAGTACGGCGCCCTTGAGGACATGGAGTCGGACCTTGATCCCTGCACGTGTTCAGAGAATAATAAAAGATAAAGGATTAAATTCCTTGTTTTAATCTTCTCTCCATTCAATCATGGATAAGAAGTCAATAATTCAATGGAATTGTCGAGGACCGAAAGCCAATTTTAACGAACTTTCAATTATTTACTACACTTTTTTCTCCTAATGTCATTTGTCTCCAAGAAACTTTTTTGAAAACTACAGATAATCTTAATTTCAAAGGTTACAGTATGTACAATCATATCACAACGGATAATCAGAAGGCATCAGGAGGTACATCAATCCTGGTAAAATCTAACGTTCTTCATAGAAAAATAGATGTAAACACTAATTTACAAGCTGTTGCTGTAAACGTCACTTATCCAAATCCATAACGATTTGTTCTGTCTACCTTCCACCGCACTATAATTTTTCTAAACAAGAATTAGAAATTCTAACTAATCAATTACCTAGTCCTTATATATTGTTAGGAGACTTTAATAGTCACAGCAAATTATGGGGTTGCTCGGATACAAATGACAAAGGAGAAACCATAGAAAAATTTTTTGCTGAAAATGTTTTATGTTTATTTAATGATAAACAACCAACATACCTTCATTCTCCCACAAGAAATTATTTTGCTTTAGATCTTTCAATATGCTCTCCAAATATTTATCTAGATTTTGATTGGTCTATTGTGGACGATCTCCATGGGAGCGATCATTTTCCGATAGTAATTGAAGAAATTGAATCGTCCCATGAGGATCGTCACCCCAGATGGAATTTGAGTAAAGCGAATTGGGAAAATTTTAACCAATTATGTAATGAAAAACTCGAACCTGAAATTTTTAAAACTGCAAATGATATACAAGATTTTACTGATCAATTGATTTATATTGCTGAAAAATGTATTCCTAAATCCTCGACATTTTCAAAAAGAAACAGACATTGGTTTAATGACGAAGTTAAAACTTCAATCAATAAAAGAAAATCTGCATTACGAAAATTTAATAAATAACCAACAAAATAAAATCTTATCCATGCCAAACATATGCGAACTAAAGCTCGCAAAACAATAAAATCGACCAAAACAAAAGCATCTTGGCAGCAATACGTCTCCAAACTGAATACCAGAACACCAACGAAGAAAATATGGGACATGATCAGAAAACGTAGTGGCAAAAACAAATCAAATAAACATGTCCATATCAAATCGAACGGAAATATATGTTCAACGGCTAAAGACATTTCCAATGCCTTGGGGGGAAATTTTCAGAAAAACTCCTCTAGCTCAAATTATTCAGAAAGCTTCCAAAATATTAATCAAGAACAAGAGAAAAAGAATTTAAATTTTTCATCATTAAATCACGAAAAATATGATTTACCTTTCACTACTTAAGAATTATTAGATGCTCTCCATAAATCTCATGATACTGCTGTTTGTCCTGATGACATACACTATCAAATTTTAAAACATTTACCCAACAAGGCATTGGAAACAGTATTAAATATTTTGAATGATATTTGGATCACTGGAAAGTTTCCAGAAAACTGGAGAAAAGCTACCATTATCCCTATTCTGAAACCTAATTAAGATCATACTGAAGCCACTAATTACAGACCTATTGCTTTGACAAGTTGCTTATGTAAAACAATGGAGAGAATGATTAATGATAGGCTGGTTTGGTTCTTAGAATCAATCCAGCTTATCACTAAATTTCAAGCTGGATTAAGAAAAAAAAACAGTTCTACTAACGATCATTTGATTCGCTTAGAATCATTTATACGTGATGCCTTTATTAAAAAAAAGCATGCATGTCGTAGCTGTGTTTTTTGATCTTGAAAAAGCCTACGATACCACTTGGAAATATGGCATCATGAAAGATTTGCACACCTTGGGCCTTAAAAGCCGGTTACCACTTTTTATTCAAAATTTCCTATCAAATAGAACTTTTAATGTTCGCATAGGAAATCATTATCGGACACATTTGATCAAGAACAAGGTTTACCACAAGGTAGCATTTTATCACCAACCTTGTTCAGTATTAAAACTAATAATATAGTTAAATCTTTATTCAGTATTAAAACTAATAATATAGTTAAATGTTTAAAAGACCCAGATTGTTCGCTTTTTGTCGACGATTTTGGAATTTTTTATCTTTCCAAAAATATGGAAACCAATGAATTTAAACTCCAACGGTGTTTAAATATTATAGAAACTTGGGCAACAGAAAATGGTTTTAAATTTTCAAAAACAAAAACTCAGTGTGTTCATTTCTGCCAAATTCGAAAGTTGCATTTAGATCCTGTTCTAACTATATACGGCAGTCCAATTCCACCCGTCACTGAAGCGAAGTTTTGGGGTCTTTTATTCGATAAGAAATTGTCTTTTATTCCCCATATCAAAGCTTTGAAAGCTAAATGTTTAAAAGCTCTTGATATTCTAAAAGTCCTGTCCAGTTCCGACTGGGGAAGAGATCGCAATGTTCTTTTAAATCTGTATAGATCGTTAATTCGTTCCAAATTGGACTATGGCTCCATAGTCTATGGATCTGCTAGGAAATCTTATTTAAAATCTTTGGATACTGTACATCATCAAGGTTTACGTCTAGCACTAGGTGCACTTTACCTATTGAAAGTCTTTATGCTGAATCAAATGAACCATCACTATATGTAAGGAGAGAGAAATTGCCTCTTCAATATGCTACAAAATTAGCCGTCAATCCACGAAATTCAGCATATTGCACTGTTTTTAATCATAATTATGAAAGATTTTACAACAACAAACCATCGGCTATTAAACCTCTTGGCCTCAGAATCCAACCATTGTTTGAGGAGGCCAATATAAATATTAATAATATCCAATCTTTTTCTTACCATCAAATGACCCATGGACGTTAAGCGCTCCAAAGATTATTTTAGATTTAAATAGAAATAAGAAATCTGAAGTAGAATCTCATATTTTTAAGAACGATTTTTTTTAGAAATGAAAACCAATTTTAAACGTCACATTTCCATTTACACTGACGGTTCGAAACAAGATGAGAAAGTGGCTTTTTCTTTAATTAGTCCGAATTTCGCTGACAGCATTAGATTACTTGATAATAGCTCTATTTTACCGCTGAAGCGAAAGCAATTGATATAGCACTCTTGCATATACGAGATCAGTCCGAAAAACAATTTGTCATTTATTCCGATTCCCTGTCTGTATTAAAAGCTCTGAAAGACCAACAGCACAGGAACCCCTTGATTCAACAAATTTTAAGAAAATATCACTACCTTCCTGTCTGCAAGAAGATTATATTCTGCTGGCTTCCAAGTCATGTTAATATTCGTGGAAATGAATTGGCTGACTTGGAAGCCAAATCGCATTATCGTTGACTCTAACCAATTTAAAAATTCCTTTCTCGGATTTCAAATCAAACATCAATAAATATATTAAGAAAACATGTCAATCTATTTGGGACAAAGAAACTAATAAAAATTAAATAAAATTCAACTTAAATTTTACCGTAGATGCCGTATTGGACATACACGACTCACTCATTCCTACATTTTAAAAAACGAACAAGCACCTTTCTGGATATCTTGTAACGAACCGTTCACAGTTAAACAGTTTCTCATCTCGTGTATTGAATTTAGCCATATACGCTCAAAATATTTTAACATTAGTACGATGAAAGATCTTTTTAATAATGTACCTTTTTTTACCAATTAAACAATTTTCTTAAAGAAATCGGTCTTTTTAACAAACTGTAATTATTAAAATTTTAATTGTTTAATCTTGCACAATTTTATGTATAATATATAACTATTTTAGACGCTAAATGCCCTGTTAGGGTTGAGCGTCTTTAAACAAATCATTCATCCATCCAAAACAGAAAACAGCTATTTCAGGCACTCACTCTCAGTACACTGACGTCATATATGCAGTGGGTGACTTACTGAACAGCCAAGAAAAGGAGTTCTATAAAAGTGGAATTAATGCCCTTGAACACCGCTGGTAAATGTGTGTAGATACTGAAGGGGATTGTGTTGAAAAATTACACAAAATGTCAGACAAAATTCAAATCCTTCAGTGCCTCTTGTTTTAAGTAATGTCGGTTGGTGTCTGATGCTCTGTCTCTAATCGGGCCCACTGGAGTTCAACTGGTGGTTTTGTTTTGCTACAGCATTTCAGTTACCTCATGCTGCCGAGTCCTCATTGTTGAGGTTGTGTGTGTGTGTGTGTGTGGGGGGGGGGTGTAGCGGCTGTCGTTCTTCATCTCCTTGTTTTAATTCTACTTTAATCGCTAAATTTCTATTTTGTGAACCATGACAGAACGAAGGGGTGAGGATTGTGGCCACGTAAAATCAATTTTTGCCCCAACAGCAAACCCCAGTGAACAAAAAACTAAAACAAGAAAAAAAAAGTTTTCTGACCATTCGAAGGCGGTTTTTAATTGTATTTTATTATTGCTATAGTTCGTCTTTCGCATGTTCATGCATGTATTGCTAATATAGTTTTTTTTTATTTTGGATCAACGTTTGGCCATTGTGACGTATTACATCACGTGAACAAGTCTGTGAAATGAACACCCCCTTACACCCCACTTTGTATAGAGAAAACTGGGGTTTATGGGGGTAAACATTATTTTTCTTATTTTTACTCCAAGACATAGGACGTGGGTACTCGTTAGAACCGCCTCAATGAGGCGGTTCTAACGAGCACCCACAACCTATGTTTTGAGTATAAATAACAAAAAAATCGCTGATTTTCATCCGAAAAGTAGCCATTTTGGAGATGTGAAAAAATGCACTATGTCGCACGGGTATGTTAGCGTAATGTTAGGCCTAAAAAATAGCCGTGTTTCCGCGAACCCGACCGACCCTGAGTTTTTGTGCCGACCCTACAAATTTTATGACCATCTAGAAAAAAATAAAAATATTTTGTTACCTACCGACCTTAATAATTTTTAGCACTTTTGATAAAATATCATAAAACTGTCAAAACAGCAAAACTTAAAATCCTGTTTGTTTGCTTCATTGATGCTCTAAACCTTATTATTTGAATCTTTTAAAGATTTTTTGCTCTTTTTCCATCAAATAAAGAGTTGACAAAAAATTAAAAGTTAAATGGACCTACACCGATCCTATTTTTTTCAGCATATTAGCGGAAACACAGCCCTTTTTCTAGGCCTAATATGTTGGTAGGCGTTTCTTTCCCTTTGGTATCTTTGATGGGAGGAGTGAGGTATATGTATCGATTCCTGATCATTGTCTTCGCTTCTGCTTTGCTTCCCGGCCTTTTGTAGTCCTTCCGATTCAATTTCAGGTGTCAGAATGTAAGATCATGTAAAGCACAATCACTGAGATAGGTGGTACCGTTTCAGATATTTATCCATTTAGCAATAACATATCTTAAGAAACAGCGCTGAACGCTGTCAAACAGTGTTGTAATATTGACTTCAAACAAAAATATTGATTAATTCAAGTTTTTATTGGAAATAGTCTCTGTGGAATGTCATGACATTCAAACTGTTGGACAGGTTTGAATGTCAGCCTTTCTTTTCTCAGAAAAATTGTAAGGAACAGAACCAATAAATAGTAGCAAACAAAATAGGGTATGCCAGTGCAGATGGCGTGTTTATGCATGGAATAGATATGTCATCTTTGAAAAGAAGAGAATGAATATTTAATGCACGTCTGATTGGATATCGTACAAAAATTGCGACAGAATAGTGTATAAATCCACGCAACGTCGCTTTTCGTTTAGCGTAGCTCACAGCCCTTGCCGCTTAGTGTACAATGTTTTAATAAAACAATTATTTTCTTATATTAGAACGTATCTTAAGGGGAATGGATACACTTTCAGGGGAGGCAACTCCTGCAAAAGTATTTGGTCTGCCATATCAATAGGGATCAACTCTTAAAGGACAAAATTTGCTCCTGAGGTGCAAATTCTTTCCTTTAAGAGTTGACCCCTTTTTCAGTGGAACAGGGCTTAAAGAACAGCGAACAGAAAGTCCCGAAAGTTGTCTCACTTTGAAAAATGGCGGACAATCTGCCAGGTGGTCCCATTCCCTTTAATTGGAAACTGACGTGTCGCTATAAAACAGAATCCTGCCGTAAAACCTCCGATTTATTTACATAGAGGATCTTACATGAGTGCTCGTGTATTATTGAATTTATTAAACAAGTTGAGGAAAAGGGATAAAATGCGAGGCTGTGCCGAGCATTTTATCCATTTTCCTCAACGAGTTTAATAAATTCAATAATACATGAGCACGAATGCAAGACTCTATTTATCATATGACATTTAAAACGCATTTTATTCACGATTGTTTAAAAAAAATGTCAAAATTCCGCAATTAGTAAACGGGACGTCATTAAGGACGTCGTACATGTAACGTTACGGGACGTATCTACCTAATTTGCAAAATTTATCCACTAGTGGATTATCGAAAATATTACATGGCGTTATTACACTCTCAGACGCGACGTCATATGATAAAAAGCAATAATCCCCTAAATATTAATAAGCATCTCACCATTTACTACAATAGAATCTTCCAAGTTTTTCATTTCAAATTAATGACTATATGAGCGACATCAAACGAGATTTCGTCTTCGGACCTGTACTCTGGACAAGTCCTTTAGTCAGCATGTCGACCCACTGAATCATATTGCATTAACCCTTTTTGTACCAACTTATATATACCAGGAGTCCATCTCAAAATTAAGGGGTTACGGGTTGTGTTTTCGTCAAAATTTATTTGGAAAATTGCTTAACTTTTCGCAAACAATGTAGGAACTGATCAGACGCCGCGTTCTGTGGCGTCCGATCTGGGCCTACACTGTTTGCCAGGGTACCCGTTTTGGGGTTTCGAGTACAAAAAGGGTTAACCTAGCCATGCTTTCAAGTCGCCGAAATTAGAGCCCCGCCAATCGGAGCTTGAAGAAATAGATGAGCTGCATGATGCTTCCACGCAGAGCTTCAACCGACCCCCACACGAGAAATGGTAAACCGCTTAGAGGATCTAAGCCTACCCAGGCAAATCGGTGCGCGTCGGACCGTCCATGCTTATAAACCCTATTGGTTTCATTGGGCGACATGGTTTGAGATGTCATTTCATCTCAATGACGGGTAAAAGTCCTACAAAATTGGAAGCAACGTCTCCAAAACGACCTTTACAGTGTTGACGGGGACGTTAAACTTCAAATCAAACGAACAAATATCGCCGAAATTGCGCCTTTCCTGTTATTTTATACTTATACCCCAAGCACTGGTAGTGTAAACCCCAGCTTTCTCTTCATAAAGTTGGGTTTGTAGAGGTGTTGATTACACAGACCTGCTATCATGATGTAGGTAGAAGCTATTGTCCTACAATGATACGAGTCCGCAGAAGTCGTTGTCTCACCTTCTTGGGCAAAATTCACAGGAGCCACAATCAGAACGTGGTTAAGTGTATTGTATTCTTAGCAATCGATAGTTGACGTAAAATGTGTAAAAGTCACTGGAGGGCACAATATAGGCGAATGTCACTGGGTCAAGGCACATGCAGAGTCAGTACATCCAGGAGAAGCACTATGCAAGATTTGATGGTAGTAGGCCTTTAATTTGAGGAGATCTGGAACATCAACGTAAATTGTCAAAGTCACTGGAGCGTAAAATATAGGAGAAGGTCACCGGATCAAGGTACCTGAAAAGTCAGTACATCTAAGAGAAGCACTATGCAAGATTCGATAGTTGTAGGTCTTTTATTTGAGGAGATGTGGAACATCGACATAAATTGTGTCAAAGTAACTTGAGCGTAAAATACAGGTCAATGTTATCGAGTCAAGGTACATGCAGAGTCAGTACATCTAGGATAAGCACTCTGCAAGATTTTATGGTTATAGGTCATTTGAGGAGATCTGGAACATCGACGTAAATTGTTTCAAAGTCGCTGGAACGTAAAACATAGGTCAAGGACACCGGGTCAAGGTACATTTACCTGCAAAGTCAGTTCATCTATAGGAGAAGCACTACTGACGATTTGATGGTTGTAGGCCTTTTATTTGAGGAGGTCTGGAACATCGACGTAAATTATGTCAAATTCACTGGAGTGTAAACTATAGGTCAATGTCACCAGGTCAAGGGTCCTGCAGAGTCAGTAAATCTAGGAGAATCACTATGCCAGATTTGATGTTTGTATGCATTTTAGTTGAGGAGATCTGGAACATTTACGTAAATTGTGTCAAAGTCACTGGCGCGTAAAATATATGTTAAGGTCACCAGGTCAAGGCGCCTGCCTAGACAGGAGCTCAGGGAAGTGTTTCCTGTAAGGTTGGAGTTTTTTTTTGTCTTGCAGTTGATTACACTACTAACTTTGACGCCAATGTCGAACTTCGACATAATGGTCAGAGTCACTGAATCACAAAATGTAGGTCAAGGTCACCAGGTAAAGGTGCCTGCCCAGTCAGAATGTCAGGGAGATGTTTCATGCAAGGTTGGATGGCTGATCAGTTTTGTAGTTGATATCAATACAAGCGTTGACGTAAATGTCGAACTTCAACATAAATGTTAACCCATTTTGTACCAGAAACCTCAAAACGGGGACCCTGGCAAACAGTCACTGAATCACAAAATGTAGGTCAAGGTCACCAGATAAAGGTGCCTGTCCAGTCATAAGGTCAGGGAGATGTTTCATGCTAGGTTGGATGGTTGATCAGTTTTGTAGTTGATATCAATACAAACGTTGACGCAAATGTCGAACTGCGACATAAATGTTAACCCATTTTGTACCGGAAACCCCAAAACTGGTACCCTGGCAAACAGTGCAGCCCAGATCAGACGCCGAAGAACGCGGCGTCTGATCAGGGCCTTCATTATTTGCAAATAGTTCAGCTATTTTCTAAATCAATTTTAAATATAACACAACCTGCCACCCCTAAATTTTGAAATGGACTCCTGCTATATGTAAATGGGAAGATTCCATTTGGTACAAAATAGACGGACGGACGAACGGACCGAAAAAGCGGACGCCTATGTCGCACCCTGCTACAAGCAGGTGCGACAAAACTGTTATTTTGTGAGCTGCCAAATTAAATGAAATATAGTAGTATCTTACAAATGAATATGTTTAGAATAATTTTTTGGTGTGTGTGGTTGGTGGGGGGAGGGGGGGGGGGGATACAGCGGTGATACTGCGGCCAAAAGGTTTCTTTTACGCCGTTGAGGCGGTTGTAATGTTATTATTTTATTTCTGCTCCATGACAAAGGTTGTAGGTACTCGTTAGATGAGGCGGTTCTAACGAGCACCCACAACCTATGTTTCATTATAACAAAAAGAAATATCTCGGATTTTCATCATTAGAAGCCACCGTGATGTAGTGGTTATGCTACTCGTCTTGTAAACCAGGGTCTTTAAACCTAGGTACGGTCACCGTATGACCTTAGCTGTTAGTGAGACGTAAAAAATCTCAAACAATACAAACTCGGATTTTCATCAGAAAAGTAGCCATTATCGCAAGGGTGTGTTTTTTTTTTTTTGTTTGAATTTAGGTTTAACGTCCCCGTCAACACTATTTAGGTCATTTTGGAGACGTTGCATCCAATTTGTAGGGACGTTTACCCGACATTGAGATAAAATGACATCTCAAGGCCTGCCACCAAATGAAACAAAAAGGCTTATATGCATATGCCGTCTGAATCACATCACTTTGCCTTGGCAGGCTAAGTCCTAAGCGGTTTACCAGCACACATGTGTAGTCAGTTTCAGCTCTGCATGGAAGCATCATGCATCCCAATCTATTTCTCCAAGCCCCGATGGGCGGGCCGGTGCAAGGGTGTGTTATCTTGATGTAAACTACCGGTTCCATTTCAACAAATATGCTTCTAGCTATAAAAGTGCAGGAACAATTATCATGTTTGTATTTATTTTATCACACGTTTGTTGCGCCATTGCGCGGCTTTATCAATTCTGTTGTGCATTAATATGTCAGAATATCAGTGTTTTGGACAAGCAACATCAATTTGCTATTATCATAGTCTTTTTAGCAGAGATTGTTGTCTTGCTAAGCGTAAAGAAACCAGCAGAGCTGATGGCATGAGCGAACAAACAAGACTCCCAAGGTGAACAAATGCACTTTGTTAGCCAACAAGTTTTCAAGGTGAATGGTTTTATCACATATTCTGTAAATACAGGAGTCTAGGTTTGAAGAAAAGAACTTTGCTTCTCGAGTGCAAAGTCAGATTGTTTCCACTCGGAGAATACCAGTTTTGGAAATTTTGTTATTGTTGTCGTTTTACGTCCCCGTCACTGCTATTTAGTTTTGTTTTAAGGTCAAGAATACGTAAATGGGCTCTCCTATAGAATTGTTTAAAATTTTGCATACGAGTACATCTTTACATTCTACATCGAAACATGCTATAAAAAAGATAGGTTACCGAGTTCGTTCACATTACGTGAACACGTCCGTGAAATGAACACCCCCATAAACCTCACTTCATATACAGAAAACTGGGGTTCACGGGGGTAAACATCATTTTCCTTATTTCTGCTCCAAGACATATGTTGTGGGTGCTCGTTAGAACCGCCTCAATGAGGCGGTTCTAACGAGCACCCAAAACCTGTGTTATGAGTATAAATAAGAAAAATATCGCAAATTTTCACCATAAAAGAAACATTTTTTGAGGTATTTTTTGAGGTATTAAAAAATACTCTATATCACACGGATGTGTTATCGTAATGAGGCCAAAGTCCATGACTACCGAGTTTGTTAATGAACGTTTATCATTCATCGCAGTAAAAATAATGGCATTTTCAAAAAAAGGCTTTTGTATTGTATCCATTGACGTTGAAGTCAACGCGCGTTAAATTTGCCGGCGACGACATTTATGGTTCTTGGCCTTAAATGAGGTTTTACGTCCCGTCAACACTAATTAGGTCATTTTGGAGACGTTGTTCCCAATTTTGTGGGCCGTTTACCCGACATTGACATGAAATGACATGTCAAGCCCAGTCGCCTAAACAAACAAAAAGGGTTTATATGTAGGGACATTCCGACTCGCACTACTTTTCTTGGGCAGGCCCTTTGACCATAATACACATGTGCGGTCGGTTTTAACTGTGCGTAGAAGCATCATGCAGCCAAGGAATTTTTTCAAGCCCCGGTGGGCGGGGGTCATTTAACACTTTTACGGCCATTTTGACCATAGTACACATGTGCGGTCGGTTTTAACTGTGCGTAGAAGCATCATGCCGCCAAGGAATTTTTTCAAGCCCCGGTGGGCGGGGGTCATTTAACACTTTTACGGCCATTTTGAGACATTGCTTCGGATTTTGTGGGATTTCTACCCGACATTGAGACAAAATAACATCTCAAGCCCTACCGCCCGAAGAGGCTGTTAGGGTTAAGGAACGGACCGACTCGCTCCATATTTCCTAGACAGATTCAAACTGTCTAAGCGGTTAACCAGTACTAAAACGTTCTTTCGGTTTCAGCTCTGCGCGGAAGCATCATGCAGCCCAGTTGGTTTCTCCAAGCCCCTATGGGTGGGGGCGCTCACCATTACGAATAGCAAACCCGAGTGACATATAGCATTCTCTCATGTCGCGGAAAATTTGTGATATTATTATTTTTATTAATATGAAATTAGGCACTGCCTAGTCACGGGCATGGTTATTACTATGTCCATTTCAACAATCAATCAACACTATGGTCAGGGATTTTCAATTTAAAATATACAAAAAAAAATCTCTCTACAAAATCATTTGTACAAAAATGAATAAAGTGGATAGTGATTGAACAACACTCTGAAGCAATTAAACCGATTGGTTGATACCTCATGGGAATCTTAATCTCTTTATTATAGTTATAACTCTTATTTATTGCTCGGCTTAAAGTTACTAAAATACCCCCCCCCCCCCCACACCATCACTTTGAGCAATCAATGTTTTAAATATTAAAGGGCTATAACTCTGCTGAGAATAAATTGATGTTTTTGTTTGTTTGATTTGAAGTTTAATGTCCCCATCAACACTGTAAAGGTCATTTTGGAGACGTTGCTTCCAATTTTGTGGGACTTTTACCCGACATTGAGATGAAATGACATGTCAAGCCCTGTCGCCCAATTAAACCAATAAGGTTTATTAGCATGGACGGTTCGCCTCGCACCCCGGTTCCTGGACAGGCTTAGATCCTCTAAGCCGTTTACCAGTACTAGTGTGCGGGCCAGATTCAGCTCTGCGTAAACAACAAAAAAAAAAAATCTTGGTAGAGGTCGAGTAGATGAAGCTCCATTCCAAATATCAAAGACCTAGGCATTGTGGTTTCACAGAAGAAGATTTTTAAAGATTTTCCTGTATAAGTCTATGTAAAACCAAAGGGTCTCGGGGCGGGGGCATTTTTGGCGCCGGGGCTATAATTTGAACAATCTTGGTAGAGGTCCACTAGATGAAATTTCACACCAAATATCAAAGACGTAGGCCTTGTGGTTTCACAGAAGAAGATTTTTAAAGATTTCTGCAATATAAGTAAATGTTAAACCAAAGGGTCCCGAGGCGGGGCTATTTTGGTCTCAGGTCTATAATTTAAACATTTTGGTAGAGGTCCACTAGATAAAGCTTCATACCAAATATCAAAGACCTTAGCCTTATGGTTTCAGAGAAGAAGATTTTTCAAGATTTTCCCTATATAGGTCTGTGTAAAACCCAAGAGCCCCAGAGCGGGGGCATTTTTTGCCTCAGGACTATAAGTTGAACAATCTTGGTAGAGGTCCACAATATGAAGCTTCAAACCAAATATCAAAGACCTGGGCTCTGCAGTTTCAGACAAGAAGGTTTTTAAAGATTTTCCCTATATAAGCCTATGTCAAACCAAAGCGCCCTGGGGCAGGGGCATTTTTGGCCCCAGCACTATAATTTGAACAATCTTGGTAGGGCTCCACTAGCTGAAGCTTCATACCAAATAGCAAAGACCTGGGCCTTGCGGTTTCAGTGAAGAAATTGTTTTAAAGAAATTTCCTATATAAGCCCGTGTAAAACCAAAGGGCTCTGGGGCGGGCGCATTTTTTGGCCCCAGCACTTTAATTTAAACAATCTTGGTAGGGGTCCACTAGAAGAAGATTCATATCAAATAGCAAAGACCTGGGCCTTGCGGTTTCAGAGAAGAAGATTTTTAAAGATTGTCCCTATATAAGCCCATGTAAAACCAAAGGGCCCCGGGGTGGGGGCATTTTGAGCCTAGCACTATAACTTGAACAATCGTGGTAGGGGTCCACTAGATGAAGCTTCAAACCAAATAGCAAAGACTTGGGCCTTGCGGTTTCAGAGAAGAAGATTTTTAAAGATTTTCCTTATATAAGCCCATGTAAAACCAAAGGGCCCCGGGGCGGGGGCATTTTGAGCCCCAGCACTATAACTTGAACAATCTTGGTAGGGGTCCACTAGATAAAGCTTCATACCAAATAGCACTTGGACCTTGCGGTTTCAGAGAAGAAGATTTTTAAAGATTTTACCTATATAAGCCCATGTAAAACCAAAGGGCCGGGGGGGGGGGGGGGGCATTTTTGGCCCCAGCACTATAATTTGAACAATCTTGGTAGAGGTCCACTAGATGAAGCTTCACACCAAATAGCAAAGACCTGCTCTTGCGGTTTCAGAAAAGAAGATTTTCAAAGATTTTCCCTGTATAAGCCGATGTGAAACCAAAGAGCCACGGGGCGGTGGCATTTTTGGCCCTAGCCCTATAATCTGAACAATCTTCGTAGGGGTCCACTAGATGAAGCTTCATATCAAAGACCCGGGCCTAGTGGTTTCAGAGAAGAAGATTTTTTTAAGTTTTTGGTGAAAAAAAGTCTATTTTTGGCTCCTGTGACCCTGATGTGCAACATATCGGAACCATTTGAACAACTTTGAAAGGGGACCACCTAAGGATCATTCCTGTGAAGTTTAGTTAAAATCCGAGCAGTGGTTTAGGAGGAGATGTTGTTTGAAATAATTGTTTACGCACGCATGGTGGACAAAAAGTGAACCCAAAAGCTCACCTCGATGCAAATTCGATGCATGTTTTATTTGCCATAAAGAATAGTTTCTTTGAGCTTGCAGATATATTTATAAAACATGCATCGAATTTGCCATCCATTATACTCATTTGCAACAGTTTTCGATCATGATTAGACCATCATCTATTAATAGACAAATCAGCTGATCTGACAACAATGAAACAGTCCCAATTAACTATAGCTTGCCAACAAAAATTCATACTCAAGGTGAACCACTCAAAGCTTCTTTGGAAACTCCATCAGTACGTGTCAGAGGAAACGCCCTCCGCTGGATTCGTGCCTTCCTTGGTAACTGCTCGCAGACTGTGGTCCTTGATGGTGAGGAATCAGAATTTGTACCAGTGACTTCAGGTGTCCCACAGGGCTCTGTCGTGGGCCCGATTCTGTTCTTATATACATCAATGACCTACCAGATGAGCTAACCTCAAAAGTATGTCTGAAAGGGAGCTTTCCAGTAAATGTTTTCCACAGGCGACAATAGTAACCTTTTACCAGCTCCCACAAAAACTACACATACAAAACTTCTCAAACCTTACTTGTTTATAGAGTCATCCTAGCCCAACAAGTTAATAAGAAATATCCACATGTTGATCGGCTTATTTTCAAGTTACAGTCAACCATGTTTGTTTACCTGCTAGAACTGAGTAAATAAAACCAACATTTTTAAAGGAGGGTGACCATATAAAATCAGCAAAAATTTCTTTGAGCTTGCAGATATATTTAAAAAACATGCATTCCCATTTCCCATCTTTTCTCTGTATCTGTATTGCAAATACTTTCTGGCATCATGAATGAGTTCAGATCCCATGGACAGTAAATTTGTCTGTTAGCCAAGTCATCTACATCTACCAGTCATGTGCTGGGCTCTGCATCTGTCTCAATCTGGTTGTCCATGAACAGATCCAAATCAAATTAGCTGCCTTAAGGGTACACAAGAACATGTCAAAGAAACACTTCTTTAACTGACAATGTTTACAAATGACATGCAACCAGTGTCTTTTATGGATGTGTAATGTTCCCAAGTCAGGCTCTAACAGCTCTCTTCTTCATCCAGATAATGAGTCTGCTGTATGAAAGGCTATCAATTTTTGATTATTTGAAAAAGATCATTAAAGATGTTATGGATACCCATGGAATGCTATGCTGTGACTGTTCCACCAAGTACCCACAACATTTCTTTTTAGCTCACCTGTCACGTAGTGACAAGGTGAGCTTTTGTGATCACTTTTCATCCGTCGTCCATGCGTGCGTCTGCTGTACGAAAGGCTATCAATCGAATTTGCCATCCATTATACTCATTTGCCACAGGTTTCGTTCATGATTAGACCATCATCTACTAATAGACAAATCAGCTGATTGTGACAACAATGAAAAAGTTCCAAATAAGCTATATCTTGCCAACATAAATTCATACTCAGGGTGAACCACTCAAAGCTTCTTTGGAAACTCCATCAGTACAGGTCAGAGGAAACGCCCTCCGCTGGATTTGTGCCTTCCTTGGTAACTGCTCGCAGACTGTGGTCCTTGATGGTGAGGAACCAGGATCTGTACCAGTGACATCAGGTGTCGCACAGGGCCCTGCCGTGGGCCCTATTCTGTTCTTATATACATCAATGACCTACCAGATGAGATAAAAGTACGCCTGTGGAGTGCCTTGCCCCAGAATACTGTTTGTCTGGCAGCTCTTGACTTGTTCAAGGATGCAGTTGGTAGACTACAGCATTCAATGCCCTAGATCCAGAGGAAGTTGTTTTTAACCTGATTTTAACTTCACTTATGATCTATTTTAACCTATCATCTTTTATCCACTTCACCTTCATAATACGATTGTGTTCCATACTTATATCCTGTATCCTAGCTGTGACATGAAATTCGAATGACTCTGGCTGATTATGTTAATTTGTTTATAGTCTAACGACCCATTGAACACTATTTAGAATAAACAATGTATATCCAACCACCCAGGCAGTTTGCCTAACATCATCAGTTTAATAGTGTTTAAGTCGACCTGTCATGTAAGCCCCTTTCTGTACAGAATGTCCCCAAAAAGAACATCAAATTGGCAAACAGTGTACGCAGTCCCAATTCAGATGTCGCAGAATGCAGATCTGATCAGAGCCTTCACTGTTGATCGAATTTCGATGGCAAGTTCATATGGTGTCAGGATCTATCTATCTATCTACTGGATGTAAGTCTATGGTCGGGATCTTTAAATAATGTCATGGATAGATCAGTGGTTAGTGCACTTGCCTCTGACGCTAGAGGCCCCCGGTTTAATTCCTGGTGGCAGTGATTATTTCTAGATACAAACCCGCTCCATTGGTATCATCTGCTGGGTGAATGGCAAAAAGTGCACCGTCAGTCGGATAACTGTGTAGGCTTTCATCCTACAAACCTTGTGTGTACTAAATCTACACCTGCGAGTAATGGTCAAATGAGATCGATCACAGGATGGATGGATGGATAGATAGATGCATAGATAGATAGATCAGTGGTTAGTGCACTTGCCTCTGACGCTAGAGGCACCGGTTTGATTCCAGGTGGCAGTGATAATTTCTGGGTACGAACACGCTCCATTGGCGTCATCTGCTGGGTGAATGAAAGTGCACAATCGTTTGAATAACTGTGGAGGCTTTAAACCTACAAACCTTGTGTGTACATGTACTATACGATCACAGGATAGATATAGATAGATAGATCAATGGTAAGTGCACTTGCCTCTGGCAATAGAGCCCCCTCCCCTCGTTTGATTCGTGGTGGCAGTGATTATTTTTGGATGCAAACACGCTCCATTTGCATCATCTGTCTGGCTGTCTGTCTACCGATATTGCGTCGGTCACATTTGACCATTACCGCAGGTGTCCAGGTTTTGCAGGATGCAATCCTACACAGTACATGTAATTACGGTAGGAATCTTTAAGCTGCACAGGGAATGGTTGTCCCTGGACAGGGGGCCTCCAGTTAACGTCCCAATCCGAAGGACGGTGCATTTTATGACATTCATCCCTGCAAATGATGCCAATGGATCCTGTTTGGACACCGAAATTTTATCGCCGCTGCCGGGGATCGAACCCGGGACCTCTAGCATCAGAGGCAAGTGCACTAACCACTGAGCTATCACGCTCCACCTGCTATCTATCTATCTATCTATCTATCTATCTATCTATCTATCTATCTATCTATCTATCTATCTATCTATCTATCTATCTATCTATCTATCTATCTATCTATCTATCTATATATCCTGCAGCACCCTCTCGCGAGGATTATGTGCAGCTGCGCACGCCAGAAAATGAAAAGTCTGATAGAAGAAAGAGTATTAGACTTTAGGAGAATTGAAAGTCAAAACAGTGTTAGTAAAGTAGAGATTAAAAGCAGATAAAAACAATGTTTCACGGTTCATGGCATTGGGCGGTAGAGGGTGCATATGGTCGATCAGAAAGAATCCAGATCGGAGTACAAAACAGCATGAGGGGGAAGGTGATTCCATTGTACCACAGCCAAGGGAAAGAAACTGTATTTATAGTACCTGGCAGTAGTAGGGATTTGAATCTAGTGCATAGTATGCATGTTTTGGTAGTTCTGATTAGATGTCGGATGTATGTAGGGAGCGGAATCTCGACAAGGCCATATACTATCTTGTAGAACAATAGGAGGCAAGCATCTGCCCGCCTCTGTTCCAATGATCTCCATCCCAGGGTTTTAAGCATCTGGGTCACACTACCTGCTTGGTGAATGGCAAAAAGTGCACTGTCGTTTGGATAGATAGATAGATATCTAACACCATATGAACTTGCCAGGCAATTTGTCATGAAGTATGGTGTGAATCAGGTTCAGTTTAGGAAATACCAGTGACAGTGTGTGTGTTTTACAAAAACAAATGCACCCAAATCTGTGAAGAATGCAGCATAGTCGTTGAAATGTAGACTTTTTAACAGAAACAGCTTTTTACAAATACTTCCCCGTTTGTACAAGGTAGCCTTTCAATGTCTTCCTATCAAAGTATCAGAGTATAAGCGTACAAAGCGGCAAAAGCCCCAAAGGAACTGTCAAAACAACTGTTGTTGACTGGCCAAACGCGCAGACGGAAGGTAAACAAAAGACTGATTCTCATTTTTGTGGAATCTTTAGCGTTTACGCCTAAATAATTCTGATAAGCGCCTGAATAACATTGATCAATGATTTAGAACTGGTCCCCCATTTTTCGAACATACGCCGGGAAAATGAATTTTATTTTTTAAAACGCATTTATTTGTTAAAAAGGATACATTATAGTTCTTAAAATTTAGAACGATCTTGAACATTTAAGGAAAGAGAAAACAATTCGACCAAAAATGTGAGCGTTTCTCGCCAGATTTCAATTCGCGAGATCTCGTAACTTTGGGACGGATCAGCTGAGAGAGATGGGCTGGTGAAATGCACGCGCACGTTAACTATAGGCGTGCACGCCAAAGTTGCCTTCGGCAACTTTGTCCATGCCCGTATTATTTATACTTAAAACAATGGTTGTAGGTGCTCGTTAGAACCGCCCATAGGTTGCAGGTACTCGTTAAAACCGCCTCAGTTTAGGTCCAGATCTTATGGCTCTGTGATCAGGATCTTCACAGTTTGTCATTCTGTTTGTTAATTGACCGGATATATTATGTAAAATAATCTGCTTGATAGTCAAAAATGGGTGTTCAGCAAAACAAGGTTAAATCTATTCCTTCTTTGAACGGTTTCAGTTATTATTTCCTTGTTGTTTAGCTTCCCCTGGTAAGGGACCACATGCAGGTATGATCAAAAGTGGGCTAAAAGATCATTACTGAACTTTCCAAAAGCTGGTTTCACTGAACCATGGATAACATGCAGAGGAATACGCACTTGCGCAGCTTGTGTATAGATGGGGGTTGTCCGTTGGTTTAATACACGGATGGCTTGATAATTCATTAGTCTTCAGTCTTCTCACACTAAGTTGGTCAGCTTTGGCCATTTATCTAGTAAGGAGGGTGGCTAAAAGAATTTTAGCTATCACATTTTAAGTAACATGCCATACTTTTTTCAAATGTTGCGTTTTTGATAAGTATATATACGTATACACTCAGCCGCCACTTGAATTTCCTGAAGAATCGAATGATCTGTTAAAGATAACATATCCTTTTCAATTGTTGTTGTTTTTACAATACTTGAATGTTACAACAATGATACAATATTCGGATGGGATAACAATTCCATTACGCAATAAGATACGTCACAGATTGTGAGAAATCTTCTATTTGAATCAAGACTTTGTTACTGCCATACTTAACCGAATCCATTTTGCTGTCAGTCAATTTAACATGATAATGCCTTTCTGTTTTCTTAGGCTTTTTTTATTTGAATACTTTGAAGCAATGGGGTTTCATCCGGCTTATTTTCAAACACACACCACGAACTAAAAGTAAAGAGAACGGTGCACCGTTATCCGGCAGCTTTATTTGAAACCAGCCATGTCTTAGCACCATGGTAACAAGTTCACGTAATGAACACCCATTTAACCTCCACTTTACGATTTTCTTATTTATACTACAAACATAGGTTTTGGGTGCTCGTAAGAATCTCTTCATTGAGCAGAGACAGGAAAATAATGTACACAGGTTTTACGTGCTCGTAAGAACCACCTCATTGAGCAGAGACAGGAAAAATAATGTTTTATTTTTCCTGTCTCTCCTCAATAAGGTGGTTCTTACGAGCACCCCCTCATTGAGCAGAGACAGGAAAAATAATGTTTTATTTTTCCTGTCTCGCCTCAATAAGGTGGTTCTTACGAGCACCCAAAACCTATGTTCGTTGTATAAATAAGAAAAAAACATCATTAGTTTTCATTGAAAAGAAAAACCACCATTCTTGAGGTATGAAAAAGGACTATACATGTATCACACGGACGAAATATCGGATTGGGCACAGCATAACGAAAGGTGGGCATCCCTCATACACAATACCCTTTCATGCCTGTCAACCGGAATATAAATCTATCCAAAACAGTGAATATCAAGACGAGACGACTCATGATGATAACATTTAAAGATGGAGAATTCCACCTAGAAAACTCACAGTTGTAAGGAACCCCCTCACAGCGTCATCAGCAAATACGGTTTGGTCGGTTTTGAACCTCAGAGCTGAACACACTTACCACTCTGTCACCATCACGAAATGCGCCTATGTAATTTGACCCTCTTAAACTCCATATTTATATAGTAAATCGGTGGTTTACAGGGATGTACACTTTTAATCTTATTTCTGCTCCAAGCGTTGATTGTGAGTTCCCGTTAGAACCGCCATTACCAGGAATTCTCGTACTACAGGAACTGTCACTCAGATCGGTTCGTAGAAATACCGGAACACACCAAAACACCGGAACACACTTGTAATTACCGGAACACACTCCCAAAAAAAAGTTTTTTTTTTTTTTTTTTTTGTGGGGCAATATGTGCCACATATGTATTTTGTGGGCCATATTTTTACCTTATGTAACACTTGAACATACTTAATACACGAATGAAATAATTAATTTTACGGCGAATCTTATTATATGGCAGTGTGATCCGGTAAATTTTTGCCACAATGAGTTAGGTATTAGAAAGTTATAATCCGTTTATTAACTACAAAATATGTTACTTCGTTTTAATCTAAAATCATTCATTTTGTCATAAAACGTTTTGTATCAGAGAGTGGCAACCTCAAAATAAACATCTCTTCAATAATTACTTGTATCAGGGAGCGTGATAGCTCGGTGGTTAGTGCACTTGCCTCTGATGCTAGAGGTCCCGGGTTCGATCCCCGGCAGCGGCGATAAAATTTCGGTGTCTGAACACGCTCCATTGGCATCATTTGCAGGGATGAATGTCATAAAGTGCACCGTCCTTCGGATCGGGACGTTAACTGGAGGCCCCCTGTGCAGGGAGAACCATCCCCTGTGCAGGTTAAAGATCCCTACTCAGATTACCGATATCCCATATTTGATTGACTTCAGTTAATTCCCTTAGACCGCGTCGTTTACCTGTGTTAATGGTGTGTAATAGCAGTTTCACACCTATCGGTTTGAGTTACAATACACAACCTATCTGTGTTCTATCCAGTGCGCTGTTAAAATTAGTATGGATATACATTGTAAATTTTGCCACCGAAAATTTCAAGATGAAAAATTTTGTTATTTTATATAAAAAGGCATGTTTTGCTAACGGATGATCAGGTGTTTTGTCCTTGATATATATTAAATATTCATGGCCGGGCCGTTAATCCAAAATTATTGGGAAATAAAAATAGATCACGTTTATACATGTATAAATATATTATTTCTTTTTTATATATTTCGTGGGCATATCCATGTAATTTTGTTCCTTTCTATATTGTGGCCTTTGGTAAACAATAAAAGAAACGTAATGATGACAATATATAAAAGAATTTATTTCATTTATGAAATTCAGCGTATATAATAATGACATGCCATTTATAAAAGCTCTGGCCTCTAGTGAGGACTGTTACGCCGTAAAACAATTGTGCATCCGAACTTAGGCCCTAGTAGACACGGTGGCGTATGTTTGGAATTCAGGTTCGACACAGGATTTCAAATAATGTGGTAGTTTTTAAGGTGAAGACAAGATCAGCCTGCATGTTAACTGATTCAACAACGGTTCTATGAATTGCATTGCTACCGCGTACCAAAGTCTCTGATCAGACTGCACTTGCTTAAGCGCAGTCTGATCTGAGTCTGTGCTAGTCGCCAATGTCACATTGTTTAAAATCACGTCGCGGCTTTTTTTTATGGAAAATTCATTTTAAATAACCATATATGAAGATCTAATTTTACATGGGTGTTGACTTGTTTCTGAAGCAGGCCACGGTAGCTCAGTCGCATGCGCGAATGATTGGTGATCAGGAGGATGCGGGTTCGATTCCTGCCGGAGACGGCTATATTCTTTCGTGGAAACTGATCATGAAATCTTCTCTACATTCATTCTCTTTCTTCCACTGTTTCAAAAGGGCAGCTGTCAGTGTCAAACAAACAAATTTGCGCCATACTGGTTCGCTTACGTATACTCAGTAGAAAAGTGGGGATGGGTAAACTGACAAGCTCGATATGACAAAAAGTGTTGAGAAGGCCTTTAAACTCCAGTCTAATTTCTGATAGCACAAATTAAAGCCACTAAAGCTCTGTCGTCTATATCAGATTAACCCATTTTGTATCGACCGGAATTTGTCAACCTTATACATAGCACAAGTCCATTTCAAAATTTGATGGTGTGAAGTGTTTTCTAAATATATTTAAAAAATAAAAAATGGCTGAACTTTTTGCAAAAAGAAGTTCCTGAAAAAAAACCGAGCTCGGTGGCGTCTGATCTGGGCCTGCACTTTTTGCTGTAACCCGTTTTGTGGGATTCGGTACAAAATGGGTTAATGCACAACACTCACAAACTTTTTATAAACATATCTCGGACGCCTTAGGCGAGAAACTCACGATATTTCAATATACACCGATACATCCTGTCATTTCAGAATAAGGAAAGTGGGTTTGTGTCGTTATTTTCTTACTTTAAGATTTTAACATGACAGAACAAAAGGAGCCTATACTCACATTATATTATATTATATTAAAACCTTTACCACCCTAAAATTGAAATTTTCAGATTAAAAAATCCTGATAATATTATATTTCTGCACATAACATACATTGCGGATACTCTGTAGAAACGCCTCGGCGAGGCTGTTCAAACGAGAATAATATAATAAGTCACATCTATACTATCAGCCAATCAGACTACGTTGTATACTGTTTTCGTTCAAATTCACAAACTGGTAGACAAACAGTATAGATCCTGATTAGATGCCTTCTTCAGAACTAATCTGATCGGGATCTACACTGTTTGCAAAGTTAAGTGTAAGGGTTAATGCAGTGTAAAAACAATTGGTTTGTGGTTTGTTTGTCATTATAAACTTTAATTCTTGTCTATGTAATTAAGATAATCAAACAATCCATAAACTAACGTGGTCTTGCGTTAAGGAAAAGTGTTGAGAAGGCCTTTAAACCCCAGTCTAATTTCTGATACTACACTGGGATGTGCTAATTAAAGTAACTAAAGCTCTGTCGTCCATATCAGTTTAACCCATTTTGTACCGACCGGAATTTGTCAGCCTTATAGGAGGTTTTAGGAATTCCGTTTATGACGTCATTCTTGCGCATGCGCCAAGTACTGGCCGTCAATTGAAACGGCCATCACTATTCAAATGTATTGGCGGAACTTAAAATGTTAACAATATTCAGACATTTTGAGAGAAAATATACCCGTTTTCATTGAAATAATGCTTCGAGAATGAAAGAATGATATTTTGCTTTTATTACCGAAATTCATTTATCCTAAATCCGTTTTTAATTGACGAAAATGTCTTCGTGAATAACTCGTGGCATTACGTTATTCACGAAAGCTTACTTACAAAATAAGTTTTCACGTAACTTTCGTTTTATTCGCTATCCAAGTCTATCAATCTCTCTATCTATCTATCTATCTATCTATCTATCTATCTATCTATCTATCTATCTATCTATCTATCTATCTATCTATCTATCTATCTATCTATCTATCTATCTATCTATTGAGAAACCTGTCCAACGATCTGTCTACATATACAATTTAAAAGAGAATGTCTATACTGACAGTCGAACTAAACTAATGAATGGACTGACGGAGAGGCGTTGAGTCAATGTTGGTTCGACGTCATGCCGTCGACACCCACTCCAACTCACTTCAATGTCACATGACCGTTGGCATGAGAGAGAGAGAGATGTTTGGCTGACAAACTGACAGTGGACAGACAGACGACACACATACCGACTGACTGAATGACTGACTAACAGACGAACCGACGGACAGTTAGACAGACAAATAAACATACTGACAGTCGAAAAGAAAACTGATGAGTGGACTGACAGACGGGCGTCGAGTCAACGTTGGCTCGACGTCAAGCCGTCGACAACTACTCCAACTCACTTCAATGTCACGTGACCGTTGAGATGAGAGAGAGGTTTGACTGATCCCTGTATCCAAGAAGCCCTTAACCCTTTCTGTACCAAATGGAATCTTCCTCTTTATATATAGCAGGAGTCATTTTCAAACTTAAGGGGTGTCAGGTTGTGTTTTCTTCAAAAATTTTTTGGAAAATGGCCGAACGTTTTGCAAATAGTGTAGGCCCTGATCAGAGGCCGCGTTCTGATCTAGCCCTGCACTGTTTGTCACTAACCCCTTTTGGTGTTTCCGGTACCAAATGGGTTAATGTAGACCTAAGGGCTGGGCAGGTTGAACCAATCTACAAATCTGCCAGATTTTACTTGCACTTGCGACGGAGTGTGTCATTCTCATGCACTGAAAGGGTGTTCTACGTTTGTTTGAATTTAATGTTCCAATCCCACTGAGTCTTGATGGGTCCGAGCACTGGGCAAATGGCATTTTATGAAGCAACGCCGTATTATCGCCAACGCAACGTTCTGACGTTTCATCGACGTTGCAATGTCAAATTCAATGCATCGCTAAAAAATGTTGGTTTGATGTAGACACGACGTTGTTGACACGCTACGTGTCGGTTGACGTGGCGTCATTTAACGAAAAACAGTAATGTACATTTGCCTGCGCTCGCTTAAGAGAGAGAGAGAGAGAGAGAGAGAGAGAGAGAGAGAGAGAGAGAGAGAGAGAGAGAGAGAGAGACGGGGGGGGGGACCCTGTTGGGTCGTATGTACAATATATCATTTTCCTAATGCGAAATTTCACATCTGGCAGCATATCGGTGTTTCTTCCATTATCTTACATTAGAATTCGCCAAAAGTTTAAAAGAGTTCCACTGTTTTACGCTGAAATTAACCCTTTATCTGTCCTACTGCCTTTGAAGCAATACGACAGATGACGGCCAGGGGTTTTCCCGTTCTATTTTTGGAACCGGAAGTACGTCACGAAAAAAGCTCCTATACATGTATATAGCACAAGTCCATTTCAAAATTTAATGGTGTGAAGTGTTTTCTAAATATATTTAAAAAATAAAAAAATGGCTGAACTTTTTGCAAAAAGAAGTTCCTGAACAAACGCCGACCTCGGTGGCGTCTGACCTGGGCCTGCACTTTTTGCTATAACCCGTTTTGTGGGATTCGGTACAAAATGAGTTAATACACAACACTCACAAACTTTGGATAAACATATCTCGGACGCCCTAGGCGAGCAACTCACGTTATTTCAATATACACCGATACATCCAAAGTCATTTCAGAATAAAGAAAGTGGGTTTGTGTCGTAATTTTCTTATAAGATTTTAACAAGACACAAGCCTATAGAAGCCTATACTCACATTATATTATATTATATTAAAACTTTTACCAACCTAACATTGAAATTTTCAGATTAAAAAATCCTGATAATTTTAATATTTCTGTTGTGGATACTCGGTAGAAACGCCTCGGCGAGGCTGTTCAAACGAGAATAATATAATAAGTCACATCTATGCTATCAGCCAATCAGGCTACATTGTATACTGTTTTCGTTCAAATTCACAAACTGGTAGACAAACAGTATAGATCCTGATCAGATGGCTTCTTTAGAACTAATCTGATCTGGATCTACACTGTTTGCAATGTTAGGGGTTGTCGTGAACAGCAGGATAAGGGTTAATGCAATGTAAAAAAACAATTGGTTTGTGGTTTGTTTGTCATTATAAACCTCACTTTTTTCTATGCAATTAAGATAATCAAACAATCCATAAAACTAACGTGGTCTTGCGCGGTATATCACGCCCCCACCCCCACCCCCACCCCACCCCACCACACACACACCTTTTGACATAAACGATCAATTCAATAGCATAGCCTTCGGGTGAACCATTGTGTATTGTTCATTTAAAAATGACAACATAGTATATTATAGTTTAAGGGAGTAGGCGCGGGAAAGACTTCTGAAACGATTGCACAAATGAGATATTTTGCCAAATTTAATATTTTATTTTGGCTTAAGGGGCTCTTACACTGTCACGATTTTGGCCACGACTCACCACGATTTTTTAAATCGTGGTAAATCGTGAACAAGGTCGTAGAGAAGTCGGCAGAGATCTTGAGGAATCGTGGTTGATCGTGATAGTTCGGGAGTGACCACGACTGTTTTGGACATGTTCAAAACATTCGTGACGAGTCGGCATCATTTTTCAAATCGTAGAGCGGTCGTAGAGAAATCGTAGCTCAGTCGTGAGCCGTCGTCGTGGTAATCATGGCCAATCGTGAATGATCGTGACTGAATTCTACCACGATTGAGCTACGACGAGACAAGATCATCTACGACGCCTCTACGATTCCGTTGCGACTGCCGTACGATCTACTTCGGTATCACGACGACTGCTCACGACAATGCAAGATTCACCAGGAATGCACTACGATTTATGAAGACGCTAGCACGATTTATCCCGACGAACACTTTTATATACCCAGATCGCTATAAATCCTGACGAATCGGGAGAAGTCTTGGTTAATCGTGAGTAAATCGTATCGAATCCTCCATGATCGTACTGAGTCTTTGATCATCGTGCCAATTCGGCCTTGGTCGTAGAGCAGTCTTGCAGGGATCGTGAGAAATCGTGTATGATCGTCTGAAATCTTGAAGCAATCGTGGTGCAGTCGTAGAAGAATCCTGGAGGATCGTAAGACATCGTGGTCGATCGTGGAGGATCGTTGTAAATCGGCTCCATTATCGTACAGCAATCGTGACTTTTCGTAGAAGTGTCGTAGCAATGTCGTGAGTATTCGTAGGGTAGTGAAATCGGAACCGTGTATGCCCCGATTTGCCACGATTTTCATGGTCCCCATTGGTCGTGGACAGTCGTGAAAAATCGTGGTCAAAGTCGTGACAGTGTAAGAGGGGCTTAAACCCAGAGAAGATTAAAATTAATTAATGAGACAAAGAAAAGAACCACTATGTTTGGACTTCATAAGACAAAAATAACACGATCCGGACGAAAGATTCTTACTTCTTATATATGACTTTTAGCCACGAACCATAAATTTTCTTATTTCTTCTCTAAAATATAGATTGTGGGTACTCGTTAGAACCGCCTCGCAGAGGCAGTTCTATCGCGTACCCACAAAGTATATGTATAAGAAAAGCATCATATTTTTTCTTACAATTGCTGGTTTTGACCGTAAAATTTAGAGTGTATTTGAATAGGCGTGTTTTCGTAATGATGGAAATATGCATCGTATTATATAAATTATTACTTATCGAGAACACTAAAGTTTTCTAAACACATGAATCCGCATCTACAGGACTGGAGTAAAATCTAACAAACATTACCTTAACATGCCTATTCAAATGTAGATTGAAAATTTTACCGTCAAAAACTGAAAATTATTTGAACCTCACAAACAATAATTGTTTTTTTTCTGCTAAAAACATAGATTGTGTTTACTCGTTAGAACCGACTCAGTGAGGCGATTTTAACAAGTACCCACAATCTTTACTTTGAGCAGAAATAGATAAAAAAAAAAAACTTTTGAGCTTAAAACCATACGTTTGACTGTTCTATCGAGTCATCATCGTCATTCTAACGAGACATTCAATCTATAATTAAGAGCAGAAATAAGAAAGAACTTTTCTTAAATTGTTGTAAATTGGCCGTGAAATTTACAATGTATTTGTATAGGCGCGTTTTTGTAATGGTGGAAATATACATCGTATCCTTCAAGTTTTCTAATTAAGCAGTTAGTAGTTTTCCTTCAAAAGGTTGCAAATTAAAAGCATAATTTTACATTATCAAAAATAAATTAATAAGTTATGAGTGCAAAGGTTTAATTATAGATGTATATTTGTTTTCTTAAAGCAAAATATTCTTTCTAATTCTATCAATAATATCATCCATATTGATACCGATTTTCAATTCTTATAACTTCTTTTGCGATTCATTCTAATATCCTGTGTATACAAGCCCTGCGACTGTGTAATCTTTACACATTTGTGATCCGAAACTTCAAATATAGCTATTTTCTACAACCTGTGGGCCACTTTTAATAAACTGTTTTTCTACATTTTTACCACATGGATATAGATATTAAATAGATCTTTCTAATGAGAGGTTATAGCGCACGGAGAAATTTTAACAAATATGACTTTTGAGCCTTTGAAGTAAGGCTATTTTTCATTTTTGCTGTAAAATACAAATAATAAGGAAATACCCCAGTGGCATTCATTAGAATCTGGGCCACTTTAAAATTTATTTTATTTCAACAAATTTGGTACCAAAATGAAGCAGATACATTTTTCTATCAAATGCGAGGTTATAATAATATCTTGTAGAAATGAAAATAAAAGATTTTATTAGTTAAATGACGGGCTCCTATATAACTCTATACATTTTCCTAGTATTACCTGTATGAAAACTAGCGACTGGCTGTGACGTCACAGAAGTGACAGATAAGTGTGGATTAGTACCTGTAGTACGAGTATTCCTGCTTATGGCGGTTCTAACGAGTTTCCACAATCAAGGTTTGGAGCAGAAATATGACAAATGACTGGATGTTTTATCTGAAAAAAAAAACAACAACGACAAAATGGTGGTAAAATTTTCAGTTTTACTTGAATAGGCGTGTTTTCTTAGTGCGATATCCGGCACTGTGAAGACGATAGAACGTTAAGGAAACAAGACGCTCAGCGGATTTATGAAAAACCCGTTAAGAAACATTGCTTTGTTTGTTTGTTTGTATTGGAGTTTAACGGTCCAATCAACACAATTTTGGGTCATTTGTGAGCCGGTCAGTTTACCAATCCACACTTTTCGTTTGTTTGTTTGTTTGTTTGATTTGAGGTTTAACGTGCCCGTCAACACTGTAAAGGCCATTTTCGAGACGTTGCTTCCAATTTTGTGGGACTTTTACCCGACATTGAGATGAAATGACATCTCAAGCCCTGTCGCCAAATGAAACCAATAGGGTTTATTAGCATGGACGGTCCACCTCGCACCGCGGTTCCTGGACAGGCTTAGATCCTCTAAGCGGTTTACAAGTACTAGTGTGCGGGCCGGATTAAGCTCTGCGTGGAAGCATCATACAGCCCATATATTTCTTCCAGCCCCTCTGGGCGGGTCACACTTTTCGTGGACAGGCTTATACGTAAGAAGTTAACCAGTACAGTGCACAGCCTTTCGCCGGAAACTGACAACCGCCCTTCTTGAATCAGCGGAAGGAGCGAATGAACGTAGAAAAGGTTCCATGATCAATCACCATGAAATAATGTTGCCGACCCCGGCAGGTATCGAACCCCCGTCCACCTTATCACCAGTCAGGCGCGCATCCGACTGAGCTTTCGATGCCGGCTAAGAAGCATCAATTGCTTATTTCGCTTTACTGTGACCAAATACATGTCTTCGTCTCGAGTAGGCTATTGTGCACAGACAAACACAGTTTCATTATGATTAATCTGTCTCTAGCATGATGATAGGTACCGATTCAATTACTTTTCACACTCCCGACGACCGAATTTGTGACTAAGGTCAAGGTAGCGGGCTAAAGTTGGGAGTATTAAGGTAATAAGCGAATGAGTGGCCCCCGTCTATGAGGGCTTGAAGAAACAGATTGGGCTGCATGATTCTACAATGCAGAGCTGAGCCCGACTGCAAATGAGTAAGAAGGTCTAGACCTGCCCAGGCAAAATGGAGCGAGTCGAACCGTCTATGACATGCATATAAACCTTATTTGTTTCTAAGGGTGGCAGGACCTTAGATGTCATTTCATCTCAATGTCGGGTAAAAGTCTCAAACAATAGGAAGCAATGTCTCCAAAGGACCTAAATAGTGTTGACTGGGACGTAAAACCTCAAATAATAGAAACAAATAAGCGTATGAGGTTGTTTGTCTGTCCTGTCATTGAACGCAACAAACTTACAAGTTAGCTTTTTGAGTCGATTTCTTTACAAAGTAACTAAGTGCAGTAGGTTAACGTTGGTGTTGTCCACGTGACTAATTTGTACGAACCCCGGTAGCTGTTATTAAAAGCCGCTATGGCTGGCACTTTGACGTCATATTGCTGTGTAAATCGTTGATTTGGCGCATGTTTTTGTACACTCAAAAAAGTGTAGACCGAGATCAGACGCCGCGTTCTGCGGTGTCTGACCTCATCTCTAAAATGTTTGCATAAAATACAGTACTTGTTGCAAAAAATACACTAATTGTGACGTAAACCCTCACGAAATTACACCTTCATAATTTTGACCCCCTCAAACCCCACTTTTATTTAGCAAAACTTCGGTTTACAGGGGTATACATTATTTTTCTTATTCTTCTCAAAAGCATAGTTTGACTGTACTCGTTAGAACCGCCCCATCGAGGCGGTTCTAACGAGTACCCAGAAGCTATCTTTAGAGCAGAATTATGAAAAATATCGGAAATTTTTATCGGAAATTTTTTATTTTTTGATGGTAAAATGCTAAATATATTTGAATAGCATGTTTTCTGAATGAGCATATTTTATACCCCCGGAATCGAGATTCGGGGGACATATATTTTTTTGGTCCGTCTGTCTGTTTGTCCGTTTGTCTGTTTGGCTGTCTACAAAAACCTTAACATTGGGCATACTTTTGAATGGTAATAGATAATTTTCATTTTTCACATGTGAAAACCTTATCACAAGACCTTTCCAGTGGTACATGTACCATAATTTTTTATTTCGTGACCTTGACCGTGACCTTTGACCTACTTTTCTTTTTTTTTTTAAAAAACTTTAACATTGACCATAACTTTCGGATGATAAGTGATAGGGCTTTCGTATTTCACATGTGCGTTCCTTGTTACAAGACCTTTCTAGTGGTACCATAATTTTTTACCTCTTGACATTGACATTTAAGCTACTTTTCAAAAACTTAAACATAGTCCATAACTTTCGATTTGTAAGTGATAGGGCCTAATTGGCCGAAACTTGCTACTCTGGCTCAGAAAACATGTACGCTCCATAATTTTCAGTTCTGTGGCGCATTCCTTGCTTCAAAAGCATGACCCTTTTATAGAACATATTCATATTTCACGTGTATTCTTTTTCACAAGACCTTTTCAGTGGTACCATAATTTTGACCTCATGACATTGACCTTGACGTTTGACCTACTTTTTAAAAACTATAACATTGGCCATAACTTTCGATTGGTAAGTGATAGGGCTTTCATATTTCACATGTGCATTCTATGTGACAAGACCTTTCCAACGATCCCATAATTTTTTACCTTGTGACCTTGACCTACTTTTCAAGATTGTTTAGTGATACCACTTTCATATTTAACATGCGCTCTCCGGGGGCATCAGTATTTCACAAACACATCTTGTTTATTTTTATTTTCAGGACAATTTTCCAAGCTTAGAGAAAATTAACCCGCCAGCGCTCTTAGTACTGCGATTATCTTGATTTCAAGGAGATTATATCTGACTGTTTGTTTGAAACATATCGTTATGTTTTTGACAACAAAATCTTAAATTTCAGAACAAACTATAAAAATAAATTGCGCCACGTCACAAGAAAAGTAGAAGTGAAAGCAATGATCAGGACTCAATACAATTAATCTACAGCTCCCATTAGAGACACCAAAGGGAAAGAAACACAAACATGAAACAACAGACCCTAATGAAACATCAACAGCGGAAAGCCAAAAAGACAGATACTTTCCCCACACAATGGCCAATAGGCTATCCAAAATATAAAAATATAAGCGACACAAAGACCAAAAGACAAACCATGACGAAAATAAACCGCGACAGAAGAACCGCCTTGAAAGGGTCAGCGGAAACGAATTCCACTTGGGGGCTTAAATCGAATTGACTTGGCCACAATCCTAGCCCTTTCATTCGCGATTTAGACAAATAATTTGTTCAGGCCGCATGAATGCCTCCTAACTCATCAGTGCAACATCTTCGTAAAAACAAAAATCAAACAACCACAGAGATGAAACGACGGTGAGAACTCGACAGCAAGATGCCACTGAAATGCTGGAGCAAAAGGAGACCAACAGTTAGACTCGGATGGGCCCGACTAGAGTCCTGAAAGTCTAACATAATAACGCCTTGTGCGTCACGAAATACAGCTGCCGTCACCTTGCCAGCAGAGGGTTGCGTTTTGAACTTCTTTGGCCTCAGATACCCCGGCCCTACCCATTGGCGACTTTCACATCATAGTGTAATTTATTTTTTCTTGTCCTTAAGGATCATTGATTCTATTGTAGAATTTCGAAAATACGTGAGGGTCACTGACGAGGCCTAAATGGCCGAATCCAGCTAGTCTGGCCCGGAAAACATGTACATTCCATATTTTCCAGTTCTGTGTTGAATTCCTTGTTTCCAAAGGATAACTCTTTCTAGAACATATTTAACGTCACTACAGCTGTTGTTTTGGGAATGTGTGGCGGTAGTAAAAAGTCTCCCTGCCCTACATCATAGTGTAGTCCTTTGGGATCATTGATTTCATTGTAGAACTTTGAAACTACTTGAGGGTAACTGATGAGGCCTAAATGACCGAAACAAGCCAGTCTGGTTCAGAAAACATGTACAAACTTGCTTCCAAAGGATAACCCTTTCTAGAACATACTTGATTTTTATTCTCATTATTCCCAGTCTCATCTACAGTCACCATACGTGAAAGAAAATCATCTTTCTTTGACCTAACCCGCTTCAACAATGTGCTGCATACTGATGCTCTTGTTGCCATTTGCTCGCCGCTTAGGATTTTTGGGACCCAACGGGTCGCTTAGGATTTTTGGGACCCAACGCATACGCAAGCGATCATGTAACATTGTTGAAACGCTACCAAATGAAATTTGTAAGGCATTCGCTATTTCATTCGCCGTAATTCGCATATCAGAGTACACCAGGTCCCGTATTTTGTTACACATTTTTTCTTCGATCGCATCTGATGGGCGTCCTGGTCTGGTTTCGTCCTCTAAAAGCGCCCTACCCTGTTTGAGTTCCCCAACCCATATTTAATTTTGAACATACGATGGGGCAGAAGGTCCATAAATATTTGTCAACTCGAAATGTATTTCCTGACCGGTTTCCCTTTCAAATACACGTACCGAATTATAGCACGGTACTCAACTGTTTGCGAAAAGCTTGCTTTATTTATTTATTTATTTTCTTTTTGGTTTTGGTTTTACGGCACTTTCAAAATTATTTCACTCATATCGAGCCGATCGTTTATCAGAGGTGGGCGAAAACCGGAGTACCCGGAGAAAAAACACATGACCTTCCGTTTCAGAACATGGCTTCTAACATGTGACCAAAGCTTGCTTCTGCATCTCTAGCCATGTTTCAAGTGTGAATGACCTGACATAAGGGTACACTTTTGCCCTACTGCCTAAAACATGTATTGAAACAAGGCATGAACATCTTGGTTGCCTCCGTCTATTGGAAATAGGATATTGGCTACCCTCGTAGATGTTTCAGTTCTTTCCATTTTTACAATATTGCATAGTACCACGCATATGGACTCCGAAAAAATCGTTTGGTAGATGTTCCCCAAAATATCAAATTTTCATAAATAATATTCACCCTAATAAAAAACTTAAGTACAAAAACATATAGGGATCAACCATGTTTTTTCATGCATTAACATTCGCCGGGTCCCGAGGAAGCTGTTTGAACATGAGGCCGCTAGGCCGAATGTTTAAATATCTTCCGAGGGATCCGGTAAATGTTAATGCGATGAAATAACCATGGATGATCGTTGTTTAAGAAATAGATCAGCTCAAGCAGTGATTTATTGAGTGATATATCACTCGCGCTACGCGCTCGTGATTTGATCTACATTACAACTGACCTCCAAGCAGTGATATATCGCTCAATAAATCATGACACTAGAGCTGATCTATTTCGATTCCAACACACTACTAATCGATGAGAATGCTATTGATGCCTTCAGATTCTCCCTACCTTCCACCTTTGTGTGAAGTTATCCCGCCAATAAAACTGACTGTTTCACATGCGATTACATGTTTTCATAACATTTCTGTTAAAAGAAAACGACGTTACACAATCTAACGTCAAGGTAACAACGAATGACGTCGTGAAACTAAAAAATGCGGCTCTTCGCGACGCACTCTTCCGCCCAGTGATTTATCACATAATATATCACCAGATCTATCCATTGGCTATATAGGCGACCAGTGTTAGAATCTTGCATAACTTACGATTCCGACAGCAAATTTTGACGAAAACGCCCAGAACTCCATATAAATTCCACATAAACTCTTCAAATGCAACAGGAAAACCAAAATGGCGGCCAGTTCAGAATGTTGTTTACAATGACGTTGACATGCAGTAGCCCGCTGACGTCATCATACAACCATAAAAAGCTACGTTCAGGGCGACAACGTTACGTCGCTCAACGTAACATAAACTAAGCGAGGCCCGTCTTGTGATATCAACAGCTCAAAATCCATGTTCAACATGTTTTTTGCTGCTTGAGCACGGCTTTCGGTCCATTTGACAACGGCTTCAAACAGCCATGCGCATAGCTATTTATGCAAGAATGCAGTTTTATTATTACAGATTCTGAATGAAATTACTCAGTGCGCTGTCAGCTAAATTTTAAAACTAATTTCTCAACGTCCCATAAAGTGTTTCTAATTTGAACAGCTTTAATCGTCTTACAAGGCAGAGTATACATTACGAAAACACGCCCATACAAATACCTTGTAAATTTTACCACCAACAAATTCAAATTTTCAAATGAAAAATTTTGGCATTTTTCTTATATCTGCTAAAAACATATATTGTGGATACCCGTAGAACCGCCTCGGTGAGGCGGTTCTAACGAGTACCCACAATTTATGCTTTTGAGCAGAAATAAAAAAAAAAGATGTATACCCCTGCAAACCCCAGTTATACCATATAAAAGTGGGGTTTAAGGGGGTCAAATTTATATAGGCATGTTTTCGTGATGGATAACACAGAAAACAGTTGGTTTGCTTTCTGCTGCATGTGGGTTTGTTAAATAATTTCGAGTGTCAACGATGCAATTTAACTTAATGTATTCGGCCTGTTGTTTTCATAATCCTAAAGGAATTACATTAAAATAACAGAAAACTGAACACTTCTTCACGAAACTAAACACTTTAAACCTGCCGTTAGATAATCAAAGTACTGAAAGTACTAATAGAAGGTGATGGTAGAAATTTTCTAGCATGTAAATAATTGGTCGAGCCAGTTTATATTCTGAATTGGAAATTCAATGATCAAGCCACTAAGCTATAGAGGACTGGTGGGGTACATAAAGGAAAATTACGAAGATAATTTTAAGTAAAACTATATTTGTTATTTGTTTGTAAACAAACAGTTTTATTATGGAAAGACTTCAAGTATTTATGGATAAAGTCATCCTGCTATAAAATGATATACAAAGGACATGTTGTGGGACTAAATCACTCACCTGAGTTAGATGTTAACGAACTCTAACTGATCATAGCTGGAGTGTTTGTTGGAAATCAATTGAAACTAGAGCTACCAGAAGATTTGACTAAAGTAGAAGTAAAACAAAGATCAGGAATCGATACAAGTAACTTACTCCACCGATCAAAGATACCAAAGGGAAAGAAACACAAACATTAATCGACCAGACCATAATGGAAACATAAACAAAGGAAGGCCATAAGGACAGTTACTTTCCCACAAAATGGCCATATGGCCATCCAAAATAAAAAGACACAAGTGATACACACAGTAAGTAACAAACAACGCCATAAATAAACCGCAACAGAAGAACCGCCTTGGAACGGTCAGTGGAAAGATTTCCACTGGGGGGCTTTAATCGATTTTACGTGACCACAATCCGCGCCCTTACTTCCGTCGCGATTTAGACAAATAATTTGTTCAGTCCGCATGAAGGCCTCCTTACTCATCAGTGCAACATCTCCGTGAACACAAAAAATCAAAGAACCACAGAGGTGAGACAACGGTGAGTACTCGACAGCAAGAAACCACTGAAATGCTGGAGCAAATGAGAACCAACAGTTAGACTCCGATGGGCCCGACCAGAGACAGAGCATCAGGCACCAACCA
This sequence comes from Lucinisca nassula, assembly GCA_963580285.1. NCBI lineage: Eukaryota > Metazoa > Mollusca > Bivalvia > Lucinida > Lucinidae > Lucinisca > Lucinisca nassula. The sequence goes on along the minus strand of OY757012.1, from coordinate 16,041,410 downwards.
ACATTACCTTGAATTAGATATCTTTAATTCTCAATAAGCCTTTACGTTGCAGCTGTCGTAGAATCTGAGGCCTGACCCACCGGCGTGCAATTAAAGAGGGAAGCAAAGTTGCCAACCGTGATTTGGTTAACTACCATGCATGCAGTCTGTCGTATAACATCCATGTTGTACCCAATCTTTTTATATCGAAGAATGATTTTACGAAATTGGGTGCTGAAGTCATTGCGGTTATATATTTTTCTGAATTTATATACTAAGTCACCATAAAATTCGGGTTCCGAGAGACCTTGTTGCAGAAGAGATTTAAGTCCAATATTGAATTTTGAAATTAAATCAGAATGGCGTCTATAAAATTTTGAAAAGGCTTTGCGTAGTTTATGGTACCGATAACCCTGATTAAGGAGTTTAGCCGTTAACAATTTATTACGAGTGTTGGAATCAGTTACATGACTACACACTCTAGCAAATCGAATTAATTGCGAAATATAAACGCCTTAGGATGGCGCACGAGGAAGATCACCATCCTAAAAAGGAAAATTTACAATCTCAAAATCAGAGTCATCGCGTTTATCATAAATTTTGCACGAAACAAACCCATCTACAATAGAAAGATGTAAATCCAAAAACGGGGTCTCGGTATCAGAAGAATTTGCTCTATTTAACCGAAGTTCTGGGGGATAAATCTGACTGATCAAACCATCGAAATAGGTATTATCAATATTTAATAAATCATCTAAATATCTAGAATTGGAGCTAAAAGCTTCAATAATTTCAGATTGGTTATCAATGGAAAGCGACATCATGAAGTCTCTTTCATAACAATACAAGAACAGATCAGCCACAAGAAGTGCGCGATTCGTACCCATCGGAATACCCACAATTTGTCTAAATAACTTAGTACCGAATCTCATACAAATATTGTCAAGTAGAAAGGTGAGGGCATCACACACTTTCTGACATGAGCAATGTGTATAATTCTTATGCTCTTTAGAAGTGAAAAATGCATTTCTGACATTACATGCAAGATAGAGAGAATCTTCTCAGTGAAAAATCAAAATCAAAAATGAGTTCCTTAAAGAGCAATGAAAACATTCATAAGAACGAAGATGGGTCTTACTACGTAGTTTCGGCTAATAAAGCCTCATCAGTGACCCTGTAATGATCTGGCAAAGAAAGCCAGAGGAAACATACTGCAATTTTGCGAATTTCGAATAGGCAGTCGATTCAAAGACTGATATAAATCAAAATTGGGTCCAAATAATTTAAAAAACTGTCTAGAATATGAGTCTAAACCAATAATTTATTTCTGATTTCTCAGAATATTCACGCAGATCTCAAAGGACCAAAAGTAAAATATAAACTGCACTATGGTTGATGTACGGGGAGACGTTTTACGGCCGCCACATGGCACAACACCAGCTGCAGTGAAGGCAAATAAAAATCAAAAATGAGTTCCTTTTAGAGCAATGAAAACATTCATAAGAACGAAGATGGGTCATACTACGTAGTTTCGGCTAATAAAGCCTCATCAGTGACCCTGAAATGATCTGGCAAGAAAGCCAGAGGAAACATACTGCAATTTTGCGAATTTCGAATAGGCAGTCGATTCAAAGACTGATATAAATCAAAATTGGGTCCAAATAATTTAAAAAACTGTCTAGAATATGAGTCTAAACCAATTATTTATTTCTGATTTCTCAGAATATTCACGCTGATCTCAAAGGACCAAAAGTAAAATATAAACTGCACTATGGTTGATGTACGGGGAGACGTTTTACGGCCGCCACACGGCACAACACCAGCTGCAGTGAAGGCAAATAAAAATCAAAAATGAGTTCCTTTAAGAGCAATGAAAACATTCATAAGAACGAAGATGGGTCATACTACGTAGTTTCGGCTAATAAAGCCTCATCAGTGACCCTGTAATGATCTGGCAAAGAAAGTCAGAGGAAACATACTGCAATTTTGCGAATTTCGAATAGGCAGTCGATTCAAAGACTGATATAAATCAAAATTGGGTCCAAATAATTTAAAAAACTGTCTAGGATATGAGTCTAAACCAATAATTTATTTCTGATTTCTCAGAATATTCACGCTGATCTCAAAGGACCAAAAGTAAAATATAAACTGCACTATGGTTAAAGCCCATTCAATTAAATCATTAAGCTTTCCTTTTATAAGATTATGAGGAAGTGTAGTGTAAAGAGTGGAAAAATCGTAAGTAGACAGACTTGAAGCACGAAATGTCTGGATTTTAATTTATTTAAAGTAGAAGTAAAACAAAGATCAGGAATCGATACAATTTACTTACTCCACCCAACAAAGACACCAAAGGTAAAATAACACAAACATTAAGCGACCAGACCATAATGGAATCCTAAACAAAGGAAGGCCATAAGGATAGTTACTTTCCCACAAAATGACCATATGGCAATCCAAAAAAAAAGACACAAGTGATACACACAGTAAGTAGTAAGTAACAAACAACAACATAAATAAAGTAGAAGTAAAACAAAGATCAGGAATCGATACAATTAACTTACTTCACCGATCAAAGACACCAAAGGGAAAGAAACACAAACATTAAGCGACCAGACCATAATGGAAACCTAAACAAAGGAAGGCCATAAGGACAGTTACTTTCCCACAAAATGGCCATATTGCCATCCAAAATAAAAAGACACAAGTGATACACACAGTAAGTAACAAACAACACCATAAATAAACCGCCACAGAAGAACCGCCTTTGAACGGTCAGTGGAATGATTTCCACTGGGGGGCTTAAATCGATTTTACGTGGACACAATCCTCGCCCTTCCGTCGCGATTTAGACAAATAATTTGTTCAGTCCGCATGAAGGCCTCCTAACTCATCAGTGCAACATCTCCGTGAACACAAAAAATCATAGAACCACAGAGGTGAGACAACGTTGAGGACTCGACAGCAAGAAACCACTGAAATGCTGGAGCAAAAGAAAACCAACAGTTAGACTCCGATGGGCCCGACCAGAGACAGAGCATCAGGCACTAACCAACATTACCTTGAATTAGATCTCTCTAGTTCTCAATAAGCCTTTACGTTGGAGCCGTCATTGAATCTGAGGCCTGACCCACCGGCGTGCAATTAAAGAGTGAAGCAAAGTTGCCAACCGTGATTGGGTTAACTATCATGCATGCAGTCTGTCGTATAACATCCATGTTGTACCCAATATTTTATATCGAAGAATGAGTTTACGAAATTGGGTACTGAAGTCATTGCGGTTATATATTTTTCTGAATTTATATACTAAGTCACCATAAAATTCGGGTTCCGATAGACCTTGTTGCAGAAGATATTTAAGTCCAATATTGAATTTTGAAATTAAATCAGAATGGCGTCGGTCACTGGAAAGATTTCCACTGGGGGGCTTAAATCGATTTTACGTGGCCACAATCCTCGTCCTTACTTCCGTCGCGATTTAGACAAATAATTTGTTCAGTCCGCATGAAGGCCTCCTAACTCATCAGTGCAACATCTCCGTGAACACAAAAAATCAAAGAACCACAGAGGTGAAACAATGGTGAGGACTCGACAGCAAGAAACCACTGAAATGCTGGAGCAAAAGAAAACCAACAGTTAGACTCCGATGGGCCCGACCAGAGACAGAGCATCAGGCACCAACCAACATTACCAAGAATTAGATATCTCTAATTCTCAATAAGCCTTTACGTTGGAGCCGTCATAGAATCTGAGGCCTGACCCACCGGCGTGCAATTAAAGAGGGAAGCAATGTTGCCAACCGTGATAGGGTTAACTACCATGCATGCAGTCTGTCGTATAACATCCATGTTGTAACCAATCTTTTTTATATCGAAGAATGATTTTACGAAATTGAGTGCTGAAGTCATTGCGGTTTAAATAATTCTGAATTGATATACTAAGTCACCTTAAAATTCGGGTTCCGATAGACCTTGTTGCAGAAGAGATTTAAGTCCAATATTGATTTTGAAATTAAATCAGAATGGCGTCTATAAAATTTTGAAAAGGCTTTGCGTTGTTTATGGTACCGATAACCCTGATTAACGAGTTTAACCATTAGTAATTTATTACGGGTGTTATAGTCAGTTACATGACTACACACTCTAGCAAATCGAATTAATTGCGAAATATAAACGCCATAGGATGGCGCACGAGGAACATCACCATCCAAAAAAGGAAAATTTGCAATTACAAAATCAAAGTCATCGCGTTTATCATAAATTTTGCACGAAACAAACCCATCTATAGATAGATGTAAATCCAAAAACGGGGCCTCGGTATCAGAAGAATTTGCTTTATTTAACTGAAGTTCTGGGGGGTAAATCTGACTGATCAAACCATCGAAATAGGTATTATCAATATTTAATAAATCATCTAAATATCTAGAAGTGGAGCTAAAAGCTTCAATAATTTCAGATTGGTTATCAATGGAAAGCGACAACATGAAGTCTCTTTCATAACAATACAAGAACAGATCAGCCACAAGAGGTGCGCAATTCGTACCCATCGGAATACCCACAATTTGTCTAAATAACTTAGAACCGAATCTCATATAAATATTGTCAAGTATAAAGGTGAGGGCATCACACACTTTCTGACATGACCAAAGTGTATAATTCTTATGTTCTTTAGAAGTGAAAAATGCATTTCTGACATTACATGCAAGATAGAGAGAATCTTCTCTGTGAAAAGCCAATTCAATTAAATCATTAAGCTTTTCTTTTATAAGATTATGATGAAGTGTAGTGTAAAGAGTGGAAAAATCGTAAGTAGACAGACTTGAAGCACGAAAATGTCTGGATTTCAAGTTATTTAAAGTAGAAGTAAAACAAAGATCAGGAATTGATACAATTAACTTACTCCATCCATAAAAGACACCAAAGGGAAAGAAATACAAACATTAAGCGACCAGACCATAATGGAAACCTAAACAAAGGAAGGCCTCATTCGAATTTTTTAAAGACCAAAACAGATTTCTTACTGATCTTTCAAAGACTTTATCACAATATTTAATCACATGCGTTTTAATAGCAGTAAGAGGAAGTTAATAATTTAGAAAGTTCAGTGGTAGTGCAAGAGCTAGAGTTTGCGATAAACCGTACTTTGTAAGGTCTTTTATGAAGTTTTGGTAACCAGTATAGCGTAGGAAGCTTGTCTTGGCCTTCGGTAACACACACAGCAAACTTGGTGGCTGAATTACAAACATGGTTATCTACTAGAGCTCTCTCTTCAGCTAAAGGCTGAAGTTCATAGGACTTAGTACCACCAAGCTCCTGCTTAAGCGTGTTAACATAGTGAAGCCGTCACACAACGACGACGTTGTTAGCGGCCTTGTCTGCAGGGGCCAGAACAAACTTTTTATGAAATTCTTGAATACCTAGTTTAATATGACGTAAAGACGTCTTGGGCTTAGGAGGTAATAAGTTAGTATTTTGAGAATATAAAGAAATGCGTTTCTTCACTAGTTTTAAAATGGTAAGTTTCCAGTCCTTAAGGGTGTTATGCTCAACATACTCTCGCTTACACCATCGATTACCGAATTCATTCAAGGAAGCAGCGATGTCATCTCTACATTTACTGAAATCAATTTTAGAAGGAAACCGATATTTCGGTCCTTTTGAAATTTTATTCCTTATCCTAGAATCAGGAATAATTTTCAAATTGCCAGTAATTACATGACCAGCAGCAGGATAGTATTAGTATCAATATCAAGATCTGAAACAAGTTTATTGAAATTAAAAATGATAGATCTAACAGATCTCCCCGTACATCAACCATAGTGCAGTTTATATTTTACTTTTGGTCCTTTGAGAACAGCGTGAATATTCTGAGAAATCAGAAATAAATTATTGGTTTAGACTCATATTCTAGACAGGTTTTTAATTATTTGGACCCAATTTTGATTTATATCAGTCTTTGAATCGACTGCCTATTCGGGGTTCGCAAAATTGCAGTGGGTTTAAGCAGGAGCTTGGTGGTACTAAGGCCTATGAACTTCAGCCTTTGGCTGAAGAGAGAGCTATAGTAGATAAACATGTTTGTCTTTCAGCCACCAAGTTTGCTGTGTGTGTTAACGAAGGCCAAGACAAGCTTCCTACGCTATACTGGTTACCAAAACTTCATAAAAACCTTACAAAGCACGGTTTATTGCAAATTCTAGTTCTTGCACTACCACTGAACTTTCTAAATTATTAACTTCCTGTCTTACTGCTATTAAAACGCACGTAATTAAATATTGTGATAAAGTCTTTGAAAGATCAGGAAGAAATCTGTTTTGGTCTATAAAAAATTCGAATGAGGTTTTAAATAAATTGAAATCTAGACAGTTTCGTGCTTCTAGTCTGTCTACCTACGATTTTTCCACTCTTTACACTACACTTCCTCATAATCTTATAAAAGAAAAGCTTAATGATTTAATTGAATGGGCTTTTCACAGAGAAGATTCTCTCTATCTTGCATGTAATGTCAGAAATGCATTTTTCACTTCTAAAGAGCATAAGAATTATACACTTTGGTCATGTCAGAAAGTGTGTGATGCCCTCACCTTTCTACTTGACAATATTTATATTAGATTCGGTACTAAGTTATTTAGACAAATTGTGGGTATTCCGATGGGTACTACTTGCGCACCTCTTGTGGCTGATCTGTTCTTGTATTGTTATGAAAGAGACTTCATTTTGTCGCTTTCCATTGATAATCAATCTGAAATTATTGAAGCTTTTAGCTCTACTTCTAGATATTTAGATGATTTATTAAATATTGATAATACCTATTTTGATGGTTTGATCAGTCAGATTTACCCCCTAGAACTTCAGTTAAATAAAGCAAATTCTTCTGATACCGAGGCCCCGTTTTTGGATTTACATCTATCTATTGTAGATGGATTTGTTTCGTGCAAAATTTATGATAAACGCGATGACTTTGATTTTGAGATTGTAAATTTTCCTTTTTTGGATGGTGATGTTCCTCGTGCGCCATCCTATGGCGTTTATATTTCGCAATTAATTCGATTTGCTAGAGTGTGTAGTCATGTAACTGACTTCAACACTCGTAATAAATTATTAACGGCTAAACTCCTTAATCAGGGTTATCGGTACCATAAACTACGCAAAGCCTTTTCAAAATTTTATAGACGCCATTCTGATTTAATTTCAAAATTCAATATTGGACTTAAATCTCTACTGCAACAAGGTCTATCGGAACCCGAATTTTATGGTGACTTAGTATATAAATTCAGAAAAATATATAACCGCAATGACTTCAGCACCCAATTTCGTAAAATCATTCTTCGATATAAAAAGATTGGGTACAACATGGATATTATACGACAGACTGCATGCATGGTAGTTAACCCAATCACGGTTGGCGACTTTGCTTCCCTCTTTAATTGCACGCCGGTGGGTCAGGCCTCAGATTCTATGACGGCTCCAACGTAAAGGCTTATTGAAAATTAAAGAGATAATGTTGGTTGGTGCCTGATGCTCTGTCTCTGGTCGGGCTCATCGGAGTCTAACTGTTGGTTTTCTTTTGCTCCAGCATTTCAGTGGTTTCTTGCTGTCGAGTCCTCACCGTTGTCTCACCTCTGTGGTTCTTTGATTTCTGTGTTCACGGAGATGTTGCACTGATGAGTTAGGAGGCCTTCATGCAGACTGAACAAATTATTTGTCTAAATCGCGACGGAAGTAAGGGCGAGGATTGTGGCCACGTAAAATCGATTTAAGCCCCCCAGTGGAAATCTTCCACTGACCGTTCCAAGGCGGCTCTTCTGTGGCGATTTATTTATGTTGTTGTTTGTTACTTACTGTGTGTATCACTTGTGTCTTTTAATTTTGGATGGCCATATGGCCATTTTGTGGGAAAGTAACTGTCCATATGGCCTTCCTTTGTTTAGGTTTCCATTATGGTCTGGTCGCTTAATGTTTGTATTTCTTTCCCTTTGGTGTCTTTTATGGATGGAGTAAGTTAATTGTATCAATTCCTGATCTTTGTTTTACTTCTACTTTCCTCTGGCTTTCTTTGCCGGATCATTACAGGGTCACTGATGAGGCTTTATTAGCCGAAACTACGTAGTATGACCCATCTTCTTTCTTATGAATGTTTTCATTGCTCTTAAAGGAACTCATTTTTGATTTTTATTTGCCTTCACTGCAGCTGGTGTTGTGCCGTGTGGCGGCCGTAAAACGTCTCCCCGTACATCAACCATAGTGCAGTTTATATTTTACTTTTGGTCCTTTGAGAACAGTGTGAATATTCTGAGAAATCAGAAATAAATTATTGGTTTAGACTCATATTCTAGACAGGTTTTTAATTATTTGGACCCCATTTTGATTTATATCAGTCTTTGAATCGACTGCCTATTCGGGGTTCGCAAAATTGCAGTGGGTTTCCTCTGGCTTTCTTTGCCGGATCATTACAGGGTCACTGATGAGGCTTTATTAGCCGAAACTACGTAGTATGACCCATCTTCTTTCTTATGAATGTTTTCATTGCTCTTAAAGGAACTCACTTTTGATTTTTAATTGTTATATTTATAGCAAATTATAGGTGTTTCAGTATTTTGAAAATAAGCAGGCATGGCAGAAAGCACCGATCTCTCACGGAAGATACTGGGCAAATCTATAAAATCCATACCCTTATTTATGAAGGATATTTTGAAGAAATGACGTTTATGATTAATTTCAGATTCATTGTTAGGACGGATAGTATGCTGAGTATAGCCTCTAGTTAAGAGAGCCGCATCATATAACTGATGAGAACTATCGTAGAATTTATTCGCCTCGGTGTCCAGAAGACGTAAAACAGAAACGGGTAATGAACTTAAAAATGAAAGCATAGAGTGGCGTCCATGATTTAATAATATAATTGACAGTCACTTCAGTCTAGTATTGTTTCGTCCGCCACAGCAGTTTTGTTCGACAGAGGTCCCAAGTGTTGAAATATTTTGAAAACCTGCTTACCAAATAGCATATTTGAAAGACGATGTAAAACCGAACAAGGGATTTAGCTCATCAGTTCTGGCCTCTAGGTCCCGATTCTGGTATACTTAAAACAACAATGCACTGGTTTCAACTTTGCAGTTCTTGAGAATTGTGTGACCAATAATTTTCATAAAAGTCAAATTGTTAAATCTATGAAGGGATGTAGTCCTAGGATTTATAGGCCCTGATTATGGAATACATGATACATCAGTCCACTGTTTGTGTGTTTACTTTTTAACCTTTACAGCCAAGTTCCTGAGACATCTTAGTAAAAACTTAAATATAAAATTAATTATGGATTTAACATCAAGTGTTGCTGGTCCTTAGCCGTGATACTCACCATCTATGTGTGTGACAGGTTTAGAGTTGTAACCATAAAATTTCTTCAGGAAAGAGTGGCAAAATGTTCACGAATGGCAAATTGTAAAACCTATCAAGGGACTGAATTCCAGTACACACATCAGTCCACTGCCCATGTGTCTATTTATTATGGTAAATGGTAACGTCCACCAAGGGATGTGGATGACTTTCGCCGTTTCTGGTGTTTTCAATGCATCAACCAACTACCGCCAATCGGGGCTTAGAGAAACAAGAGTTGGCTGCATGATGCTTCCACGCAGACCTGAAACCTACCGCACCCGAGCACTGGGATCTAAGCCTGCCCAGGCAAAGCGGTGCGAGTCGAAACGTCCATTGCTTGTAAACCCTATTGGTTTCATTGGGCAACAGGGCTTAAGATGTCATTTCATCTCAATGTCGGATAAAAGTCCCACGAAATTGGAAGCAACCTCTCCAAAATGACCTATACAGTCTTGTTAGGGACGTTAAACCTCAAATCAAACAAACAAGTATAAAAAATAGAAGTGATATCAATGATCAGGAATCGATACAATTAACCCACAGCTTCCATCAGAGACACCAAAGGGACAGAAACACAAACATGAAACAACAGACCCTACTGGGAAAGCCAAAAGGACAGTTACTTTCCCACAAAATGGCCAATAAGCTATCCAAAATAAAATAACATAAGCGACACAAACACGCAAAGACAAACCATAACAGAAATAAACCGCGACAGAAGTACCACCTTGGAATCTTCAGTGGAATTGGGGGGGGGGGGGAGGCTTAAATCGATTTTACGTGGCCACAACTCTCGCCCTTACTTCCGTCGCGATTTAGACAAATAATTTGTTCAGCCCGCATGAAGGCCTCCTAACTCATCAGTGCAACATCTCCGTGAACACAAATAATAAAAAAATCACAGAAATGAAACAACGGTGAGGACTCGACAGCAAGAAACCACTGAAATGCTGGAAAAAAAGAAAACCAAAAGTTAGACTCCAATGGGCCCGACCGGAGATAAAGCATCAGACACCAATCAACATTACCTTGAAGTAGATCTCTCTAATTCTCAATAAGCCTTTACGCTGGAACCGTCATAGAATCTTAGGTCTGACCTATTTTGCTTAAAGAGGAAGCGAAGTCGTCAACCGTGATTGGGTTAACTGCCATGCATGCAGTCTAACGTATAACATGTACGTATGTTGTACTCAATCTTTTTATACCGTCGAATGATTATACGAAATTGGGTGCTGAAGTCATTGCTGTTATATATTTTTTCTGAATTTATGTACTACCATAATAATCGGGCTCCGATAGGCCTTGTTGCAGAAGAGATTTTTTCTTTGCCGGATCATTACAGGGTCACTGATGAGGCTTTATTAGCCGAAACTACGTAGTATGACCCATCTTCTTTCTTATGAATATTTTCATTGCTCTTAAAGAAACTCATTTTTGATTTTTATTTGCCTTCACTGCAGCTGGTGTTGTGCCGTGTGGCGACCGTAAAACGTCTCCCCGTACATCAATCATAGTGCAGTTTATATTTTACTTTTGGTCCTTTGAGATCAGCGTGAATATTCTGAGTAATCAGAAATAAATTATTGGTTTAGACTCATATTCTAGACAGGTTTTATATTATTCGGACCCCATTTTGATTTATATCAGTCTTATATCAGCACCCAATTTCGTAAAATCATTCTTCGATATGAAAAGATTGGGTACAACATGGATATTATACGACAGACTGCATGCATGGTAGTTAACCCAATCACGGTTGGCAACTTTGCTTCCCTCTTTAATTGCACGCCGGTGGCTCAGGCCTCAGATTCTATGACGGCTCAAACGTAAAGGATTATTGAAAATTAGAGAGATAATGTTGGTTGTTGCCTGATGCTCTGTCTCTGGTCGGGCTCATCGGAGTCTAACTGTTGGTTTTCGTTTGCTCCAGCATTTCAGTGGTTTCTTGCTGTCGAGTCCTCACCGTTGTCTCACCTCTGTGGTTCTTTGATTTTTGTGTTCACGGAGATGTTGCACTGATGAGTTAGGAGGCCTTCATGCGGACTGAACAAATTATTTGTCTAAATCGCGACGGAAGTAAGAGCGAGGATTGTGGCCACGTAAAATCGATTTAAGCCCCCCCCCCCCCCCCCCCCCCCCGATGGAAATCTTCCACTGACCGTTCCAAGGCGGCTCTCCTGTGGCGATTTATTTATGTTGTTGTTTGTTCCTTACTGTGTTATCACTTGTGTCTTTTAATTTTGGATGGCCATATGGCCATTTTGTGGGAAAGTAACTGTCCTTATGGCCTTCCTTTGTTTAGGTTTCCATTATGGTCTGGTCGCTTAATGTTTGTATTTCTTTCCCTTTGGTGTCTTTTATGGCTGGAGTAAGTTAATTGTATCAATTCCTGATCTTTGTTTTACTTCTACTTTGAATCGACTGCCTATTCGAAATTCGCAAAATTGCAGTATGTTTCCTCTGGCTTTCTTTGTCGGATCATTACAGGGTCACTGATGAGGCTTTATTAGCCGAAACTACGTAGTATGACCCATCTTCTTTCTTATGAATATTTTCATTGCTCTTAAAGGAACTCATTTTTTTGATTTTTATTTAAGTCCAATACTGAATTTTGAAATTAAATCAGAATGACGTCTATAAAATTTTGAAAAGGCTTTGTGTAGTTTTTATGGTACCGATAACCCTGATTAAGAAGTTTAGTCGTTTTAAATTTATTACAAGTTTTGAAGCCAGTTACATGACTACACACTCTGGCAAATTGAATCAATTGCGAAATATAAACGCCATAGGATGGCGCACGAGGAATATCATTATCAAAAGGAAAATTTACAATCTCAAAATCAAAATCATCGCGTTTATCATAAGTTTTGCACGAAACAATCCCCTATACAATAGATAGATGTAAATCCAAAACGGGGCCTCGGTATCAGAAGAATTTGCTTTATTTAAGTGAAGTTCTACTGGGGTAAATTGGACGGATCAAACCATCGAAATAGGTATTATCAATATTTGATAAATAATCCAAATATCTAGAAGTGGAGCTAAAAGCTTTAATGGTTTCAGACTGGTTTTCAGCAGAAAGGGACATTATGAAAAGTAGAAGTAAAACAAAGATCAGGAATCGATACAATTAACCCACTCCACCCACCAAAGCCACCAAAGGGAAAGAAACACAAACACTAAGCGACCAGACCACAATGGAAACCTAAACAAAGGAAGGCCATAAGGACAGTTACTTTCCCACAAAATGGCCATATGGCCATCCAAAATAAAATGACACAAGTGATACACACAATAAGTAACAAACAACAACATAAATCGCCACAGAAGAACCGCCTTGGCACGGTCAGAAGAAAGATTTCCACTGGGGGGCTTAAATCGAATTTACGTGGCCACAATCCTCGCCCTTACCTCCGTCGCGATTAAGACAAATAATTTGTTCAGGCCTCCTAACTCATCAGTGCAACATCTCCGTGAACACAAATAATCAAAGAACCACAGAGGTGAGACAACGGTGAGGACTCGACAGCAAGAAACCACTGAAATGCTGGAGCAAAAGAAAACCAACAGTTAGACTCCGATGGGCCCGACCAGTGACAGAACATCAGGCACCAACCAACATTACCTTGAATTATATCTCTCTAATTCTCAATAAGCCTTAACGTTGGAACCGTCATAGAATCTGAGGCCTGACCCACCGGCGTGCAATTAAAGTGCAAAGTTGCCAACCCTGATTGGGTTTACTACCATGCATGCAGTCTGTCGTATAATATCCATGTTGTACCCAATCTTTTTATATCGAAGAATGATTTTACGAAATTGAGTGCTAAAGTCATTGCGGTTATATATTTATCTGAATTTATATACGAAGTCACCATAAAATTCGGGTTCCGAGAGACCTTGTTGCAGAAGAGATTTAAGTCCAATATTGAATTTTGAAATTAAATCAGAATGGCGTCTATAAAATTTTGAAAAGGCTTTGCGTAGATTATGGTACCGATAACCCTGATTAAGAAGTTTAGCCGTTAATAATTTATTACGAGTGTTGAAGTCAGTTACATGACTACACACTCTAGCAAATCGAATTAATTGCGAAATATAAACGCCATAGGATGGCGCATGAGGAACATCACCATAAAAAAAAAAACAGGAAAATTTACAATCTCAAAATCAAAGTCATCGCGTTCATCATAAATTTTGCACGAAACAAAGTAGAAGCAAAACAAAGACCAGGAATCGATACAATTAACTTACTCCACCCATCAAAGACACCAAAGGGAAAGAATCACAAACATGAAGCGACCAGACCATAATGGAAACCTAAACAAAGGAAGGCCATAAGGACAGTTACTTTCCCATAAAATGGCCATATGACCATCCAAAATAAAAAGACACAGTCAAGTGATACACACAGTAAGTAACAAACAACACCATAAATAAACCGCCACAGAAGAACCGTCTTGGAACGGTCAGTGGAATGATTTCCACTGGGGGGCTTAAATCGATTTTACGTGGCCACAATCCTCGCCCTTACTTCCGTCGCGATTTAGACAAATAATTTGTTCAGTCCGCAGGAAGGCCTCCTAACTCATCAGTGCAACACCTCCGTGAACACAAAAAATCAAAGAACCACAGAGGTGAGACAACGGTGAGGACTCAACAGCAAGAAACCACTGAAATGCTGGAGCAAAAGAAAACCAACAGTTAGACTCCGATCCCATCTACAATAGATAGATTAAATCCATAAACGGGGCCTCGGTATCAGAAGATTTTGCTTCATTTAACTGAAGTTCTGGGGGGTAAATCTGACTGATCAAACCATCGAAATAGGTATTATCTATATTTAATAAATCATCTAAATATCTAGAAGTGGAGCTAAAAGCTTCAATAATTTCAGATTGGTTATCAATGGAAAGCGACAACATGAAGTCTCTTTCATATCAATACAAGAATAGATCAGGCACAATAGGTGCGCAATTCGTACCCATGCCCACAATTTGTCTAAATAACTTAGTACCGAATCTAATATAAATATTGTCAAGTAGAAAGGTGAGGGCACCGCACACTTTCTGACATGACCAAAGTGTATAATTCAGGAAGTTAATAATTTAGAAAGTTCAGTGGTAGTGCAAGAGCTAGAATTTGCACTAAGCCGTGCTTTGTAAGGTCTTTTACGAAGTTTTGGTAACCAGTATAGCGTAGGAAGCTTGTCTTTGCCTTCGTTAACACACACACAAAACTTGGTGGCTGAATGACAGATATGTTTATCTACTAAAACTCTCTCTTCAGCTAAAGGCTGAAGTTCATAGGCCTTAGTACCACCAAGCTCCTGCTTAAGCGTGTTAACATAGTGGAGCCGTCACAAAACGACGACGTTGTTAACGGCCTTGTCTGCAGGGGCCAAAACAAACTTCTTATGAAATTCTTGAATACCTAGTTTAAGATGACGTAAAGACGCTTTAGGTTTAGGAGGTAATAAGTTAGTATTTTGAGAATATAAAGAAATGCGTTTATTCACTAGTTTTAAAATGCTAAGTTTCCAGTCTTTAAGGACTTTATGCTCAACATACTCTCGCTTACACCATCGATTACCGAATTCATTCACGAGAGCTGCGATTTCATTTCAACATTTACTGAAATCAATTTTAGAAGGAAACCGATATTTCGGTCCTTTAGAAATTATATTCCTTATCCTAGAATCAGGAATAACTTTCAAATTGCCAGTAATTACATGACCAGCAGCAGGATAGCAATACACTGAGTTTTTACAATAACATGAATCAGGAGTATTTGTATCAATATCAAGATCTGAAACAAGTTTATTGAAATTAAAAATGATAGATCTAACAGGTTTGTTATATTTATAGCAAATTATAGGTGTTTCAGTATTTTGAAAATAAGCAGGAATGGACTAAAGCTCTCTCTCATAACAAAACAAAAATAAATCAGCCACAAGTGGTGCACAATTAGTACCCATCGGAATACCCACAACTTGTCTAGATAACTTAGTACCAAATCTTATGTAAATATTGTCAAGTAGAAAGGTCAGAGCTTCACACACTTTCTGGCATGACCATAAAGTATAATTGTTATGCTCTTCGGAAGTAAAAAAGCATTTCTTACATTGCATGCAAGATAGAGGGTGTCTTCCATAAATTATATCATTAAGTTTTTCTTTTATAAGATTATGAGGAAGTGTAGTGTAAAGGGTGGAAAAATCATAAGTAGACAGGATTATATCATTAAGTTTTTGTTTTATAAGATTATAATATTATGAGGAAGTGTAGTATTAAGGGTGGAAAAATCATAAGTAGATAGGCTTGAAGCTCGAACACGCCTTGATTTAAATTTATTTAAAACTTCATCAGAATGTTTATGGACCAAAACAGATTTCTACCTGATATTTCGAAGACTTTGTCGCAATATTTTATCACATGTTTTTTGATGGCAGTCAAATATGAAGATAATAATTTGGAGAGTTCAGTGGTGGTACAAGAGCTTGAATTTGCAATAAACCGTGCTCTGTATGGTGTTTTATGAAGTTTAGGTAACCAATATAACGTAGGACGCTTTTCTTTGCCTTCTGTAACACAGACAGCAAAATGGTGGCTGAATGACAAATGTGGTCATCAACTTAAGCCCTCTCTACAGCTAATGGCTGAAGTTCATAGGACTTAGTACCAAGTTCTTGCTGAAGAGTGTTCACATAGTCAAGCCGTCAAACAACGACCACACTGTTATCGGCCTTATCAGCTGGAGCCAAAATAACAAAACAAACTTCCTATGAAATTCTTGAATACCTAGTTTAAGGTGACGTAAAGACGTCTTAGGTTTAGGAGGTAATACGAGCACTGTTCAAATATGAATGTAAGTAGAACGTTTTCTCATGCACTAATGCGAAAATCACCTGGAAATAAATTTCACAGCGTAGAATAACATTTTAACTATAAATTGATACCAAACCTGTTAAAATCCATGCACTTTTGACATGTATAACGTTCGATAAACACTGTCTACTCTTGTATACTAATACAAAACATGGTTGGAAGAAGGTCAGAGTACGCCGTTGAAATACGGTCCTATATTAAGAATCGTTGTTTTCTTGGTATACGGTGCAAAGACATTTTTGACGAAATATGTTCGGTTTATGGGCATAATGAAATGTCTTTTCCGACAGTTTTTCGTTGGTGTAAGAAATTCAGCTGTGGGCTAGGCTCAACAGAAAATACACCACATGACCGTCGGCCGAAAATAGCAACATCTGCCAAGATGGTTGCTAGAGTGAAAAAAATAGTTGCTACCGATGCACGATACACCACTAGGCAAATAGCTAGTATGGTTGGCATCTCATTAGGAGCAGCTCATACAATTCTGAAACGGGATTTGAAAATGAGAAAGATCTGTGCTAGATGGATTCCCCATCGCTAGATGGATTCCCGGTCTGTTGACAGATGAGCAGAAAAAGCCACGCGTTCAGTGCGCCAAGAAGTTGCTTAAAACGTTTCCAAATTACAATGCACGGTCTTTCGCTATGTCGTCACAGGTGACGAGACATTGGTTCACTTTTTTGAGCCAAAACGAAAGATTCAGAACAAAATATGGGCAACAAAGTATTGCAAAAGACCATGCATTGCAAAGCGGACCATGAGCGTCAAGAGGGTAATGTATGCCATATTATTTTCAAATCAGGGTCCTGCTATTCAGGTTGCTCTGCTTAAAGGCAAATCTGTAAATGCGAAGTTTTACAGGAATAAAGTTCTTCGAAAATTGAAGAAATATTTCAAAGAACGAAGACCCGCAACTGGTTTGGCCAATGTCAGATTTCTACAATCTTTCGCACAAGGCTTTCATTGTGCAAGACTATCTGAAGCAGGAAAAGGTTGTTGAACTCCCCCACCCTCCGTATTCCCTGGATCAGAAGACTGAAAGTTTGTATATCTGTTAAAGGGGAATACTTTGAGGGGACAAAATAAATTCTTCATCGAAATCTATCACGGAATCATTTTTATGTGCTTAGTTGCATTCATATTTGAACAGTCCTCGTATGTTCGAATTTTGCGAATAAAAAGAAATGCGTTTTTTCACTAGTTTCAGAATGCTAAGTTTCCATTCCTTAAGAGCTTTATGCTCAACATACTCTCGTTTACACCATCGATTACCAAATTCATTCAGGGCAGCAGCGATTTCATCTCTACATTTATTGAAATCAATTTTAGACGGAAATCGATATTTCGGTCCTTTAGATATTATATTGCGTATCCTAGAATCAGAAATAATTTTTAAATTGTCAGTAAGAATATGACAAGCAGCAGGATAGCAATACACTGAATGTTTACAATCACGCGTATCAGGAGTGTTAGTGTCAATATCAAGATCACATACAAGTGAAATTAAAAATGATAGCTCCAACAGGTTTAAAAAGCGAACATTTATTAAAATATACTCGATCACATGAACACTATGGCCACCAAGCCTATATAAGGTAAAACCTTTCAAAAATCCTCTTCTGCTGAACCAGTGGGCCGATTGTCATGAAATTTGGTATGTATCATAAGGGATTCAAGTCAATTATAACTTGTTGCAGTGATGGCTCCTTGATAGCATCTACATACTATACGCTGAGGTAAAATATGGTCGCATACAATTCGGATTTTGTAGTTGAAAAAGTTTAAACCGTGTAACTTTCGAAAACTATATGAGGATGTGATCTGAAAATTGATAGATGCAGTAATGGAACTACGTGCGCATTAAAGGTTAATACCATTCTTTGGCCTTGGCACAAGTTCATTCACATATGTAAGTAACAATATGTTCTTTTTTCTCAGAAACCACTCGGCCATTTGTAACGATTTTTTTTTCCACAAAAACTTAAATGTAAATGAAAAAGACTAAAGATGAATTTCATTACTTGACCAATATGGCCACAAAGCCAAGGCATGGTAAACTACTTCAAAAACCTTCTTCTCAGAAATCAATTGGCATATTGCCTTGAAGGTTTGTATGTAACATTGAGGTCTTAGGCCCATCACAATTTAAACAAATGATGACTCTGGCATGACCTTGATGATAATTGGTTCAAGGTCAAGCCGGAGTCGTCATTTGTATAAAAAGTGGACATAGTTAATTTTCGGAAACCACTGTTGTCCGTGAACTTTAAGTTTGTATATGCAATCAACCAAATTAGTTAATGAAGATACATTATTATCAAAGGTAAAGGACAATCGTTGACCATGAACCATTACGATAACTCACCCGTGCGACATAGTGCATTTTTCACATCCCCTAAATAGGTACTTTTCTGATGAAAATCCTTGATATTTTTTTCTTATAAATGATCTCAACACAGGTTGAAGGTGCTGAGGCGGTTCTAACGAGTACCCACAACCTATGTCTTGGTGTAAAAATAAGAAAAATAAAGTTTACCCCCGTAAACCCCAGTTTTCTCTATATAAAGCGGGGTGTAAGGGGGTGTTCATTTCACGGACTTGTTCACGTGATGCAAGATCACCTTGATTTTTATATAAAAAATCTAGACAAATTACAGTCAAATACATATGAAGCTTTCATGGGATAAAAAAAAATGAATATTCGTCCAGTTGACCAAGATGGCTGCAATAACCATTATTGTTCAAAATCTTCAAAAATCTCTTGTCTGGAAGCAGTAGGCCAATGAAGCATTGGGAAGTCCAGCCCATTGTAATTTGTTTGAATGACGAGTCTCGGCTTACCTTGACAAATTTTACGCCAAGGTCAATTTTGGTCACTTACGCTTGTTTTTTTTTTTTTTTTTTTTTTTTTTTCGGAAACTATTATTGCCTGTGAAACTGTTTGATGTATTTAGTCCGCTTATTTAGTCAGTTTTTGAAACTGTTCCAAAAGTCAACGCTATTTTTTCCTTTGTTCAGCGCCACTCAGACATCAACATTACGAAAACACGCCTATACAAATACATTCTAAACTTTATCGCCGAAAAAACGAAAAATTTAAGTTGAAAAATTGTGATATGTTTCTTATTTCTGCTCAAAATATGGATTGTCCACAATCTATATTATAGAGCAGAAATAAGAAAAATAAGTTTACCCCTGTAAACTCCAGTTTTAATATATAAAAGTGCGGTTCAAGGGTGTCAAAAGTATAAAGGCGTGTTTTCGTGATGGAACGTTTTGTTTTTAAAATCATCTGGATACATTTAAGCCAAATTTCATATGACCATGATGAACCCTTCAAAATTCTTCTCAGAAACCAAGTGGCCATGTGTTCACAACACGCAGGTGAGCGATTCAGAGCTATTGGTCTTCTGGTTGATTTTGTGCACTTACTTGGATTATTTTACCGTGATACGACGTTGTATCAAATGATGTCTTGCAGCGAAAAAACGTTACACCAGTATGAAATAATCTCAAAAACGGGTCTTTTCTAGTTAATTTGTTTGTCTGTTTGCTTGATTTGAGGTTTAACGTCCCCGTCAGCACTGAATAGGTTATTTTGGAGACGTCGCTTCCAGTTGTGTGGGACTTGTACCCCGCATTGAGTTGAAATGGTATCTAAAGCCCTGTCGCCTAATGAAACCAATATGATTTATTGGCATGGACGGTCCGACTCGCACCGCTTTGCCTGGGCAGGCTTAGATTCTCTAAGCGGTTTACCAGTACTCGTGTGGGGTCAGTTCAGTTTCAGCTCTGCGTGGAAGCATCATGGAGCCCATTTATTTCTCCAAGCCCCGATGGGCGGAGCCTTTTTTCTTGTTAAACGTTTTGATATCTTGTTATTTATACTCCAAACACTGGTTATGGGTTTTCTTTAGAATCGCCACAACCTATGTCTTGGAACAAAAATAAGAAAAAAAAACTATAACCCTGTAAACCCCAGTTTTCTCTGTATAAAGTGGGATGTAGAGGGGTGTTCATTACACAGACCTGTTAACATGGTGCGAGAAAATTATTACACACCCGTACAAATTGTGATGAAATATCTGATACCGAAATAATAGCTTTATTCCACTGATATTGGTGGTATAATTCAACCACAAAATACGATGACAGACGGAACGATTTTGATTTTTACATGGATGATTTCCCTCTTCTTGATGGCGTATATACATTTCTGGGTATTTTAGCAGGACAATGACATAATAATTATTACATTTGCTTGAAAACACTTCTGCAGCAAGGGTTATTTAAATCGGATTTTTAAGTTGACCTAGTTTATAATTAATGGAAAATTGATGACAAATTAGATCTTTTAGAGAAAAAAATCAAGACATTTTTACCCCTTTTATTATGACCCGTTACAAAGTAAAACAAAATCATATTTTGTGACACACCGTATATCTTGATTTTAACCAAATCATGGTCGATGACTTGGTTTTTCCTTTTGTTTCACGACGGTACGTCCGGCTTCAGACTCTATATAGCAGTTCCGACTTTTATCTTTCATAAGAGGATCCCGCCCCCGCACAACGGGACTTGAAGAAATAGATTAGCTGCAAGATGCTTCCATGTAGACCTGAAATCAACCGCGCTTGAGTACTGGTAAACCGCTTAGAGGTTCTAAGCATGTCCAGGAAAAGTGGTGCGAGTTGTACTGTTCATGCATATAAACTCTATTGGTTCATTTGGCGGCAGGGCTTGAGATATCATTTAATCTCAAAGTCGGGTAAAACGCCCACTAAACTGAAGTAACGTCTCCATATTGACCTATATAAGTGTTGACGCGGACGTTAAACCTCAACTCAAACAAACAACTCATAAGAAGATTGGCTCCAGATGTTGCATCTTTTTTTTTTTTCTTCAACTTTTGCCACGACTCACCGTCTTTGTTTCGTCATAGGTATTTGCATCACGAAAACACGCCTATATAATTTTCCCACTTTTATGTAGTAAAACTTGGTTTTACATGCGCTTGCCTTATTTATTCTTATTTTTGCTCTAAAATATAGATTGTGGATACTCGTTAGAAGCGCCTCAATGAGGCGGTTCTAACGAGTACCCGCAATCTATAAAATGAGGACCCGCAATCTATATTATGAGCAGAAATAAGAAAAAATATCACAATTCTTCATCTTAAATTTTCTTTTTTTTCGGCGGTAAACTTTATACTGCATTTTTATAGATGTGCTTTCGTAATGCACTTTGAGGTTTAAGCAAACAGTACAGACCCGTATCAGACTGCTCCTGAAAGAGCCGTCTGATCAGGGTCTACACTTTTTGCCATTCTGTCTGCACCATTTGGACTTTTTGCTGGGTCGTGAATCAAATTTGGTAATATGTTAGGGGAATTAAGGTGTCCGTCGTTTAAAGATTTTGTACGGTATTTTTATTTACTCAAGAGTTCATTTTTATTTATTTGTTTTCTGACATGGCTCACCGATTCATTTCGGAAATGTCTATGTTTTGTTTGTCTGTTTGAATTGAGGCTTAACGTCCCGGTCCCGGTTAAGGTCATTTTGGATACGTTGCTTCCATTTTTGTGTGACTTTTACCCGACATTGAGCTGGAATGACATCTCCTGCTCTGCCGCACAATGAAACCAAAAGGGCTTATAAGCACTAGATGATCCGGCTCGGATCATTTTGCCTCCAAGCGGTTTACTGTATCAGTGACCATGTTCGGCCAGTCTCAGCTCTGCGTAGAAACATCACACAGCCCATTATATTTCCACAATCCTCGACGCCAGGGAAAAGTCTCTGTGAATCATGCCGTATTTTTATGCCTCCAACTTTGAAAAAGTTGGGGGCATATTGCTTCTGGCTTGTCCGTTCGTTCGTACGTTCGTTCGTACGTTCGTCACACTTTCTTGTGCATAGCATAACTTTATAAACATGTAACCCAGGGTTTTGAAATTTCATGAATGGATTTCTCATGGAAAAATAAGTGACCCGTATTTTTTTCTTATCCGAATTATCTCCCCTTTTCGAGTTATTTCCCTTTTAATTAAATAACATAGACATTTCGTTAGCAAGGTATCTGAAAAAGTATTTGAGCCAGAGCCTTTATATTTGGTACACTTATTAGGAATCGATTTTACGTGGCCACAATCCTCGCCCATACTTTCGCCGTCGTCGCGATTAGGACAAATAAAGTGTTCAGTCCGCATGAAGGCCTCCTAACTTATCAGAGTGCAACATCTCCGTGAACCGAAAAATCGAACAATTACAGAGATAAAACAAAGGTGAGGATTCGACTTCAAGAAACAACTGAAATGCTGGAGCATAAGAAAACCAACAGTTAGACTCAGAGACAGCCTACATACAGTGACCAAGCCTACACACAGTGATAGGCCCCGCCCATCTGTGCTTGGAGAAATATATGGACTGAATGATGCTTCCACGCAGAGCTGAAACCGACCCGCACACGACTACTTGTAAACCGCTTAGAGGATCTAAAGCGTTGCGAGTGTCGGACCGTCCATGCTCATAAACCATATTGGTTTCATTGGGCGGCAGGGCTTGAGATGTCATTTCATCTCAATGTCGGGTAACAATCGCACAAAATTGGAAGCAACGTCTCCAAAATGACATTTACAGTGTTAACGGGGACGTTAAACCTGAAATCACACAAACACACAGTGGCAACCGACACATCAGTTCTCTCGGTGCCTTGATTATAAATATGGTCCGTTGCTAAACGGAAGCTCTTCGGTAAGTCATGTTAAATACCTTATGCCTTATCCTGCTGAACACAAAAGTCCCTATCTTTGCAAGATCAGATGAATGCTTTAATAATGTAGACCCAGATCAGATGACTTCTGCATGTGATGAGGATCTGGACTGTTTGTCAGTTGGTTTTAAATGAATAATTTTATTTAAGAAATAGATCAGCTCTAGCTGTGATTTGTTGAGTAATAAATCACAGTTTGGAGGTCAGTTGTAAAGTAGACAAATCACAAGCGCGTAGCGCGCGTGATTTGTCTACTTACAACTGACCGACAAACTGTGATTTATTACTCAACAAATCACAGACAAGAGCTGATCTATTTCGATTCTAACACGCTGAAAATCGGCAATAATGTTGTTGTTTCCTTCAAAATCTCACAACCTTTCGCCATTGTTAGAAGAAATCCCGCTAAAATTATCGACTGAAACACATGCATTTATATCCTTTTCTTACGTTTTCGATGCGAGAAAATGACGTTACACCGTCTAACGTCAAGGAAATCGACTAGTGACGTCATAAATTGGGAATTTTAAAGACGTCACTCGTCACGCTCTTCCGAGCTGAGATTTGTTGCAGAATAAAACACAATTATTTTCCATTGCCTATATAGGCGCACTGTGTTAGAATAAGTATTTTGGTTTGTTGACAATCCTAAACGGGTATATCTTTAGGGGAATGGGAACACATTTAGGGGAGTATTTTTCTCCCATGCCATTAGGGATCAACTCTTAAAGGAAAGAAATTGCTCCTGGGGAGAAAATTCTTTACTTTAAGAGTAGACCCCTTTTTTTCAGTGGGACAGAAAAATAAACAGCAAGTCCCGAAAGTTGTCTCCCTTTGAAAAACGGCGGAAAATCTGCCAGGTGTTCCCATTCCCCTTACTCTATTTATTCAACAGAACATTGTAAGCAACTCGCCGGTAAAAGAGGTTATAAAAGTTTTTTCAAGCTCAACCAATTTGAGCATTAAATTTATAATGCTCATAAATATCAAAATGCAAACAAATCAGTCAATTGTCCTGCCCAGATCAGCACAAAATGTAACTTTTCCTGCCCATAAATTAAAAAATACCAACATTTGTTGGTAAAATTTATAAGTATGATAGATTTCATGCTCACATGAAAAAAAGTTTAATTGCCTCTGGGTCGGGTTGCTTTTTTTCCTATGTTGAGGTTTGACGTCCACGTTAACACTATTTAGGTAATTATTGGGACTGTGGGGCTTTTGCCCGGCCTAGAGATGAAATGACATCTCTAGCCCTGCCGTCCAATGAAACTAATAGGATTTATATGCACGGAAGGTCAGAATCGCACCACTTTGTCTTCTAAGCGGCTTAAAAGAACTCATGTGTGGTCGATTTCAGCTCAGGAAGCCCAATCTAATTTTCCAAGCCCCGATGGGCGGAGGCACTGTTTCCGTGGTATAGATGGTGTGAATGCTTTTTTATGTTGATGCCATTGGTACCACGCACCCGCCCCGTTTTTGTGGCAATTATTGATCTTCTTTATTTATACCACCTCACAATGGTGCTACCTGTGAAAACTTATGAAAATGGTGGTACTCGATTCCAAACGACCACATGTGGCAACTGCTTGTGGTCAGCCCTAGGTCAGTAGTTTTCTTTGCGTGCCCCGATTTGATTCACCATGCATGGTCGCAATCGATCACCATTCTCGTCAACGACTCAGTGAGCTGTCTGTAAAACTGAAGTAAAATGTGTTTGAAAAGACTCAAACTGCAGTCTGAAACTGAATAACAATAACATGATAAGAAGGCATTCCATATCAAATAAAATGATACATATTTCATCTGTGATTGTCTGTAATTGTAATTTAATGAAGTCTGTATGACAAGCGTAAAGGTATTTATGATAACTAAATGCCAGACAGAATACCAATTTATTATGCAAAGCGCGAAGAGCGAACAATCCATCGTATTTGTACGAAAGTATCAAATCTGGATTTTCCAGAGAGTTCGTAAAAATCGAATCCATCACGAAAACACGCCTTTTTAAATATGACTCCTTGAACCCCACTTTTATATAGTAAAGTAGAAGTAAAACAACGATCAGGAATCGATACAATTAACTTACTCCACCCATCAAAGACACCAAAGGGAAAGAAACACAAACATAAGGCGACCAGACCATAATGGAAACCCAAACAAAGGAAGGCCATAAAGACAGTTACTTTCCCACAAAATGGCAAAATGGTAAAACTGTGCTTTACAGGGGTAAATATTATTTTCTTATTTCTGCTCTAAAATATAGATCCTGGGTACTCGTTAGAACCGTCTCGATAAGGCGGTTCTTACGAGTACCAACAATCTATATTCTGAGCAGAAATAATAAAAAATATCCCAGTTTTTCATCTTAAAATGTTCGTTTTTTCGGCGGTAAAGTTTACAATGCATTCGTAGATGCGGGTTTTCGAAATGGAGTAGAAAAGGAATCACAAGGTATAACTCCCTTTGAAAAAAATATGTGTAACCTTCCCCTTATCTTCTCACCTAATCAAAAGAGAGATTGTCTTTCCGACTTTCCGAGTTTGGTCGACTTTCAACTCTTTTCACACGCTCTGCGATATAACAACTTGAAAGACATCACGAAAACACGCCTATATAATTTTGACCCCCTTGAATCCCCCTTTTCGATAGTAAAACTGGGGTTTCCGGGGGTATACCTTATTTTTCTTATTTCTGCTCTAAAATATAGATTGTGGGTGCTCGTTAGAACAGCCTCGATGAGGCAGTTCTAACAAGTGCCCACAATCTATATTTGGATCAGCAATAAGAAAAATATCACAATTTTTCATCATAAAATTTTCATTTTTTCGGTTATAAAGGTGGCAATGTATTTGTATAGGCGTGTTTGCGTAATGTTTCTTCATTTTGTCTCCAGGATTCACGAGACTTTACTTTATTGCTTTATTTTACTATCATGTTTTGTTTATGCATTTGCTTCAATTACTTGCTTTACCGCATATAGTGAGGCCGTGTGGCGATAAGCTATGTTTGTCTTTATTGTAACACAATGGAAGCATAAAACAGCACAGCGGGTGGCTTGGCGTAGGAGGTTTAATCCAGAGAAACTGTTCAGTTGGGCGAGTTTAGAACACAATATCTCCATGATAAAGGTAATCTATCATCTGACGTTACAGTCAGGTCATCGTTCTGGTTGTCATGGAGAATGACCCTGAAACTGGATCTGAATGGACCTGGAACTGCAATGGAGTGCCCCGGAACCTGAACGGGATCGCCCCGGAATGGAACGATACAAGCGGTCCAAAGCGGTCAATTCCAAATAGCGGTCTTCACTTGGGGAACGGTTATATCTAAAAGTAAGATCGAGATTTTCGAATGAAATGTTATACTATCTTGAGTTTCGGTTGACGTTTTTTTTATCATTTATCTCGGATTGATCCACACACATTTACTTGTCCCTAATATAATTTATTTAGCCCAGAAATTGTTTATTAGACTAAATCTGAATCGTTTGCAGGATAAAATGTATTCTCACTTTTCCAATACAAAAGCATATGTGTCAAAGTTTGACCTAGGCACAAAGAAGGTAAAGGTCAACCCAGGGTCACTATTTTAGCAATTTATGATGGGCCTACGTCCCAGATGCTATTTATCAAGTTTCGTGGAAATCTGCTCGGTGGTTCTGGAGAAGACTAGTTTTGAAGGGTTTTTACCATATATGGCTTGGCGGCCATTTTGGTCATGTGACCAGGCTCCCTTGAGCAAATTTTGGTTTCCCCCATCCCATAAAGGCTCCATATGAAATTTGACTTCAATCGGCCCAACGGTTTCCGAGGAGAAGCAGTTCGAAAATTTTCACATATTTTCGCCTCGGCGAGGCTATACTAAATGGAATGTAATATTTCGCAAGTTCATCGGTTAGATCTCATTGATATCTATCAGTATGCCAAAAATTCTTAAAATATTCCAAGCGGTTAAGTCACTATCACCAATTTTACAAACCGGTTACGGACGGACAGACAGACAGACCATATATGGCTTGGCGGCCATTTTGGTCATGTGACCTGGACCCCATGAACAAATTTTGGTTTCCCCCATCCCATAGAGGCTCCATATGAAATTTGACTTTAATCGGCCCAACGGTTTCCGAGGAGAAGCAGTTCGACAATTTTCACATTTTTCGCCTCGGCGAGGCTATACTAAATGGAATATAATATTTCTCAAGTTCATTGGTTAGATCTCATTGATATCTATCAGCATGTCAAAAATTGTTTAAACCAGTGCTTCAGCTGAAGTGCACGACCCGCCGGATGCTTTTAGCTTTATGAGTGTTACCATATATGGGTATGGCGGCCATTTTGGTCATGAGACCTGGACCTAAAACGGTTCCCCCAATAAATGCGTCTTATCGTAAGGAGCAAAAATATATCTTACACTTTAGTACTGTATTCTGAATCGTTTGCAGGATGAAATGCATTCGCACTTTTCCAATACAAAAGCATATGTGTCAAAGTTTGACCTAGGCACAAAGAAGGTCAAAGTCAACCAAGGGTCACCATTTTAGCAATTTATGATGGGCCTACGTCCCATATGGTATTTATCAAGTTTCGTGGAAATCTGCCCAGTGGTTCTGGAGAATGCTATTTTTGAAGGGTTTTTACCATATACGGCTTGGCGGCCATTTTTTTGTCATGTGACCTGGACCCCATGAGCAAATTTTGGTTTCCCCCATCCCATAGAGGCTCCATATGAAATTTGAATTAAATCGGCCCAACGGTTTCCGAGGAGAAGCAGTTCGAAAATTTTCACATTTTTTGCCTCGGCGAGGCTATACTAAATGGAATGTAATATTTCGCAAGTTCATTGGTTAGATCTCATTGATATCTATCGGTATGCCAAAAATTGTTTAAATATTCCAAGCGGTTAAGTCACTATCACCGATTTTCACAAACGGGTTACGGACGGACAGACAGACAGACCATATATGGCTTGGCGGCCATTTTGGTCATGTGACCTGGACCCCATGAGCAAATTTTGGTTTCCCCCATCCCATAGAGGCTCCATATGAAATTTGACTTCAATCGGCCAAACGGTTTCCGAGGAGAAGCAGTTCGAAAATTTTCACATTTTTCGCCTCGGCGAGGCTATACTAAATGGAATGTAATATTTCGCAAGTTCATTGGTTAGATCTCATTGATATCTATCAGTATGCCAAAAATTGTTTAAATATTCCAAGCGGTTAAGTCACTATCACCAATTTTCACAAACGGGTTACGGATGGACAGACAGACAGACCATATATGGCTTGGCGGCCATTTTGGTCATGTGACCTGGACCCCATGAGAAAATTTTGGTTTCCGCCATCCCATAGAGGCTCCATATGAAATTTGACTTCAATCGGCCAAACGGTTTCCGAGGAGAAGCAGTTCGGAAATTTTCACATTTTTCGCCTCGGCGAGGCTATACTAAATGGAATGTAATATTTCGCAAGTTTATTGGTTAGATCTCATTGATATCTATCAGTATGCCAAAAATTGTTTAAATATTCCAAGCGGTTAAGTCACTATCACCAATTTTCACAAACGGGTTACGGACGGACAGACAGAATGACAGACTGACAGAATGACAGACTGACAGAATGACAGAATGACACGGTGATTTTAGGGCACTTAGAAAATCAACCGACTTCAGTCGGTCGCTTTTTCTGCGGGTCGTGCAATATTCCAAGCGGTTAAGTGTTAGAAAATCAACCGACTTCAGTCGGTCGCTTTTTCTGCGGGTCGTGCAATTTAGCTGCTATCTGAACCTGAAATGTACTCTGTTACACTCCCGCTTGCAAGAAACTTTAAAGCGCACACATAACGCTACCAAAATGACCTATACAGTGTTGACGGTGACGTTCTTCTTTTCGTTATTTTATAATTCCTTTTTTTTATTTCTTCAAATTTTCCATGTTTCAGATTTTTCGCTTTGAACATAACATCGAAGGTTATGGGCACTGCCCCTGATAACCAGTTTTTGCCCTCCTGGGCGGATAACCGGAAGTAATGTATTTTTACATTAAGAGCGGTTATCGTGCCCGGTAAATACACTTCTAGGCTGCGTAAAAATCGATTTACCTACTTTTAAAAACATCAGTGATACAGTCATGGCTAACAACTACGTCATCACTAACAACTACGTCATTACGTGATGTGAACATTCTAGCGTAATCTGTCAAACTGATTTATTGTAGGGGTTTCACGACACAACTGGTTCCACTGTGTGTTCTTTTGTGTCGTCTCCGAGATAAAAGAGAATGAATGAAAGTGTAGAAACAGAAGAATCGGCAACCTCTCTCTACCCTTCCCCACCCCCCCCCCCCACCCCCCACCCCACACACACACACAAGTACCACTGGCCTTGCACATCTTTAGGCAAATATCAGTAGGACTGATAAAACGACACCAACGACCCCCAAAGTGAACGCTCAACATCAACCACCAACAACCAGTTGAATGGATGTTAATGTTAAATCGAGACAGTACACAGGATTTCGTTTCATAAAAGACGCACTCCCACCCTTTTGCTAGTTTGTTTGATTCGAGAGACATTTTAGAGAGGTATCAATTGAGAAAACGCACACATTTGTTGAAGACATCAAAACATGTAAACACTGAAAGAGACACGACGGGGAAAAGCAAACATTTTCACAGTTGCGGGCCACAACCCCATTTTGTCACCTTGGTTACGGGTAAAACACAGTACTGAAACGTTTGGCGGATCCATCAATATGTAAATATGGCGATCTGCCGTTTATAAATATAGAAACGAGTGTGTGTGTGTGAATTCGGGTTTAACGTCGCTTTCAACAATTTTTCAGTCATATCACGACGGTGTCTGGTTGCGACAGGGAGCTCAATGCTCACGTTTATAGTGCTGCCTCACTGAAGTATCATGTCCCAGACACATTACATGATACCACACCCAGTCACATTATCCTGACACTGGATCGACCAGTCCTAGCTCTACCCCGTAAATATGAGTGCCAAGCGAGGAGCAGGTAGTACCATTTTTAACGACTTTTGTATGTCGCGGCCCGGGATCGAACCCGAGACCTTATATATATATATGGAAACGAGATGTGATAAACAGATTATAACATGGAGTTTTGGTTACCGCCCGGGCGATAACCAAAACCTCATGTGATAATCTCTAATTATCGTCACTTATTCTAGATGTCCAAAATAATTCATGTTCTTTCACTCACAGAAGCGGCCCATTTTTTAATTAATTATTTTTTTGGAATTTTCTTTAATTTTGTATAATTTACTCGGAGAATCAGGTTGTATTTTCTTCGAAATTTATTTGGAAAACGCCTGCACCCTTTGCCTATAATGTAGGCCCTGATCAGAGGCCACTTTCTGCTGCGTCTGATCTGGGTCTGCGCTATCTTGCCATTCAGTGGCGAAAAATGGAATCTTCCACCTTGTTAATAGAACAAGTTCATTTCAGAATTAAAGAGAATGAGGTCCCGTTTTCGTGAATATTTTTGCAAACCAAGGTCCTGATCAGACGCCTATTTATGCTTAGTCTGATCTGGATCTGCGAATTTTGCCATTTGGCGTCAAATGGGATCGTCGACCTTGTAAATGGCACAAGACCGTTTCAAAATTTAAGAGTTTGAGGTTGTCTTGTCTTCAAAATTTATTTTGAAAACGTCTGAAGCTGTTGGAAACAATGTAGGCCCCGATCAGGCGCCTATTTCTGTTTCGTATGATCTTGGTCTGCACATTTTGCTAATTGGAGCCACATAGCATCTTCCACCTTGTAAATAGCACAAGACCATTTCAAAATTTAAGAGTGTGAGGTTGTCTCAAAAGTATTCTTCAAAATTTTCGAAATAAGTCACGTTCAGTCACTCACAGAAGCGGCCCATTTGATTAATTATTATTATTGTTATTTTGTAATTTTCATTTATTTTGTTTAGTTATCCCTTTTTTACAGTGGGGTCAGCGATTTTGCTTTTGAGATTTGGGAAACGATTTTTATTTGACGAGAATAATTTTTGGCTAAGGCCCGGAATGCTGGGAACCAGTCTAGCGGTCCCCAAGCGTTCCCCGTTCCAATTGGAATGGTGTAAGCGTGGAATGGAGCGAAATGGAACGGGAACGGGAATGTCACGGATCGAAACCGCATCGCGAACGGGAATGGATCGGAGTGGAACTCGAACGATAAAATGGGAAGCAAAATCGCAACCCCCCCCCCCCCGTAGTAGCCTCGGTGGTGTAGTGGTTAGGCTACTCGCCTTGTAAACCAGAAATCGCAGGATCGATCCCGCGCTTCTCCAGACTTTCGGATGAGTCTTTGCTGTTGGTGGGACGTAAAACTCAAACATTCACTCACTCATCATATGACGTCACGTCTGAGAATGTAGTAACGCCATGTATTAAATTCGGTAAATCACTGGTGGATTAAATATGCAAATTAGTTAGATACGTCCAGTTACTTTAACCGTATGACATCCGTAACGACGTCGCATTTACTGATGGTTGAATGTTGGCATTTTTGTACATAATTCGTGCATAAAATCCGTTTCATATGTCATATGATTATTAGAATCTTGCACACGTGCTCATGCATTATTAAATTTATTATGCTCGTTGAGAAAAAGGTATAAAATGCTCAGCGAAAAAACAACCACGTTTACATGTCCGTAAAATATAAGCATCCCGTAAACTACACTTTATATTGAGAAAACTGGGATTTACGGGGTATTCTTCATTTTTTTTTATTTCTGCTCCAGGTCACAATTTGTGGGTAGCCACAATGGGTACTCATTAGAATCGCCTCAATGAAGCGACTCTAACGAGCAGCCACAACCTACTTTTAAAGTATAAGAAAATATCTCAAATTTACATAAAAAAACAAACAATTTGAATATATTGAATATATGAAAGAATGCACTATGTCACAGGGGTGTGTTATCGTAATGCTCCAGAACATTAAGATAACACAGCCGTACGACATGGTGCATTTTTCACATCTCCAAAATGGCTACTTTTCTGATGAAAATCGGTCATATTTTTCTTATAAATGCTCATAACATAGGTTGTGTGTGCTCGTTAGAACCGCCTCATTGAGGCGGTTCTAACGAGTACCCACAACCTATGTATTGGAGCAGAAATTAGAAAAATAATGAAGACCCCCGTAAACCCCAATTTTCTCTATATAAAGTGGGTTTTTTTGGGGGGGGGGTCTTCCTTTCATGGACTTGTTCACGTGATGAAGAAGCACACCATGTGAAGACGCAAAAAGAAGAAATGCAAGTGAAGGCAGTGATCAGGAATCGATACCATTAACCAACATCTCCCATCAGAGACACCACAAACATGAAATTGATAGACCCAAAATGGAAACATCAATAGCATAATGCCAAAAGCACAGTTACTTTATCACAAACTGGCAAATTGGCTATCCAAAACAAGAGAAATACAAGCGATACACACACGCAAAGACCAGCCTTAACATTAAATAAACCGCGAGAGAAGAAACGCATTGGAACGGTTAGTGAAACGAATTTTACTGGGTTGGGGTGGGATGGGGGCTTGAATCGATTAGACGCGACCGCAATCCTCTCCATTACTTCGGTCGCGATTAAGACAAATAATTTGTTCAGTCCGCATGGAGGCCTCCTCCTAACTCATCAGCGCAACATCCTAAAGTTCAAAAAATCAAATAAACGGTGAGGACTCGACAGCAAGGAACCACTGATATGCTGGAGCAAAAGGAAACCAACAGTTAGACTCCGATGGGCCCGACCAGAAACGAGTCTATTACGGGGTTCTGTTGTAAATAGGCGTTTCCAACCCGATGGGTGACCGCGCTTAGCTCAGCATTGTGATCCCGTGACCGTGCTTCGCTCAGCACGGTTATCCCGAGGGTTGGAAAGGCTCATCTGCCTATGAACCCGATATTGGATTCTTTTGTCTTGCACAAAACCAACGCTGTTACAACGCATAATGTAGTAATGTAGTAATTACTACATTTTGATTTTGTTTACTACATTATGCGTTGGCATAGTCGACGCGAAATGTAGTAAAAAAAATATTTCATTTCGCGTTGATATGCACCATATCGACGCATAATGAAGTAATGATGGTAGAACATAGCTGTCTTCGAAAAGACTTAGGAAGCAATACAGTTAAATTCCTACAATTTAGACCACATTTGAGACGGCTCAAAAGTGGTCTTTAAGACCACAGTTGAACAGTCCAAAAGACGGTCTTCCACAAAAGCACACTGAAGGTCAAAATCTCAAAGAAAATGTAGCTTTAACCTTCCAAATATGCTTTAAAAACAAAATTTGTATTAATTTTAGGTGGTCTTAATAGTGGAATTTCATTGTATTTGATTAAGCCAGTAGAATTAAAATCGTACGCCTTGCGCTATTTTGGTCTCATGCCTGATGTCTTTCCCTCATTTGTGTTTTAAGGCTCAACACATGATCGTGTAGTGCACACAAAAGTTGGGACGGGGGATCCTATCGGCTTGTACCTGTCCATAGCCCAGTTGTTTGTCCATCTTTGCATGTTAAAAGGAGTGCGAGTGTGTTTCAGTTACCGCCCCACCAACAGCTTAGGTCATACGAAGTAGCGAACTTGGTTTCAAGACTCATTCATACGGAGACGGGATCTCGGTTGAATCCGAAAGGCTGGAAAAAGCCGGGGATCGATCCAGCTACCCCGGTTTGTCAGGCTAGTAGCTATAGCATAACAAAGGAAAACTGCTGCGAGTCGACCCATCCATGCATATAAACCCTATTGCTTTTAATTGGACGGCAGCGATTGAGATGTCATTTCATCTCAATATCGGGTAAAAGTCCCATAAAATTTGAAGCAATGTCTCCAAAATGACCTAAATAGTCTTGACGGGAACGTTAAACCTCAAATCAAACAAACAAACTGTTGACGCATAATGAAGTAAAATTAAGTATGCCACCCATCGCCGCAAAATGTAATAATTCTTTCATTTTGCTCAAACCTCTTAGTATCGACGCATAATGTAGTAAAAACGACATTTTATTTCATTTCGCGTCGACTATGCCAACGCATAATGTAGTAAAAATTTCATAATGTAGTAATTATTACATTACTACATTATGCGTTGTAACACACCGCAAACTTTAATTTTACTTTATTTAACGTTTTATTTGTCTTGCATTATACTTGCGTAGTTTGCCTGGGTAAAATACTAGAGTACTAATAGAAGTTCTATCCCAGGCTATAAACAAGTATTTTCTGATCTGGTGTGCAAGAAGACATAAAATATGAGTCAGTTACACATATTGCAACAGACACAAAACAATTGTCTCAAAGTATGGGATGTTGTAATGTACACCTCGACAGTTGTCCTTCTCGAGACTTAACTTCGAGACTTGTCCTGAAATACCGCTCTGAAGAACAGACTCCAGACATGTTTTGAGCAGAAAAAAAACTATACTCATGTTTGCCTGTCTGTAATGTCTGATGTTGTTTATTTTTGATGATGTAGCTTTGTCGAATTTTCCGAAGGGGCTTTTCATTTTGTATGTGTTGTGTATTATAATTTTTACAGTAGAACTTCAATGGCTCGAACACCGATGGCTCGTTTACCATGGATGAATCGAACCCATTCTTGAGCCCCTAGCGAAATCTTCTACATAGGAAATAGTGGGGGATAATTAAGGAGATTTTAGTCTTTTATCTTGCAAATGTATGCTGTGTGTACTCATTAGAATCGCCTCGATGAGGCGATTCTAATGAGTACACACAGCATACATTTCATTATAGAACACCGAAAATATGTCTAAAAGTATCTCGTTATGCCTCCTGGCAGTAACCCTCAGTGGCTCGAACTACCCCTGTCTCGAACAGATTTTCGAGGTACCAAAGGTGTTCGAGCCATTGAAGTTCCACTGTATTTAGTTTTCATTACCCGAGCCTGTTGCACTGTGATCACCTGTTGTGGCGAAGAGGGAGCTTGTTGCTATGCTGTTTGTGGTTCGTTTATTCCCTGTTTTGTTTTATTCCCCTTGGTGCCATTGGCTGGCTCTACATCCGTGACATTTCCTGGGCATATACAGTAAAGTTCCTATATTAAGACCACTTTTGAACAGTTCCAAAGGTGGTCCCTGACAGAGTACATTGCAGGCCGAAAACACCATTCCGAAAACACGCCTATACCAATACATTGTAACCTTTATCGCCGAAAAAATGAAGATTTTAAGATGAAAAATTGTAATAGTTTTCTTATTTCTGCTCAAAATATAGATTGTGGGTACTCGTTAGAACCGCCTCATTGAGGGTTCTAACGAGTACCCACATTCTTTATTTTAGAGCAGAAATAAGAAAAATAAGGTTTACCCCTGTAAACCCCAGTTTCACTATATAAAAGTGGGGTTCAAGGGGGTCAAATAATATAGGTTTGTTTTCGTGATGATTCCCTGTTTCATTTTCTTCTTTCTCTCGGTGCCATTGGCTGGCTGTACATCCGTGACTTTTCTTGGGCATATACAGAATAGTTCCTTTATTAAGACCACTTTTTAACAGTCCCAAAGGTGGTCCCTGACAGAGGACATTGCAGGCCGAAAACACAAAGAAAAAATAAGTGTGCCCTTCAAAATAAGCTTTTTATAGCAGAATCAGTCCTAAGTTTAGGTGGTCTTAATAACCGAATTTCACTGTACTTATATTTTTACCGTTTCAAACAAACTTATGTCCACGTACAGAACAAGATACTTTTAGATATTAAATAAATGGAACAAGATAGTGCGGTTCACCGTATTTGGAGAATAAAATTTGAATCAATCCGGTATGTTATTTTACGCAATATTTGACATTACATTAGACATGCCAAAAGTAGATAATTGCATAGCAGTTGCATGCCGCGGATGGCATACTGAACAATTGATTGAGATGGAATAAGCCATAGAGGTGCAAGGCGCACAATAATCGTCTTTGTAAAGATGTGTATTATCTCAGAAGCAATCTGGACAGTGTGAGATCTAATGCGTTTCCGACATCATCTGAAAATTGCGTTATTCATGTGTGAAGTTTGTATTTTCTGAATACATACATAAAGACATTCATTAGGCTAATAGTCCCGTGTGACGTTATGCATTCCTCCGTGTCTCCGTATGGACTTTTTTCTGATGAAAAGTAGTGATATTTTTCATATATCTCAGTGCTTGAAACATAAATTGTAGGTGTTTATTGTGGTGGTTCTAGCAAAAACCCACCATGTGTGTTTTAGGCATTCTATATATATATATAAAAGTGTTTTTTTTTTTCAAGTGTATTTATTAAATAGACTTGCAGATGTGTTGTTGGAAAGGATTGAACGAAATAGCTGTTTCTATACATACACACAATTTGAATACATTTGCGCAGTGCATTAATCTTTGGTTGACTCTGTTAATGACTATGGTATTAATGGAAGATTTAATATTTTCCAGATATCTGTATTGTTGGTACTTGTTAGAATTGCCACATCACGCAAACACGCTTATATAATGTTGACCCCCATACAACTGGGGTTTAAAGGGGTAGACATTACTTTTCATATTCCTGCTCACAAACATATGTTTTGGGTACTCGTTATAACATGTAAGCACAATCTAGGTTTTGAGCAAAAATATGAAAAAAATATTAGGATTTTTATCTGAAAATTTTCAGGTTTTGGTGGTAACATTTTACGAATATATTTGAAGAGGCGTGTTCTCGTGATGTCAACCAATACCTAAATCTTTTGTTCGATGACAAAAGAGGAAAACAAATATATACCATTTCAAACTTCACTTTTCTCTGTATAAAGTAGAGTTAACAAAACCATATTATTAAAGGATTTTTCAACGTTATGTACGAGGGTCGTTCAATATTTAACTGGCCTAACACAGCTACTGACCCACACGCTTTTCACATATTATACATCAATGCCTTATACATGGTTACACCAAAATTTTATCAGCCAGTCTAGTTTGTAGTCAGCGTGAGGTAAAATAACATGGCATGTGTCGGTGTTGTCGAATTGTCTTCGCACATTGAGTACAGAGCAGTGATAAGATACCTGTGTTTGCACAAGAAGACGAACCTGGAAATTTATGAGGACTTGTGTGAAGTTTACGGAAAGACTGCTCCCTCATATTCGACTTCTACAAACTGGTTGACTGATTTGAAACGTGGTTGGATTAAGTTGGAAGACAAGCACTGAGGTGGAAGACCTGTGGACGCTACTAATGACGCCAATAGTAAAAATATAAGGAAACTAGTAAAGCAGGACACGCGAAGAAAGTTTCATAAATGACAAGAAGATGTGAGCTTTCTAAGGGTGGCGTTTTTAGCCTTTTTAACATGAACCGCTGGTATGATGAAGCTTTCAATGCGTTGGGTGCCAATATGCCTTCATAAAGAACAACGAGCTGTCGAAGAGTCTATGTCTGAGACACTTTTGGAAAGATATGATTCTGATCGGGTAGACTTTGTTGAAAGAACTGTCGCCGGGGACGAAACTTGGACCT
The DNA here is from genome assembly GCA_963580285.1 of Lucinisca nassula. NCBI lineage: Eukaryota > Metazoa > Mollusca > Bivalvia > Lucinida > Lucinidae > Lucinisca > Lucinisca nassula. The sequence continues at coordinate 16,003,881 of OY757012.1, read as the reverse complement.
AACGCTATGATCCTGAGACTAAATGGCAGAGGTATTCACGTTTGTGTTTCTTTCCCTTTGGTGTCTCTGGTGGGAGCTTTGGGTTAATTGTACCGATTCCTGATGATTGCCTGCACTTCTATTTTTAACAATGGACTGTTCACGGTTCATCGAGTCGAAAGAAATTCAAGATTCAGCCTTCAGTTGACCAGGTCATGACAACTGTGTTTTGGGATTGCAAGGGGTTTCTGTTGGTGCATTAATTACCTCATGGCCAGACTGTTAATGCAGACTATTATGCTAATATTGTGGACCAGTCACGTACAACAAGGCGAGGAAAAAAAAACAAAAGGCATGCTGTTGCAACATGGCAATACTAGAATCCATACAAGTCATGTACTTGCAAAGTTTCTGTGGACGAAATGAACCGGAACGTTTTCAAACCTCAACCCCATCTGGAACTCAGTGATTATTTTTCGTTTCCAAACTTGTAGAACGAACTACGTGCACGCCACTTCAGGTCAGATGAGGCAGCGGCTCGATGGTGAATTGACTCTAAAGGCCATGAATTCTACACAAAAATGGACGTTTAGCCTTAGAACATCGATAGAGGAAGTGTTTATTGCTGCTGGGTGAGAATGTAGAAAAAGAAGTCAAGCTTGACTCAAAGTAGGTAAGGTCAGATATTCATTGAACGACCCTCGTACGATTAAACTAACTTTATTTCAATAATGAGCATTTGAACATTTTTGTGCATAATGCTCGTTATAGCGTTATAGTCGTATGGCCATTAACATGGTGATGGTTGGGGATTTGGGAGGGGGTTCTCACAGTTATTTTGTGTACGAGCTATTTGCCATTTGCTCCAAAGAAAATATTAACGAGACGCGAATTTCAGGAAAAGCGGAAAAATTTACTCCCATTCCTGTTTTAGTAGTATACATTATTATTATAAACAGCTTGCATTACCAAACCCCTTACAACTATCACATAAGGTAACCGTATTATACATTGCCGTCGTATTTCTGGGGGCTTTAAAACAAAAGTTTGCTATCGATATTGTATGTCTGAAATGTGAATATCTTTTCAAGTAATATACGACAATTCTTGTGATATTGTTCTGTTAACAAAGTTACAATGGGTTGCATACATTCCACGAGCAGAACAATCACAGACAGTGGCAGTGACCAAGGTTTCTGGGAGGTATCTAGGATTAAAGACGTTGATTCCAGACTACCTCTAGATGCCAGACAAGCTTTCAAACTGAAACAATCATGGAAAGGTGTGAAAAGGAAAATGGATGAGGCGGGAATAGAGATGTTTGTAAGGTAAGGCTAACAATTCCACATTTAAGGAGAATGGATACCCCGGGTAGACTTTTGCGCCATTTTGCAAAGGGAGACAACTTTCAGGACTTCTTGTTCGCTTTCCTCTCGGACCCAATATGTATATGTATATTGGGTCCGTGCTTTCCTAAAGCAGAAGTGAAGGTTAGCTCTGTTCCACGTAAAAAGGGGTCTACTCTCAAAAGGAAAGAATTTGCTCCTCTGGAGCAAATTCTTTCCTTTAAGAGTTGACCCCTATTGACATGGAAGACAAAACTACTTTAGAAAGAGTTCCCTCCCCTGAATGTGTATCCATTCCCCTAAAGTGCAGGCAAACATCTATAACTCGAACATGGATATCTCGTTAATCATTGCATAATCCAACTGGCTTTAGAGAATTCTTTCGAGAGCCCCAGATATCCATTTATCAGTTACCCCTGTATACATTGCATTCTAACGCATTGACCTGATAAAGATATGCTATCTCAGGACAAGTGAGCTTTATCAGGTCAGCGTGACATTGCACTTTTATAAATGAACCGAACTACTGAAAAAATGACAAAAATGTTAAAATAGTAAAATTACGTGAAAAAAAAATATCATAGGCAAAATATGGCCAGCTGATACTAAATATATCGACTACTAGAATGCTGGGACGCACTGAGGACCATCAATACGGATCATAAATTGCTAATTTAATAGTGTACAAGGGGATAACTGATAAACAGAATACCAGATTCGTGTCATTTGATATCAAGTTTATCAGGCTCGGCTTCGAGAACGCATGTAGAATCTCTCGGCAAGCCTCGCGATTCTACAAGCATTCTCGAAGCCTTGCCTGATAAACTTGATATCAAAAGACACTCACCTGGTATTCTCTATATATTTGAAATAATGTAGCATTACGGTAGCAAGCCCGTTCCGTGCGACGTAGTGCATTCCTTCAACTTCTCCGATAACAATTCGTGATATTTTCCTCACAAATGTCTATCAAATGTCCTTAAAATTTTCACGTAGAAATTATGGCGGTGGATTCCTTTGTTGCATATTATTATACTTTTCCTTATCGGTATTCTTAATAGCGTCAAATTATTTATAGTGGCAATGATAGGGGAGAGACACGGTCGTTATAACGGGGGGCCTCCTATTTCTCCCAAAGAAATAGAAGCGGCCTAGCTACTAGCCTCGTGAACCAGGGGTTGTGAGATCGACTCTAAGGATCCTCAGTTTTTAAACCGAGATTTCGTCTGCATATGGCCTTAGTTGTTTGTGGGACGTAGAGCACAAACACGCACAAACACGCTTAAACGAATGGGTTTGCTCCTGAAGGGAGCAAATTATTTCTGTTCAGAACAAGGCTTATGTTATGAAAAAGCTAATTTATACCAGCCATTCTAGTAACCTGACAAAGGGGGTCGAATAACTGCACGTTATAATCGGTAGTGACCTATAAAAACTTCTACTAACCTATATTACGTCAAGTGACCGTTTATAGACCGGACGTACTTTTCAGGTCCCATATTTACAAGTGTAATCAATAACACGCAACATATTATACACGAGAAACAACGAAGCTGCAAGTTGTAATCTTTGCAATATTTATTTCAACAGACTTTCAGAAAATTCAGCTAAATTCTTACCTTTTCGGGCTTTCCTGGTTTGCATCGTTCGTTGCAATAATTGCGCACTGCTACTACGGTTGCGTCTCAAACTCGGAAATAAATTTGAAAGCTAAAATACATCATTTATTTGCCGATTTTTATAAAGAATGTAGAGCGCTGAGACATTTTATTCGAGCGTCCATGTTGTTTCCTACGTCTCTGGTACACGGTGACGTCAGAAACTTTGCACTCCGTCACGTCACGTTATACTACGTGTGCGCGCCATGACACTGAATGGCGTTTAACATGCCACACTGTCTGCTGTGGTTTTTGCTTTAATTTGCTAAAATATGGCAAAACCCCTTGATTGTTTTGAATTGTGGTATAAACTAAACACACGATTAGTATATAGTTCCCAAGGACAATAAAACACAAGGTATTTCATACTTAAAAAGTTTGAAAAGGGGGTCTTTCATAGTATAGGAAATTTTACATTGGTTTCTGCCCACCCTTGAATTTTGATGAAATATGCACAATTAATGCCTTTGGTATAATCATTGTAATTATGATGCATTTGCTTTCGTATGTAATTCCATTGTAAATTTATTACGTTTTGTATGATGTCACTACCAAAACAGAGGGTAATATAATGCTGAAATATTTTATGAATTAAAGCCATCATTGGTGAGTTAATTGATACTATGAATGGCTTTATGCGTGTTGTAATAGTGGCGGGGCATTCATTTTTCCTTTATGGTATCCCCATATTTCAGCTGCAAGCTTTGCATTCATTCAAATTGTATATGTAATTTTACCATGTTCCAATCTTTGTCCAGACACCATTTCAGCATAAAATTTATCCATATATCTTAGGAATGTGTAGATGAAATTTCATGAGTATTGAAGACCGGTAACCTGTTGTTTAAACAAACAGAATACTGATAGCCCTGATTCAGGAAAATGTGAAAGTATACAATAATTATGTTTCTGTTATGCTGTGTACCGATATTTAATGTGGCTGATTATACGTATTGTTTCAAACCATCCAGTTCGCTAAAAATACCCCCTTTTAAAATGCCTTAGCAAAAAAAAAAAAGAAAAAAAAAAAAAGAAAAACAAACACACACACACACACACACACACAAAGCACCCCCCCTAAAAAAATAAAATAAAAAAAAATTGTTAAGCAGTATACCACAAAGGCCTTGATGACAAATGTACCCATGGAATCGTGTGCATAGTTTGTTTTCTTTCTGCCTGTCTTGTACAATTTTGGTATTGGGCTAAAATTGTATTGAGATTAAACATTCAAATCAACAGCATACCAGTCATTTTAGGCTTAGTTTCCGATTTTGTGAGATGTTTTATCTGAGTTGAGATGAATGACTGTCAAATCTAACTGTTGTTTGTTTTTTATCCCTGCTTGTCCATTTAAACTTCACAGGTTTTCTCTAGGGACAGTCAATAACACTTGAGAATACCTGTACTTTTAATAAACATATTTTGTGCCACTGATATGTTTTTAGTATTTGTATCTACACCAGGCACCAGTCAACCCATCTTTTTGTATTTTTTTGTTTAACAAGAATTAAAACAAAATCATTTATATGTACAGGTAAAAACGGTGAACTTCATGTCCAAATCTAACCTTATAAACTTCGGTGTAAACGGGATAAGTGCCCAAAAATATCAGAATTTCAAAAACAATGAAATCATATGTAAAGATAACAATGTTACTACTTGATCACTTATAGTAAATACAGACAAACACACTTCTTTTCCAAATCTCATCCGAATATGACTCAACGGATAATTACAAGAACTCTTAATATTAAGAACAATTACTACATTAAAATGCCCATGTAGTTAAAGTGAAATAAATTCAGATTGAACCACAATAATAAGACGCAATGCAACCCGACAATTAAAAGACACCCAATCCTACAAAAACGATGTGAAATCTCACAAAAGACGAGTACAGTAACAGTGTAAAAGAACCACAAGCTTAGCAACTTCTTGTACACGTGAAATAAAAAATGTTCAAAATACAATATTTAATTAACAGCTGAATTATGTGTTACATGTTCGTACGCTAAGCCTACTAAATTATTTTCAGTAAATACACTATGATGCATTTTCTATCCAAACACTCCAATAATCGTTCTAAGTGAACGATAAATTGCACAGAAATGTAATTATTAATGAAAAATAAAGCAAGCAAAAACAGTGCTTAAAAAGGACAATGAACTTGCATTCAGCAGAAATGTTCAATAAGTGGGTGAAAGTTTTACAACCAGTGAAGAATACTAAACAGCGCCTTACCAATAGATAAACAGCACATAAATGGTCACAAACTTAAAACAGAATAAATGAGACACTATAGAAACGCCAACAATTACAACACTAATGCAGAAAAGAACCATTTTTAAGTATGCATACTGTAAGGAAGGAAACTGTTGCTCCCCCTGTCTGATAGCCAAAGTGTTCTATGTCATTGAATATCTTTGGTTTAGGTAATACAATATTCTGTGCCACATTCACCAATGATATCTTTTGCAACAGAGAACAAAAATTCAATATCATTGTCAGTTTCAATCTTGGGAAATACTATACGTTTTTTATGTGTGTGTGTTAGGATAAGAAACCCAGTGTAAATAAAGACAGAGGCTAAATCTGGCCATGAAGATATGAACAGTACAGCCTTTAGGCAAATGTTCCTATGTGTTCAAGTAACAACCAACCACTGATCATTGCATCTTTGCACATTATCTCAGTATTGAAAAAGAAATAATTGATCTCCTTGCCTTACACCTATTTTAGTAACATGACTTCTTTAAAGTCATTAAACAAAGTTGCACATTTTCACAATAATTTTGTTGCTAAGAATAAAAGCAATAGGTGTTGGTAGGCCTAATTTGTTAATTAGAATATATATTTTAGTGTGTTCTACTATCTACTATTTGGATAGACCACCGTGCATAAATGGAAGGCAAACACTAGACATTCATGACGTTTCAATGATTTCTAGGCTAGGTCAGCTCAAGATATATTTCTTTTGATCTGTATAAATTCATTTTATTAGAAAAGTGTTGGGAAGTTTGAAAGAAATGTATTTCTGTAAGGTTCTTGGGCAATCTCGGTTGATTTCAACAAAACGGTTAATTTTGCGAAACCGACCTTCATCCATTAAAGGTGAAAAAAATACAGTGTTACCGGTTTTGAATTTTCATGAAATTTTGCATAGCTACAGAAGATAGATATGGAAAGTTTTTCTGGTAATATGATATCTTGACAAAGACTAGAACGTATTTATCTTAGGAATTGAAAATGGATAATTTTTTGGAATTTTTTATTAAAAAAAAATTATTTTATTAGAATATGTTCCCTTTAATTTATTTCAAAGGTTTTGTGGTATCAAACGAATGCCTATGGAGTTCTGCATTCAATCCAGTTCACAAATCTTGAAGCTAAATAGAACTTCAGATTTAAGACATTCTTATTTAGAGACAGACATGGAGGGAGTCCTGCTTTTATTTATATAATTCAATAAATACATTTTCCTAGGTTCTATATGACGAGTAATGAATATACTAAGTTTCAAGAAAAAAATGCGTGGGCACAGATGAAAGTTGCCCTTTTAAGGTGCATCTATGACATCATAGAATACCTCATGAATATTAATGAAGCAGTCTGAAGCTGCTCTGTTTCCATGAAATATTTCACACTTCAAATTGTGATCTTGGAGACTTATAAAAATAATTTGATGCTGTTTTCGCCCTTTGATTCCTTTAATAAATGTCTTTTTAAATGTAATGGATTTCTATACCTTTGTATATGACCTTCAATAATAAAATATAATCGGTTTGCCGCGACAATTTTATAGGGGCTCGTTGAAGCTCGCCCCTATAATATTGTCTAAGGCTCAGCAATTATATTTTATTATTAATATACTAACCATGTACTAGGTGCGTGCGAAAATAGTGCTCTCCTTCATATCTCCTAAACGGTTAATTATCTGGTAAAAATGTGTGATATTTTTGATTACAGGGACTTGTCCACGTGATGATAAGGCAGTGACATATATGTTTATCAGGCTAATTTGTTTGTTTGATTTGAGGTTTAACGTCCCCATCAACACTGTTAAGGTCATTTTGGAGAAGTTGCTTCCAATTTCGTGGGACTTTTACCCGACATTGATATGAAATGACATCTCAAGGCCTGCCGCCCAATGAAACCAATAGGGTTTATAAGCATGGACGGTCCCTCTTGCACCACTTTGCTTGGGCAGGCTTAGGGTCACTGATGAGGCCTATTTGGCCGAAACTGGCTAGTCTGGCCCAGAAAACATGTACACTCCATATTTTCAGTTCTGTGGTGTATTCCTTGCTTCCAAAGGACAACCCTTTTATAGAACATATTTAGATCCTCTAAGGGGTTTACCAGTACCCATGCATGGGTCGGTTTCAGCTCTGCGTGGAAGCATCATTCAGACAATCTTTTTCTTCAAGCCCCGATGGGCGGGGCCTTTATTAGGCTAATGAATTGTTAAATGTGTTGTTTAGGTGTCCGTCTTCATGTCACCAATGCGTGTGACTCTTGTGTCCGTGTTTTGAGGAGTTGGTGTTCTTTCATTGGTATCTTCACTTTGTAATACGTCAAAATACCAGCAGTAAAGCACCGTTCAACAGGTCATTTGGAACTTAACGCAGAAACAAAATCTGTATTCCCTGATTGTCTTTCAAATTATATTTATTGTCGTGAAAATTGCTTCAATATCACCTGCAGAGAGAAATTACATGACGGAGTTATTGGTCTAATGAATTCAGCTCTACGAAATTTATCTGTTGTAATGCCACAAAGGATTCGCCTGTGCAAAACTGAAACTTTTATCGTGTAAATTCGTTTGATCATAACTTATTTTTTATCTGCCAGCATGTTTTAAATGTTGATTAAGTGTCGTGCGTTTACAAATACCAGATCTAATTAGTTTTAAAAGAGGCACCGTGGCCGAGTTTTTGGAGAACTAAGGTTCGATGCCAAAATTGCGAGTTCGATCTTTAATCAACCAGTAATGAATGGGTTTTGTTTGATTTGAGGTTTAACGTCCCCGTCAACACTGTATAGGTCATTTTGGAGACGTTGCTTCCAATTTTGTGGGACTTTTACCCGATATTGAGATGAAATGACATCTCAAGCCCTGTCGCCCAATGAAACCAATAGGGTTTATAAGCATGGGCGGTCCGACTCGCAACGGAACGCGGTTACTTTAACATATGGATGTAAATGGAAATACCACTGTTTATAAGACGTGCCCAAGACATGGTGGCTCTAATATTCAGTTATGGTAACATACCGTAAACAGCGTCTCTCCTATGTTTAGAACTAGAATATTTCAGATGGAAATACTTGTGTTTTTTTTTCATGTTTCTTGATCAAAATTTAATACAGATTGTGGGTGCTCGTTTGAATCGTTTTAATATGTGAAAAGAGCCTATGTACTTTATAAAATAAGAAATAAAAATAAATTCCTCCGTGAAACCCACTTTTTCTTTATAAAGCGGGGTGTAGAAGCTTTTCATTACACAGATTAACTAAACCAAAACCTTCTTTACGTCATTTACCTAGATATTTGAGAATATTATAGGAAGTTTGTTTTGGCCTCGACAGACAAGGCCACAGACAATGTCGTCGTTGGTTGAAGGCTCCACTATGTTAACACACTTCAGCAAGAACTTTTATTTTCAACATGAAACAACAGACCATTATGGAAACATCAATAGCGGAAAGCCAAATGGACAGTGTCATTACCACAAAATGGCCAATAGGTTATCCAAAATAAAATAATATAAATAATATAAGCGATACAAATACCCAAAGACAAACCATACCAAAAATGAACCGCGACAGAAGAACCGCCTTCGAACGGTCAGCGGAAACGTATTCCACTTGGGGTGGGGGGGGGCTTTAATCGATTTTACGTTGCCACAATCCTCGCCCCCTACTTCCGTCGCGATTAAGAGAAACAATTTGTTCAGTCCGCATGAATGCCTCCTAACTCACCAGTGCAACATCTCCGTGAACACAAATATCAAACAACTACAGAGATGAAACAACGGCGAGGACTCGACAGAAAGAAACAACAGAAATGCTGGAGCAAACGAAAACTAACAGTTTGACTCCGATGGGCCCGCCCAGAGACAGAGCATCAGGTACCAATCAACATAAGCCTTTACGTTGGAACCGTATTAGAATCTGAGGCCTGACCCACCGGCGTGCAATTAAAGAGGGAAGCAAAGTTGTCAACCGTGATTTGGTTAACTACCATATTCCCTTTGATTTTATTGTACACGACTGTTTCATACACAGATTTTTTTTGATTTGCATAGAAAAGATTCCATTTGGTTGTCCTATACAGGCGTTTTTAGTTTTTAATTAATACATACACATATTCCTGTTTTTTTTCGTCATATTCTCAGATCCAATTGATTTTCGAAAGGGCAGATTCCTTTGCCTTTTTTTCCCTAAACACTTATTCCCTTCTATCGCCTTATACACGGATCCTTTTGATTTTGAAATATACATGTTCCCTTTGATTTTGATGTAAATAGAATCCATTTGATTATCCTATACATAGATTCATATGATTGTCCTATACACAGATTTTCTTTGATTGTCCTCCTCAGAGATTCAGAAGGCTCCATGGTGTAGTGGCTACGCTACTCGACTTGTAAACCAGGGATCGCAGGATCGATCCCGGGCTTCTCCAGACTTTCGGAAGAGTCTTTAAACCGAGGTCCCATCTCCATATGATCTTAGCTATTGATGGGATGTAAAACTCAAACACTCACTCCTCAGAGATTCAGTTTGGTTGTCCAAACACAAATCCTTTTGGTTTAAATTGTATTTTATTTGTATATTAACAACACATATACATTTAACTCATAAAGGCTACAAAGTTACAATGTTATACAAAAGGGATTTAGGAGAAAATTTTGAAAAATATGTATCTCAACTGGCTTATAGGGAAGACAATAGTGAAACGTGATTTAGCTTATAAACAAGCCCCTAAGTACCTTGTTCATGGAAGTGTGTCTCACTATTTCTTAGAAATTACTTAATCTGCTGCAGGCTTCACGGGAGGTGGTAAGTACTTTTTACAACATTATGTATTTTGCCAAGGGCAAACTCACGACCTAGCGCATGTAAGCAAAAACAAAACAGTTTTGCCAGTAATTAGCCTCTAGAACATTTACATTGTAGCATTAGTATCTATCATAAAAGTTAGATAATTGTAAAACACGAGCAGAACAGGAGATCGATTGTCCTCTAGACATATTATTTGATAATGATATGCACACATATTTCTTCGTTGACGTATATACAAATTTCTTTGGTTTTCTGATACAGAGATTTTATTGATTACCCCATCACACAGTTCCCTCTTATTGTCTTCAAAATAGATTCCTTTCTTTATATTATACACAGATTCACTTTGATTATCTGATACAGGTATTCCCTTTGGACAGTAGAAGTAAAGGCAATGATCAGCAATCGATACAATTAAACCAAATCTCCCATCACAGACAGCAACGAGAAAGAAACTTTAAATAGATAGACCCTAATGGACACATCAATAGCGGAAAGGCAAAAGGATAGCTACTCTCCTGACAAATGACCAATTGGCTATCCAAAACAAAAAGATATCAGCGATACTTATACCCAAAACCTACTACAACTAATATAAACTGCGACAGACGAACCGCATTGGAACGGTCAATCTAAAAGTGTTTCACGTGGTGGTGGCGGGGATGGGGGTATTAAATCCATTTTACGCGGCCAAACAGAATAGAAGTGAGGCAAATGAATAAAAGCGATACAGTTTCCTAACACTTCCCATCTTAGACACCAAAGGGAACGAAACATGAACCTACATAAAACATCTTCATCATAATTAAAACGTTTCATGCGCAATTACTTTCACATGAATGGCCAAATGCCAAATGTCTACCCATTATAGAAAGATATCAACAGTACAAACATGCAAAAACAAAGAAACAGATGCCAAGGAAAAGATACAATCAAAGATTACAACCTACCAATGTCACCAATAGGAAGAGTAACTAACAGTTAGGAAAACAAAAAACAAAAAAAAAAAAACAAAAAACAAATCAACAAACAAAATCAAATCACCAACCACCATCTCTCCCCCCCTCTCTCTCTCTCTCTCTCTCTCTCTCTCTCTCTCTCTCTCTCTCTCTCTCTCTCTATGGCCACATACAATATGAATGGCCCCATCGGAAAATCCGACAAAATAGAAGTAATGGCAATGATCAGGAATCGATACAATCAACCCATAGCTCCCATCAGAGAAACCATAGGGAAAGAAACACAAACATGCAACAACAGACCTAATGGAAACACCAACAGCGGAAAGCAAAAAGGACAGTTACTTTCCCACAAAATGGCCCATAGGCTATCCAAAATAAAATAACACAAGCGATACATACATCTAAAGACAAACCATAACAAAAATAAATCGCGACAGAAGAATCGCCTTGGAATGGTCAGCGGAAACGAACTCCTCTGAAGGGGGGGGGGGGGGGGGGGGGGCTTAAATCGATTTTACGTGGCCACAATCCTCGCCCTTATTTCCATCGCGATTTAGGCAAATAATTTGTTCAGTCCGCATTAAGGCCTCTTAACTCATCTCCGTGAACACAAATAATCAAGCAACCACAGAGATGAAACAACGGTGAAGACTCGACAGCAAGAAACCACTGAAATGCTGGAGCAAACGAAAACCGAAATTAGACTCCGATGGGCCCGACAAGAGAAAGAACATCAGACACCAACCAACATACCTTGAATTAGATCTCTCTAATTCTCAATAAGCCTTTACACTTGAACCGTCATAGAATCTGAGGCCTAACCCACCGGTGTGCAATTAAAGAGGGAAGCAAAGTTGTCAACCGTGATTGGGTTAACTACCATGCATGCAGTCTGTCGTATACCATTTATGTTGTACCCAAACTTTTATATCGAAGAATGATTTTACGAAATTGGGTGCTGAAGTCATTGCAGTTATATATTTTTCTGAATTTGTATACTAAGTCACCATACAATTTGGGTTCCGATAGACCTTGTTGCAGGAGAGATTTAAGTCCAATAGTGAATTTTGAAATCAAATCAGATTGACGTCTATAAAATTTTGAAAAGGCTTTGCGCAGTTTATGGTACCGATAACCCTGATAAAGAAGTTTAGCCGTTAACAATTTATTGCGAGTGTTGAAGTCAGTTACATGACTACACACTCTGGCAAGTCGAATTAATTGCGAAATATTAACGCCATAGGATTTCGCACGAGGAAAATCACCATCCAAAAAAGGAAAATTTTCAATCTCAAAATCATCGCGTTTATCATAAATTTTGCACGAAACAAACCCATCTACAATTGAGAGATGTAAATCCAAAAACGGGGCCTCAGTATCAGAAGAATTTGCTTTATTTATCTGAAGTTCTGGGGGTAAATTTGACTGATAAAACCATCGAAATAGGTATTATCAATGTTAAATAAATCAACCAAGTATCTAGAAGTGGAGCTAAAAGCTTCAATGATTTCAGACTCGTTTTCAGCAGAAAGGGACATCATGAAGTGTTTCTCATAACAAAACAAAAACAAAACAGCCACGAGTGGTGCGCAATGAGTACCCATCGGAATACCCACAATTTATCTAAATAACTTAGTACCAAATCTTATGTAAATATTGTCAAGTAGAAAGGTGAAAGCTTCAAACATTTTCTGACATGACCATAAAGTATAATTTTTATGCTCTTCAGAAGTAAAAAAAAAAGCATTTCTTACATTACATGCAAGATAGCGGGAGTCTTCCCTATGAAATGTCGATTCAATTAAATCATTAAGTTTTTCTTTTATAAGATTATGAGGAAGTGTAGTGTAAAGGCTAAAAACATAAGTAGACAGACTTGAAGCACGAAACCGCCTGGATTTCAATTTATTTAAAACTTCATTAGAATTTTTTATAGACCAAAACAGATTTCTAAATTATTAACTTCCTGTCTTACTGCTATTAAAACGCATGTAATTAAATATTGTGATAAAGTCTTTGAAAGATCAGGAAGAAATCTGTTTTGGTCTATAAAAAATTCGAATGAGGTTTTAAATAAATTGAAATCCAGACATTTTCGTGCTTCTAGTCTGTCTACTTACGATTTTTCCACTCTTTACACTACACTTCTTCATAATCTTATAAAAGAAAAGCTTAATGATTTAATTGAATGGGCTTTTCACAGAGAAGATTCTCTCTATCTTGCATGTAATGTCAGAAATGCATTTTTCACTTCTAAAGAGCATAAGAATTATACACTTTGGTCATGTCAGAAAGTGTGTGATGCCCTCACCTTTCTACTTGACAATATTTATATTAGATTCGGTACTAAGTTATTTAGACAAATTGTGGGTATTCCGATGGGTACTAATTGCGCACCTCTTGTGGCTGATCTGTTCTTGTATTGTTATGAAAGAGACTTCATTTTGTCGCTTTCCATTGATAACCAATCTGAAATTATTGAAGCTTTTAGCTCCACTTCTAGATATTTAGATGATTTATTAAATATTGATAATACCTATTTTGATGGTTTGATCAGTCAGATTTACCCCCCAGAACTTCAGTTAAATAAAGCAAATTCTTCTGATACCGAGGCCCCATTTTTGGATTTACATCTATCTATTGTAGATGGATTTGTTTCGTGCAAAATTTATGATAAACGCGATGACTTTGATTTTGAGATTGTAAATTTTCCTTTTTTGGATGGTGATGTTCCTCGTGCGCCATCCTATGGCGTTTATATTTCGCAGTTAATTCGATTTGCTAGAGTGTGTAGTCATGTAACTGACTTCAACACTCGTAATAAATTATTAACGGCTAAACTCCTTAATCAGGGTTATCGGTACCATAAACTACGCAAAGCCTTTTCAAAATTTTATAGACGCCATTCTGATTTAATTTCAAAATTCAATATTGGACTTAAATCTCTTCTGCAACAAGGTCTATCGGAACCCGAATTTTATGGTGACTTAGTATATAAATTCAGAATAATATATAACCGCAATGACTTCAGCACCCAATTTCGTAAAATCATTCTTCGATATAAAAAGATTGGGTACAACATGGATATTATACGACAGACTGCGTGCATGGTAGTTAACCCAATCACGGTTGGCAACTTTGCTTCCCTCTTTAATTGCACGCCGGTGGGTCAGGCCTCAGATTCTATGACGGCTCCAACGTAAAGGCTTATTGAGAATTAGGGAGATCTAATTCAAGGTAATGTTGGTTGGTGCCTGATGCTCTGTCTCTGGTCGGGCCCATCGGAGTCTAACTGTTGGTTTTCTTTTGCTCCAGCATTTCAGTGGTTTCTTGCTGTCGAGTCCTCACCGTTGTCTCACCTCTGTGGTTCTTTGATTTTTGTGTTCACGCAGATGTTGCACTGATGAGTTAGGAGGCCTTCATGCGGACTGAACAAATTATTTGTCTAAATCGCGACGGAAGTAAGGGCGAGGATTGTGGCCACGTAAAATCGATTTAAGCCCCCCAGTGGAAATCATTCCACTGACCGTTCCAAGGCGGCTCTTCTGTGGCGATTTATTTATGTTGTTGTCTGTTACTTACTGTGTGTATTACTTGTGTCTTTTAATTTTGGATGGCCATATGGCCATTTTGTGGGAAAGTAACTGTCCTTATGGCCTTCCTTTGTTTAGTTTTCCATTATGGTCTTGTCGCTTAATGTTTGTATTTTTTTCCCTTTGGTGTCTTTTATGGGTGGAGTAAGTTAATTGTATCAATTCCTGATCTTTGTTCTACTTCTACTTTCTACCTGATCTTTCGAAGCCTTTGTCGCAATATTTTATCACATGCTTTTTGATGGCAGTCAAACATGAAGTTAACAATTTGGAGAGTTCAGTGGTGGTACAAGAGCTTGAATTGCAATAAATCGTGCTTGTATGGTCTTTTTTGAAGTTTAGGTAACCGATATAACGTAGGAAGCTTGTCTTGGCCTTAATTAAAAATAAACACCATTTGATCCACCGCCTTAGGAATGTCAGTAACGAGACCACTGGAAGTCCCTCTAGGACGCCTGATTACACTCTTTTGGAGTCCATGTCTCTTGATTTGAACATTGACATTTGCCATTTTGTCTATGGATTAACGGTTTTGGATTAACGCTTTAGTACTACGACCCAAAATACTTCTAATATTATTTACAACACAAAAAATAGCTGGTCCAACTAAAGGTAACTATCTCAATCAATAGACCATCACTGGAAAAAATACAGATTCGAGCAAACGGAAATACAGTCAAACTTCAATGGCTCGAACACCTTTGGGACCTCGAAAATCTGTTCGAGACAGGGGTAGTTCGAGCCACTGAGGTTACTGTCAAGAGTCATAACGAGATACTTTTAGTCATCTTTTCGGTGTTCTATAATGGAAATGTATGCTGTGTGTACTCATTAGAATCGCCTCATCGAGTACACACAACATTCATTTGCAAGATAAAAGACTAAAATCTTCTTAATTATCCTCCACTATTTCTTATGTAGAGGATTTCGCTAGGGGCTCAAGAATGGGTTCGACACATCCATGGTAAACGAGCCATCGGTGTTTGAGCCATCGAAGTTCTACTGTATTTAACTTTTGCAGCCTACGATCTAAATTGAATAACTATGATGGGGTAAAGGGGCACGTAGCTTTTTCCACACACTGTTAGCTGCAGCTAAAGAAAGCCAACAGGTAGACCCCGAAGAGTCAAGCCAAAGAAAGATCATCAGGCACCAACAACTAATTCAACAAAAAGTTTAAGCCTGTAGACAAACTATTTGTCTAAACCAAAACAGAACAAAGGGCGAAGTTTGTAGCTATTTATCCCCTCGCAACAACGTTGCGAATGGGGATATAGCATCGGTGCCGTGCGTCCGTGTGTTAGTGTGTGTGTGTGTGTGTGTGTGTGTGTGTCTGTCCGGAACCTTGTGAGCAGGATAGAAGACACAGTATTCATCGTAGAAGCATCAAACCTTCCACAAATGTTCACCATGTACAGAGGATGAACCCTATTGAATTTCAAGGTCAGGGGTCAAAGGTCAAGGTCACAGTGGACTTGACCTTGAAAACCTTGTGAGCAGGATAGAAGACACAGTATTCATCGTAGAACCATCAAACCTTCCACAAATGTTCACCATGTACAGAGGATGAACCCTATTGAATTTCAAGGTCAGGGGTCAAAGGTCAAGGTCACAATGGACTTGACCTTGAAAACCTTGTGAGCAGGATAGAAGACACAGTATTCATCGTAGAAGCATCAAACCTTCCACAAATGTTCACCATGTACAGAGGATGAACCCTATTGAATTTCAAGGTCAGGGGTCAAAGGTCAAGGTCACAATGGACTTGACCTTGAAAACCTTGTGAGCAGGATAGCATTCATGTTAATGAATGGTATGCAGTTGCGAGGGGATGCTACGCTTGCGTTGCCTTGTTAAAATCAAATTGAGAACCCCCCAACCCCTCGAAAAAAATCCAATGCAGTTCTTCTGTTGTCAGAGGTCTGTTGTCAGAGGTCGTCTTTACATGTATGTTTTATTTTCGATAGCTGTTTGGCCATGCTGTAGGGAGGAAACTCGCTTTTGGCTTTCCGCTTGTGACGTGATTGGGTTAACCACCATGCTTGTATGTTTGTGTGTGTTCTTCCCCTTTAGTTCTTGGATGGGAGGTGTGATGTAACTGTGTTGATTCCTGATAACTGCATGCACGTCTGTTTAGAATATAACCGTTCTTGACTAGATGGCATGAAAAGTTTTTGTTTAAATGTATATCTATATAGAGCACAGCGAGGCGTAGGAAAATCTTTGCTTTCCGCACTTTCTCGAATTCGTTTGCCCTTTTAGCTTGACGCGGGTCAGTTTCATTCTTGTTATACTGTAATATATTAAAAAATCGTGACCTTGTAGTAGATTTGTGAACACAATAATATGGAGTAATTGAAATAAAGTCTTCAAGGAGAAAATATGAATGCTTCGCGGCTCAGGTTAACGCTAGCTGACCATTTCTGCGAGAGTAGAAATGTATTTTGCCACATTACGACTTTAAATATGACATAGATAATCAGTAATGGATTGTCTAGTATAATATTCTGCAAGTTACACCATAAATTTAAATCCAGCGAAAATGAAATAGAACACAACCTAGACATTTAGTAATGTATTTAAAGAGTCTCGCAAAATATAAATAACTACCCATTATGAACACACTCAGTATGACCCAAGCTTACGAAAAATAGAAGTGGAGGCAATGATCAGGAATCGATACAATGAACCCACAGCTTCAATCAGAGACACCAAAGGGAAAGAAACACAAACATGAAACAGCCGACTTAATGGAAACATTGGCCATTTTGTGGGGAAGTAACTGTCCTATTGGCTTTCTGCTATTGATCTTTCCATTTGGGTCTGTCGTTTCATGTTTTTGTTTCTTTTCCTTTGGTGTCTCTGATGGGAGCTGTGGGTTAATTGTATCGATTCCTGATCATTGCCTCCAATTCCACTTTTTATTAATGCTTACTGGAGCTTTTTATCTTTTCAAGACACTTTAATAGATTCAGAGTTGATAAATAGCTTTCCGAAGATTAATTTGGAATCACCAGCATTCCTGTGCTGGACCTCGGGTCAAGGTCATATACTTTGAATGTGCTGTTCAAAGGTTATTACCAGAGTTCCTAGTCATGTAACTGACTTCAACACTCGTAATAAATTATTATTTGTTAAGCAACGTAATCAGGGTAATTGTTATCATGAAATAAAAGGGAATACAATGATCAGGAATCGATACAATTAACTGACCATTCCCATCAGAAACACCCAAGGAACGAATCACAAATATGAAAAAACTAGACCCTAATGGAACTATCAATACCGGAAATCCAAATGGACAGTGACATTACAACAAAATTGTCAATTGGCTATCCAAAACAAAAAAATATATAAGCGATACACACGCTCAAAGACAAAATAGAAGTGGCGGCAATGATCAGGAATCGATATCATCAACCCACAGCTCCCAGCAGAGACACCAGCGGGAAAGAAGCACAAACATGAAACAACAGACCTAATGGAAACATCAATAAAATAATTATAAAATAAACTGCGACAGTAGAACCGCCTTGGAACGGTCAGTGAAACCACTGTTCACTGGAGGAATGTTTTCAGTGGAGGGCTTAAATCGATTTTCCGCGGCCGCAACCCTCGCTCTTTATTCCGTCGCGATTTAGACAATTTATGTGTCCGCCTGAAGGCCCCCTAACTCACCAGTCTGAGGACAAAAATTGAAACAACGTCAGAGATCAAACATTGGTGAGGACTCGATATCAAGAAACCACTGAAATGCTGGAGCAATAGGAAACCATCGGCTTGACTCCGATGGGCCCAACCAAGGACAGTGCAACAGGAACCAACCGACATTAAATAAGTAAGCCTTTAGGCTTGAACCGTCACAGAATCTAAAACCTGACCCATCGGCATGTACTTAAAGAGGGAAGCAAAGTTATCAACCGTGATTGGGTTAAATAACATGCATGCAGTCCCAATCTTTTCATATCGAAATAGAAGCGAATGCAATTATCAGAAATCGAAACAATTAACCGACAGTTCCCATCAGAGACACCAAAGGGAATATTTGATTTCCCGAAATCGGTACTGAAATTATTGCAAGTATATACTTTGCTGAATTGATATACTAAGTCAGGAAATAATTTGGGCTCCGTATTACCTTGGTACAGAATAGATTTAAAACAGAAGTGGAGGCAATGGTCAGGAGTCGATACAATCAACTCACAGCACCCATCAGAGACACCAAAGTTAAAGAAATTCAAACAGAAAACGACAGACCTAATGGAAGCATCAATAGCGGAAAGCCATGAGGACAGTAACCTTCCTACAATATGGCCTATTTTCTATCCAAAATAAAATAATATAAGCGACACAAACACCCAAAGACAAACCATAACAAAATAAGCCGCGACAGATGAACCGCCTTGGGTAGGCCAGCGTAACGAATTCCACTGGAGGCTTAAGTCGATTTTACGTGGCCACAATCCTCGCCTTTAATTCCGTCCCTTTAGACAAATAATTTGTTCAGTCCGCATGAAGGCCTCCTAACTCATCACTGCAACATCTCCGTGAACCAAAAAAAAAAAAAAAAATCAAACAACACCAAAATAAAACAACGGTTGGGATTCGACAACAAGATCCCAACGTTGAATTTTGAAATTAAATCGGAACGCAGTCTATAAAATTTAGAAAATTATTTGCATAATTTATGATAATGATAACCCTGCTAAAAGGTTTTATTTAAAAATAGAGGTGAAGGTAATGATCAGGAATCGATACAATTACCCACAGCTCCCACCAGAGACACCAAAGGAAAAGAACACAAGCACTAGACCCTAATGGAAACATCAATAGCGGAAAGCCAAAACGACAGTTACTTTCCCACCAAAAGGTCAATTGGCTATCCAAAAGAAAAAGATACAAGCGATACACACACCCAAATACAAACCATAACAAAAATATACCGCGACAGAAGAACCGCTTTAGAACGGTCAGTGAAAGGAATTCCACTTTGCGGTGGGAATGTGTGTGTGTGTGTGTGGGGGGGGGGGGGGGGGGGGGGAGGGGCTTAAATCGATTTATGCATTTTATGATGGCTAACTAAATAAATTCTGAAAAATATATACTTTTTCTTAATTTCACACCCAATTTTGTACAGACATTCTTCGATGTATAAAGAATGTGTACAACATAAATGTTATAAGACAGACCGAATTCGTGGTAGTTAACCATACCACGGTTGATAACGTTGCTTCCCTCTTTTATTGCACACCGGAGGGTCAAGCCTCAGACTCTATGACGGCTCAGGCCTGAAGACTTACCATCAGGAAAACACGCCTATATAATTCTGATCCCCTCGAACCCCACTTTTATATAGTAAAGTAGAAGTAAAACAAAGATCAGGAATCGATACAATTAACTTACTCCACCCATCAAAGACACCGAAGGGAAAGAAACACAAACATTAAGCGACCAGACCATAATGGAAACCTAAACAAAGGAAGGCCATAAGGACAGTTACTTTCCCACAAAATGGTCATATGGCCATCCAAAATAAAAAGACACAAGTGATACACACAGTAAGTAACAAACAACACCATAAATAAACCGCCACAGAAGAACCGCCTTGGAACGGTCAGTGGAATGATTTCCACTGGGGGGCTTAAATCGATTTTACGTGGCCACAATCCTCGCCCTTACTTCCGTCGCGATTTAGACAAATAATTCGTTCAGTCCGCATGAAGGCCTCCTAACTCACCAGTGCAACATCTCCGTGAACACAAAAATCAAAGAACCACAGAGGTGAACTGGGGTTTGCAGGGGTAAACTTTATTTCTCTTATTTCTGCTCAAAAATATACATATATGAGGCGGTTCTAACGAGTACCCACAATCTATATTTTGATCAAAAATAAGGAAAATATCACATTTTCTCACAAGTTTCATTTTTTGGCGATAAAGGTTACAATGTATTTGTATAGGCGCGTTTTCGTAATGTTAAACAGTTTTAAATAATGTCGGTTGGTGCGCGATGTTCTGTCTCTGGTCGGGCCAACCGGAGACCAACTGTGGCTTCTAAATTGCAATTGGGTGTAATAATTGTATCCTGGATATTGTCATTTCTGTTTAAGGAGCTTATAGTTTAGGGAACACAATTAAGTTGAAAAACAGTTGTCTATAGATTTTATCTATGCTTAGCCATGACCATGTGGTATATATTTAATCATTTCATTAATTAATAATTATATCATAACAGACGATGTCAAAGTAGGTAAAGGTCAATATAACCTACCTTTCATTGTCCATTTGAACTGGTTAATATCTCCATCATTATTGTTTCTATTTACATACATTCTCTTCGAAATGGTTAAAATAGAAGGCAATGATCAGGAATCGGTACAATTAACTCACAGCTCTCATCAGAGACACCAAAGGGAATAACACTAACAAGAAACAACAGATCCTAATTGAAACATCCATAGTGGAAAGCCAAAAGGACAGTTGCTTTCCCACAAAATGGTCAATTGGCTATCCAAATCCAAATAATGTAATTAAGGCGTAACTATACCAAATTTAGTGACACAGAGGCCTTTCTGATATCTAATCTTCATCAGTGTGTCTTAACCCCAAAGTTCTGAAACCAAAACGGATGACGGAGAAGATCCGGCAAACACAGCACATCCCCCTCCGAGCACACATCGACCGACGTAGCTCGTGAGACAGGTCAACTGGAGGCATCAGGCACGAGACGCCCACCCGCGAACTTACAGGCGTCCCCCACCGAGCCAACATCAGCAACATGGCCCACACTCCACGGAAGTCCCGGGCATCAGGAAGGAGATGTCCAAAGTAGCGAGACTTGCAAAATTAAAAATATAACAAAACGTGGCAACCAAATCCGCTAAGAAACATGTCTCACCTGACAAGTCGATACACGCAAATACAAACCATAACAAAAATAAACCGCGACAGAAGAACCGCCTTGGGACGGTCAGTGATACGAAATCCACTGGGGGCTTAAATCGATTGTACGTGGCCACAATCCTCGCCCTTTCTTCCGATTTAGACATATATTTTTTTCAGTCCGCATGAAGGCCCCCTAACTCATCAGTGCAACATCTATGAACACTAAAAATCAAACAACCACAGAGATGAAACAACTGAAAAAAAAAACAACAACTAAAAATATAATCTGCAGTGTTTTCATGAAAGAATGTGTTTGTCTATTAACAAGGAATTTGTAATAAAAAAGAATCTTCTGCTGTTGGTGTTGTCTTATTGCTGCAGCCTACTAAACATCTAGGGGCCAGTTGTTCAAAACTAACGACGTCGTTAGTTAACGTATCGTTAAAACTTCGATTATTAAATATGGCAAATATGCTGAAAATTTTGCTGAAAAAATGTGAGCAGCTTTTGCATCCGCAAAAGCTGCTCACATTTTTTCAGCAAAAATACCAAAATTTACGATATTGTACTTGCTAGAAGAGTTAACAATATGACCACTAACGAGCTCGTTAAGCTAACGATGCTTTGAACAACTGGGCCTTGGTCTTTGTACAATTTTCTAACACATTAAGTTGCTGGGTGTGTATTCAAGAGTTAGGAACCCATGTATTTCAATTCCACATATGTCTGTGTGTTGGATTTCAAGGTATAGGACTCAAGTCTGGTATAACATTTATATCGCAGGAGGGAGCTGACTGGTGTTAAACGTAAAACTAGTCACTGTATGTTTGTTTTTGCTTTGCGCATGCTTTGATGGTGGTTAATGTTTTTATTGAGAACTATGATGTCGTCTATAAATTTGAGCGGATCGTAACAATTTAGTTTCAGGTTTATCCGTGTATAATCATACCAATCGCGCGAACGAATATCCTTAAGGTTAGCCAGACCTGACTTGTTGCGCTAGTTACAAGATCCAGCAACGAAAAACAAACAATAAAAAACCTTAATATTTCTGCTTATCCTGAGAATAGAACCTTAACCAGATGCTTTGAGTATATTTGGACAAATGTACATCTGAATGTGCATACAGCTCAGCA
This sequence comes from Lucinisca nassula, assembly GCA_963580285.1. Lineage (NCBI taxonomy): Eukaryota > Metazoa > Mollusca > Bivalvia > Lucinida > Lucinidae > Lucinisca > Lucinisca nassula. The sequence continues at coordinate 15,981,255 of OY757012.1, read as the reverse complement.
AAGACGATGATTTTGATTTTTGAGATTGTAAATTTCCCTTTCTTGGATGATGATGTCCCTCTTGTGGAAGCCATCGGTGTAAATATTCCGCAGTTAATTAGATTTTCCAGAGCGTATAGTCATGTAACTGATTCCAACACTCGTAATAAATTGTTAACTGCTAAACTTCTTAATCGGGATCATAAAGTATGAAAAGCCTTTTCTAAGTCCAATCTAAAACTTAAATCTCCTCCGTATTAGACATTTTTCACTAGGACGGAGAACGGACTTAGGAAATGGACTTTATCAGCTGGGATCTTCTCAACGTTATTTGTTCCTATATCCAAAATTGCGTATCCAGTTGAATAGAAGACACTGACGAAATTTTTTTTTTTTTTTTATTATTTCTACGGCCCTTTCAAGATTATTTCCCTAATTTATAGCCGATCGTCAACCATAGAAGGGCGAAAACCGGAGTACCCGGAGTAAAGCCGCCTGTCTTTCCGTTGCAGAATTTTGCGTCTCACATGAGACTCGAGCGAGGTTAGAAACTAAAAAGGTGGTAGACCCGCAGCGATGAGAGAGGCAGTGCTCTTACCCACTAAACCACTGACGAGGTATAATTACCAGAGACAAAATAATAATAAATTAAAAATAAATCAATAAAGAAAGAAATAAAAACGAATGACAAACAATTCTGTTCCCAGGTCCATTGTGATTTTGTCAAACCAGCGATCTTCCCGGTTTGCCTCAATCCCCTTAATAGCAGATTGGAAAATAGCGTTTTCAGGAATAACCGGTTGAATTCTGGTACATTCTAGACCTTAACCAAATTATTTCGATCACATCAATGTAACACGAACCGAGTCGTTAGCATTCGATAAGAGCGCGACAATGGACAAATGTACAGCAACTATAGCGATTAAACTTATTTCGTTGATCGAGATCGGGATGAAATGTTTTCACTCTTTAATAGGTATTGTTGTCGTTGTTGATTTGAGGTTTAACGTACCCGTCAACACTGTATAGGTCATTTTGGAGACGTTGCTTCCAATGTTGTGGGACTTTTACCCGACATTGAGATGAAATGACGCCTCAAGCCCTGTCACCCAATGAAACCAATAGGGTTTATAATAAGCATGGACGGTCCGACTCGTACCGCTATGCCTGGGCAGGTTTAGATCCTCTAAGCGGTTTACCAGTACTCGTGCGCGGTCAGATTCAGCTCTGCGTGGAAGCATCGTGCAGCCTATCTATTTCTTCAAGCCCAGATGGGCGGGGCCGCTTTGATGGGTATAAGTATATAAGACATTTTGTTACAAATCGAGCAGACAATTATTCAAATCTGACTGCCAGACCAGCTCGGATAGATTTGAAACGTTCTTCTACGTGGCTACATAGCTTTATCAGCTGATATGTTTGTTTGTTTGTATTGCAGTTTAACGGCCAAGTCAACACTATGTTGGGTCATTTTTGAGCCGGTCAGTTTACCTATCCACACTTTTCCTGGGCAGGCTTATACGTATGCCATTAACCAGTACAGTGCACATTCTTCCGCCAGAACATGACAACTGCCCTTCTTGAATCAGCGGAAGGGAGAGAATGGCCGGAGAAAACATTTCATGATCAATCTCCACGAAAGAATGTTGCAGACCCCGGCAGGTATCGAACCCGCGTCCTGATCACCAGTCAGACGCGCATCCGACTGAGCTACCGAGGCTGGCATCACTTGTATGTCCTTGTATATTTTTTCTGACATGAGGAAATAACGATTCACCATCTAACGTCAATAAATCTACGCGTTACGTCATGAATTGGCGGTTTTTAATTACGTCACTCGATACCCTCTTTCCGCATGATTAATCAAAGTTCTATAGGCGGGCTGTGTTAGAATGGGAATTTAATACTTTCCACCTTACAGTATAGATTTACTTAGATTGCTTTTCTGGATATATACTGTTCGCTATCCTATCAACCCTTAAGATGCTGAGGAAAACTGTATCTTAACATACCGCCTGTTTTTGTCGTCTGCTGAATCTACTTGCAAACTTTTCAAACATATTCTTTCATACCGGCAAACAGAGTAGGTCCTGATCAGACTGCTCCTAGAGGATCTTGATCCATACTGTTTCCAGCAATGACTTTTTAAGGAGAGAATATACGACAGTTGTTGTGACTGGCATCTTAAGGGTAAATGGTTTTGAACATAAGTGTCATCAGTGACCCTCAGATATGTTCAAAACTCAGCGATGAAATAAATGATCCCAGTTGATAAGACGAGTAAACCTTATTTTTTTTATTTAAACCTTATTTTTTTTATTTTTTTCTGCTATCAAACGAAGATTGAAGGTACTCGTAAGAACCGCTTAATCGAGGCGGTTTAAATAAAGTACTCACACTTTGTGGTCTGTGCCAAAAATAGGGAAAACATTGAATTTTTGCATATTCAGGTTTTTGGGCGTTGCAATTAAAATTGTATTTTCGTAATGATGACCCATCCGGTCGACAAGGTGAAATACCAGTATGCTAATCATAATAATATGTGCAGTATCTTCGCTGTAAGCACTTTTACTGTGATTTGTATCAGCTGTTTTTTTACCAGGATCGTAATCATAAAGGAGAGAACATGCTTCCTTTCATAGCTGGAAAAGCCTAGCCAGCAACTAAAAACGTAGCAAGTCATTATGTTATTTTTTAGCAAATATGATAAACTGGTTTATTGCACGATAGAAAATGTATTTTTTCCACCGCCGGCGCAAAACATGTATACATTAGACTACTTCTTTCTATTTTGGCCCCCGCCCATCGGGGCTTGGAGAAATAGATTAGGCTGCATGATGCTTCCACGCAGAGCTGACACCGACCACACATGGGCTCTGGTAAATTGCTTAGCGGTTCTAAGCCTGCCCAGGAAAAGTGGTGCGAGTCGGACCGCCAATGCAAATAAAACCTATTGATTCAATTGGGCGGCAGGGCTTGAGATGTCATTTCTTCATCTCAATGCACGGTAAAATCCCACAAAATTGAAAGAAAAGTCTCCGAAATGACCCTTATAGTGTTGACGGGGACGTTAAACCTAAAATTAAACAAACAAACAAAACCCCATTCCATTCTTTCTTCTTCTTTTTATATTTTGTTGTCCAAGAGAGAAGGTTTAATAAATGTACCCTACATACCTCGCTCATCTGAGGTCCTCCGCCCCTGCCAATCGGGGCTTGAAGAAATAGACGAGCTGCATGTTGTTTCCACGTAGAGCTGAAACCGATCCGCACACGAATACTGGAAAACCGGTTGGAGGATCTAAGCCTGCCCAGGCAAAGCGGTGCGAGTCGGACCTTCCATTCTTTTAACCCATTTGGTTTCATTGGGCGGCAGGGCTTGAGGTGTCATTTCATCTCAATGTCGGGTAAAATTCCCACAAGCGACGTCTCCAAAATGACCTTTACAGTGTCAAACAAACAAATCATCTGAGGTCCCTATTGGACTTCGCCCCAGATAAGATGCCTGTAGGTTGTGCTTGCTGTCAGTTTTATCAGTAGGCCTCTCGTCGCTGTTGATTCGAGCCTTGCTAGGGTCACATGTCTGACGCCAAGTTCTGTAACATAAGGTCAGATGGTTTTTCTCCGGGTACTTATGCTTTCTTAAAACAAAGTTTCACAAAATATGAGTCAAATCTCCAAAATGACTGAAAAAGTGTTAACGGTCATTAAACGGCCTAAATTTAAACAAAAGTTGCAACTTTGAGTTCCCTGGTGACTTCGCCTGAGGAGTTCCCCGCTGCTTTCTTCGTTTTGCTAGATAAGCCTTTTATTACAGGTAAATCATAGTAAAAGGTAACGTTGAGAACAACCCAGCGTGTAACTCCGTTCTCGATCTTCGAAGTCCTAATTCGGTCTTCGTGAAAAATGTCTAATAAGGCCTATCGGAACCAGAATTTTCGGTGACTTTCTATATAAATTCCGAAAAAAATATGCTTGCAAAGATTTCAGTAACCAATTTCGAAAACATCATTTTTCGATATGAAAGCCTTCATGCAGACAGAACAAATTATTTGTATTAACTACAACAGAACCAAGGGGTAAAATCAATTGAGTCCATTACGATAACACACCCGTGCGACATAGTGCATATTTCTCATCTCCAAAATGGCTTCTTTTCTGATGAAAAAAACTGATATTTTTCTTATAAATACTGCAAACATAGGTCGTGGGTGCTCGTTAGAACCGCCTCATTGAGGCGGTTCTAACGAGTACCCACAACCTATGTCTTGGACTAAAAATGAGGAAAATAATGTTTACCCCCGTAAACCCCAGTTTTCTCTATATAAAGTGGGGTTTAAGGGGGTCTTCATTTCACGGACTTGTTCACGTGATGCCCCCGCCCCCGTCCCCCGTCCCCCAATATGAACTACTTTCTACTGACCTCCCAATGCGGTTCTTCCGTCGTTGTTTATTATTGTTATAGTTCGTCGTTGCAAGTGGGTATTGTTTATATGTTTTTATTTGGATAATCGTTTGACCATTTTGTGGGAAAGTATTTTTTGGTGTTCCGTTTGAGATGTTTTCAAGAGGTTTAGTTATTTCATGTGCACGTTTCTCCCCCTTTGTTGTATCTGATGGGAACTGCGGACTATTTGTATAGATTCCTGATCACTGCCTTCAGCTCTATTTTGATCAGAGTGCGCGGATACACAGGCTTATCCGAATCTTCGTTGTGAGATCATATATGTAGGTTGTTTGTTTGTATTGGAGTTTAATGGCTCGGTCAACCCTATTTTGGGTCATTTTTGCGCCCGTCAGTTTACCTACCTAAGCGGTTAACCAGTGCAGCGCACATTCTTTCGCCAGAAACTGACAACCGCCTTTATTGAATCAGCAGAAGGGAGAGAATGACCGTAGAAATAACTTCATGATCAGTCTCCAGGAACCCGGGAAGGTATCGCACCCGCGTCCTCCTGATCACCAGTCCGACGTGCATCCGACTGAGCTAACGAGGCCGGCTCATATCTGCAGTTACGTCGTCTCTTGTTGTAACTGTATTCGGTTATTAAGAAATGGCCAAGGGTAAAGAAGAAGAAGAAACAAAAAAAAAAAACAAAAAAAAAAAAAAAAACATTACGCCCGTATGGTTGAATGGCGTCAATCACGGTTAACAACTTTGCTTCCCTCTTTAATTGCACGCCGGTGGGTCAGGCCCATCACGAAAGCATGCCTGTATAGTTTTCATCCCCTAAAACCCCACTTTAATATATTAAAACTGGGGTTTGCAGGGATGTACATTAGTTTTCTTATTTCTGCTTAAAAACATAGAGTGTGGGTATTCGTTAGAACCGCCTTGATTAGGCGGTTCTAACGAGTACCCACAATAATTTATGTTTTGAGAAGAAATAAGAATAATATCGCAATTTTTGCCAGAAAATTTTCATTTTTCGGCGATACAATTTACAATGTATTTGTATAGGCGTGTTTTCGTAATGTCAGATTCTAAGACGGTTCCAGCGTAAAGGCTTATGCTGGTTGGTACCTGATGCTCTGTCTCTGGTCGGGCCCATCGGAGACTAACTGTTGGTTTTCTTTTGCTCCAGCATTTCAGTGGTTTCTTGTTGTCGAGTCCTCACCGTTGTTTCATCTCTGTGTTTGCTTGATTTTTGTGTTCACGGAGATGTTGCACTGATTAGGCCTTTATGCGGACTGAACAAAAATACGGAAGTAAGGGCGAGGATTGTGGCCTAGTAAAATTTATATAAGCCCCCCCCCCCCCCCCCCCCCCACGGTTTATTTTCAGTTAAGATTTGATTTTAGGTGTTTGTGTCGCTTGCTTGATTTTATTTTGGATAGCCTATTGGCCAGTTTTCGGGAAAGCAACTGTCCTTGTGGCTTTCTGCTATCGATGTGTTTATTACGATCTTTTTCCATTTCTTTCCATTGGTGTGTCTGATGGGAGCTGTGGGCTAATTGTATCGATTCCTGATCATTGCCTCAACTTCTGTTTTTCAGATTTTAAGAATTGTTCGATTGGAAAACTATGTTTTTTTTCTCGGTTTCGTTTTCTTATCTGGTAGTATATTAATTGAAGGCGCTCTTTAGAACCACCTCAACAATAAAAAACTACTGGATTCTTCCGTAAACCCTGTTTTTTTCTATATAAAGTGGGGTTTAGAGTGGTATTAATTATACTTGATGTAAACGCGAGTACATTGAAGTTCTTTTTTTTTTGTTCTCGTTTTTTCATATTTCTAGTAGAAAAATAAATCGTAGGCGGTTGTAACGAGTACCCACAATCTGTGTTTAAGAGCAAGGAGAAGGAAACTCGTTTACACCCTGGTACTCCCGTTAACCCGAGTTTCCTAATAAAATTGAGGGTTTGGAGAGGTCTTCATTACACCTGATGTAAACTAAGGTACGATGAAGTTCGAAGAATTTTATACAGTCTAATCACGGAACCGACAGCTGTAGTGAAGATTAGACTCTTTAGTATTGACCTTCTGTAATAATAGCGCACTCCCAAGAACAAACATGGATGAAGTGTCGACGATTTCGACAGGCACACAACTAATTGTCCATTTGTCCAAAATCAGTTTTCGTATGGCGGAACCAGGGCAAAGGATGATCACAAAGCCGTTCATTTTGCTGTACTAGAACTACATGTATGGGTATTAATTGTTTCCTCAACTGGACTGTGATGTCCCTTATACCAAGCGCAATGTGTCCAACGAATTAGTTTAGATGAGACGGACTAATACAGATCATTAAGAATACAACGTACAAATGCCTACGACATTTCGAATTCAATATAATCCCTTTATTAAGACCAGCTTTTGAACTGTTCAAAAGTGGTCTTCAAGACCACTTTTGAACAGTCACAAAGGTTGTCTCTGACCAGTGGACACAAATAAAAAATAACTACAGCCTACTCAATAAGCTTTTTTAAACCATTATTAGTCTTATCTTTGGTTGGTTTCACTGTAACAACATTTATATTTGTTTCTTGGAGTGATTGTGGGGGTGGGGAGCGGAGGGGGGAGACAATTCATTATTTTTTGCGATGTTGTACATTATTTAAATTATTTATAACGAACAGTTTTCTTACAGCGGCCAGTAGTCAGGGAACGAATGGTGCCGTTTTAAAGAGTGCCCTCCTGATTTCAGATATTATATTTCTAGGTATCAACCCTAGGCTTATATTTAGATGCAAGATAAATAGTCTTGTTAGTGAAAAATTTTCCTCCCAAATCCTGTTCTGTGTTAAAGCAAAGTTTTCGACATCATAAAGCGTTAAGATTAATGAAATTTAAATTTGTAAAGTGAACTCACAGGCAGCTAATCTTGCAAACATGTTGTAGATAATGCAATAAAGCGATAAGCTTGTCAGTCAAGTAAGAAAATTCTGGTTATAAATAAAGGTAAATAGCAAATAATTGCGTAACAAAATATGTTTTCAGTCGGAAGTTCTAGGAATAAACCTGGAAATTTATACCCAAGATATTTTACCTGAAAATGATCCACACAAATTATCTTGATTAAATAATATGTTTAGCAAGATCGATCACAAAAAAGCAGTGTATTCATGGCACTTTTCTCTTTTTGTTTTATAAAAAAAGGTGAATTCCTCTTTGTTCATTTTGGAAGTCGCGGAATTATCCTTTCTTACAATTCTTCAAATTTTGAATTCATTACGTGAACAAGTCCGTGAAATGAAGACCCCCTATACCCCATTTTATATAGAGAAAACTGGGGTTTACGGGGGTATACAGTGTTTTTCTTATTTTTGCTCCAAGACATAGGCTGTGGGTACTCGTTAGGACCGCCTCACTGAGGCGGTCCTAACGAGCACCCACAACCTATGTTTGCGGTATTTATAAGAAAAATACCATGGATATTTCATCAGAAAAATAGCCATTTTGGAGATGTGATAAAATGCACAATGTCGGACGGGTGAGTTATCGTAATGATTAAAGCTGACATAACATTACGGAAACACGCCTATTCAAATATATTGAAAATTTTACCAACAAAAAAAGAAAATTTCAGCAAAAAAATTTGATATTTTTCTTATTACTGGTCGAAACTTAGATTGTGTGAGCTCGTTAGAACCGCCTTGGAGAGGCGGTTCTAACGATTATCACAATCTATGTTTTTGAGCAGAAATAGGAAATATAATGTATACCCAAGTAAAACCCAGTTTTACTATATGAGCCCCGCCAAGCGAATTTGTGTCTTCGAGCATTCCGTGATGACAAATTTAAACTGCGCATGCCCAAATATTCAGAGGGGCCAGGGATGTGGCTTTCTGTCTGAAGGTGCCTCTTGATTTATTGCTTGTATGAGCGAGCAGCGAAGGTTCTGGCGAGACTGCGCGGATGCGCAGGCTCGCCTGAACCTTCGCTGCTCGCATAGGCGATAAGTACCAAAATCGCTTGACGGGACCCATATAGAAGTGGGGTTTAACGGGGTTCAAAATTATATAAACGTATTTTCGTGATGAAAAGTATTTAGTTTGTCATTCTATCGTTTAAATACTGTATATACAGCAGGAATATACTTGCATATTTCCCTAAAAACCGGATTAACAAAACATTGAAATGGGTTGTGTGCATTCGCAATCTGAAAAGAATGGACAAGCAGAAGTAAACGACAAGATTGTTGAAGATTTAAACGAAGTGCGTGAAATACCAGAGGTTGACTCGCGACTGCCCTTAAACCTCAGACAAGCGTTTAAATTGAAACAATCATGGAAAGGAATAGACAGAAATATTGAAGAAACTGGGGTGGAGATGTTTGTAAGGTAAGCTCACATTTATCACGCTAATGTGGTAATGTTTTGATACTATAATTACATCACGTGAACAAGTCCGTGAAACAAAGACCCCCCTAAACCCCACTTTATATAGAGAAAACTTGGGTTTACTGGGGTAAACATTATTTTCCTTATTTCTGCTCAAAGATAGGCGGTTCTAACGAACACCCAAAACCTATGTTTGGAGTATAAATGAGAAAAATATCACAAATTTTCATCAGACAAAAATACCGTTTTTGAGGTTGGAAAGATTCACTTTTTTTCACACGGGTGTGTTATCGAAATGACTGTCATTATCAACGGTCAATACATCGCATTCACAAGTCCATGTCATGAACACCCCGCTAAACCACATTTTATATAGAGAAAACTGGGGTTTGGGGGGATGGGGTGATATATTTCCCTTATTTCTTACAGCCATTATTAGGAGCTCCTTCAACCTATGGTTGGAGTAAACATAAGTACATTACAGAGGACCCTCGTTATAACGGAAGTATTTGTTTCCTAATATTTTGCCGTTAAAAACATTACGAAAACACGCCTATACAAATACATTGCCAATTTTTTGGCCAAAAATTAGAAATTTTAAGATGAAAAAATTGCGATATTTTTCTTATTTCTGCTCAAAACATAGATTGCGGGGCTCGATAGAACCGCCTCGACGAGGCGGTTCTATCGAGTACCCACAATCTATGTTTTTGAGCAGAAATAAGAAAAAAAATGTATACCCCCTTTAACCCAAGTTTTACTATATAAAAGTGGGGTATGAGGGGGTCAAATTTATATAGGCGTGTTTTCATGATGGAAAATTCGCTGTACAAGCCCCCACAAAAAGTAGTATAACGGGTTATGAAAATCCATTATTTGCAAATTTACTCCAACAAACGAATTGGCGAGTCGATTCTAACAAATATCCACGGCATTTGTTTCTTGCAATATTAAAATACCAGTTTTTTAGCTCACCTGAGCCGAAGGCTCATGTGAGGTATTAGTATACCACGAGCCGGCGTCCGTCGTCCGTCGTCGTCCGTCGTCGTCCGTCGTCGTCCACACTTTCAAAGAAGTATATCTCCGGAACCAGTGGGCCAATCTTGATCAAATTTCATGTGAAGCATTATCAGGTAGGGGGAAAGGCTGCATACTGTTTTCGGGCAGATCGGATTGGAACTCTGGTTGCCATGGCAACAAATAGCTCCCATAGACTTAACATAGGAAAAAGTTTGTCATCACTCTAGCTCCGTCAATTTTTTTCTGATCGTCTTCATTCTTGCAGATAACGAGGACAGGCATGAAATCTCGATCAAGTTCGATTTTGGGCTGAATCGGATTATTCACTCAGCAGTTACGTGCCCTTGAGCGTTAGGAAAAAGCTTGTCATCACTCTAGCTCCGTCAATTTTTTTCTGATCGACTTCATTCTTGCAGATAACGAGGACAGGCATGAAATCTCGATCAAGTTCGATTTTGGGCTGAATCAGATTATTCACTCAGGAGTTACGTGCCCTTGAGCGTTGAAAAAATTGCCTATTGACTTAACATGGGGAGAATGTTGTCATCACCGTAGCTGCTTCAATTATTTTCAGATTGGCTTTATTCTTGCAGATAACCAGCACAGCCATGAAATCTCGCTCAAGTTCGATAACTGGCAGAATCGGATCATTCACTTAGGAGTTACCTACCCTTGTGTGTTTTTGCATTAGGGTGAATGGGAATTTCAAAAATGTGTATCTTAAAGACTACTTGGCCAACTTTGATCAAATTTCATGTGTCGCATTATTGGGCAAGTGGAAAGGCTTCATTAGGTTTTCAGGCAGATCTGAGTGGAACTCTGGTTGCCATGGCAACATCTAGCTCCCATAGACTTCACATAGAAAAAAGCTTGTCATCACTCTAGCTCCGTCAATTTTTTTCTGATCGACTTCATTCTTGCAGATAACCAGTACAGGCATAAAATCTCGGTCAAGTTCGATTTTGGGCCGAATCAGATAATTCACTCAAGAGTTACGTCCCATTGAGCGCCCGAAAAATTGCCTATCGACTTAACATGGGGAAAATGTTGTCATCACTATAGCTAGTAACGAGGACAGGCATAAAATCTCGGTTAAGTTCGATTTTGGGCAGAATCGGAATATTGACCTCGGAGTTACGTGACCTTGAGCAACAAAAAATTTGCCCATAGACTTAACATAGGGAAAATGTTGTGACTACGATAGCGACTTGAATTTTTTTCAGATCAGCTTCAAACTTGCAGGTAACGAGGACAGACATAAAATCACGGTTAAGTTCGATTTTGGGCCGAATCGGATTATTTGCCTTGGAGTTACCTGCCCTTGAGCATGAAAAAATACGTTGTGACCACGATAGCAACTTTATTTTTATTCAGATCAGCTTCAAACTTGCAGGTAACGAGGACAGGCATAAAATCCCGGTTAAGTTCGATTTTGGGCCGAATCGGGATATTGACCTCGGAGTTACGTGACCTTGAGCGACAAAAAATTTGCCCATAGACTTAACATAGGGAAAATGTTGTGACTACGATAGCGACTTGAATTTTTTTCAGATCAGCTTCAAAGTTGCAGGTAACGAGGACAGACATAAAATCTCGGTTAAGTTTAATTTTGGGCCGAATCGGATTATTTGCCTTGGAGTTACCTGCCCTTGAGCATAAAAAATACGTTGTGACCACGATAGCAACTTTATTTTTATTCATATCAGCTTCAAACTTGCAGGTAACGAGGACAGGCATAAAATCTCGGTTAAGTTTAATTTTGGGCCGAATCGGAATATTGACCTCGGAGTTACGTGACCTTGAGCGACCAAAAATTTGCCCATAGACTTAATTAGGGAAAATGTTGCGACTACGATAGCGACTTGAATTTTTTTTCAGATCAGCTTCAAACTTGCAGGTAAGGAGGACAGACATAAAGTCTCGGTTAAGTTCGATTTTGGGCCGAATCGGAATATTTGCCTTGGAGTTACCTGCCCTTGAGCATAAAAAAATACGTTGTGACCACGATAGCAACTTTATTTTTATTCAGATCAGCTTCAAACTTGCAGGTAACGTGGACAGGCATAAAATCTCAGTTAAGTTCGAATCGGAATATTGACCTTGGAGTTACATGACCTTGAGCGACAAAAAATTTGCCCATAGACTTAACGTAGGGAAAATGTTGTGACTACGATAGCGACTTGATTTTTTTTCAGATCAGCTTCAAACTTGCAGGTAACGAGGACAGACATAAAATCTCGGTTAAGTTCGATTTTGGGCCGAATCGGATTATTTGCCTTGGAGTTACCTGTCCTTGAGCATATAAAAATACGTTGTGACCACGATAGCAACTTTATTTTTATTCATATCAGCTTCAAACTTGCAGGTAACGAGGACAGGCATAAAATCTCGGTTAAGTTCAATTTTGGGCCGAATCGGAATATTGACCTCGGAGTTACGTGACCTTGAGCGACAAAAAATTTGCCCATAGACTTAATTAGGGAAAATGTTGCGACTACGATAGCGACTTGAATTTTTTTCAGATCAGCTTCAAACTTGCAGGTAATGAGGACAGACATAAAATCTCGGTTAAGTTCGATTTTGGGCCGAATCGGAATATTTGCCTTGGAGTTACCTGCCCTTGAGCATAAAAATATACGTTGTGACCGCGATAGCAACTTTATTTTTATTCAGATCAGCTTCAAACTTGCAGGTAACGAGGACAGGCATAAAATCTCGGTTAAGTTCGATTTTGGGCCGAATCGGAATATTGACCTGGGAGTTACGTGACCTTGAGAGACAAAAAAAATTGCCCATAGACTTAACGTAGGGAAAATGTTGTGACAGAAATAGCGACTTGAATTTTTAGCTCACCTGAGCCAAAGGCTCCAGTGAGCCGATAGTATACCAAGGCTCCGGAGTCCGTCGTCTGTCGTCCGTCCATCCGTCGTCCACACTTTCAATGAAGCATATCTCAGAAGGCAGTCGACCAATCTTGTTTAAATTTTATGTGTAGCACCATTGGGCAAGGGGAAAGACTACATTAGGTTTTGGAGCTAGTCTGGTTCATTTGTTCCTTCATTCTTCTTTCTCTCCATATAGAGATAATAGACCAATGTTAAATTTTTAATCAAAGATTTCTCAGGAACTATAAAAGCTAGAAGCATCAAATTTGGTATTCAACAGAATAATGATGACTTATTTTGTGTAAGAGACATTGGGCTTTCTCAGCTTATTTGTTCATCTGTTCTTTCATTCTTCTTTCTCTCCATTTTGACCAATGTTAAATTTTCGTCAAAGATTTCTCAGGAACTATATAAGCTAGAAGTCTCAAACTTGGAATTCAATGCAATAATCATGACTTATATCCTGTAAGGGTCAATGGGCTGGATTCTATTAGCAGATTTAGTAGTCAAGTCTGTGAATTGTTAAAACTTAAGTTCCTCAGGTGAGCGGTTTAGGCTCATTGAGCCTCTTGTTTATGAATACGGATACACTGTATGCGTTTCCAACCTGAGAGATGGCCGCACTGTTCGGACCCGGGGGTAAGCCTTGAGCTATAATCATTTTGAAATTGTTGTTATAACGAGGGTTGACTGTATCATAAAATTTCATCAGAAGAATAAACGTTTGGGAGATGTGATAGATATATTAGAATGCACTATGGCACACGGGTGTCATCACGTGGATAAGAAAATGTTTCTCATGGTAAGGCACGACAATAGACGTCTCAAGTCAACGCATTAACCCTTATCTTGCTGAATATTCATTTAAGCCACACCCATTTCTGTCTATCAACCAATAAAATTACTTGATGTAATTTATTGCTACAAATTCATAAACTGAATGCCAAACAGTGTAGATCCTGATCAGGTGGCTTCTTCAGAAGCCACCTGATCTGGATCTATGCTGTTTGAAAATATAGGGGTTGTCGTGAACAGCAAGATAAGGGTTAAAACGTACATTTGTAAACACGCTTATTCAAATACGACTGCCACAAAGACAAAATCATTACGATAACACACCGTTGTGACATCGGGCCGTCTTTCAGTTCTCCAAAAAAGGTTGTTTTTCTGATGAAAATATGTGATTAATTGATATTTTTCTTATATCTAAACCAAACATAGGTTGTGGGTGCTCGTTAGAAAATAGAAGTGGAGGCAATGATCAGGAATCGATACAATCAACCCACAGCTCCCATCAGAGACACCAAAGGGAAAGAAACACAAACATGAAACAAATAGACACTGATGGAAACATCAATGGCGGAAAGTCAAAAGGACACTTAACTTCCAACAAAATAGCCAATTGGCTTTCCAAAATAAACCGCGACAGAAGAACCGCCTTTGAACGGTCAGCGAAACGAATTCCACTTGGGGGCTTAAATCGATTTGACGTGGCCACAATCCCCTTTCCTACTTCCGTCGCGAGTTAGACAAATAATTTGTTCAGTCCGCACGAAGGCCTCCTAACTCGTCAGTGCAACATCACCGTGAACACAAAAACCAAACAACTAAAGAGATGAAACAACGGTGAGGACTTGACAGTAGGAACCCACTGAAAAGCTGGAGCAAAAAAAGACAAACTCCGATGGGCCCGACAAGAGACCCCAGTTTTAGTATATGAAAGTGAGATTATAGTTTGTTTTTGGGTGTGGGTATCGCTTTTGCCTTTGTTGTTTTTGATAGCCAATGGGCCGTTTTGTGGGAAAGCAGCTGTCCTTTTGGCTTTCCGCTATTGATGTTTCCATTAGGGGCTTTGTGTTTCTTTTCCTTTTGGTTTCGCTGATGGGAGGTGTGTGTTAATTGTATCGATCCTGATCATTGCCTCCACTTCTATTTTCAAGGAGGTCGGAATTATATTAGCGTGTTTCAGTGCTGAAAAAAGAGATAGTTAGTGACAAGGCAAACACAAATCAAGACGTACGCCGACATACAAGAATCTTATGTAAGAAACTTCAACCGTCTCTGGCCGGCCTCGGAAACGCAGATGGATGCGCGTCTGACTGGTGATCTAGAAGGACCCCGGTTCGATACTTGCCGGGTCTGGCAACATGGTTTCGTGGACATTGATCATGAAATATTTTCTACGGTCATTATCTCCCTACCGCTGATTCATGAAGGGCAGTTGTCAGTTTCTGGCGAAAGAATGTGCAGTGTAGTGGTTAACCGCTAACGTATAAGCCTGTCCAGGACGGGGGGGGGGGGGGGGGGGGCAGGTAAACTGACCGGCTCAAAAATGGCCTAAAATAGTATTGACTGGACGGTTAAACTTCAATACAATCAAACAAATAAACCACCTCTTAAGCAGGACGGTAAGCAGAAAAAGTACTGAGGAGTTTCATCCTGTCAACCTGTCATTCCTTACGACAACGTTAGGTTTTTAAGGGCTAGATTGCAATTAGGCATCAGACAATAGGCAAAAAGATAGGGTGGCCAAATATGTTTTCTCTCTAAAGATATACACATGCTCAGGTTTTGTACAGTGTATGGTATGCATTGTGCTTTGTCCAAGCTGTCTGGAAACTTGTTATTTTCGGTCGCCAAAAGCAAGTTTGCGACATTAAATATCTAAAATATCGTTTTGAGATAAGATTTCTTACATATCACACCGGTTACCGCGGTACAACGTGACGCGACTGAGTACAACAAACGCTACCGCTTTTTTTTTTTTTTTTTTTTTTTTTTTTTTGACAGGAGAAGTGTGAGTTCAATGTTTCCTTTATTTTGTCGAACATATCACGATTTACGTTTTTCTGTGGGTTTTGCGATGACAACAGATTGTGTTTTTGTTGTTTTGTCCAAATTTTAAGTTGTGACACGGTCAGAGAAGGGAAATCAATGCCATAAATTAGGCCAAAATAGGTAGAAAACAAAACTTCAAGTTTTAAGGGTCTATCAATCAGAAATAAATGACATATACGCGAGCATTCTTGGGTTTTTCATGCCTCTAGGTATCGAAGTAAGTATACCATTTTTAATAATTCATAAAAAAACATTTAGAATAAGAATCGTACCGATTTTTCTTTGCTCACTACCTTGAAACACGGGTACACCTTACCACGGATCATCTGTTGAGTCTGAGTACACTAAACAGGGAACAAAAGGAACAACAAACACGGATATGAAAAACCGAATCTGGACGTTTTTACCCATTATAAGCGCCATTTTTCAAGAAACAGCCAAGAGGAACGATGCATATTTGCCCTTTAGGTGAAAAATTACAATATGCACGGTATGCGCTTGGCCATTCCTAAAACAAAAAAAGTTTTGGGTTGTAAGGTGTGTTTATGAAATGGAGACAACTTTTTACAACAGATGCACAATAAACAGTCACTATAATCCATCAAAAATGTCACAAAATAACCTGTTGTTTGTTTGAACTGAGCTTTAACGTTCCCGTCGACACTATTAAGGTCATTTTGGAATTGTTTCCAATTTTGCATGTTTTTTTTTATCCGTCATTGAGATTTAACGACATCTCAAATCTACCACCCAAGGAGAATAACAGGGTTCACATGTATATGAAGGAACGGCCGGACTCACACCACTTTGCCTGGGAAGACTAAGACCTTCTAAGTGGTTAACCAGTAGTCCTGTGCGACGGGATTCAGCTCTGTATGAAAGTATCATGCAGTCCATTTATTTCCACAAGCAGCGGTGGATGGGGCCCAAGAATAACTTGTACATACACATGTAAACAATATAAAACTACAGAGGGGCCGTTCAAATAGCCAACAATGAGCTATACTGAGCAAAACCAACTTCAATGAGACAACACTTACAGTGCAACCACAAGAATCTGCAAAATAATTTGATAGTACAGAAGTTGCGCATGCGCATAGTCTGATCGCTGAAAGCGATCAAATTCTGCGAGCAACGAAAGACTAGCCCCGTTTTACAAGTTCTTGCACACCGGACGAGGAAATCCTAGATTTTACCCTGGGATAGAAACTTTTATCCTACCGGGGTTTTCTACGAAGGGCTGGCATTGAAGTCGAGAATTCTGAGGTGTTTAACTCAAAGGGTGTCTGATGTGCGCTATTTGTATAGAAAGTCGTGTACGCTGCCCGTAATGCGACGTCAGTAAACGTCACAATGGACGTTAGCAGTACAAGTGTCCGCATATTCAAAATCTATGTTTAAGATTTAAGTAATGCAAGAAAAAGAATCTGAAATGGGTGTGCCATGAAATGTTCTCTTTGGTAATCATTCTGTTTTACTCACCTCATAAACCAGGGATCCTGGGTTCGATGTTTGGCTTCTCCAAACTTTCTGACGAGTCGTTAAATGAGGCCACCTCTCTGCATAACCTTAGCGTGTTGCTGAGACGTATAACTCAAAATACACACACGGTCATTCCTTCCCTTTCACTGAATCAAGAAGGATGGTTGTCAAATTCTGGCGTAAGAATATGCACTGTGTGGTTTAATAAGCCTTCAAGGTAAACTAACTGGCTCGATGTGACCTAAATAGTGCTTGCTGGGCTGTAAAACTCCCAACCAAACGAAGAAACAAGCCAGCCAAAGAAATCAGTGTGAGGGATAGATAGAAAAGTTTGTCCATCATACTCAGGGGCGTAGCTACCTGTACGCAGATACGCACTTGCGTACACATTACAAACGTAAAAAATAGACGTAGAAGAAAAAAGTGAAGAAAAAGAAGAGGAAGGAGAAGAAGAAAGATATGAAGAAAAAGAATAAAGAAGAACAGAAGAAGAAAAAGGAGAATAAGATGAAAAAGAAGAAGAAAAAGTAGAAAAAGGAGAAGAGGAAGAAAAAAAAGAAGCAGAGAGAAGTAAGAAGAAAAAGAAGAAGAAAATGATGATGATGATGATGATGATGATGATGAAGAAGAAGAACGAGAAGAACAAGAAGAATAAGAAGAAAAACTGTATTTATCTAGGATATATGCAACACTATTTATTAGCTAGCACAGTTTCCTCCTCTGCCACGGGGACCGCACTCACTTCCTGTAAGAGTGGTCCCCTTTTGGTAAACGGAGTTATTATTTTTAGTATTTTCTTTGGTTTGCGTACAAATGATTTTCTTCCAGCTATGCCCCTGATACTGTAACGACCCACAACTTCTAATCCTGAATTATCTTCCTTGGCCTACAGGTTTATAATAGATATAATAAAAAGTATGTATATCCCCTTAAATCACAGTTTTCGCTATATAAAGTAAGGGGTGTTCATTTCACGGACTTGTTCGCATGATGTCATGCCATATTTTCATGCCAACATCCTAGTCTATCCATTTGGTTCCGAAGTTTACGTTAGTCCTCTGTAACTCTAATTTCCCGGCAGTATACCCAGTCGTCTGCGAACAGTCTTATTTCTGAGTCAATGTCGGTGGAAATATGATTAATATACAGGGAGTATAACAGAGGACTAAGAACAGTCCCATTCGGGACCCAGACAAAAACAGGAACACACTCCATATACTCGCCATTAACTCATATTTGGTCCATATCATTTACAACAAGAGCTGAAACTATAGGTGACCAATGCCCCCCTCGGGGGAGCCAATTTCTGAGTTTTTACAAAATTTCAAGGGAGATAATTAGCCAAAAATGAAACAGAGTTATGGCCCTTGGTCAGAATGGGCAAATTCTATATGCCCCCACCCAGGGGGTGGGGATTGGCATAAAAACTTACTATTTTCAGTAGCAAAGAAAGGAATCTATAAATTCAAGAGTCCCCCCTCCCCAACAATGCCGAAACTAAATAAGTTGGGTTTCAGTTGTTCATAAGTGGGGGATGTGGTAAAAACGTTCTGGAAAGCCAGAACAAATGTGTTCACCCGTCCCCTTTGTCCAAGATTTTTACCCAACCCTTTAAATTCGCAAGTGTATAAGATCGGATATCATAATGAGTATCAAACAGGCATTAAAGAGTATGTAACAGCAAAATGGATCGTTTTGAATTAAAAACAGCATCATGTATCACGCCTTCGTTGGCGGATTAAAGAGTTTTATTTCAATTTATTTCGCCCCCGCCCATCGGGGCTTGAGAAATAAATTGGGCTGCATGGTGCTTCCACGCAGATCTGAATCTGACCACAAACGAGTACTTGTAAACCGCTTAGAAGAACTAAGCTTGCCCAGGCAAAGCGGTGTGAGCCATATCGTCCAATGCTTATAAGCCTTCTGGTTTCGTTGCGCGTTAGGGCTTGAGATGTCATTTCATCTAAATGTCGGTTAAAAGTCCCACAGAATTGTAAGCAACGTCTCCAAAATGACCTAAAAAGTGTTTACGGGGACGTTCAATCCCAATTCAAAAAAACATTTCATTTTATGAAGAATATAATCCGTGTTCGTTGTACCCAAATTGTGCTGACTAACCGCGTTATGGTGTATCATAACCCGTGGTAAGGTGTACCCAATCAAACAATCAACCATTGAACCATCCACGGATTCAGTGGGTATTGACATGAACTGGGGCTCAAGCAAATGCATCAATGGGTTCTCTGAAATCGCAATAACATATAAATCACACAATCAGGTGCACAAAAGATGTGTTACTGTCAAAAAACATTTACCGAAGTATGCAGGGGTTGGTGAAAACACACTAGACGAAAGAAAATTGTTTGTGTTTTCGTTAATAATGAACAGAATTCTCTGCAACTGTATCAGTAAATGGTAATACCATTACTCTGCAGCTATGCAAAATAACCACCCAAAAAGATTAGGATCTGGGCTAAAATAAACCTTTTTCTTACTGAAAATACTGCTGTGACGTCATGATTTCTGTAGCGTTCGTTGTACTCTGTCGCGTTCGTTGTACTGCGGTAACCGGTGTGCATATTGTCGCAAGATACAATTTATTTAACCCATTGCATGCGGGAAACACTTAAAGGGGTACATTGGCAAACAATGCAGGCCCAGATCAGACGGTGTCTGAGCAGGGCCTGCATTATTTTCTAACAGAATTTTCAGTCAAAAATAGAATAAAAACGAAATATAAACCTGGCAGCCCTTACATGACAACTGGACTTGTCCAACACATAGCAATGGAAGCGTCCACTAGTTTACAATTGGTTAAGCCCGAAAATTCGTTTTATTAGAGTCTTACTCTCATATAAAGAAAGGGGAATACGTTATGACTGAACAGCTGAATTCTAAAGTGAAGGCAATGATCAATTATACTCTAAATATTATAAGAATCTTATATGGATGTGAGGTATGATAGAAAAATCCGTCCAAGGGTCACTAGACTTGCCGAATGATGCCGGACAGTGATCCCGAGGGACGAAATTTTCTATCCTTCCCTCACAACCGTATAGGATTCTTTTTCTTGCATACCTTCCATTTCTCATCGCGGATTTTTATCGTTTCCGACGACCACCATATAGTAATGCACTGCCGGAATATTTAGTGACGTCACGTAACGTGCTGTGACGACAATCTTAACGACGGCGCATACGAAGTCGTATTCAACCAGTTCATTTATCAAACACGCGAGAATATTTGATTTGGGGTAAGAACACTGGGGTTAGAACAGAATTTCTATCCCAAGCTAAAACTATGGATTTCCTTATCTGGTGTGCATGAAAACAAGGTCTATGAACCGGTGCGATGGTGTGAAATTGTGAATAGATGTCGTCTCAGATTTGTGATGGGAAATTGAGATTTATCTTAAACATGAGACCTTGAGTGAAATCAATAACATACTTTATGTGCTAATAAGTCTAATCATAGGATGGATTATTTTGAAAACAGCTCGAAACTGTTACCCAGGACATCACAATGACAAGTCCGTGAAATGAACGATTATGAATTCCACCTTATATAGAGAAAGGGGATTACGTAATGGGGATTACGTGGTATACATGTACATAACTTCCTATTTTCTTGCTCATTAGTGAACTAGTCCATGAAATGGAGACCCCCTATACTCCACTTTATATAGAGGAAACGGGGGTTTACGGGGGTATAAACTATTTTTCTTTTTTACTTCAAGACATAGGTTGTGGGCACTCGTTAACACCGCCCCATTGAGGCGGTTCGAACGAGCACCCGCGACCTATGTTTGCAGTATGTATAAGAAAAAAATATCAGGGATTGTCATCAGAAAAGTAGATGAGAAATGTGCACAATGTCGCACGGGTGTGTTATCGTAATGGAACAACGTGAATTCCACCTTATGTAGAGAGTGGGATTTACGTGGTATACATTACAGATAAGCTCGAGAAGAACCTAACCATTTTCGCGTTTTGTCCGCGGGACATACGCGCATTGCGTGCGTGTAAAATTTTCGAGTTTCAATACGCGGTTCATCGCGTTCATACGCGATTGCAACGCGTTTAATATCAGCCAATGAAAGTGATTATTCGTAACGCGTTCGGTTAACTCAATACGTGTTTCTTTGCGAGAGAATTCCAACCAATTAGAATAAGACAGGTAAGCAAAGATAAACCGCGTGAATGCGAAACAGCACGGACCAATCAAAATCCTCTTAGCTAGTATGTTTGACCAATATTCTTTATTTTATTTTTTTTATTCATTCACAAATTAATTGCGGTAATGGTCTCTCTTATCAGTAGTGATTTCTGCGGATAAACACACACAATAATATTTACATTTAAAGACATATTTTGGATTGCATAACACCCTAATGTCTGGCAGTTTAGAGATAATAAACACTCGGTGTATTCTGATGCATTGGTGTAGGGAACCAAGAGGGTAATCGTTTATCCTGGCATATTTGTTTGACAAGTCACGTCTATTTACTTGTTTGTGGGCGCTCATCAGAACCGCCATTAAATGGGTGTTTATGGTGTTTCTAACACATCTTGAAACACACCTATACATATTTGACCCCGTTAATCCCCAATTTTGAATAGTAAAATTGGAATTTAAGGGGGTATATATTCTTCTTATTTCTGCACAAAATAGAGATTGTGGGTACTCGTCAGAACCGCCTCGCCGAGTCGGTTCTAACGAGTACAATAACCTATGTCTTGTGCAGAAATATTAAAATAACGGAAAATGTTCAAGTTTGGTGGTAAAAAAAATCAATAGACTTGTATAGGCGTATTTTCGCAATGAAGTTCAAACAATCTCTGTTTGGATCAAAGACAAATAAATGAGTATATAAGCACATAAATAAAAAATAAGGAAAAGGTAAAGGCTGAAATACGCACATTTCTTAAAGTTCATAAAGTTTAGCGTCAAATGGCAAACAGTGCAGGCCCAGTTCAGATGCAGAAAAACTAGCGGTCTGATCAGGGCCTACATTGCTTCCAAAAGCTTCAGACATTTTCATAATATTTTTGAAAACAACATAACCTCACTATTTTAAATTTTGAACTTGTCTTGTGCTATTTACAAGGTGGAAGATTCCATTTGGCGCCAATTGGCAAAAAAGTGCAAACCCAGATCAAACGCAACAGAATTAACGTCTGATCAAGAACTACACTGTTTGGAAAAAGTTCAGGAATCTTTTTTTTCCAAATTTATTAAATTTTGAAGAAAATGGTAAAAATGGTAATAGTAAAAATGCCCCAGATCAGGCGCAGCAGAAGTAGGCGTCTGATCAGGGCCTAGATTGTAGAAGATTACGAAATGTTCAGTTATTTCCCAAATAAATTTCGAATAAAAAATGTATTTTAGGTGGAAAATTCCATTTGGTAAAACAAATGTGTTAATGAAAACAAAATAAATGAAAATTACAGCAATAAGTAATTAAATTAATGAGCTGCTTCTGTGAGTGACGGAACATCAATTATTTCGGAAATTTTGAAGAAAAGACAACCTCACAGTCTTATATTTCGAAATGGTTTTGTGCTATTTACAAAGTGGAAGGTGCCATTTGGCGCCAATTAGCAAACTGTGCAGACCAAGATCATTCGCAACAGAAATAGGCACCTGATCGGGGCCTACATTGTTTCAAAAAGCTTCAAATATTTTCAAAATAAATTTTGAAGAAAACACACCCTCACACTCTTAAATTTTGAAACGATCTTGTGCTTTTTACAAGGTGAAAGATCCAAATGGAAAAATAAAGTGCAGATCCAGATCAGACCTGGTAGGAGTAGGTGTCTGATCAGAACCTACTCGGTATGCCAAAATAAACAGAGAAAACAAAACTTCAACTTTAATTTTGAAATGGACTTGCTCTATTAATAAGGTGGAAGATTCCATTTGTTGCCAAATGGCAAAAACCATGCAGACCCAGATCAGACGCAGCACACGTAGGCATCTGATCAGGGCCTACATTTAATGCAAAAGGTTCAGGCATTTCCAAATAAATATCGAAGAAAATGCAACTACAAAATAAATGAAACGTACAAAAATAATTAATTGAAAATTGGGCCGCTTCTGTGAGTGAAAGAACATTGATTATTTCGGACATCTAGAATAAATGACGATAATGAGATGTTGTTTTAAAACTGATATCTTTATAGCCCCCCAGTTGCACCTGGGTGTCATAAAACCTTAGGTCAATAAACATCCTGCATTTTGACAGTCAACTTCAATCACAACTCAGTACCTGTATTCTACCCTTTACCCCCAGGCAAATGTAAATCGATAATTGACTAGTCCGCCAGATTTGTTATGTTAAAACTGAAAATATATCTGGAATAAGGAAAATTTGAAGAAATAGAAAAAAGAAACAAAAAAGAAGGGTAAGTGTGAAATAGTTACGCGGTACTAATTGGTTGCTTTTGAAACGCGAAACAGTTTGTGAATGTGCACTATCGGCGTTTTCGACACTCATGTTTGATTGGCTGGTCAACAATCGCGATTTACACGCAATATCGCGTTGTTCATAAAAGCAATTGATTGGCTAAAATGTCATTCGCAAGTGAAACGCGTGAATCACGAGTGCGAATCTCGCGCGTTACAAATGCGAAACAAATGCGTGTGCGCTGTAAAGTTCTTCTCAATCTTAACTGTACTTTCCTTTTTCTTGCTCAAAACATAAAGTGTAGGTACCCCTTAGAACTGCCTAATTCTGACGAGCATCCTGATTCTATATTTGGTTCAGAAATAAGACAAAATTACAAATTCGGACCATTGAAGGACGTTTTCGCAATGCCACTACCAACGATTTCTGCGATACAGCTGCCTATAATTGTTTTGTATGTCTCTGTTGCCGCCAGTTGGCCTTGCTAATGTACATAAGGCTCTGTTTAGACTTCTGTCCCTGTTCTATGACATTTATGTTCTTTCATTCAGACAACCTATCATTTTTAAAGCGTCTGGTGCGCACAAATTATACGTAATGTAAGGATATTGGTTAAAACCGTTAATGGCACGCCACACAATAGATAAATAAGCACCATGTTCCATGCTGCATTTAAGATCACAATGTAATCAGCGTCTGGAACTTATGAGTCTAATATTACAAGAAACTGTCGAATATGTTCTAAAACAGTCGTAAAAAATTTGCACTCTTGCAATGCAGTTCGAGAACATTGCGCATTTAAGACGATGTTCGAAACAAAGACACATATGAAAAAGACTTGCCTGTGATAATTCCTTTGACCCAATTACACAACTTCATCACGTGAACAAATCCGTGAAAAGAAGACCGACCCCCTATACCTCACTTTACATAGAGAAAACTGGGGTTTACGGGGGCATACATTATTTTTCTTAATCTTGCCCTAAGACATAGGTTGTGGGTACTCGTTAGAACCGCCTCATTGAGGCGGTTCTAACGAGCACCAACAACCTATGTTTGCAGTATTTATACGGAAAATATCACGGATTTTCATCAGAAAAATGGCCATTATTAGAGATTTGCAAAAATGCACTAATTCGCACGAGTGTGTTATCGTAATGATACTTTCAAAATACTGCAGTAACCACCTCCGTTGGTAGTATTTGGTTTGATATACGTATCATTAACCCCGTGCCAAACTATGGAAAGAACTGCTCCCAACATTGCGCAACACTAAATCATATCGTGTTTTACATGATTGTGTAATTTATTCACATCAATTCTAGTTTTGGTAAAAAGAAGAAAAGGCAATGATCAGGAATCGATACAATTAACACAGAGCACCCCCCCCCCCCCCCCACCCCATCAAATGAGGATATGTTCGTGGATACTGTGTACTGTTAACACACATGCCAGGTTACAGCAAGCCGATCGCATTGAAAACGGTTCCATGTATTTTGATATAATATTTTCACTATTTCACTACCTGGGACTTTTTGATAAGGAAGATTCAAGAGTGGGTCTCAGTGAACTTTTTTTCAGAATCTAAACAATCAATTTGAACACAGACAAGTAAATAAAATCTTTCAGTGAAATGTTTCAATTCGCATTTGTACCCAACCTGAACATGCCAGATAAATTTAACTTAGTCACCCTTTGGCGCATTTGGGGCATATAACTTGTCGTACGTACATGTACAACAAGGCACAGCATCCAGCACGAACATATCTTCATCATCAGCGAAATATTCCTTAAGTTCTATTTTACACTTTTTCTCTTTTTTGCTGGCTACTTTTCACGATGAGAAATATTTAATAGGTTGTCGGCTTCAATACATTTTCTTTATCATCTAGCGTTTTCTTGACTATTTTGTTATCTGATGATCTAGTTGGATGCTTCCTTTTGTCATTCATTGATTCTTCAAGGAACCTATTTTCAGTTATAGCGGCGCCTTCTGGTGGTATAACACATTTTCTGACCGTTACCTTCTTATCCCTAACAGCAATTGCGACCTTATTTTTCTCAAAAAACAATACCTTCACTGCTTTATTATATGAGCCCCGCGAAGCGAATTTGTGTTTCGAGCATTCCGTCATGACAAATTTTAACTGCGCATGCCCAGCCATTCAGAGGGGCCAGGGATATGGCTTTCTGTCTGAAGGTTCCTCTTGATTCACTGCTTGTATGAGCGAGCAGCGATGGTTCTGGCGAGACTGCGCGGATGCGCAGGCTCGCCTGAACCTTCGCTGCTCGCATAGGCTATAAGTACCAAAATCGCTTGACGGGGCCCATCTTTCCTTTCTTTCCTGTTAATCGGTTCTGCAGTAGAAGAGACGGTATGACACATATTAAGCTGCGATACTAAAAATTTCTGGATTAAAGGGGAAAATTCCCGTTTTCAGAAAAGCTGTCATGATTTGTGAACAGTAATACTGCTTTTGTAGACTGATGCTATAAACATTGGAAGGTCATTCCTTATGACAACACAACTGGGATGTGTGACACTTTGTAGAAAAAGCTTTTTAGAAGGGGCTGAATGCTGAGACGTCAAAGGGTTGCCAGATTTGACTTGTGTGTGCCGGGAAAACAAACAGATTAACATTATTTTCCCCGAGATTTATTGATGATAGCGACCGTGATATAAGTGGTATGCCCATCATACAAAAGGGCACAAGGTCTTGTTGGAACATGAAGGAGAAAGTGATTTTCAAACCAGTCCAGAAAAGTAGCTGAATTTGACCACCCTGTTTCAGATGTATTATACTGTGTTCGTTCAATACCACCACTTTGTAAGTTTTGCGGTCAAGGGGTTATCTTTATAAATTATGTATGGGGGTAGGGGTAGGATTTCATCGCATCACGAAAACACGCCTATATAATTTTGACCCCCTTGAATCCCACTTTTATAAAGTAAAACTGAGGTTTAGAGGGGTAAACCTTATTTTTCCTATTTCTTCTCTAAAGTATAGCTTGTGGGTACTCGATAGAACCGCATCGATGAGGCGGTTCTAACGAGTAGCACAATCTATATTTTGAACAGAAATAAGAAAAATATTACATTTTTTTCTTATTAAAATTTTCGTTTTTTCGGAGGTAAAGTTTACAATGCATTTGTATAGGCCTGATCTCATAATGAATACCATTACCAGCCGCTATGATAGTAGTAATTGCTGACTTGGTCGGGCCCATCGGAGTCTAACTACTGGTTTTCTTTTGCTCCAGTATTTCAGTGGTTTCTTGCTGTCGAGTCCTCACCGTTGTTTCATCTCTGTGATTGTTTGATTATTTGTGTTCACGGAGATGTTGCACTGATGAGTTAGGAGGCCTTCATGCGGGCTGAACAAATTATTTGTCTAAATCGCGACGGAAGTAGGAGAGGGGATTGTGGCCACGTAAAATCGATTTAAGCCCCCGGTGGAATTCGTTTCGCTGACCGTTCAAAGGCGGTTCTTCTGTCGCGGTTTCTTTTTGTTATGGTTTGTCTTGGGTGTTTGTGTCGCTTGTGCTATTTTATTTTGGATAGCCTATTGGCCATTTCGTTGGAAAGTAACTCTCCTTTTGGCTTTCCGCTGTTTGTGTTTCCATTAGGGTCTGTTGTTTCATGTTCGTGTGTCTTTCCCTTTGGTGTCTCTAATGGGAGCTGTGTGTTGATTATATCGATTCCTGAACATTGCCTCCATTTCTATTTTGCTAGCAGTTATAGCGACAGGGTCCTGACCTTTTCCCCCAATATCTTTGATGGAGTATAACCAAGCTTGAGCCCGGTCTCATAAACGTTTCAGATGCTAGCAGGTTTATTTAGCAAATCAGCAGATTCAAAGACTATTTCAGATTCTCATAATAAGTAGATACTGCCTCTACTGACACACTGTCAGCTCGACACTATCAGCTGAACATTTTCCTCGTTCCTTTGTACTGATCATTTTCAAATCCGCAAAGCGATGTATGAATCCAAAGAACCATATTCAGTAGGTTTCAAGGTTCTCCCGGTTTGAGTCGCCATATTATGTGCATTTTCTATAAAATTCCAACGTGCATATCCATATCGCAAGCTTGCCATGAAATACAATGATCTGCTTACTACCTCTCTTCACTGTCATGTGGTTGTTGCATGAATAGCCCGTGTGACTGCAGAGGGACTGTAAGACCGATAATTTCGTTTCTTCGGCATGGCGCCCTATCATAACAATCTGGAAGTAGAATGTTATTCCGTAGAGTAAAATAGAAGTGGAGGCAATGATCAGGAATCGATACAATTAACCCACAGCTCCCATTAGAGACACCAAAGGGAAAGAAACACAAACATAAAACAACAGACCCTAATGGAAACACGAATAGCGGAAAGCCAAAAGGACAGTTACTTTCCTACAAAATGGCCAATAGGCGATCCAAAATAAAATAATATGAGCGACACAAATCCCCCAAAGACAAACCATAACAAAAGTAAGCCGCGACAGAAGAACCGCCTCGGAACGGTCAGCGGAAACAAATTCCACCGGGGTGGGTAGGGGGTGGGGGGGTGGGGCGGGGGCTTAAATCTAGTTATCTAGTAATTAAGACTAGTAATGACCCATAAATCAAATAAATAGCCCAATATATCCCGACCCCCTTACCACTCTCCTCGGTTGATACAGTAGTTCATAATTGCTATATCATTGTCCTATTTGCAATTGAGCAAGCCAAACTGTTATTTGCGTCTGATAGGCAATATTTATTGTCTGGTATATACTGTCCATCGTGGATGAGACGTTTAGTGGCACACAGTTTCCCGCCAGATTCTGATGTCATATATGGCGACCTTGGGTGTTTCGAAAAGCCCAAAGCGTCTGTCCTGCACGTGAAAAGTCATCGCCAGTAAAATGAAATATTTTCGCAAAATAATGCATGAAAACTTCGTATCATAAATAATGACAATAGGTTCTGATTCATGATCAGGTGCGTTATTTAACAAAAACTAGCATTACAGTATTAAGGACAATACAAAATGGCTGACACTTTGTATTGAAAATTTGTCAAGTGTGAAGATGAAATTGTTTTTAAAATGAAATTATCACAAATATGATTTTTTTTGTGTTGAGTAATTCCATGAAAGCATAATATTTCGGCTTTAATAAGCCCTATTGCTACTTACATTTAGTTTTCAAAAGGCAAAAACAATCAGGGTGAAAACTGTCAAATTTCAAACGTTACTGCAGAGCTGTATTTTCATCCAATGTTTCTTTCTAGCACAAATCAGTTCTTTGTATAACCTCTCCTAACAAAACTTAGCAATGATTTTCAAAAATTATTTCCCATTACAAAATTGACCAACTTTTCATCTTGCCACCTCCATGCACTTGAAGTTGAAGAAACATGGCTGCTCTTGAGCACATGGTGAAAACATGTAAACAAAGAGAGTTCCTTCTATTTTCTGTCGTCTGAATTGGTCATTACCTCTAGGGAGTTTGTTTGAACTGAGTTTTAATGTCCTATCAGCACTACTGAAGTAGAAGTAAAACAAAGATCAGGAATTGATACAATTAACTTACTCCACCCATAAAAGACACCAAAGGGAAAGAAATACAAACATTAAGCGACCAGACCATAATGGAAACCTAAACAAAGGAAGGCCATAAGGACAGTTACTTTCCCACAAAATGGCCATTTGGCCATCCAAAACCAAAAGACACAAGTGATACACACAGTAAGTAACAAACAACACCATAAATAAATCGCCACAGAAGAGCCGCCTTGGAACGGTCAGTGGAAGATTTCCACTGGGGGGCTTAAATCGATTTTACGTGGCCACAATCCTCGCCCTTTCTTCCGTCGCGATTTAGACAAATAATTTGTTCAGTCCGCATGAAGGCCTCCTAACTCATCAGTGCAACATCTCCGTGAACACAAAAATCAAAGATCCACAGAGGTGAGACAACGGTGAGGACTCGACAGCAAGAAACCACTGAAATGCTGGAGCAAAAGAAAACCAACAGTTAGACTCCGATGAGCCCGACCAGAGACAGAGCATCAGGCACCAACCGACATTATCTCTCTAATTTTCAATAAGCCTTTACGTTGGAGCCGTCATAGAATCTGAGGCCTGACCCACCGGCGTGCAATTAAAGAGGGAAGCAAAGTTGCCAACCGTGATTGGGTTAAGTACCATGCATGCAGTCTGTCGTATAATATCCATGTTGTACCCAATCTTTTTATATCGAAGAATGATTTTACGAAATTGGGTGCTGAAGTCATTGCGGTTATATATTTTTCTGAATTTATATGCCAAGTCACCATAAAATTCGGATTCCGATAGACCTTGTTGCAGAAGAGATTTAAGTCCAATATTGAATTTTGAAATTAAATCAGAATGGCGTCTATAAAATTTTGAAAAGGCTTTGCGTAGTTTATGGTCATTTTGGCGACGCTGCTTCCAATTTTGTGGGACTTTACCCGACATTTGAGGTCAAATGACGTCTCAAGCCCTGCCGCCAAATGAAACCAAAAGGTTATATTCATTGCACGGTCTGACTCACACCACTTTGCCTGTGCAGGCTTTGTTCTTCTAAGTGGTTTACCAGTACTCGTACAATGTGATCAGCTTCAGCTCTGCGTGGAAGCACCACGCAGCCTGATGTATTACTTCAAGCCCCGATGGCCGGGGCCCCGACCACTAGAGAGAAAAAATATGTACTATTTTATACTTTACCTATTCTATACAAAATCGAATCTTCCACCTTATATAATAGCGCAAGTCCATTTTATAAAATTTAGGAATGCCAGGTTGTGTTTCTCTTCAAAACGTATTTAAAAAATGGCTGCACGTTATGCAAACAGTGTAGGCCCTGATCAGATGCCGCATTATGCTCTCCTTCTTTTAAGTGATGAGGTTTTCACACTGTTACTGACTTTATCCTGCGGGTCAAAAACAAACTTTCATGGAGACTGACTGTGAATTATTCTCTACTCTTATTCTGACACTTCATCCGATTCAAGAAGGGCAGTTGTCAGTTTCTTTCAAAAAATTCTTTGCATTGATTAACAACTTATGTACAAGCCAGCTCAGAAAAAGTTAACGTCCCCCATCCGAAGGAATAAGGATGCTGCCTCTGTTGCTAGAAACTTCCATCCCCGGTTTGATCCAAAAAGCGATAATTTTGGTGTCCGATCATGCTACACTGGCATGATTAGCAGAGATGAATGCCACATAGTGCACTGTCCTTTAGATTGGAATCATCACGAAAACCAAGCCTATATAATCAAAAATGAGTTCCTTTAACAGCAATGCAAACATTCATAAGAAAGAAGATGGGTCATACTACGTAGTTTCGGCTAATAAATCTTCATCAGTGACCCTGTAATGATCCGGCAAAGAAAGCCAGAGGAAACATACTGCAATTTTGCGAATTTCGAATAGGCAGTCGATCCAAAGACTGATATAAATCAAAACTGGGTCCAAATAATTAAAAACCTGTCTAGAATATGAGTCTAAACCAATAATTTATTTCCCCTTGAATCCCACACTTATATAGTAAAACTGGGGTTCACTGGGATAAACCTTATTTTTCTTATTTCTGCTCTTAAGTATAGGTTGTGGGTACTCGTAAGAACCGCCTCAATGAGGCGGTTCTACGCCCCAATGAGGCGGTTCTAACGAGTACCCACAATCTATATTTTGAGCAGAAATAGGAAAAATATCACATTTTTTCGTCTTAAATTTTTCTCTTTTTCGGCGGTAACATTTACAATGTATTTGTATAGGCATGTTAACGTAATGTATTAACTGGAAGCCCCCTATGCAAGGAGAACCCCCTGTTCAGGTTAAAAAAATCTCTACTGTAATTACATGACTGTGTCCGCTTTCATCGTGAGTGTAATGTACGCCTGAAAATCTGCTGCGAGTAATGGTCAAACTGAGATGACAGACCGATGGCAGTATCAGCAGAAAGATAACAGTTTTCCATGACACAATGCAAACGCCGTACATAGTAATAATTTCCTTGTTCAAGAACCGTTGCTAATTTTCAAAGAAACTTTTCCAGAACAGTTTAAATAAAGAAATATTCCGGTCTGCAAAATATATGGATAATGCTGTTTTTATCTTTTTTAATGCTGCTTTTCATTTTCATAAAATTTCTCACGTGACAACAAATCTTCAGTTTCTGTTTACACGGCCAAAATACGCGGTTCCCATCTCAATTTCCAAATGCATAGTTTGTGACATAGCTACCGGTGTGGAATTCGAAAAGCTAAAATGATATCCCTATTATTGCATAACTGATTTCGTGATCAAGGCAAACAAAGACTTACAAATTCGAAGAAAACGTTATTGCTTCTGTCTGCGACATGTGTGTTTTCGCCATTTATATTCTGCTGGATCCCGGATGCTTTGATTTGACCCGTTTTATGACAATGACGCTTTCTAGTGCCGAAAACCAGTCCGAGAGAAAACGGATGCAACCGAATTACCATTAAATGGAAGGCACATACGCAAAAATGTAAAACATAAAAAACAGTCATAATGCCGACAAATGTGGTCTTAAATCATTATGCTAAAACAGAAATTAAATGTGCATTATTGAAATGTAATCACTGTTCGAAATTAATCAAGTTTTATCCCTATTTCAATATATGCGCAATAACTCAAATATCAGCTGAAACAGCGATGTGGTCGTCGGGGAAAGTGTCAGATTTCTCTATTGTTAACAAACCGAAGTCAATATTTTGAAAGACGGTTAAAACACCTGAAGCAAAATGACATGAAGATCAGGATGATGATTCTGCAAAGTCATTGGTTAAGCAAGTGCAAGAGGTAACTGTTATCATCCGATTCTTACTGATAGGGATAGAGAAATAGTTTGGGTTTGAATTTCGTTAAATCCAGGGTAAGAATTTTGTCGAAATCCAAGATGGCGATTTAATATACCATGTGGTATTCGGTGAAATTTTCACAAAAGTGCTTAAAATGTAGAAAGTAAGAAATTTATGCCTCGTCTTTGCTATTCAGAGTACATAACTGAAAATGATAATATTTAAAGGGTGAGTGTTCCTGCCATGTCGGTATCCTTGTTTTAAAGTTTAGGGAAATTTGCCTCATTTTGGACAATAAATCTTCCTCTAGTGGTCTTATACGACCTTTATTTGGTCTTAAACTGTAGTTGTTGAATTTGCTTTGCATAATGTATTTTCTTTTTGAACTTATATTGCAACCCACTGTGTTGGGATCCCTTTGGAAAATCTTCGTTTATTTTGCATTGCAGTCTAGATGTGTGATTACTATATACTTTAACATGACTGTGTTGACCCAGTTTTGTTTGTAAACAAAACAGAAGTGAAGGCAATGATAATGAAGTTTTGAAGTAAGTCAGTTATTGCATGAAGTCCTGTCTCTTGTCGGGCTGAGGTAATTGTATCGACTACTGACCACTACTTTCACTTCTCTTTACCACCCTGTAGGCTTCCCCGGAGCCTTTTTACAAGAAGAAATTTAGGTGTTTTTTTTTCAACATATTGTAAAGTAGTTTAAGGAGAATTGATATACTTTCAGGGGAGGAAACTCCTGCAAAAGTGTTTTTTCTCTCTCATGTCAATAAGGATCAACTCTTAAAGGAAAGAATATACTATCCTTTTTCCGTGGTACAGAATTTATAGAAAAGCGAATAGGAAGTCCGGAAAGTTGTCTCCCTTTAAAAATGACGGAAATATCCCCTTGATAGCATGTCAATTGAATCTTACAAGTGTAGGCTTTGTAGACCCTGTAATTAGAATGCACAAATGCACTCAAGTTGCAATAATCTCCCAGTAATTGCACAATCCGTGCTTAATTACTACTTTTCCAGTCTGAAAGTATCTGCATTGTCTCAAGGCACAAAATAATTTCTGTTAAATGCTATGGAGAGAACACTTAAATCTGAATTGCATTGTCTATATAAAGAAGGCCAGTGTTGCTAGAAAATTTAAGAATGCCGATTTATGAGGCTAAAATCTTATTTGCTGAGATGTAAACTACGTTTTTCATATTCCTAGCTTTACTGACTGATAATTTTTGTAATAAAATTGCCAAGCCGTTCGTTAAGTTCATGAAAAGACGTTCATTACAGTTTTAGAAAGTCCTTATCTTTATTTTATCGCATAAAATTCAATTGATCAGTTTCTATGTGTGCTGATCGTCTGATGTATAGGAAAGATAACCTGTTAAAACCAAACGTATTAAACATTTCAAATGTAATTTGAAAAAGATCGATGTCATTACAGCATACATTCTGTATATTTGGGGTTAATTAAAAACATCACGGAAACACGCCTATATAATTGTGACCCCCTTGGACGCCACCGTTATATGGAAAAAATGGGGTTTGCAGGGGTAAACTTTTTTTTTCTTACTTCTGCTCTAAAATATTGATTGTGGGTACGCGTTAGAACCGCCTTTGAGGCGGTTCAAACATGTACACACAATCTTTACTTCAAGCAAAAATGAGAAAAATATCACACTTTTTCATCTTAAAATCTTCGATTGTTTTGTTTGTTTGTGTGTGTGTATGTGTGTTTTTGTTTTGGTTTTTTTTTGGCGGTAAACTTACAGAGTATTGATATAGGCTTGTTTTCGTTATATGACATGAAATAGTTTGACGCATCCATAACATCTCGATAACAAGTCCGTCCAGTGAACTCCCCTTTACCCATTTTATATAGTGAAAACTGGTGTCTACGGGTATATACATTATATTTTATATTTCTGCCACAAGGCGGCTCTAACGAACATCCACAACCTATGTTTGCATTATAGACAAGACAAATAACAAATAACGCGGATTTGCATCAGAAAAGTGGCCATAACCAAAGGTTATTCGCAAAAGTGTATGTGCAGGAGAGATAACTCAAAAACCAGGATAGCCAGAGTCGTGGTTCTTACAGACTACACGCCTGCTTAACATCATTTAAAACTTATGAAGCGCCATTAACAGATCTCAGAGAGAATTGGAGATATGTGCATCCCAAATAAGTGATTCTTTTTTATTGGAAGGGGACATAACGAAAAAAAAAAAAAAAAAAAAAAAAAAAAAAAACAAACATGACACCGAAAGTTGCAGTTCTTGCATACGACAATCCATCTAAGCATTGTGAACAATTGTGTAAGGGTACTGGAGTAAATATGACCATCACGAGGTAGTCATATTTTATCTATCGGGGAGATCACTGCAAAAAGTATAAAATCCGAAGTTGTGGTTCTTGTACATGACACACCGTCCCAGCCTTGTGAACAATTGTGCCAAGTACCATCAATGAATCTCAAAGGGTATTGGAGTTATGGCTATCACAAGCTATCGTCTACGGACGGACGTCAGGCTGATAGCTATATCCCCTGAACCTATCCGGCTGGGAGATGAAAATGCACTTTGTGGCACGGGGGTGTTATCGCAATGAAAGAAAATCAATCGGAAAATTGGATAAGTAAAAGCTGTAAAGGTTGCCTATTGACACAAAAAAAACATATTGCAGACAGAAAATAGTTTTATCAGAAAAACATCATTCAGGGATATAAAAAAATTGGGTACAACATAAATCTTATACGACAGACTGCATGCATGGTGATTAACCCGATCACGATTGACAGCTTTGCTTCCCTCTTTAATTGCACGCCCGTGGGTCAGGCCTAAGATTCTATGACGGTTCCAACGTAACGGCGTATGTCGGTTGGTACCTGATGCTCTGTCTCTGGTCGGGCCATCGGAGTTTTACTGTTGGTTTTCTTTTGCTCCAGTATTTCAGTGGTTTCTTGATGCCGAGTCCTCACCGTTGTTTCACCTCTGATTTTGTTTGATTTTTGTGTTCATGGAGATGTTGCACTGATGAGTTAGGAGGCATTCATGCGGACTGAACAAATTATTTGTCTTAATCGCGACGGAAACAAGGGCGAGGATTGTGGCCATGTAAAATCGATTTAAGCCCCCCCCCCCCGTGGAATTTGTTTCCGCTAACCCTTCCAATGCGGTTCTTCTGTCGCGGTGTTCTTTTTGTTATGGTTTGTCTTTGAGTGCTTGTATCGCTTGTATTATTTTATTTTGGATAGCCTATTGGTCATTTTGTCGAAAAGTAACCGTCCTTTCGGCTTTCCGCTGTTAATTTTTCCGTTGGGGTCTGTTGCTTCATGTTTGTGTTTCTTTCCCTTTGGTGTCTCTGATGGGAACTTTGGGTTAATTGTATCGATTCCTGATGATTGCTTCCACATCTATTTGGTTTTGTTATAGTTTGTCTTTGAGTGTGTGTATCGCTCATAACTTTTTTTCTTGTTTTGAATAGCCAATTGGCCATTTTGTGGGAAAGTGACTGGCCTTTTGACCACCAGATATTGGTGTTTCCATTAAGGTCTAGTTATCTCATGTTTGTGTTTCTTTCCCTTTGGTGTCTGATTGGAGCTGTAGAGTAATTGTATGGAATCCTGATCATTGTCACCACTTCTATGTTCTCAATTCATCAGTACAACATCTCCGAGAACAAAAAGCAAACAGTCACAGAAATTAAACAACGGCGATGACTCGACAGTAAGAAACCACTGAATGCTGGAATAATAGAAAACCAACAGTTAGACTGTGATGGGTTCAACCAGAGCTAGAGCATTAGGAACCAACCGACATTACAATGCCGATCAAAAATCCAGCAACCAAAAACCCACCACGAATGCCAAAGCCAGCCACACGACCAGACAGTCCGGCAATCCAAATCAATTGCGAAACATAAACGCCACAGGACGCCGCACTAGGAACAGCACCATACAAGAAAGGAAAATTCATAATTCTAAAGCCATCGCGTTTATCACAAATTTTGTTGGAAACAAAGCCATCTACAACAGATAGATGTAAATACCTAACAACGGAGACCCGGTACCAGAAAAATTAGCTAAACTCAAGCGGACCCCCACCCCCCCGCCCCCCTCCCGCCGGGTTTGGGGCAAACTTTACCGATCAAACGATCCAAATAGTCACCGTCAATATTAGTTTATACCAATTTATTTCAGTTCGATTGGGTGATGAAAGCTACAAGCTTATCGCTATCGAACACTCATTCTGGATGTTATCACGCGCACGCGAGAAAAAGGCAGTGACTTTTACACCACTGCTACCCATTTACATCTGTGTGGAATGGAGCATTGTCCTAACGTGTTTCGGAGCCGGATTCGAAGCCACAACCTCTTGTCGAACGCGCTTACCAAAGAGCTACCGTCAATATTCAACAAACCATCTAAATATCTAGAAGTCGAGCTAAATACACTGCTCAAAACAATTAAAGGTGAACATTTTAAGCCTGTTAATCATCACCGCTTGGCAATTTTCAAACTCAAGGAAATGCGCTATTTTAAATTGACATATATCTTAACAATGTTCAAGAAAACGTCAAGAAGCAAGGTTCACATGGAAAGCAAGAGTGTAAGCTACAGCATGGATACCCCTATTAAACGGCTGAAATTCGGCATGGGGCGAGCTCTTCATAATTTGAGTTTGGGTCAGAAACATATCAATCCTTCGGTTATGTGTTATTTTGGCTTAATAGTGGCTTTATATGGTGTTAGGCGGTTTTTGGAAGAAGCTGATGTCGCTCAAGCTGCCGCTTTGCTTGAAAGAGGGTAAATACAAAGGACCGTTGCTGAAAGCTTTGATGTATCGAGAAGTGTTGTTGCCAGACTATGGAGACGCTACCAGGAGACGGACGAGTTTATCAGCAGAAAGGGACATGACGTCTCTCTCATAACAAAACAAAAACAGATCTGTTTTACTACCATCAAAAAGCATGTGATAAAATATTGCGACAAAGTATTCGAAAGATCAGGTCGAAATATGTTTTGGTTTATAAAAAATTCTAATGAAGTTTTAAATAAATTGAACTCCAGGCGTTTTCGTGCATCAATATGTTCTAGAAAGGGTTGTCCTTTGGAAGCAGAACTAGAAAATATGGAGTGTACATGTTTCTGGGCCAATTTAGCTAGTTTTGACCATTTAGGCCTCATCAGTGACCCTCAAATATTTTCAAAATTCCATCATGGAACCAATGATACCAAAGGACAAGAAAATATAAACTACACTATGATGTAGAGCAGGGAGAAATTTTACGGCCACCACACATTCCCAGACAACAGCTGTAGTGACGTTAAATATGTTCTAGAAAGGGTTATCCTTTGGAAGCAAGGATAGAAAATATGGAATGCACATGTTTCTGGGCCAGCCTAGCTAGTTTCGGCCATTCAGGCCTCATCAGTGACCCTCAAATATTTTCAAAATTCCACAATGGAATCAATGGTTTGTCTTTGGGTGTTTGTGTCGCTTATATTATTTTATTTTGGATAACCTTTTGGCCATTTTGTGGGAAAGTAACTGTACGTTTGGCTTTCCGTTGTTTGTGTTTCCGTTGCTTCATGTTTGTGTTTCTTTCCCTTTGGTGTCTCTGATGGGAGCTTGGGGTTAATTGTATCGATTCCTGATCATTGCCGTTACTTCTATTTTACTGGACGGGAAGGGCAAGGCCGACACCGCATGACGTCACAAAGGGAAGATCAATATCTTCGAGTGTTTGAGTATTAAGTTTTACCAACAGCTAAGGTCATACGGAAGCGGGTCCTCGGTTTAAAGACTCATACGAAAGTTTGTAGAAGCCCGGGGTCGATCCTGTGATCCCTGGTTTACATTAATATCTTCGAAATCTTGTGCTACGAAATAGGCAGTACATGGCCAGAAGGCCACACAAAGCAATTGGTCAAAAGGTGTCCGATCAAATAATACATAACAGGTTACATGAAGGTGACTTGAGGGCCAGACATCCGACAATATCGTACACGGCGATATGAGTTTGCCAGAGAACATAAGAATTGGCGATTGCAAGACTTGCATACAGGTCTGTTCACAGGGAGCTCAGAGAACAGTGCTTTTGTCACCAAGAAGATTCGAACCTAACAACTAACCATTTCCACAAGAGCACCTTCATTAAACAACAGGGCCCTCGCCCATCGCGGCTTGAAGAAATAGATGGGCTGCCTGATGCTTCGACACAGAGCTGAAACCGGCCGCACACGAGTGCTGGTAAACCGCTTAGAGGGTTTAAGCCTGTCAAGGCAAAGCAGTGCGAGTCGGACCGACCATGCATATTAACCGTATAGTTTAACCGTATAGTTTTCACTGGACGACAAGGCTTGAGATGCCATTTCATCTCAATGTCGGGTAAAAGTCTCACAAAAATGGAAGCAACGTATCCAAAATGACATATACAGTGTTGACGGGGACGTTAAACCTCAAATCAAACAATTCATTAAACAACGTTGTAATTGTGCATTTTACGTAAGTACATTTTGGTAGTTTTTTTTGGCATTTAATACCTTCCAAAATACAGAGCTGACTTGTTTTGAGCATCTAAAATGAATTATGATAGACAGTCTCATCATAAAAATTTTATTAACAAAAACATGACTGTGCAAAAAAAAAAAAAAAAAAAAAAAAAAAAAAAAAACACATAAAAATACAGGCTCGACCCTATTTTTGTTTTCGGAAGAAAAAAATAAAATTATATAAAAAATCTCCTACCTACCGACCAAAATCTTTTTTCAGCATGTTAGTGGAAAAACAGCTATTTTTTACGCCTAAACAAATGGGAAATGTTTCCAAAAGAAAAGAAAATTTGAGTCCGTTACCTTTGGGGTTTAAAATGCTACAAACAGCACCATGTATCGGAACATTTGTGAGTACGTATATTTCTTGTTAGCCATTTTAACATAATGCCAAACTCACAAAATGTTTAGTGATTCTAAGTGATTTTATTTACCACCTCAGAGCATTTACTAAAATCCTTATAATCAGCTGTTGGGACGCAATGATATTCAACCAGCAGTGACTATATAGACTCACACGACGTCACACGATCACTAAGTAAAATAAAAATACACCACGAAAAAACGAGTATATGGTTTTACAACCCCCCCCCCCCCTTGAACTCCACTTTTATACAGTATAACTGGGGTTTGCATGGGTAGAATAGAAGTTGAGGCAATGATCGGGAATCGATACAACTAACCCACGGCTCCCATCAGAGACAACAAAGGGAAAGAAACACAAACATGAAGCAACAGACCCCAACGGAAACACCAACAGCGGAAAGCCAAAAAGACAGTTACTTTCCCACAAAATGGCCAAAAGGCTATCCAAAACAAAATAATATAAGCGACACAAACACCGTAAGACAAACCATTACAAAAATTAACCGCGACAGAAGAACCCTTATTTTCTTATTTTTCCTCTAAAAACACATTGTGGGTACTCGTTAGAACTGCCTCATCGAGGCGTTTCTAACGAGTACCCACAATCAATATTTTGAGCAGAATTAAGAAAAATATCAGATGAGGCGGTTCTAACGAGTACTCACAATCTATATTTTAGAGCAGAAATAAGAAAAAATATCACAATTTTTCATTTTAAAATTTTCCTTTTTCCGGTGATAAAATTTAAAATGTATTTGTACAGGCGTGGTTTCTTAATGTAAAATATAGTCCTCTCCAATATGACTGGAAGATTGTTATGCTGTAACGTCCATGACGGTCTTACGTTGTTCATTGAAAAACTGCCTACAATTAATTGTTTTCTTGTTTCAATTTTAGCCATCAAACGAGAATATTTCGACACATCATCACGAGAACACACCTATATAATTTTGACCCCCTCATACCCCACTTTTATATAGAAGAAGAAGGGTTCAATGGGGTATACATTATTTTTCTTAATTCTGCTCAAAAACATAGTTTGTGGGTACTCGATAGAACCGCCTCAACGAGGCGGTTCTATCGAGTCACCGCAATCTATGTTTTGAGCAGCGATAGAACCGCCTCAACGAGGCGGTTCTATCGAGTCCCCGCAATCTATGTTTTGAGCAGAAATAAGAAAAATATCACAATTTTTCATCTTAAAATTTCTAATTTTTGGCCAAAAAGGAGGAATTCCAGCCTATAGTAAATTTCCATAGGGTTCTGCCCACGCACAGATGTCCATGATATTGTGCATAATTAATACCTGGTAAATGACTGTTCATTATTTAGCTATTTCACTCTTATATCTGTGTTCATTATACATCTACAATGTTTTGTTTATTTCTGCATCTGAAAAAGGGGTACCCCCAAACACGTATACATATACACATTAGCTTCTTATGTTTTGGAGTTATTTTGTTCTCAGGCATCACTGTAGTCATTTGAGATTATTTTTGTATCACATTTACCATTGTTCAGGTAAAGTTCTATAGACCATGGACAATTTCATATGGAGGAGACCCTAGACTTCACAACCATAAAATCTTTTGGAGTATGTTTGACTTTTGATTTCACACTGTTGCAGTTCTTGTCACCTCATCATATTGATAAGAAAATTGCCCATATATGTGTAAAACATTTTATCAAATTTTCTTGAAAATCTGAGACCGGTAACCTACTGCATTTGAACATTGAATAATAATGGTCAGATTTTTAATTTTTTCAAACCATTTGTAGATATGGTATAACATTTTCAATCGAGAAATTGCTCGCATATAATATATATAACCATGAATATATGTATGTTTAAACCATGGTGTGTATAGTGTGAGCTCATATAATCAGCTGCTGTATCAGTTATGGTACCCTGGGGGACACCAAAAACACAATTTATTTTGAGCGTGCATTAACAATTCAATAAAAATATATTTCATTATATGACAAGAGTTTTTGCATTTAATGTAATCCTAAAGTTTGCTGAAGCTTATGATGACCAAGACTGTTGAAATGGCAAGTAAAATGGATGGTTCTGTAAACCAGACAATTTTCTTGATTCTCTAATAAATATGTATTATGCGGTATTATAAGTATGATGCAGTCAACTTAAGATGTTTGAAAAGTCTGTCATACCGGAATGGCACAGCTTGCTTGAATAGCCAAGATTTATGATGTTTTTATTATGGTGTGCCAGGTAGTTCATAATACTACAGACTTTTGGCCCACTGTATACACGGATCACCGTAGGCAACATGGAAACACTGTTGTTTTGTCACTCTGACAATGTCCCCTCAAAATCTGAACTAAACTACAGTATACTTAAAAGCGTAACAAATGTCCCCTGCTGTGCAAATCCGAGTAAGAAAGTCATATTCTTAAATATGATCGTTATATCCTTATATATGATCTGGAAAACAACCAGTTTTTTTTTAGTAACATGATTTAATATAATAGAGAATACTATTCATACTTTCAAACGATTTCAGTGGAAGAAAAGAGCGAACAGTATATTTGCTAGCAGTGCTATAGAAAAATATATAGCCAACTGCAGATTTTGGCTCCGCAAATATGCTAGTAGTACAGCTAACAGCTGATTCACGCCATTTGTAAAACTGATGAATACAGAGCTAGAAAGCTTAACATTGATGACAAGTACTGCATACATATGACTAAAATGCGAATGGTATAACTACATCTAAATATAATATCAGCTATAAAATAAATTTGTTACAGCAACTTGCCTTCCATCCATTTCAGTTTTGGAAGTGTATGCCAAATGCCAATTTTACAACTAGTTCCAGTTTGACTAGCTCTGCATTTATTTTGAAGTCTAAACATTGTACCTTAAAATTTTGCAGATGTTACAATGAACCTAGAAAAAAATGCAGAAAATTCTTTCCATGATTTCACAAAACTTTTGGTTGGGGAGCGGAGTGTGAGTCTCTTTGACCAAGTGATGTAAGAAAACATCAACAATACAAGGACCAATCAATCATAAGAACAAATCAGAAAATCAGTCTGTCCCTTCAAGTTTGCAAATTATTGACTGCTGTTTTATTTTAAAGAAATAAATTACAACATTAAAAATAATTATGGAAAAAATAGGATTATGAAAGTAACTAATTAAGCAAATTCATAACGTCATTGAGTGGGGGCTTGAAGAAATATATGGGCTGCATGATGCTTCCACGCAGAGCTGAATCAGGCCCGCACACTAGTACTGGTAAACCGCTTAGAGGATCTAAGCCTGTCCAGGAACCGAGATGCGAGGCGGACCGTCCATGCTAATAAACCCTATTGGTTTCATTGGGCGACAGGGCTTGAGATGTCATTTCATCTCAATGTCGGGTAAAAGTCCCACAAAATTGGAAGCAACGTCTCCGAAATGACCTTTACAGTGTTGACGGGGACGTTAAACATCAAATCAAACAAACAAACAAACAAAACGTCATTGAGTATTACTGACATCAAGTGCCTTTGTATTGCAGGGTTTAAAAATGTACAAGAAGGCCAAATAAAATAGGGTAAAAAGATCCACTATGTCTTATTCCTATTGTGTCATAATGTAACTTTTTCAGCATTATCATTTTTGCAATATTGTCAACACTTACATTCATCATGGACAGTGCATGAATGCATTTTATTTTTTTCTCTTCAAATGTTTGGATAAAACTTGACTTATACGTTGATTATGTATGTTCTCATTTACTTTTTTGTGGGGTTGTGGGGGGGGGGGCGGATAATTATATAAATGCCTATGATAAGCTTTGTATGATAAGGTGGCCCTAAATGGACATAAAAATTCACTTTAAGGAAATCTTGTCCCCTGGTATTGAAACTGATTTTGCCACAAAAAATTGACCTGAACCCATATCTAGCTCTCAAAAACAATGTTACCGGTTTCTGATTTTTTTGAAATTTGTTTGCTATATAGAGCACATATGTGGCCTATTTTATTTGCAATATCTTGGGGTGACAAGATCAGTAACACATCAAATTCTTATGATGAACATCTTAATTTTTGCAAATTTTCATGACAAATAGAAGAAATGTTGTAAATAAATTTATCTGGAAGATAAAAAGACATAGACACATTTACATTTTTTTGTATTAGATTAATCCTTATGGAGTTGTGTTGCCAATCCAAAGCAACAAAATTTGAAAATAATCCTACATATTGATTTAAGACTGAAAAGTGCACAGGTGTGTATGACCGCTATAGGGGATTACCTCAGGGACCTCTCCTGAGACCTATAGTAATTTATCAAATGAAACAAAGTTATATATATATAGTTGATAGACCTCAAGTAAACAACAACTGAAGTTTCAAGAAAATCTATGCGTGGGCAGATTTGGAACTCCCCTTTGGCAATGTATTTGTATAGGTGGGTTTTCGTAATGTAATGGATGGAAAATAATGTAAATATAAGTAATAAAGGAATTTATCTCAGGTTCACTGAAGTATGAAACACATCGGGTCACGAACAAAGTCAGTGAACTCCCTGAGGGGGTTCGCTTACTTCGCTCGTTTCCCGATGTATACGGGGCTCTCTTACTTTGCTTGTGACCGGATGTTATCCGTCCTTCTATAAACCGTTAAAGCTAAAGGTAATTATATTGCATTTACATATGGCGTTTCGACTGTCATTCTATGTGTTAATGGCAACATTATTCTTTGACTGTTTAAGGCAATCCTGAACCATGATAATGCTTAGAAAGCGAGAACAGTTGGTGTAAACCAATAAAAAATGGGTAATCTTTCCCAAGGGAGAGATTATATTTGCATTCTCAGTGCGT
Organism: Lucinisca nassula; assembly: GCA_963580285.1. Classification (NCBI taxonomy): domain Eukaryota; kingdom Metazoa; phylum Mollusca; class Bivalvia; order Lucinida; family Lucinidae; genus Lucinisca; species Lucinisca nassula. Next base: position 15,937,274 of record OY757012.1, on the reverse strand, counting down.
TTGCTAAAATCCGTATAGTCAGCTGTTGGGACGCAATGTGATGCATCCCTCATTGACTACTTTGACTCACACGACGTAACTAGATCACCATCACGAAAACACGCCCATATAATTCTGACTCCTTTGAACCCCAAGTTTATATGGTAAAACTGAGACTTGCAGGGGTAAACCTTATTTTCTTATTTCTGCTCTAAAATATAGATTGTGGGTATTCGTTGAGGTTATAACGAGTATCCACAATCTATATTTTGAGCAGAAATAAGAAAAATATTACACTTTTTCATCTTAAACTTTTCATTTTTTCGGTGATAAAGGTTACACTGTATTTGTATAGGCGTGTTTTCGTAATAACGACTATATTGACTCACACGTCAAAATAAATCATGGTACTCTCCAATATGACTGAACGATATTTACGTTGTGACGTCAATGAAGCTCTTACGCTGTTCATTAGAAAAAAAAAAAATAACTGCGAACAATTAATTGTTTTCTCGTTTCAGGTTTAGCCATCAAACAAGAATATTTCGACACATATCGTACGGAAAATAATGCAAATATGCGTAATGTGTGTGTGTGTGTGTGTGTGTGTGTGTGTGTGTGTGTGTGTGTGTGTGTGTGTGTGTGCATTCGGGTTAAACGTCGTTTTCAACATTTTTTCAGTCATATCACGATGGTGTCTAATTGCGACAGGGAGCTCAATGCTCACTTTTATAGTGCTGCCTCACTGAAGTATCATGTCCCAGACACATTGCATGATACCACACCCAGTAACATTATCCTGACACTGGGCGACCAGTCCTAGCTCTACCCCGTAAATCTGAGTGCCAAGCGATGTGCAGCTAGTACCATTTTTAACGACTTTGGTATGTCGCGGCTCGGGTTCGAACCCGTGACCTCCCATTCCCCGGAGCGGACACTTTACCAACTGAGTTATCGGGCGTAATAAAGGAAATTTATTTAAGGTTCAGTGAAATGTGAATAACATCGGGTCACGAGCTGGGGTTCACTTACTTTGCTCTTGACCCGATGTATATGGGGTTCTCTTACTTGGCTTGTGACCCGATGTTATCCATACTTCAATAAACCGTTATGAATACATCCATTTCTTAAATAGTATAGAAAACATTACGAAAATATGCCTATACAAATACATTGTAAATGTTACCGCCGAAAAAACGATTTTTTTTTTTAGATGAAAAATTGTGATATTTTTCTTATTTCTGCTTAAAATATAGATTGTGGGCACACGTTAGAACCGCGTCATCGATGCGATTCTAACGAGTACCCACAATCTATATTTTAGAAAAGAAAGAAGAAAAATATTTACCCTTGTAAACCCCAGTTTTACTTTATAAAAGTGGGGTTCGAGGGGTCAGAATTATGTAAGCCTGTTTTCGTGATGGACCTGAACTATGTGGAAGGCTTAAAATCGTATTTGGCATTAATGGGGGAAAATTTACATAACAATGTTTCATGAAAATTGATTAACATCCACAATCTGTGTTTACAGCAAACTTGCAAACTGTCACAGCAACCATTAAAAACAACAACAAATGATGTTATTTTCCGAGCCAGGACATAAAAGAAAATATTGCAAAATGATGCTATCTTGGAATTCTTTTCATATTCGTTTGTAGCCTCTACTATTAATTTCCCTGTCTGAGACAGCCTTCATATCAGGAAATTTCGATAAAGCAATTATCTCTGTTTCCACATTTCCAAGCAGAGTATGTGTGCAAATTTGAGAGAACTGCTGCACTATATCTATCATAATGTTAAGAAATCCCTGTAATGAACATCCCTCTAAAGAGACTAGAAACGGGCCTCCGTGGCCTAATGGATAAGAGCGCTGACTCTTAGTCATTAGGTCTCTCACCGCCGTAGGTTCGAGCCTCGCTCGGGCCACGTGTGAGACGCCAAGTTCTGCAACGGAAGGTCAGGTGGTTTTTCTCCGGGTACTCCGGTTTTCGCCCACCTCTGATTAACGATCGGCTCGATATGAGTGAAAAAACCTTGAAAGGGCCGTAAAACCCAACCCCCCCCCCCCCAAAAAAAAAAAAAAAAAAGAGACTAGAAATGCGTCCAAGGGACACAGATGCCCCGGTCTGAAAAAATGTTGATGTTAGAATTAATCCATACAAAGTTATTGACCGTGATTTAGTTTTGGCATTGACCTCTAATTGTGACCTTCACCTTGGAGGTATGGACTTCATGATGATGAAAATTTCTGCTAAGTAATTTCAAAATCAATACAGAAAAAAGAAAGTTAAAGTTTCGGAATCTTTTCTCGACGTTTGACCTCTACGTACGACCCTTACCTGAAAGGTACGGGCATGGGTTTTGCGCGCGACATATTGTCTCTCGAGATGGTGAACATTTATCCCAAGTAATTTCAACATCCATCCAGCAATAAGGAACTTATTGACCGCATTTAGGTTTCGGGTCCTTTTTTGACCTTTGACCTCCAAGTAAGACCTTGACCTTGGAGGTATGGACCTAGGATTTAGGCGCGACACATTAATTCATGATGGTTAACATTTCTGAAAACAAAAATCAAAATCAACCCAGAAAGTTGTTGACAATGTTTAAGTTTCGGACGCACGGACGGACGGACAAACAGGTGAAGTACTATAAGCCCCTTTCTCCTTTTTATGCCCCCAACTTCAAAGAAGTTGTTTGGGCATATTGGTTTGCCCTGTTCGTCCGTTCGTCCGTCCTTCTGTCCGTCCCGCTTTTTTACTGCATTCCATAACTTAAGAACCGTGGGTGCTAGGTTTTTGAAATTTCATATATGGGTTCCTTATGAAAAAAATATTTGACTCGTGTTTTTTTTTCTCGTCAGGATTATGCCCTTTTCTTGAGTTATGCCCCTTTGCAAAAAATACTTTGAAATCTTCTAAGCAAGATATCTCAAAAACTGTTTGAACTTTTGCTCTGAAACTTTACAAACTGGTTTGGGATGATAAGTATATGGACTGATTAACTTTTGAAAAAAAAAATCCGATTTTTTTCTTGAGTTATGGCCCTTTGAGTTTCTTTTTTTTGCGTTTTAAGCTTGTAAGCAAGATAACTCAAAAACTGTTTGAGCTATATCCCTGAAACTGTACAGAATGCTTGAGGATGATGAGGTGTTGAAGTGATTAACTTTTGACAAAAATCCAATTTATTTTTCTTGAGTTATGCGCCTTTGAAATTTTGCGCGTTTTAAGCTTGTAGACAAGATATCTCAAAAACTGTTTGAGCTATTGCCCGGGAACTTTACAGACTGGTTCGGGATGATAAGTAGATGAACTGATAAACTTTTGAAAAAAAATTCCGAAATTTTTCCTTCAGTTATGACCCTTTGAAATTTTTTGTGTTTTAAGTTGGTAAGCAAGATAACTCAAAAACTGTTTGAGCTATTGCCATAAATCTTTACAGAATGGTTGGGGATGATAAGAAGATGAACTGATTAACTTTTGACAAAAAATCATTTTTTTTTCTTGAGTTCTTTGAAATTTTGCGCCTTTTAAGCTTGTAAGCAAGGTATCTCAAAAACTGTTTGAGCTATTGCCCTGAAACTTGACAGGCTGGTTGAGGATGATAAGTAGATGAACTGCTTAACTTTTGAAAAAAATCAGAGGAATTATGCCCCTGTCTTGAGTTATGCCCCTTTGCAAAAATACTTTGAAATCTTGTAAGCAAGATATCTCAAAAACTGTTCGAGCTTTTGCCCTGAAACTTTACAGACTGATTTGGGATGATGAGTAGACAGGCTGGTTCAGGATGATGAGAAGATGAACTGATTAACTTTTGAAAAAAAAAAATCCGAAATTTTTTTCTTCAGTTATGGCCTTTTGAAGCTTTTGTGTTTTAAGCAAGATAACTCAAAAACTGTTTGAGCTATTGCCCTGAAACTTTACAGAATGGTTGGGGATGATGAGAAGATGAACTAATTAACTTCTGACAAAAATCCATTTTTTTTCCTTGAGTTATGTCCCTTTGAAATTTTGCGTGTTTGTAGTTGGTTTAAACTTTATTTCTTTGTATAATACATACATTTTTTTACACATATAATGTTGACAAAGAATACAAGTATCATACAAAGGGATTCAGAAAAAAGTCAAATGACTTATTCAAATCTGTATCCCTCGATTACAATATCAATGTACTAAGTATAGTTGTGATTGTCAAGTTTGTTCGAATTTGCAAGTTATTGTGAAGATATCCTAGGTGAATTTCATTTTGGTTACAAAATGAATAGTATAGTAGTGAAATAAAGCAAAGGATATATGGCTCCACGGGGAATGGATTTTAAGGTAATTATTTTGTTTCATTAGCACTGATGAATCAAGTCTTGGGCGTGTGATTTGGGGCTGTCTCAAGAGAAACAATACAATGTAGAAACTCAGTTGCGCTCTTCGAATAGTGATGTGAGACAAAGGCTGAAGATCGGTTCGGTTGGACGCTGTAGCTGTTTAACTCGAGTTAGTGGATGTGTTTTTCAAACTTTTTCGGGTAAGAACGCGCATGTATATATTTACTTGTGTAGATATATGTATGTGTGCCCATGTAGAAAAACTACACATATTTATATATCTGTGATAAGTACTAGTAAGGCATTTGAAATCTGTGATTATAAATTTGAGGTACAAAATCTTTTAGACTTAAGAAGTTTGTAGTTTGTAAGCAAGATATCTCAAAAACTGTATGCGCTGTTGTCCTTTAATTTTACAGGCTGGTTCAGGATGATGAGTATATGAACTGATTAACTTTTGAAAAAAATCTGAAATATATTTCAGTTATGGTCCTTTGAATTTTTTATTTTTTTTTTTTTTTTTTATTTTTTATTTTTTTTTTTTTTTTTGCGTTTTAAGCCTATAAGCAAGATAACTAATAACTGTTTGAGCTATTGCCCTGAAACTTTGCTGAATTGTCGGGGATGAGAAGAAGATGAACTGATTAACTTTCGACAAAAATTCATTTTTCTCTCGTCAGGATTATGCCCCTTTCTTGAGTTATGCCCCTTTGCAAAAAATACTTTGAAATCTTGTAAGCAAGCTATCCGAAAAACTGTATAAGCTTTTGCCCTGAAAGTTTACAGACTGGTTTGGGATGATGAATAGATGAACTGATTAACTTTTGAAAAAAAAATCCGATGTTTTTCTTGAGTTATGGCCCTTTGATTTTTTTTGCTTTTTTAGCTTGTAAGCAAGATAACTAAAACACTGTTCGAGCTATTGCCCTTAAACGTTACAGAATGACTGGGGATGATGAGAAGATGAAGTGATCAACTTTTGACAAAAATCCAATATATTTTTCTTGAGTTATGCCCCTTTGAAATTTTGCTTTTTTTAAGCTTGTAAGCAAGATAACGCAAAAACTGATTGAGCTATTGCCCTGAAACTTTACAGGCTGGTTCAGGATGACGAGTAGATGAAATGATTAACTTTAGAAAAAAATCTGAAGGATTATGCCCCTGTCTTGAGTTATGACCCTTTGCAAAATACTTTGTAATCTTGTAAGCAAGATATCTCAAAACTGTTTGAGCTTTTGCCCTGAAACTTTACAGACTGGTTTGGGATGATAAGTACATGAACTGGTTAACCTTTAAAAAAAATCCGAAATTTTCTTCTTGCGTTATGCCCCTTTGAATTTTTTTTTCGTTATAAGCTTGTAAGCAAGGCTGACCTATTGCCCTGAAACTTTACAGAATGGTTGGGGATGATGAGAGGATGAACTGATTAACATCTGACAAAAATCCATTTTTTTTCTTGAGTTATGCCCCTTTGTAATTGTGCGCGTTTTAAGGTTGTAAGCAAGATACCTCAAAAACTGTCTGAGCTATAGCCCTGAAACTTTACAGGCTGGTTCGGAATGATGAGTAGATGAACTGGTGAACTTTTGAAACAATTCTGAAATGTTTTTCTCCAGTTATGGCCCTTTGAAATTTTTGTTTTTAAGCTTGTAAAGCAAGATATCTCAAAAACCGTTTGAGCTATTGCAGCCAAATAACACAAAGATATCTCAGTTACTGTTAGGGTCAAACAGTGTTAGGGTCAAGCAGTTGGGGGCATTGTGTTTCATAAACACTGGTTCTAGTTCATCAGACAAGTTGTGCAAAAGTGCATTAAATCGCACAAGTGTGTTATCGTTATGTAAGCCTTCACATTCGCACATTCTAATAACAGCTGTTCCTGCTTGGTTAGTACACTACCTCTAGTTAGCTTGCTCCAGGTAAGCTTATGCCGTCGTCTGTCCTCCCGTCGTTAAATTTTCCCATTTAGGACATCTCCTCCTGAACCGGGAGTCAGATCAACCTGATACCAGGCGGGGGGCATCCTGTTGACATAGAGAAATGGTCACCATGGCTGCCATCTTGAAATTCTTCAAAAGACATATCCTCGAGAACCAAAGGTCGAAATGAGCTGAAACTTGATGGGAGGTATCGGAGTGACATAGAGATTAAGATTTGTTTAAATCGTTCCGTTCCGATATCCAAGATGGCCGCCATGGTGGCAATCTTGAAATTCTTCAAACAATGCTCTTTCTGAACCAAAAGTCGATTGAAATGAAACTTGATGGGAGGCATGAGAGTGACATGGAGAATCAGATTTGCTAAAATCGTTCTGTTCCGATATTCGATATCCAAGATGACCGCCATGGTGTCATCTTGAAATTCTTCAAATGGCATCGCCTTGCGAACCAAAGGTCGAGTTGAACTGAAACTTGATAGGAGGCATCGGGGTGATATCGAGAGTCAGATTTGTTTAAATGGTTCCGTTCGGATTTCCGAGATGTACGCCGTGGCAGCCATTTTGAAATTATTCAAACAGCATCTCCTCTTTAACCAAAAGTCGAATTTAGCCGAAACTTGATGAGAGTCATCGAGGTGACATGAAAACTCAGATTTGGAAAAATCGTTCTGCTTCGATATCTAAGATGGCCGCCATGTATCTTGAAATTCTTCAAACGATATCTCCTTCTGAACCAAAGGTTACATTGAGATGAAACTTGATGGAAGGCATCGGAGTGACATGGAGATTCAGATTTACTAAAATCGTTCTGTTCCGATATCCAGTAGCAAAGATGGCCGCTATGGTAGCCATCTTGAAAATCTTCAAATGACAGCTCTTCCCGGACCAAGGAATGGACTGAGCTGAATTTGATGGGAGGCAAGGGACGACTTGGAGATCAGAGTTGCTAAAAATTGTTCTGTTCCAATATTCAAGATGGCTGCTCACGGAGACCATCTTATATTTTGTCAAAATGCACCTCCCCACGTTCCAGACATTATGATAAAACATCCATGTGATATAGTGCATTTTTTCGTTCCTCAGAAAAGGTATTTTTTCTGATGAAAAATTGTGATATTTTTTCTTATTCATACTCAGAACATAGGTTTGGGGGGCTCGTTAGAACTCCATTTTCTCTGTATAAAGTGGGGTTTAAGGGTGTCTTTATTTCACGGACTTGTTCACGGGATGGAGGTCAGATCAAGCTGAAACCTGATTGGAGGCATTGGTACGACATGGAAATTCGGATTTGCCAAATTGTTCAGTTCCGATATACAAGATGGCCATCAGGGTGGTCATGGTGGCCATCTTGAAATTCTTCGAACTACATCTCCTCCTAAACCAAAGGTTGGATGGAGCTGAAACTTGATTTGAGGCATATGAGCAACATAGAGGATCTTACATTCGTGCTCATGTATTATTGAATTAATTAAACGAGTTGAGGAAAAGGGATAAAATGCGAGGCTTTGCCGAGCATTTTATCCCTTTTCATCAACGAGTTTAATAAATTCAATAATACATGAGCACGAATGCAAGATTCTATTTATCATATGACATTTAAAACGCATTTTATTCTCGACTGTTTACAAAAATATCAATATTCCGCCATTAGTAAACGCGACGTCGCTAAGGACGTCGTACATGTAACGTTACGGGACGTATCTAGCTAATTTGCATATTTAATCCACTAGTGGATTATCGAAAATATTACATGGCGTTATTACACTCTCAGACACGACGTCATATGATAAATTTAGATTCAGAATTGCTGAAATAATTTTGTTCTGTTATATAAGATGGCTTTCGTGCTGGCCAGCTTGAAAATCTTTAAATCACTTCAAGTTGAATTGAGCCGAAAATTGCTGAAAGGCATTGGGGTGACATGGAATTCAGACTTCACTACAGCTGGTGTGTGGGAATGTGTGGCGGCGGTAAAACGTCTCCCTGCCCTACATTATAGTGTAGATTATATTTTCTTGTCCTTTGGGATCATTGATTCCATAGTGGAATTTTGAAAATATCTGAGGGTCACTGATGAGGCCTAATTGGCCGAAACTAGCTAGTCTGGCCCAAAAAACATGTAAACTCCATATTTTTCATTTATGTGTTGTATTCCTTGATTCCAAAGGATAACCCTTTTATAGAGCATATTTTACTTCAGTACAGCTGGTGTGCGACAATGTGTGGCGGCGGTAAAACGTCTATTGCCCTATATCATAGTGTAGGTTATATGTTCTTGTCCTTTGGGATCATTGATTCCATTGTGGAATTTTGAAAATATCTGAGGGTCACTGATAATGCCTAGTTGGCCGAAACTAGCTAATCTGGCCCAGAAAACATGTACACTCCATATTTGTCACTTCTGTGGTGTATTCCTTGCTTCCAAAGGATAACCCTTTTATAGAACATTCTTAGTACCATTCTGTTCTGGAATACCAGATGGCTGCCATGTTGGCCATCTTGGAAATCTTCAAACCACATCTGCTACTGAATGGTCTGTTGTTGCATTGGGTTTAAATTGGTGGGAGGCATTTGGGTGATATGGAAATTCAGAATTGCAAAAATTGTTGCATAATGATATCTCAGATGGCGGCCACCTTTAAATTCTTCAAAACATATGTACAGTAATTTCATATAAGATTTACAAGGAGGGGCAACTCAGGTGTTTCAGTATACATGTATGTCAAACTCGCTGAGCCGACAAGAAGATTCGGTATTGTGGCTTTTTGGCGAGCGGCCATATACACCATAGCTTTATGTAACATTTATATTCATGTAATTGGTTGACTTGGTTTACTTCTTTGATAACAGAGCATGCCAAAGGCAGGGACAAACGATAGTTCTGGCCTGCCAAACTACAGTCGAACTTCATTGGCTCGAACACCTTTGGGACCTCGAAAATCTGTTCGAGAGAGGGGTAGTTCGAGCCATTGAGGTTACTGTCAGGAGGCATAACGCGATACTTTTAGACATCTTTTCGGTGTTCTATAATGAAAATGTATGATGTGTGTACTCATTAGAATCGCCTCATCGAGGCGATTCTAATGAGCACACACAGCATACATTTGCAACATAAAAGACTAAAATCGCATTAATACACCCCACTATTTCTTATGTAGAGGATTTCGCTAGGGGCTCAAGAATGGGTTCGACACATCCATGGTAAACGAGCCATCGGTATTCGAGCCATCGAAGTTCTACTGTATACACTTCCACTCTGCATCAACATCATCTCTTACTGAATTTTAATTCAAACTAAGCTGTTCAGAAAATTTATCAGAAGCATCAAGACTTCAAGATTCATAACTGCTAAAGGCAACGTGATCTTATCAACAAAATGGCCACCAAAGCACAATGTCATATATCATCAGCCTCATCCAGGAGTGCGATTGTGGTCCACTTGAGCCTCTAGTTTATATGCACGTCTGACTGGTGATCAGGGGGACAAGGGTTCGATACCTGCCGGGGTTGGCAACATTATTTCGTTGAGATTGATTATGAAATCTTTTCTACGGTCATTCTCTCACTTTCGCTGATTCAAGAAGGTGCACGTTATACGTAAAAGCCTGCCCAGGAAAAGTGTTGGTAGGTAAACTGACCGGCTCAAAAATGACCAAGCTAGTGTTCACTGGGCGTTTAAACGCCAATACAAACCAAACAAAATCTCCAATTTATACTACTAGTAACAGTTCAACAAAACGAAGACACACCTCATTTATATAACGTTTTTTATGTGGTTTTACGGCTCTTTCAAGATTATTTCACTCATATCGAGCCGATCGTTAATCAGAGGTGGATGAAAATGGGGGTACCTGGAGAAAATCCACCTGACCTTCCTTTGCAGAACTTGGCGTCTCACATATGACCCGAGCCAGGCTCGAACCCACAGCGGTGAGAGACCTAAAGATTAAGATTCAGCGGTCTTATCCACTAGGCCACGGAGGCACGTTATTTATGTACATGTAATGTAATTTGTTTTACAGGCTTACGATTACTATTCATTGTGAATGTGTTTAGAGCAAATAAATCATTATCATTGTCATTTATATTTCCAAGACGGTTCCTTTTATGTTGAAAATCTGTAATATTTTCTTACTTTTACTCGTAACATAGGCTGTGGGCGCTCGTTAGAATCGCCTTGTTGAGGCAAGAGGCGGTTCTAACGAGTACCCACAACCTTTGTCTTTGAGTAAAAAACAAAAAGAATATGTATACCCTGTAAACGTCACTTTTCTCCAAATAAAGAAGGGTGTAGTGGGTTGCTGGTTTTAACATGATGAGAGTTATTGTTGTCTGTATATCTGAACAGGCTGGTTTGTGTCTCAGCAGTCGGTCGCAAATCCAGAAAAAAAAATTTCATCGCGACAAGACTCATCTGATACTATAAGAATCTTATATGGGTGTGAGAGGTGGATGGAAAAATCCGTCCCGAGGGACACTGTCCGGCATCACGAGGCTTGCCGAGTGATGCCGGACAGTGATCCCGAGGGACGGATTTTTCTATCCACCCTCACACCCATATTGGATTCTTTTTCTTGCATACCTTCCATTTCTTAGCGCGGATTTTTAATGCTGCAGTTACTTCGATTACCAACGTCCGCCATATTGTGTTGACACTGCAGGAATGTTTAGTGACGTCACCTTACGTGCTGTGACGTCAACCTTAACGACGACGCATACGGGGTCGTAATCAACCAGTGCATTTATCAAACACGCAATTATATTCGATTTGGAGTCGGAACACCAGGGTCAGAACATAAATTTCTATCCCAGAGTAAAATCACGGATTTCCTTGTCTGGTGTGCAAGAATAGGTTTTCTACTGCTGTAAATCAAATAACAATAGTGCACTGTCTGTCTAAGATAAGCTAGATTTAGTAAGATAATAAACGCATAAAGATTAAAAGGTGTCCGCTCATCAATAAACCTGTCTGTATAATGCTATTTTGCATCATTTCTGCAGGCCATCGACCGTAAATGTCCTAAAGGACCATTGTAGCAGCTTATATAGCGCTATTTTCACGATCGTTTTCAGAGGAGCGATTATCTAGAGCTCACAAGCTACGGTTCAAAAACGGTTCTTCTGTCATCGTTTATTATTATTGTTATAGTTCGCCTTGTGGGTTTACAGGAGTATGCATTATACATGTATGTCATATTTTTTTTTTTTATTCTAGACATGGGTTGTGGGTACTAGTTAAAACCGCTTCAAAGAGACCCTAATGGAAACATCAATAGCGGAAAGCCAAAAGAACAGTTACTTTCCCACAAAATGGCCAATTTGCTATGCAAAACAAAAAGATATAAGCGATACACATATTCAAAGACGACCTGTAGCAAAAAAGAAAAAAACAAATCGCGACAGAAGAACCGCCTTGGAACGGTCAGTGAAATGCTTAAATTGATTATACGCGGCCGCAGTCCTCGCCCTTACTTACCTCGCGATTTAGACAATTTGTTCAGTCCGCATGAAGTCTTCCTAGCTCATCAGTGCAACATCTCCGAGAACACAAAAATCAAGCAGCCACAGAGTTGAAACAACAGTAAGGACTCGAAAGCAAGAAATAACTGAAATGCTGCAGCAAAAGAAAACCCAGAGACAAAACATCTAATTTAATTAAAAGTAAGCATTTACGCTTGAACCGTCGTAGAATTTGAGGCCTGACCCAACGACGTGCATTAAAGGAGGGAAGCAATGTTATCAACCGTGATTGAATTATCTTGCATGCATGCAGTTTGTCGCACTACATTTACCAGTCCTTTTTACAAGGATTGATTTTACCTAATTGGGTACTGAAATCATTGGGTACTGAAATCATTGCAAGTATTTATTTTACTGAATTAACATACATGTACTAAGTCACCATAAAATAAGACTGAATAGATGCACAGTAGGACGTGCTCATTTGTTCGTAAAAGCAATAAAACAATGTTTCACTGACCGTTTCAAGACGGTTCTTCTGTCGCGGTTGTTTTGAAATGTTTTGTCTTTGAGTGTGTACATCGCTTTTTTGTTATTGTTTTTGATTGCCAATTTGCCATTTTGTGAGATAGTGATTGTCCTTTTGGCTTTCCGCTGTTGATGGTTCAAATAGGGTCTACTTGTTTAATGTTTATGTTTCTTTCGATTTGATGCCTCTGCTGGGATGTGTGGGTTAATTGTGTCATGACCATTGCCTTCACTGCTATTTTCCAAAGACGCCGCTCACTTGTTATATTTTCAATTTCTTATACGACTATAGCCATTCTTGATTAGTTCTGAAAACAACAGTGGTTCATACATCACGTGAACAAGTCCGTGAAATGAACACACCCTCAATCCCACTTTATATGGAGAAAACTTGAGTTTACGGGTGTATACGTTATTTTTTAGCTCACCTGTCACGTAGTGACGAGGTGAGCTTTTGGGATCACTTTTTGTCCGTCGTCCGTCGTGCGTGCGTCCGTGCGTCCGTCCGTAAACAATTTCAAATAAGTATATCTCCAATACCCCATGGCCAATCTTGATCAAATTTCATGTGAATCATCATCAGGTAGGGGGAAAGGCTGCATAAGGTTTTTGGGCTGATCAGATTGGAATTCTGGTTGCCATGGCAACATATAGTTCCCATAGACTTATAATGGGAAAACATTTAAAAATCTTCTTCTCTGAAACCACAGGGCCCAGAGCTTAGATATTAAGCATGTAGCAAGGGCAAGTGGTCAACTACATAATTCCTGCCAATCATGCCCCTCGGTGCCAAATGGGCCACGCCCTAGGGCCCCTTCGCTCCCATAGACTAATAATGAAAAAAAAAGCTTCAAAAATCTTCTTCTCTGAAACTACAGGGCCCAGAGCTTAGATATTTAGCATGTAGCAATGGCAAGTGGTCACCTACATAATTCCTGCCAATCATGCCCTTGGGTTCAAAAATGGCCACGCCCTGGGGCCCCTTTGCTCCCATAGACTCATAATGGAAAAAAAGCTTCAAAAATCTTCTTCTCTGAAACCACAGGGCCCAGAGCTTATATATTTAGCATGTAGCAATGGCAGGTGGTCACCTACATAATTCCTGCCAATCATGCCCCTGGGTTCCAAATGGGCCACGCCCCGGGGCCCCTTCGCTCCCATAGACTCATAATGGAAAAAAAAGCTTCAAAAATCTTCTTCTCTGAAACCACAGGGCCCAGAGCTAATATATTTATCATGTAGCAATGGCAGGTGGTCACCTACATAATTCCTGCCAATCATGCCCCTGGTGTCCAAACGGACCACGCCCCGGGGCCCATTAGCTCCTATAGACTCATAATGGTAAAAAAGCTTCAAAAATCTTCTTCTCTGAAACCACAGGGCCCAGAGCTGATATATTTAGCATGTAGTAACAGCAAGTGGTCACCTACATAAATCCTGCCAATCATGCCCCTGGTGTCCAAACGGACCACGCCCCGGGGCCCATTAGCTCCTATAGACTCATAATGGTAAAAAAGCTTCAAAAATCTTCTTCTCTGAAACCATAGGGCCCAGAGCTTAGATATTTAGCATGTAGGAAGGGCAAGTGGTCAACTACATAATTCCTGCCAATCATGCCCCTGGGTTCCAAATGGTCCACACCCCGGGGCCCCTTCGCTCCCATAGACTCATAATGGAAACAGGCTTCAAAAATCTTCTTCTCTGAAACCACAGGGCCCAGAGCTTAGATATTTAGCATGTAGCAATGGCAAGTGGTAACCTATATAATTCCTGCCAATCATGCCCCTGGGGTCGAAATTGGCCACACCCCTTGGCCACTTAGCTCCTATATACTCATAATGGAAAAAAAGGTTCAAAAATCTTCTTCTCTGAAACCAGAGGGCCCAGAGCTTAGATATTTAGCATGTAGCAACGGGAAGTGGTCACCAACATAATTCCTGCCAATCATGCCCCTGGGTTCCAAATCGGCCACGCCCCCGGGCCCCTTCGCTCCCATAGACTCAAAATGGAAAAAAGCTTCAAAAATCTTCTCCTCTGAAACCGTAGGGCCCAGAGCTTAGGTAATTAGCATGTAGCAACGGCAAGTGGTCACCTACATAATTCCTGCCAATCATGCTCCTGGGGTCCAAATTGGCCACGCCCGCGGGCCCCTTAGCTCCCATTGAGTCATAAAAGAATAAAGCTTCAAAAATCTTCTTCTCTGAAACCACAGGGCCCAGAGCTTAGATATTTAGCATATAGCAACAGCAAGTGGTCACCTACATAATTCATGCCAATCATGCCCCTGTGGTCAAAACGAGCCACGCCCTGGGGCCCCTTAGCTCCTATAGATTCATAATGGAAAAAATGCTTCAAAAATCTTTTTCTCTGAAACCACAGGGCCCAGAGCTTAGATAATTAGCATGTGGCAATGGCAAGTGGTCACCTGCATAAATCCTGCCAATCACGCCCCTGGGGTCCAAATGGGCCACGCCCCTGGGCCCCTTAGCTCCCCTAGGCTCATAATGGAAAAAAGCTTCAAAAATCTTCTTCTCTGAAACCACAGGGCCCAGAGCTTAGATATTTAGCATGTGGCAATGACAAGTGGTCACCTGCATAAATCCTGCCAATCATGCCCCTCGGGCCCAAATGGTCCACACCCTGGGACCCCTTTAGCTCCCATAAACTCAAAATGGAGAAAAGCCTCAAAAATCTTCTTCTCTGAAACCATAGGGCCCAGAGCTTAGATATTTAGCATGTAGCAACGGCAAGTGATCACCTACATATTTCCTGCTAATCATGCCCCTGTGGCCCCTTAACTCCAACAAACTTATAATGGAAAAAAGCTTCAAACATCTTCTTTGAAACCATGAAATACAGACCTTAGATATTTAGTATATAGCAACACAAAATGATCACCTACATAAATCCTGCCAACCATGCCCTTTGGGTCAAAATTGGCCAAGCCCCAGGGCTCATTAGCTTCTATAGACTTATACTGGAAAAAAAACTTAAAAAAAAATCTTCTTTTCCAAAACCATAAGGCACAGATTTTGTTTGACTTGAGGTTTTACATCCCTGTCAACACTGTATAGGTCATTTTGGCGATGTCTCTTCCAATTTTGTGGGACTTTTTACCCGACATTGAGATGAAATTACATCTCAAGCCCTGTCGCCCAATGAAACCAACAGGGTTTATACGCATGGACACCGCTTTGCCTGAGCTTAGATATTTAGTATGTAGCAATGTCAAGTGGTCTCCTACACTAATGATTTTCTGGTACACAGGTGAGCGATATAGGGCCATTGGGCCCTCTTGTTTTTATTTCTGCTCCAAAACATAGGTTGTGGGTAACGAACATCCATATAAATAAGAAAAATTATTAAGGATTTTCATCACAAAAGTAGCCATTTCGGATTTTTCATCACGTGAATAAGTCCGTGAAATGAACACCCCCTTACACCCCACTTTGTATAGAGAAAACTTGGGTTTACGGGGGTAAACTTTATTTTTCTTATATTCACTCCAAGACATAGGTTGTGGGTACTCGTTAGAACCCCGCCTCAATGAGGCGGTTCTAACGAGTACTAACAACCTATGTTTGCAGTACAAATAAGAAAATCATCATTGACTATCATCCGAAAAGTAGCCATTTTGGAGATGTGAAAATAGCCCTATGTCGTACGAGTGTGTTATCATAATGGTAAGCCCCACTTTATGCAGGTAAGGGTGGTTTACCAGGCTATACATTATTGTAATTTAAATCATTGATTGTTGGTTCTCATTTAGGTGTGCTCTCGAGGACCTCGACTCATTATTTGGTGCCTAAATTAGACAAGAGTGAACATACGAGGCTGATTGATACGTTGTGGGATTGGAATTTTGTCGGAAATGGTGTATTGGGTTTCAATATAATCCCTTCCAGTATCTATACAATGCCCCTTTTATGGAACTCCTTTTCTTTGCTGTTCAGAAAATCATCCACTGCATATATGACGTTACATCGGACTGAAAGTGGGTGCTTGAAATAGTGGTTTTCAGTTTTGGAAATTAACGAAAGGCTGGTGGAGCGAAATCAGGTGAATAAGGCGGGTCCTCAATCAATTTAAAGCCACAGTCGTGACTGGCAGCCACAGCAATGCCATACTTGTGAACAAGAGCACTGTCCTGATGGAACAATACACCATTAGGAAGCTTTCCGTGGCGCTTAAATGTAATATTTTCCCGTAAGTGCGTCAGAAGTGAAGCATAGTATGTGCCATTGATTGTCTGTCCCTTTTGGAGAGGAGAATGGCATCTACATCCCAGAATACCGAGGCCATAACCTTCCAAGATGATAGAACAGTCTTTGCCTTCTTTTGCGGGAGGAGCCTCTGTGTTTCATTTGTTGTTTGGCTCTGGGGTAAAATGATGGACCCAAGCTTCATCCATAGTGACAAGTATCTGAAGAAAGTTGGTAGCATCTTCCCAAAAAGGTTAAGATTAGCACGAGAGAATGTGGGCCTGGTGTGCGTCTGATCAACTGTCAGAAGTCTTGTTATCCATGGGACCGAAAGCTTTCTCATTGCAGAATCCTCGGTCAGAATGGAGTGTAATCTTTCCTGTGAAATGCCAACTTTACGGGCTATATATCTTTCTGTGACTCGTCTGTCAGTAATAGCAATATCGTTGACTGTATTGACCATTTCTGGGGTTTCAACATTGACAGGCCTTTAAGGACAGAGGTTATCATCAAGGCTGTGTCTGCCGCCCTTAAATTCCGCCACCCACCTTTTCACTGTGATGTATGCAGGGGCATTTTTCCCTAGTGTTGCTATCATATCATTATGGATATCCTCAGGTGTTAAGTAAAAGTGAAGGCAATGATCAGGAATCGATACAAATAACCCACACCTCCCATCAGAGACACCAAAGGGAAAGAAACGCAAAAATGGAACTACAGATCCTAATGGAAATATCAATAGCAGAAAGCCAAAAGGACAGTTACTTTCCGACAAAATGGCCAATAGGCTTATCAAAAACAAAATAATATAAGCGACACAAACACCCAAAGACAAACCATCAACAAGAAACCACTGAAATGCTGGAGCAAAAGAAAACCAACAGTTACAGTCCGATGGGCCCGACCAGAGTCAGAACATCAGGTACTAAACAACATACGCCTATGAGGCCTGACCCACCGGCGTGCAATTAAGGATAGAAGCAAAGTTGTCAACCGTGATTGGGTTAACTACCATGAATGCAGTCTGTCTTATAACATTTATGTTGTACCCAATCTTTTTATATCGAAGAATGATTTTACAAAATTGTGAGCTGAAATCATTGCGGTTAAATATTTTTTCTGAATTTATATACTAAGTCACCATAGCTTGGTCTTTTATGAAGTTTAGGTAACCAATATATCGTAGGCAGCTTGTCTTGGCCTTCTGTAACACAGGCAGCAAACTTGGATGCTGAATGACAAATATGGTATCAACTAAGCCCCTCTCTACAGCTAAAGGCTGAAGTTCATTGGCCTAAGCACCACCAAGTTCTTGCTGAAGAGTGTTAACATAGTGAAACCGTCAAACAACAACCACATTTTAGCGGCCTTATCAGCTTGAGCCAAAACAAACTTCCTATGAAATTCTTGAATACCTAGTTTAAGGTGACGTACACCGTATTAAGGCAAATACTGGATCACTGCCCTTTCACCGATTTCGTCCATTTTCCAAAATGAGATTAGTCATTTGGTACACGGCCCTATATAGTCAGAATAGTAGGACTTGTAGAGTAGTAGGACCTATCGGAGTCTAACTGTTGGTTTTCTTTTACTCAAGCCTTTCTGTGGTATCTTGCTGTTGAGTACTCACCATTGTTTCATCTCGGTGGTTGTTTGATTATTTGTGTTTACGGAGATGTTGCAGTGATTAGTTAGGAGGCCTTCTATGCGGTTCTTCTTTCGCGGTTATTTTTGTTATGGTTTGTCGTTGGGTGTTTGTGTCGCTTATATTATTTTATCTTGGATAGCCTTTTGGCCATTTTTTGGGAAAGTAACTGTCCTCTTGGCTTTCCGCTGTTGGTGTTTTCGTTGGGGTCTGTTGCTTTATGTTTGTGTTTCTGTCCCTTTGGTGTCTCTGATGGGAGCTGTGGGTTAATTGTATCGATTCCTGATCATTGGCTCTACTTCTATTCTTCATGCGGACTGAACAAATTATTTGTCTAAATCGCGACGGAAGTAAGGGCGAGGATTGTGGTCACGTAAAATCGATTTAACCCCACCCCACAATCTACAGTGGAATTCGTTTCATCTGACCGTTCCAAGGCGGTTATTCTGTCGCGGTTTATTTTTGTAATGGCTAGTCTTGGGATGTTTGTGTAGCTTATATTGTTTTATTTTGATAGCCTATTGGCCATTTTGTGGGAAAGTATCTGTCCTTTTGGCTTTCCATTAGGTCTATTGTTTCATGTTTGTGTTTCTTTCCTGTGGTGTCTCTGATGGGAGCTGTGGTTTGATTGTATCGATTCCTGATCATTGCTTTACTTCTATTCTGAAAAGAACATCCCTGTGTACCTCGGATTTCAACACAGAACAGAAAAGTATGGTGTAGTAGATTTTTTGGCAAGACTAACTAGTTTCACTGACCTTCCAACATTTTTAAAATTCTACAATCAGATGTTATATTTCAATGATGTTCACATCGGTACTCTATGATGCTAGCACACGCGATACTTTAAATTTCATCTTCATCGAACTGTAGTTTATATTGTCTTGTCCTTTTGAATAATTGTTGGGACAATTGATTCCATTGTGGAATTGTGAAAACATATGACGGTCAGGAGAACTTGTAGACTCTATACGCTTCACTTCTGTGGTGTGTTCCTTGCTTCCATGCTCCTTGTTTCCAAACAATACCCCTTTTAGAGCATATTTAACGTCACCTGACTATAGCTGGTAAAAAGGGAATGTATGTCGTCCGTAAAAAGTCTCCCTGACCTTCATCATAATGCAGTCAATGTTTTCTGGTCCTTCGGGATCATTGATTCCATTACTATTTGAGCGTCAATTGACCGAAATTAGCTGGGCTTGCCAGAAAATCTTCTACACCTCATACTCTTCACTTATGTGATATTTTCCTTGCTTCCAAATGATAACCCTTTAATAGAACATATTTAAATATACAGTGACAACATTTGACTAATTTCTGCCAACAAATGTGGAGCGTAATAGCTTAGTGGTTAGTGCACTTGCCTCTGATGCCAGAGGTCCCGGGTTCGATCCCCGGCAGCGGCGATAAAATTTCGGTGTCCGAACACGCTCCGTTGGCATCATTTGCAGGGATGAATGTCATAAAGTGCACTGTCCTTCGGATCGGAACGTTAATTTGAGCCCCCCCCCCCCCTCTGTGCAGGGAGAACCATCCCCTGTGCAGGTTAAAGATCCCTACTGTACTTACATGATTACTGTGTAGGCTGTCATACTGCAAAACCTGGAGTGTATGTTATGTACACCTCGGTCTGTAATTACCTGCGGTAATGGTCAAATGTGACCGACGCAGTATCAGTAGACAGACAGACAGACATACAGACAAACAAACAACTAATCTTTCTGGCACGTCAGGAAATGGTCTTAATGTGGCAGATCTAACGCGTGATTTCATTCGAACAGAAATATCAATATATTCTCTACAAAAAGAGGTTCCTTATCCTTGTGTCATCCGTGAGTTCGTTGTTTTGTTCGTTCTCGAAGACGGTGCACTGGTGAGTTAAAACTAGTAAGAAAAGACCACTCAGAAAAGCCCAGAATCAAGTCACCTAGGGAAAGTAAGCAACATGAAGGCTAACTCAAAAACATCAGACAAAATATGACCCAACGGCGAAAAGCCAATAAACAAAAAAGACAATGGAAATGAAGACCGCCTTGGGACGGTCAGTAGCAACACCATTCACTGGGACTGAACACATATTTTTGAATAAATACTTGCGAACCAAGGGCGATGGATGTGGTACCGAAATATCGAATTTAGCCCCCTCGTCATCCCACTCATAATTACTGTTTTGTTATGCTTTTTTAATTGTCGTTGTATGTTTTTGTATTAAATGTTTTTGCCGTCAATCGAACTCATACACAGATGCGGCGACGTCACCTAACACTATTTTTGTTTTTGTTTTGGATAGACAAATGGCCCTTTTGGGGAAATAAACTGTTTTATGCTTTGCATTTTTTACATTTTAATTATAAAACAAGAGTTGTCAGAAGACAACATAGCTCGCCTTTGGGGGCCTATGATGGATGAGGGCAAGTTTCTAAAAAACAGCCACAGTGACCTTGACCTTCAGCCCCTGACCCGGAAACTCAAAGTCACTCAAGATATCATGATACCAAACTTTTGTGTCAAGTTATATTAAAATCCATCAATAAATGAAGGTGCAAGAGCGATGACAAAGTTTTTCTAAAAATATCCACAGTGACCTTGACCTTCAGCCCCAGACCCTGAAAGTCGATCTCACTCGAGATATCATCATACCAAACATTTGTGTAAAGTTATATTAAAATCCATCCATAAATGTAGGCACTAGAGCGATCACAAAGTTTTTCAAAAAATAGCCACAGTGACCTTGACCTTCAGCCCCTGACCCTGAAAGTCGAACTCCCTCGAGATATCATCGTACCCATCATTTGTGTAAAGTTGTTTTAAAATCCATCCATAAATGTAGGCACTAGAGTGATCACAAAGTGTTTTTCTAAAAATAGCCACAGTGACCTTGACCTTCAGCCCAGGAACCTGAAAGTCAAAGTCACTCGAGATATCATCATACCCAATATTTGTATGATGTTATATTAAAATCCATCCATAAATAAAGGCGCAAGAGCGATGAAAAAGATTTTCTAAAAAAAAAGCCAGTGACCTTGACCTTTAGCCCCAGACCCTGAAAGTCGTATCCGCTCGAGATATCATCATACCCAACATTCGTGTGAAGTTATATTAAAATCCGTCCATAAATGTAGGCACTAGAGCGATCACAAAGTTTTTTTGAAAAATAGCGACAATGACCTTGACCTTCAGCCCCATACACTGAAAGTCGAACTTGCTAGAGAAATCATCATACCCAACATTCGTGTGAAGTTATATTAAAATCCATCAATAAATAAAGGTGCAAGAGCGATGACAATGTATTTCTAAAAATAGCCCCAGTGACCTTGACCCCCTGACCCTGAAAGTAGTTACCTTGACCTTAAGCCCCGGTCCCTGAAAGTCAAAGTCACTCGAGATATCATTATACCCAAGTTATATTAAAATCCATCAATAAATGAAGGCGCTAGAGCGATGACAATGTTTTTCTAAAAATAGCCACAGTGGCCTTGACCTTGAGCCCCAGACCCGCCATGTTTTTTAAAAAAAATAAAAAATAGAAAAAGAAAAGAAAAAAAATAAATAAACCATGCCATCCCCGGGATTTGAACTCACGCAGCTTGCAGGTAAACTTTAACACAGGATTTCAAGGGAGGTAATACAGAGGAAAATATTAACTTCTCAAAAAGTCCAATTAAAGCAAAAAAACCTGAAAAATGAAGCACAATGATAATGTTAAATATTTTTTTTTACCAATTGTTAATTATATATTCAAATAAACTTGTAAAACATCACATATAATAGCTTGCAGGTAAACTTTAACCAAATGCGGACGCCGAGGCCGACGCTGACGCCGACGCTGACGACGGACGCCCGGGGGTATGGCAATAGCTCCCCCTTACTTTCGTAAGGCGAGCTAAAAAGTGAAAACAATGCTCAAGAATCGATACAAGTACTTTACATCTTCCATTCAAGACAATCACGTGAACAAGGCCGTAAAATGGACAACCCTGAAATAGAAGTGAAGACAATGATCAGGAATCGATTCGGTTAACCAACAGCTCCCATCAGAGACACCAAAGGGAAAAAACGTAAACATGAAACAACAGACCCTAATGGAAACATCAACAGTGGAAAGCCAAAAGGACATTTACTTTCCCACAAAATGGCCAATAGGCTATCCAAAACAAAATAATATAAGCGAAACAAAAACTCAAAGACAAACCATAACGAAAATAAACCGCGACAAAGAACCGCCTTGGAACGAACTGTGTAACGAATTTCTCTTGGGGGCTTAAATCGATTTACCTGGCCGCTATCCTAAAACCCACTTTATACAGAGAAAAACTGAGGTTTACGGGGTTATACATTATTTTTCTTATGTCTGGTCAAAGACATAGGATGTGGTACTCAAATGGCGTTGTTTTGTGTTTGTACTTTTTCCCTTTCATCACGTTAACTTACCCTCGTGACATGGGGCATCATTTCCTATCTCGAATATGATTAGTTTTCTGATGAGGCGTTCTAACGAGTACACAACCTATGTACAAAGTATGAATAGGAAAAAATTTCACACATTTTCATCAGAAAAGTAATTATTTTTATCGGAAATGATGCCCCATGTCACACGGGTGTGTTAACGTGATGAAAGGGACCGAATCACCTACAAAAAGCAACGCAACTTGGGTTAAATGGCTTTCCAAACTGAAACTACATTAGCAGTGCATACGCGCAAAGGTAAACAATGATAATAATAAACAACAACAGAGGCATCGCCTTTGAACGATCAGTAAAAGTTTTTCCTGGAGACTGAACGCAATTTGACCTGTCTTGGTTCTGTCGTGTTTTCACGAATGATTTATCTAGTCCGCATGATGGGTTTCGGTTTAAGACCCCCCACTCCACCACATACGCACAGGTAAAAAAAAAACAACAAAAAAAACAACATTTACTTACCGCGTCAAGGCGGTTCTTCTGTTGTGCTTTGTTACCGTTATTGTTTGTCTTTGCATTACGAAAACTCGCCTATACATATGCATTGAAAAAATTTAACGCCGAAACGTATAAAATTTTCAGATGAAAAATTGTGATATTTTCTTATTTCTGCTCTAAAATATAGATTGTGGGTACTCGTTAGAATCGCCTTATCGGTTCTAACGTGTACCTACAACCTATACCCTTGTCAGCCCCATTTTTACTATATAAAAGTAGGGTTCAAAGGTGTCAAAATTATATAGGCGTGTTTTCGTGATGCATGTGTGTTTTGCTGATATCTTTTACTTTGGTCGGCAGATCGGCCATTTTGTGGGGAAGTAACTGTCCTTTTGGCTTTCCGTTTTCATTATGGTTAAGGTGTTTTTTTGTTTGTGTTTCGCTGCCTTTGGTGTCCTGGACGGGAGATGCGAGGTAATTGTTCACTCACATTTTTCTATATTTCTTGAATATAAGGAAATGTACTTTCAGGCCAATTAAAAACAGTCTTGGAATTTGTAAAACTTTCTATACTTATTGATTCAGCTCAGGTATAATCCATTCTGAAGAACATATAAATCTGGGTTAAGTAGATCTACTAAATCTAGCTAAATCATATTCTAACAAATTGGCTGTCACCGGACAACCCGGAATGGCACGCTAGAACCTAATTCTATATCGGCAAAACTTTAGATGTCCAAAGGAATGGTATGTGAGACCGTAAATTTTCAGTTTGTTTTTCTTTTTTTGCACCCGCACCATCAAAATAGAGATTCGATGAAGACCATAGGACGTCTTGGTATCCTTAAACATGTATGCGTAAACTAACATAAAAGGATCTCACCAGTATGCTGGCATGCGCAGTGTTATCCACATATTCACGTGTACACGTTCCTTTTTGCCGAACCATTCATGCGTTGGTCTGACCTTTTATTGTACATTGTGGTGGAACAGAAAATTAAGTCTCCAAACAGCAAATGCTAAATCGCGTAGCATCGCAATGTTCTTCGTTGTTCGTATACGAATTAAAAACATGGCAAAAAGTTGTCAAAGAATTTCATCGAAATACTGCAAACATTCATTCTGCACGTGCGTTAAGCTTCTGTGCTCTTAACGGAAAATACACTATTGCTATGATTTACATAAACTGGTCTTCCTGTCAAACCGGAAGCGAATCTTTATTAGATCCTTTCATTGCTTGTTTTGTAATAATATATATATACGATGGGGTGTAGGCAGTCACAAAGTAACGGTATAAAGCCAAATACACATGAAACGGATATCTTTAAAAGCCCAGCTGATCTGGCCCAGAAAACTTGTTCAGTCCATTATGTTAAGCTCCGTCGTGTATTCATTGCATTCACAGATAACACTTTTATAGAACATGTTGTCATCTTAGCGATGATTCAAGTCCGCTTACTTTCGCAATCAAATACAACGCTTCCTGTTGTGCATGCATGAAAATGAAAAAAAAAAAATATATATATGGTTCAGTGGTTATCGACGTAACGCCCAGCCCAAACCCTATCCAGTCTACGTGGATGTGCAAGCGCTTGGCTTAAACTCCAAGATTTAATGGTGTATGCCACCGCTTAAATGACGTTTATATTGTGTAAAGTATAATTGGTTCATTTTTTTCTTAATAGAAATAAAAGCAATGGGCTGGATTCGATACAATTGCCTCTGACCTCCCATCCAAGACACCACAGGGAAACATAAAACAACTTCGCCACAATTAAAACGTTTGTTTTGTTGATTTCTCATTATTGCAAATAATTTACATTATGAATATGCGCAATATGCATAATGAGCGCAGCCGTCACCGTAGTTGCTTAATAATTTAGTGGAATAGATATACATCGAGTATATTTTCGCAGGAAACCCAATCACGGTTGATAATTTTGCTTCCATCTTTAATTTCATGTCGGCGGGTCGGGCCACTGACACTTTGACATATTCAACCTAAAAACTAACTTAAACGTTGCTTTTCGAAATGATGCGTTGACATTTGTGTCACTGTCCTATCATAGACGGTTCTTCTGTCGTGCTTTATTTTGTTATGCTTTGTGTGTGTGTATCGCGCATATCTTTTTGGTTTGGCTAGCCAATCGGTCTTGAACAAATTATTTGTCTAAATCGCGGCGGAAGTAAGGGCGAGGATTGTGGCCACGTAAAATCGATTTAAGCCCCCCAGTGGAAATCTTTCCACTGACCGTTCCAAGGCGGTTCTTCTGTGGCGATTTATTTATGTTGTTTGTTACTTAATGTGTGTATCACTTGTTAGGGCCCCGCACTGAAAGTGTGGGTGCCCTATAGTAATCACTCTGTCCGTCCGTCCGTCTGTCTGTCTGTCTGTCCGTCTGTCCGTCCACAAATGTTTACTCCTCTGATAGCGCTGCCGGGGCCCTAGTCAGTTTCACTGACAGCTCTAGTGTCTTTTAATTTTGGATGGCCATATGGCCATTTTGTGGGAAAGTAACTGTCCTTATGGCCTTCCTTTGTTTAGGTTTCCATTATGGTCTTGTCGCTTAATGTTTGTATTTCTTTCCCTTTGGTGTCTTTGATGGGTGGAGTAAGTTAATTGTATCGATTCCTGATCTTTGTTTTACTTCTACTTTGTGGGAAAGTAATTGTCCTTTTGGCTTTTCGCTATTGATGTTTCCATTAGGGTCTAGTCATTTAATGTTTGTGTTTTTTTCCCTTTGGTGTCTCTTATGAGAGCTGTGGGTTAATTGTATCGATTCCTGATCATTGCCTTCACTTTTGTTTTGTCTCTGGTCGGGCCCACGTCTCTGACATATTTATTAATTATTTGAACAGAAACAAGCATAGCCGGCTTAAACACATGCACCAATCCCCCATCCCAGCTGCAAGTGAGTGGCATTTAGTAGAGATATAAATTGAACACACGTATGCATGAACAAACACACGCCCGCCATCTGCATCAACATGTTAAAGTTTCCTTTCCAGCAGATTGCATCCTTTATCTTTTGTAAAATTTTGCTTCACTGATGCTATCAAGATTTATATATTCTATTATTACGCAAGCCTGTCTGCTTGACATTTTTTCTCGAAATCTCGGAATCGTAATTATTGTTCATATATCAAGAATCCTTGAATTGTATTTTCATTTTTCATAACGATGTAAATTTACAGCCGTCTGGGCTAGTAATATGAACGCGGAATATAAACAATATTCTAACACAGCGCGCCTATATAGGCAATGGAAAATAACTGTGTTTTATTCTGCAACAAATCACAGCTCGGAAGAGCATGACGAGTGACGTCATTAAAAACTGTCAATATATGACATCACTAGCCGATTTCCTTGACGTTAGACGGTGTAACGCCATTTTACCGCATCGAAAACGTTAGAAAAGGATATAAATGCTTATGTTTCAGTCTATAATTTTAGCGTGACTTCTTCTAACAATGGCGAAAAGTTGTGAAAATTTGAAGGAAACAACAACATTATTGCCGATTTTCAGCGTGTTAGAATCGAAATAGATCATCTCCAGTCTGTGATTTGTTGAGTAATAAATCACAGTTTGTCGGTCAGTTGTAAGTAGACAAATCACGCGCGCTACGCGCTCGTGATTTGTCTACTTTACAACTGACCTCCAAACTGTGATTTATTACTCAACAAATCACGGCTAGAGCTGATCTATTTCTTAAGTATAACATAAAAACTTGTCAAATAAGTAAGCAGGTAGAGCCCAAAGCATACATATTTTTGTAGATCCCGGGTATTAACCCATACATGCCTAGCGGCCCTTTTCGGAGACATTGGCAAACAGGGCAGACCCAGATCAGACGCCGCGTTTTGTTGGTCTGCATTGTTTCCTTTAAGAGCATTCATTTTTGTAAAATTTGCCACAAACAAAAACAAACCTGACACCCCTATAATTGAAAATTGACCACTCCAAACTTACTAGGTGGGGGTGTTCATTGTCATATATGTGTTTAACACACGGTCTCTGCTGATGGCAGGCAAAATGTGTATACATAATCGCTCTATGGGCTCAGCAGACAACAAAATGGTTGGTATTTGCCAGAAAGCTGTTTGTTTTCTTTTGCTCCAGCATTTCAGTGGTTTCTTTCTGTCAAGGCCTCACCGTTGTTTCATCTCTATGGTTGTTTGAGTTTTGTGTTCACGGAGATGTTGCACTGATGAGTTAGGAGGCGTTCATGCGGACTGAAAAAAATTATTTGTCATAATCGCGACGGAAGTAAGGGCGAGGATTGTGGACACGTAAAATCGATTGAAGCACCCCCACCCCAGTGGGATTCGTTTCCGCTGACCATTCAAAGGCGCTTCTGTCGCAGTATATTTTTGTTATGGTTTGTCTTTGGGTGTTTGTATCGCTTATATTATTTTATTTTGGATAGCCTATTGGCCATTTTGTGGGAAAGTAACTGTCCTTTCAGCTTTCCGCTATTGATGTTTCCATTAGAGTCTGTTGTTTCATGTTTGTGTTTCTTTCCCTTTGGTGTCTCTGAAGGGAGCTGTGGGTTAATTGTATCGATTTCTGATCGTTGCCTCCATTTCTACTTTGCATCTTATGGAGACAATTTGCATGAAATGTCGAATCCTAATTCTTGAGAACAATAAGAAAAATATTTCAAAATTTCGTCTGCTAAAAATACCGATCATGCAGAAGTAAGCTTGCCTTGGCCGAACGCCTTTCTAAAACAAAGTCAGCTGCGAGTGTCTGGTATTTCAATATGTTTGTGTCTAAACATCTTTCCACTGAATTGTTTGCTTTCCAAAGGCAATTGTTATACATTACGATAACACACCCGTGCGAATTTGTGCAGTTTACACATCTCCAAAATGGCCATTTTTTCTGAAGAAAATTCGTGATATTTTTCTAATAAATACTGCAAACATATGTTGTGGGTGCTCGTTAGAACCGCCTCAATGAGGCGGTTTAACGAGTACCCACAACCTATGTATTGGAGCAAGAATAAGAAAAATAATGTTTATCCCCATAAACCCCTGTTTTCTCTCCATAAAGTGGGGTATAGGGGGTCTTCATTTCACGGACTTGTTCACGTGATGGTTTTATTTCAGTTCTTAGTATAGTTAATTTCGGATTGTAATTTGAAACTTACTTGTATTATCGACATACAGCACGAAAACACGCCACTGTAAGTTATAAGGCAATGATCAGGAATCGACATAACTACCCAAGACCGCCCATCAACGACACGGAAGTGAAAGGAATATATATTTTATATGGTAAAACTGGGTTTTACAGAAGTATATTTTTGCTTATTTCTGCTCAAAACATAGATTGTTGGTACGCGTTAGAACCGCCTCGCCGAGATAAAACATCCTGATGTTTTCCTGCTCATACCATACATTGTGGATATGTATTAGATAGAAGTGAAGGCTATGATTAGTAATCGATACAATTAACCCCCAGTTTCCATCAGATACACTAAAGGGAAAGCAACACAAACATGAAACAAACAGACACTAATGGAAACATCAATAGCGGAAAGCCAAAAGAACAGTTACTTTCCCACAAAATGGCCAATTGGCTATCCAAAAAAAAAAGCAAGGAAGCAAGGAGTACAGCACAGAACTGACAATTATGGAGTGTATAAGATTCTTCTGGAGCAGACTAGCTAGTTTCGGCCAATAAGGCATCATCAGTGACCCTCATATATTTCCAACATTCCGCAATGGAATCAATGATTCCAAAGGAGTAAGATACAACGTACACTATGATGACGGACAGGGAGACTTTTTACGGCCGCCACACATTCCCTTAACAGCAGCTGCGGTGAACTTAAATATTCTGAGAAGGAGATAATACCTTGGAAGCAATACTGATGGAGTCTACAAGATTATTCTTGGCCAGACAAGCTAGTTTCGGTCAATTAGGCCTCATCAGTATCCCTTATATATTTCTAAAATTCTGCAATGATTCTAAAGGACTAAAATTATAACGCACACTATGATGAAGGGCAGGGAGACTTTTTACGGCCGCCACACATTCCCTTAACACCAGCTGTGGTGACACACGATTAAAAAAAAAAATAAACCGTGATAGAAAAACCGCCTTGGAACGGTCAGTGAAACGAATTCCACTGGGGGCTTAAACTGCAATCCTCGCCCTAACCGACTTCGCGATTCAGACAAATAATTTGTTTTAGTCCGCATGAAGGCCTCCTTACTCATCAGTGCAGCATCCCCGAGAACACAAAAAAAAAAAAAAAAAAAAAAAAAAAATCAAATAACCACAGAGATTAAACAACGGTGAGGACTCGACAGCAAGAAACCACTGAAATACTGGAGCAAAAGAAAACCATCAGGAAAACACGCCTATATAATTTTGACCCCCTGGAACCCCACTTCTATATAGTAAGACTGGGGTTTGCAGGGGTAAAAGTTATTTTTCTTATTTCTGCTATTAAATATAGTTTGTGGGTACTTGTTAGAACCGCCTCGATGAGGCGGTTCTAACGCGTACCCACAATCTATATTTTGAGCAGAAATCAGAAAAATATCACAATTTTTCATCTTAAAATTTCATTTTTTCGGCGATAAAGGTTACAATGTATTCGTATAGGCATGTTTTGGTAATGCAACAGTTATAGACTACGATGAGCAAAACCTTTGCGAGGCGGTTCCCACGATTACCCGCACATTACGATTACACACCCGTGAGACATAGGGCATTTCTCATATCTCAAAAATGGCTACTTTTATGACGAAAATCTGTAATATATTTTTTACTTTCACTGCAAACATAGGTTGTGTCTTTGAGCAGAAATAAGAAAAATAATGTATGACCCCGTAAACCCCAGCTATCTATATATAAAGGGGGATTTAGCGGGGTCTTAACCAATTTCAGACCGGAAACCCCTAAAGGGGTACCCTGGCCAGCAGTGCAGGCCCAGATCAGACGCCACAGAACGCGGCGCTAATCAGTGCATCCACTCTTTGCTAAAGGTTCAGCCATTTTCCAAACAGATTTTGAAGAAAACATATAAACCTGACACCCCTAAATTTTGAAATGGACTTCTGCTCTATGTAAGGTGGAAGATTCAATTTGTAACAAAAAGGGTTAAAATCATTGACTTGTTAATCTGATCATCTATGTTTTTGAACAAAAATTAAAAATTTAACGCATACCCCTGTAAACCCCAGTTTTACTACATAAAATGAGCCGGAGCACAGCATTTCCTACAATTTACATGTGCGCCAGCCGAAGAATCAGATCAGTCTGTGCATCAATATAGTCTGGTTGGAGACTTCCCTTGCTGCATAAAGAAGCATTGGGCCCTTAGTATCCGTAGAGCACACAGCGAAGACTCTGATCAGCCTGCGCGGATGCGCAGGCTGATCTGAGTCTTCGCTGGGCGCACATGTCTTGTTGTAGGTTTTGACGTGCGTTGTCTCAAATGTATGTTTATTTCCCTTTTATATCACTGATGGGAGGTGTGGGGTAGTTGTATTGATTCCTGATCTTTCTCAAGGGTGTAAAATATATATTGGTGGGTTTTCATGATGAAGACATATATGGCAGTTTTCCATCTCATCACCACAATGACGGTTTAGGTTTTGGAAAGATTTGGCTGCCAGTGTTTGTCGTGTTTGCCATGAGTTTTCAACTCTGCTTCATTTAACAGTGGTTTCATTAAGTTTACATTTTTTTTCTTTGAAGCCTCGTGGCTAGATAAAGGGAACCTTTACGTGAGCCGAACAATAAACATTTGAACCAGGGCGAAGGGAATTTGGGTCCTGTAAAATCGATTGAAATTGCCGTTGGTTATCTCTGTTGGCCGTTCTCTGGTGGCGGTTCATGTGTTCACCATTCTCGGTCGTCCATTTCTACACAGATGTTTCCATGTAAAGGGGTCCTGGCGAGCACCCAGTATCTAACATAAGCAAGAAAACTACAGAGGACCCGCGTTATAACGATAGTATTTGTGCCCTATTATTGTGCAGTTATAATGAAGTTTCCGTTATAAAGAATCCCAGTTAGGATTATGACAGGTTAAAAAATGTCTTTTCCCACATAATTACTCCAAAAAACAAATGTTATAGACATTTGCTAGAATCGCCTCGATCGGGAGATTCTAACAAATGTCTATAACAGTTGTTTCTTGGAGTATTAGATTACAATAATCTTTCATGACTATGGATTCAATTTGGGCCTTTTTTCAACCCGAGGAATGCCCAAGTCGCTCGGACGCGAGGCTAAACCTTCAGTTAAGAATTCATTCCATTGAAATTGACGTTATAACGAGTTTTGCCGTTATAACGAGTTTTGCCGTTATAACGCGGATCCTCTGTATTATTAACTTTTGGAGATATAATAGACTGCACTATGTCGCATGGAGTGTTCTCTACAGTACTGATTCAAGATAACGATAATTTCTTGGTAACAATATAACATGCATTCAATGATTGACAGTATAAAGAAATCACATCCATAATTAATCATGGCTTGAAATAATTCAAAAGAAAACAAGTACAAATTACCGGTATCAATTAACCCACTGTTGCCCAGCATCCACAGATGAATGACATTTACTAGAAGTATTACCACGGAACAATCGCAACAGTAAGCAGTGTCCGAGCTGGATATGTACTATGATGATCTATTTAATAATTAATGATTGTAAAAAAATATTAATAAAGCAAAGCCGGTTTCATAAATCCAAACACGTGGAATGCCCAAAGTATCTATGTACTACATATGGGCTAAAAGTACAAGCGGCCTAGAGGTGACGTTCATTATCTATAATTCATGTTTCAGTGGCATGACTTAAACGATAATCCAGGCAAACGAATGACAAATAGGCTCAAAGATGAGCTAGGAAGTCTACAATGCGAACCAAGTACGAGTGCTCTGAACTCCATCGAAAAATAATGGTGAGGTTAGTTTAAGCTGGTCACTTCACCCTGCTCACAATTTGTTTAATAACCGTTACAGCCGGCCTCTGTAGTTCAGTCGTAAGCGCGTCTGACTGGTGATCAGGATGACGTGGGGTGGATACCTACCGGGGTCGGAAACATTCTTTCGTGGAGTTTGATCATGAAATCGTGTCTTCGGCCATTCTCCCTCTTCCGCTGATTCATGAAGGGCACTTGTCAGTTTCTGGAGACAGAATGTGCTCTGTACTGGTTAACCGCTTACGTATTAGCATGCTCAGGAAAGTGTTGGTAGGTAATCTGACCGGCTCAAAAATGACCTAAGATAGTACTGACTGGGCTGTTAAACTCGAAAACAAACAAACAAATAACTAGGCGTCGATTATGAAAAGACAATGACTAGACGTCAAAATTAATTACAAGTAAACCGGGAGTTAACTATACTCGACTGTTATTTATAAACTACAGATGACTGGAAGTTAACGGCTTGTCTGATTGTAGTTGATCAACACGAAAACACGCCTATATGATTTTGCCCCCCTTGAACCCCAGTTTTATATAGTAAAACTGGGCTTTCCGGGGGTATACCCTATTCTTCTTATTTTCGCTCTAAAATATAGATTGTGGGTACTCGTTAGAACCGCCTCGATGAGGCGGTTCTAACGAGTGCCCACAATCTATATTTTGAGCAGAATTAAGAAAAAAATCACAATTTTTCATCATAAAATTTTCATTTTTTCGGCGATAAAGGTGGCAATGCATTTGAAAATGCGTGTTTTCGTAATGGATGTCAAGAATGGTTTGAACAGTACTGTATATTACTTCGTCAGCTGATCTGTCGTCTTGAATATCTGTAAAGGTTAACCATGTCGGTGCTGTGGGTTATTTGTATCGATTCCAGTTCTATCTTTCCTAGCGTAAAATCGATTTAAGTCCCCCAAACGTGATCCAGTGCTTTTGTTTCACTGACTGGTATGTCACGGTTTATTTGTGTTATATTTCGTCTTTTAATGTGTTCATCGCTATATCTTTTTGTTTTGAACAGCCGATTGGCCATTGTGCGGGAATGTAACTTCCGCTATTGATGGTTTTAGCTGTATAGAAGACCTTAACTTCAAAAAAGACCATACAAAGCTCTTGTACCACCACTTATCTTTCCAAATTATTAACCTCATGTTTTATTGCCAAAAACATACATGTGATTAAATATTGCGACAAAGTCTTTGAAAGATCAGGGAGTAATCTGTTACATTCTAATGAAATTTTAAATAAATTGAAAACCAGACGTTTTCGTGCTTCAAGTCTGTCGACTGATTTTTCCACATTTTACATTTCACTTTAACATAATCTTATAAAAGAAAAACTTAATGCTTTAATTGAATGGACATTTCATAAGGGATGATTCCCTCTATCTTGCATGTAATGTAAGAAATGCTTTTTTTCACTTCTGAAGAGCATAAAAAATACACTTTATGGCCATGTCAGCAAGTGTGTGAAGCTCTCACCTTTCTACTTGACAATATTTGTATAAGATTTGTTACTAAGCTATTTAGACAAATTATGGGCATTCCGATGGGCACAAATTGCGCCCCCTTTATGGCTGATCTGTTCTTGTTTTGTAATAATGAGACTTCATGATGTCCCTTTTGGTTGAAAACCAATTTGAAATAATTGGAGCCTTTAGCTAGAATTCTGGTTATTTGGATGATTTATAATATATTGAAAATAACTATTTCGACTGTTTGATCAGTCAAATTTACACCCCCCCCCCCCCCCCTGACCTTCAGTTAAATAAAGCATGAATTTTACAATACAAAGTTTTCAGTTCTGTGGTGTATTTTTTGCTTCCAGAGGATAAACCTTTTATTGAACATATTTACT